>JAYESA010000020.1:17127553-17830053 GCA_036927795.1 Iris macrosiphon | reverse complement strand
CAGTAGTGATTCCAGAATAGAGGCCAGAAACATGTAATGTACGTGTCGCAAGTAAATGAATCCAGAAATACCAGTCAGTGTCCCGTGTTGTGCCAGAATAATCAGATGATACTATACTAGAAGCTGAATCATAATAATCATCAAATAATAAAAACTATCAGAGAATGTACTCGCCTGACGTCCTGAGCAACTGGCGATCCGAACTGGTGTCGCAAGGACCTAATGCAAAAAGCAAGGTTAAACAGGGTTCTAAAGAGTTAAACAGATATAAAATAACTAAAAATAGGCTTCTAGGGTCGTTCTAGGTCAAACGGGTCAAACCGGTGAAATCTGGATCAAAAAGTCAACTCTTGGTCCAAAAAGTCAACTCTAGGTCAAAACTAGGTCAAAAGTTGACTTTGGCGGTCAACCGGGTCAACTACGGTCAAGTCTGGGTCAAACTAGGGTGCTCCTGAAATTCTAGGTCAAACCGAGCTCATTAAGCTAGAAAACTCACAAACTCGCCTCCTTGAGATACCGGGATACCCTCGGTATCCGATACCTCAACCTAGGCTATATACCCCGCCTATACCCTCTAAAACCTATGCTAGCACGCGTAAATATATACACATATACATATAAAAATCACTCCAATACTATTCCTAGGCTATTGCTCAAAAACCCCGCTCGAAACCCAATACCTTAGTTATCTTAAGGTATTGAGATACCTCGGTATCTCAAGGTATTGAGATACCGCTCTAAACTCAACCCGACTACCCCTCTAGCTAGCTAACTATGCATAAACATATATATCTAGCTATAATCTAGGCTAAAATATAGATATCTAATACATATAGGCATATACCTAGGTATCTACACCCAATACCTTACCTTACCTTACCTTACCCTCAAATATATATATATATATATATATCTATATCTAGATATCTAACTATCTATCTAGCTATGTATATATCTATTTATAAATCTATCTATCTATCTCTCTAGATATCTATAGATATATATAGCTATATGTATAAATATCTATACCTTAGATATATATATAACTATCTACCTATCCATTACCTACTTATCTATCTTATTACCTACTTATCTAGTAATCTAACTACCTATCTATATCTATATATCCATCTAGTATCTATATATGTATCTCCCTAGCTAACTATTATCTATCTAATAATCTATCTATCTTATGCATCTATCTAGGTATCTAACTATCTATCTAACTATCTAGTATCTATATAGTATCTATCTATTTATCTCTAACTATCTAGGTATCCATTTACCTATATCTAATCTATCTATTTAATCTATCTATCCAACTATCTATCTAAATATCTAACTATCTATTAATCTCTCTAACAATCTATCTAACTAATCTATCTTTCTATCAAGATATCTAGATACCTACCTACTAGATCTCTACCTATCTAACTATCTATCTAATACCTATTATCCATCTATCTATCATTCTATCTAACTATCATCTATCTACCTAACTATCTAGATATATGTATCTATATCTATCTACTTATCCATCTATATATATATACCTCTCTCTCTCTCCCTCGCATACTGCTGCTACTAGCGCTGCTACATGGCTGAATTGCTGCCTTGCTGCTGCAGCTGCTGCTGTTGCTGCTGCTGCAGCGCTGCGCTCGAGCGAGCTGCTGCTGCCGCGGCGCTGCTGCCGCGACGCTGCTGTGCGCTGGAACTGCTGCTGCTGCTGCTGCTGCAGGCCGCGCTGCAGCGAGCTGCTGCTGCGGCGCTGCTGCGCCCGCGCGCTCTGCTGCAGCTTGCTGCTGATGCTGCAGCGCTGCCTCGCTCGAGCGAGCTGCTGCCGCGGCGCTGCCTCGCTCTGCTGGCTGCTGCAGCGGCTGTGTGCAGTCCGCTGCCTCGCTCTGCTGCACCCAAACACAAGCACACACACACACGACCACACACACACAATCACACAAACACATCTCAACAACACACACACACACACACACACACACATAATTATATACATATATCTCTATATATATAAACACACATCTATATATATATATATATACACACACACTCACACACTCTCACAAACACACAACCTCACACACAAACTCTCATACATATATATATATATATATATAAATATATATACATATATACATAAACTCATATATATATACCTATAAACACTCACTCACACTCACACACACTCACCTACACACTCACACAAGCACTCACTCACACACACTCACCTACACACATACACTAGCACATAGATATAAATACACACACATATAAATAGAAATATATATATATATATATATATATATAGAAACACACACCAACATATATATATATAAATATAGACACAAACACTAACACAACACAACACACAACAACACACAACCCACACGCCCCACACACGCCCAACGACCCCGACACTCTCCAACACCCTAAAATATATATAATATAACTTGAAAACTCTAGCACACACTCCCCGATACTAACCCAACGTGCGCACAAGCCCGAAACGAGGAAACCAAGTCGAAATGGCCGTTCGGTCATTTCGACGAACACGTGGTGCGCGGCTCGGAAAACCTCCTGAAACGCACACCAAACGAACTCGAAATCGGCCCAAAATTTACCCACACGCTCTACACGATGTCTAGATCCTAGAAAATGTACTCCCGCGTCGATTCTAGGCCCGTGGCAGAAACGCACACGCACTTAGAATCGGCGACGACGAAAAGCCCCAAATTCGCCCGAAACGCCCGTTTCTCCGCGACGCGGCTTTCCGTGTCCGAACGGAGACACGCACTCACCCTCAAGACACCCGACAACGTCTACCTAGGTCCGTCTAACCTAGGGCATCACCCAAAATTGGGCCAAATTCGGATTTCACCCGAAATTGACACAAAACCTAGTGTTAAAGTCTCCAAACACTACCCAACTAGTTCCAACTTCCTCCCACGGGTAGCCTAAGGGTCTAGGAAGGTTCTAAAATATTAATTACACTATATAAAAATAATTACTAGGGGAAAAATTAGGATTTACCTCTTGGGAGTTGGAATTCCAAGCCAAAGTCTCAAAAATGCTCCAAATCCTCCAATCCAAGCTTCCAAGCCTCAAATCCAAGCTCCAACACCAAATCTAGGCTCTACCCACCTAGATTAGGGAAAAATGTAAGGTTAGGGTTCAAGTAAGAAGAAGAAATGGAAAGAGGAAGGAAGAAAAATAAGAAAACTTACTTTGGAAGAAGGAAGAAAGAAGAAAGAAGAAGTGGAGAAGAAGGAGAAGTGAAGAAGAAGAGGAAAATGAAAATGGGGGAGTGGGAGCTGCTGTGTTCGGGTGTGGGGGCTGTGGGAATCCGGCCAAGCACCTAATTAAAGGGTTTACAAGTTCCAAAATACCCAAAATGCCCTCCCGTAACTCGGTTTTGGGTTTCGGGGTCCAAAAATACTCAAACTAACTCCAAATCTCTCCCACTAACCTTCTAAAAATAAAATAAATATTTCTAAGCCCCAAAATAATTCTCACAAGGGTGTGGGCTGGGTCGGACATGGGTCCACTAGGGTCTGACATGGGTCCAAGCTAGCCAAAATCCTAAAACAATCAATAAAAATATAATACAATCATTAATTAATTATAAATACAATTAATTATAAATAATACACAATTAGCCCAAATTAAAATAAAAAAAAATACCCGGCTCTGGAAATGGGGTGGTGACACCTTGGTATCTCAAGGTATTGAGATAAGTTGGGTATCAGAGGTAAGGTATTGAGGTGTTTGCCTATACACTAGGTTATATATATATATATATATATATATATATATATATATATATATATATATATATATATATATATATATATATATATATATATATATATATATATATATATATATATATTTATAGTAGTATATGGTAATACTATATATATAGATAGATAGTTAGTTAGCTAGTGTTAGTGAGGGGTAAGGCTTGAGTATCTCAATACCTTGAGATACTCAAGATATTGAGCATCGGGGCAAAGTATTGAGTTTTAGCCTAGGATTAAGGTTAGAGTTACTTTTATATATATAGTTATATATATACATACATGCTAGTATATATTTTAGAGGGTATAGACGGGACGTATAGCGTAGGTTGAGATATCGGATACCGAGGGTATCCCGGTATCTCAAGGAGGTGAGTTTGAGGGTTTATTAGCTTAATGACCTAGTTTTGACCTAAAATTTTTGGGGCACCCTAGTTTGACCTAGAGCTGACCGTAGTTGACCCGGTTGACCGCCAAAGTCAACTTTTGACCTAGATTTGACCCAGAGTTGACTTTTTGGACAGTTGACTTTTTGACCCAGATTTTACCGGTTTGACCCGTTTGACCTAGAACGACCCTAGAAGCTTGTTTTTAGTTATTTTATATCTGTTTAACTCTTTAGAACCCTGTTTAATCTTGCTTTTCACAATAGGTCCTTGCGACACTAGTTCGGATCGCTAATTGCTCAGGACGTCAAGCGAGTACATTCTCTGATAGTTTCTATTATCTGATGATTATTATGATTCAGCTTCTAGTATAGTATCATCTGATCTTTTTGGCACGACACGAACTAGCATTTCTGGATTCATTTACTTACGACACGTATATTTTATGTTTCTGGCCTCTATTCTGGAATCACCTACTGGCATTACTACAGGCATCACTACTGGCATCACTCATATTTTTGGCTGGACTCATACTTGATTTACGTGTCGGGTCTTGGATTCACTTGTACTAGTCGGGGCGAAAAAATACTCGAGTAGACATGTAAACATTCCCAACTGGAATAACTGGAATCACCCCCTCTGGTCTAATCTGGAATGATAGCAGCCGCGCACCCAGTGCACGGTGAGCCGTACTTACCCTTAGCCGTTTACATGTCGAAACATGTATTTCAAAGACACGAGTTCATTCTTTCTAGTCTGGACTCTCTTGCATTTCTTGCTGGTCTCACTTATAATTTCTGGACTTGACTCATTACATGTACCCTTGCTGGACTCACTACACGTTCTTGTGCACAGACTTGATCTTAGTTTAGATTTCTTGTATCTTGCAGTCATTACTATTTTGCTTCTGATATTCATGCATCTTTACCTTTATGCACCAGTGATATGTATATTTTTTTGTTTCATACTTTATTCCCTTCTCCTTGCTACTTGCTACAACTGTTTTATAGTTTTTATCATTTAACTGGAACTGCTGTTAGAGGTGTACTTGCTCCAGTTCTGACTGGACATATTTTTTTCAGAGGATCCGGAAGATTGGTGTCCGACGTTTTATGGACCTCAGTCTGTCGATGGTGCAGACAGGGACCCCCTAGTTTAGGAGTGATTTCCGGGTTGGTAGCCGGGATCACTAGGACCTCAGTTGTTGTATTTATTAGCTTTTGGTACCGGATTTGTCCTCGATTTTGGATTGAGATCTTGTATTATATTTGATTCTAGATATTGTATTATTATTATTATTATTGTTGTTGTTGTTTTAGTAGCAGTTGTTTAGACTTTGTAGTTGTTAGTCTTCTTTGTTATCTTATCGTGCTTAGATTCGTGATTGAGTACTTGTGTTATCATTATGATATTGTTCCTCCGTTTGGAGTTGAGATCTTAACATGTATATATATTGATTGCATGAGATTGTTAGCTAGATAGTAGACCTAGACAGCGTTCTACCGCTGATGCTGCGGCATAGGCTGGACGTACCTACGACTCATGTCCGATTTTTCGGATGCGGGTCGTGACATATACAGTATAAAATATGCATAAAGGGAAAAACAAGAAAGGAAGCGAATATGACTAAAATCAACGAAACATGCATATAAGAACAACTACATATAAATGAACCGCTGAAAAAGAAACGAATTAATCAAATACCAAGTTTCTCCGTGAACAAATGGCAAGTAAATCAAAATAAATAAGAAAAACTCTCGTCCTTAGTGTGGACTCGCAAGACTCAACCAGTCAACCCTCGTCCCTAGTGTGGACTTGCAGGTTTGGTCAAATAGTCAACCCTTGCCCCTAGTGTGGACTCGTAGGCTGAGAAAAATAGAAAACAGAAATAACAGTTCAATTATAACGCACTCGTCCATCCCACTCCCCATGATACGGTATGACTCAGACATGGTGCGGAATACAATCAAACATGTATGAACTAACATAATGACAAGTTATCTACTAGGCCTATCATATGAGAACACATAACAATGGACAACAAAAGGAAATAATACTAGCAAAATATCATGCATGAGAAAAAAAATTTAAGCATGTAAATATATTGTAAAGAAGGCAATGTATTTTGCCTGTAGGTTTGTCATAATTATGCTGAGTTGAAGGTACCAAGGTTAGGTCAAACCTATATTATGATTTTGTTGCAACCACTACCTTTAGTTGTTTTGAGCGGCAAAAATTGGAAGTCGACGCACGGTGAGTACTGCGACTAGGGTGCAGGTGATGTACATCATCCATACATGGGAAGTGTTGGAGTGGATGAGATTTCCAACCTATGTGGAGAATACCCCAGAGTGCGACAAGGGCCGTCAGTGGTCAGAGAAGCTCGGGGAGGCGACGGGAGCCATTCAAGAGCTCGAAGAAGCTCAGAAAGAAGGAGAAGCAGCTGTTATCCAGGGAAGACAGAGTTCGGGCCGAACTCGGTCCGAGTTCGATCAGGGTGCTCCAGAAGCTCTAGAAAGCTGTTGTATTCGTTTACTCGTAAATCATCGACTCAGACGATTTTGGTCCGAGTTCGGTCGGCGGACTGGACGAAAATTCAGAGGTATTTTATACACCGTTGGATCGTATTCTACGGTCCAGGATTTATTGCGAGATTAGGGGATATATATTAGGTTTTCCTAAACCCTAACCCTAATATAACATCTCAAGAAAGAGAAGAAAATGAGGCAAGAGTGCCATTGCAACTTTGGGAAGGAGAAAGAAGGATTGGAGGCCGTTTCGGAGGAGGAGATCAATTTTGGATAATTTCTTATTGTCTTTTATCTTCGTGATGTGATCTATTTTCTATTCATAAGTGTTGTGGTAATCCGTGTTGGATCGTGAGGAGCTTGTAGAGGGTGTATTCTCTTTATTCCATTAGTGGAGGTTCTTCAGGGTTGGACTTTGATCGTCCCGTAGTTTTTTTCGCAAGGATTTTCCACGTCAAAATTCTCTGTGTCTGCGTGGATTATTTTTCTGTGGTTTGGTGTTTGGTTTATGCGTTGTATTGCTCGGTTCTGGAATTTCAGAAGGGTGTCAGGAGTTGACAAGCAAACTAGGAAGGGAAGATGGACGCGAAGCCAGTGAGCATGATAAACCTGAACGGTACCAACTATCATTACTGGAGGAGCAAGATGAAGGATCTGTTATTGGTCAAGAAGCCGCATCTGCCAGTATTTGCTTCCGAGAGGCCCAGTGACAAATCTAAAGATGACTAAAATTTTGAGCATATACATGTGTGTGGGTACATCATACAGTTCGTTGACGAGAACATGTACAACCACGTTGCCAGTATTGAGCACGCGAGGATACTGTAGGATAATGATAGGTCTGTGGTACAAAGATGGGGCAAATGAATTATTCCTGATCCAGATGATGATGGATCTGTGGTACAAAGATGGGGCGTCTATTACTGATCACTTGAGTGAGTTCCAAGCGTGGTTGACCAGCTATCCTCGATGAGAGTCAAGTTTGACGACGAGGTTCAGGGACTATGGCTGCTGTGTACATTGCCAGACTCGTGGAAGACCGTACGAGTATCTATGATCGTTTCTGCTCTGGAAGGCGTGATCAGTCTGGAGTTTGCCAAGAGCGGGGTACTAAATGAAGAGATGCGGAGACGTTCTCGGGGCACTTCATCCACATCTCACTCAGAGGCTCTTATTTCAGAGAGCCGCGAAAGGGGTAAAAGTAGGGGTCTAGGCGGTGGCAGAGACAAAAGCAGGGGAAGGTTCAAGGGTCCGTACGAGGACTCAGAGTATTACCATTGTGGCAAGAAGGGCCACATCAAGCGAAACTGTTTCGCTTGGAATAGAGAGAAGAAGGACGACAAGGAGAAGCAAAGTGAGAACACTACAACGGTGGCCTCGACACATGGAGGCAACGTGATCATTATAGGTGATAATGTAGTTATGAACCTCGCCTGCGATAACAACTCTTTGCTGGTGGACTCAGGTGCTTCAGCGCACGTATCTCACAACATGGTACTATTTGCTACTTACACAACATGTGACTGTGGAGTATTGAAGATGGGCAATGGAGATGTGTCAAAGGCGGTTGCCATTGGAGATGTGCATTTAAGGACAAAGACGGATGCAGTTCTTGTTCTCAAAGATGTTCGTCATGTCCCTGATATCCGTTTCAAACTGGTGTCTGTTAAAAAGTTGGATGACAAGGGTTTCTTCAATCTCTCCGGGAACAATCAGTAGAAGCTTTCCAGAGGTTCGATGGTGATTGCCAGAGGAAGCAAGAGATCCGGACTCTACAATATGGAAGGGAGCACACATGGGGCACAAGAGGTTAACGCAGCTACTGATGCGTCTATTGAGTTATGGCACAGGCGGCTCAGCCATATCAGCGAGAAAGGGATAAGCTACTTGGTGAACATGAAGGGGATTCCAGGGCTAAAGTCTACAAAGTTGGAGAAGTACACACACTGTTTGGCAGGAAAGCAAAATATGGTATCTTTCCAAAGTTACCCAAGTTCAAGGAATCCGGTATTATTTGAGTTGATTCACACGGATGTCTGTGGTCCTATGAAGGTAAAATCCATTGGTGGTGCTTCTTATTTTGTAACATTTATTGATGACTATTCCAGGAAGGTTTGTGTCTATACCATAAAGACCATGGATCAGGTGCTGCCCACTTTCAAAGAGTTTCAGGCCTCTATTGAAAGGGAGACGGGCAAGAAGCTGCTATGTGTTCGGTCAGACGATGGCGGCGAGTATATCGGTCCCTATGATGCTTATTGCATAAAGCAAGGGATACGACACCAGAAGACTCTGCCATAGATACCTCAGCTCAATGGTGTAGCAGAGCGGATAAAAATGATACTAATGGAAATGGTACAGTATTTGCTGTCAGAGGTAAACTTGCCTGACAACTATTGGGGTGAGACACTTTACACAACTGTTTATGTTATTAATTTATCTCCTAGTGCTTCTTTGCAGGGTGATGTGCCTGACAAAGTATGGTACGACAAAGAGCCGTCATATAATCACTTACGAGTATTTGGTTATAAGGCCTTCGTGCATGTACCGAAGGACGATAGATCCAAACTTGAGCCAAACACGAGGCGGTGCATCTTTGTCGGCTGTGGTTGGGATGAGCTTGGCTATAGACTCTACGATCCAGTGGAAGAAAGTTCTACTGAAGCATGGACGTGGTATTCGTCGAGGATCAGACCATGACCAACACTCAGGATTTTGAGATGCCTTCTGAGGCTGAGAAATTGCCTGAGTTAGAGTCATTTCGCTTCAAGCAGTTTCCAGAGAAAATCGCAGAGGATCCAGTTATGGGGGAGCCAGTACATGGAGTTGCTCCCAACCTTGATCATCAGCCTGTTGGTGGTGGTCAGGGTGACCCTCAGGAGGATGAGCATGCCGAGGAGGCAGTTCCTGGAGGGGATAAGGCTATAGATATACAGCCAATACCATTGGTTCCTTTGAGGAGGAGCGATAGAAAGCGTCGACCATCTACGAGATACTCATCGGGTGAGTATGTGCTACTGACTGACGGCGGAGAACTCAAAAGTTTCACAGAGGCTATAGAAGATGAACACATGCAGGAGTGGATGGAGGCCATGCAGGAGGAGATAAGTTTCTTGGAGGCCAATTCTACTTATGATCTGGTGCGGTTGCCAAATGGCAAGAAGGCTTTGAAGAATCGATGGATGTTCAGAGTGAAGCAGACAGATGATACTACTCGCCCTCGATACAAAGAGAGGCTGGTAGTTAAAGGCTACGGTCAGTAAAAAGGTATAGATTATGATAAGATCTTTTTTCCAGTCGTCAAGCAGTCGTCTGTTCAGATGATGCTTGCTTTGGCAGCCAGTTTTAACTTGGAGGTCGAGCAAATGGACGTGAAAACGACATTCCTCCACGGTGATCTTGATGATGAGTTGTACATGGAGCAGCCAGAGGCATTATGTGAGAAGGGCAAGTCATATTTAGTCTGACGGTTGAGAAAAAGCTTGTATGGTCTAAACCAGGCTCTGAGGCAGTGGTACAGAAAGTTTGAGTCATTTATGGGGGGAGCATGGCTATGCGCGGATGACGTAGGATCATTGTGTTTTTGTAAGGTACTTTGCCGATGATAATTTTATTATTTTGTTGCTTTATGTTGATGACATACTGTTGGTGGATCGGAAAGCCACCAGGATAGCAGAGTTGAAGCGCCAACTGGACGCGACTTTCTCTATGAAGGATTTGGGCATAACGAAGACTATTCTTGAGATGAAGATCAGCCGAGAGAGAGAGTCCAATCTGCTACACTTGTCCCAAAAGAAGTACATTCACCGGGTACTTTAGCGTTTCGGGATAGACAGGTCAAAAAAAGTGAGTAACCCACTTGTGGCTTACTTTAAGTTCACTAAGGAGCAGTATCCATCTACCGAGGACGAGAAGGAAGATATGGAGCGGGTTCCATATGCCTCAGCTATGGGAAGTCTTATGTATGCTATGGTATGTACGAGGCCAGACATTGCTCACGCAATCGGTACAGTTAGCAGGTACACTTCCAATCCTGGAAGGATACATTGGATTGGGGTCAAGTGAATTCTACGATATCTTCGTGGTACTGCCGATTGAAGACTTTTATTTGGTGGTGACGAGCTGAAGCTGGGTAGGTATTCCGAGGCTGATATGGCTGGAGATGTAGACATGAGACGATCGACTTCGGGCTATGTGATGATGTTTGCTAGTGGAACATTATCGTGGCAGTCGCGTTTGCAAAAGTGTGTTGCCTTGTCGACGAAAGAGGTAGAGTACATTACGGCGACGGAGGCTTGCAAGGAGTTGATGTGGATGAAGAAGCTGTTACAAAAAATTGGGCTAAAGCAGGAGCAGTATCCTTTGTTTTGCTATAGTTACAGTGTTATTCACCTTGTGAAGAACCAGATATTTTATAGCGGTCCAAGCACATTGAGACCCGGTATCATTGGATACATGATGTTGTTGATAAGAAGGAAGCGACGCTTGAGAAGGTTCATACAGATGACAACGGAGCAGATATGTTTACAAAGATTCTTCCTAGGGAAAAGTTTGAGTACTGCAGGCAGATCGTCGGGATGACGATCCGCTCCATATAGTTGTGAAAGGAAAGATTTGTTGGAGTGGGTGGGATTTTCAACCAATGTGGAGAATATCCCGAAGTACGACGAGCGTCGTCTGTGGTCAGAGAAGCTCGGGGAAGCGACGAGAGCCATTCTAGAGGTCGAAGAATCTCGAAAAAAAGGAGGAGCAGCTGCTGTCCAAGGAGAGAGAGAGTTCGGGCCGAACTTGGGCCGAGTTCGGTGAGGGTGCTCCAGAAGCTCCAGAAAGCTGTTGTCTTCGTTTACTCGCAAATCACCGACTCGGACGAATTCGGTCCGAGTTCGGTCGGTAGGCTGGACAAAAATTTAGAGGTGTTTTATACACCGTTGGATCGTATCCTACAGTCCAGAATTTGTTGCGGGATTAGGGGGTATATATTAGTTTTTTCTAAACCCTAATCCTAATATATCATCTCAAGAAAGAGGAGACAAGAGTGCCATTGCAACTTTAGAAAGGAGAAAGAAGAATTTGAGGCCGTTTCGGAGGAGCAAATTAATTTTGGATAATTTTTTATTGTGTTCTATCTTCGTAGTGTGATCTATTTTCTATTCCTAACTATTGTGATAATCCGTGTTGGATCGGTAGGAGCTTGTAAAGGGTGTATTCTCTTTATTCCATTAGTGGAGGTTCTTCAGGGTTGGACTCCGATCGTCCGGTGGTTTTTCCCACAATGATTTTTCACGTCAAAATTCTTTGTGTCTGCGTGGATTATTTTTCTGTGGTTTGGTGTTTGGTTTGTGCGTTGTATTGCTTGGTTCTTTCGCAGGTACTCTCTGGTTTAGGAAAAAGTTTCCGTGCTTCTTTTCCAACAGGATGGTCTGGACTGCTCGGTGCTGGTGTAAACCCCCTGATTTTTTTTAAATTTTTTAAATAATTTTTACACAATTTTTTGTAATTTTCTGGAATTAAAACTAAGGTATTTTATATTTAAATGATTTTTAAATGATGTTAATTAATATTAAAATATTATGAAAATAATATTTTTGGGTGTAAAATGAAAACTAGACATAGAGTAATTTTTCGAGAATTTATTGGACCCCGAAAACATTTTTAAAGTCCTAAAAACCAAGTTGTAATTAACCTTAAATAAATCCTGGAATTGAACCCGGTTTATTTTAAATAAACCAAACCAAAAATCGACCCAAAATGTGGTGAACCGAACTGGACCGAACCCACTCTTAACGGGTCGGGTCGGGTCGGATCCGAAATGAACCCGACCCGGACCCGGACCCGTTATCCGATCGGAACCGAAACCCTAATCCTAAAACCCGATTCCGACCAGCGGCGACGCCTATTTAACCCCCGACGCCGGAACCCTAAATCCACTCTTCCTTTCTCTGCCTCGCCGCCCTCGTCTCACCATCTCCGCCTCACTCCCAGTCCCCGGCCACCCAGCACCACCATCACCCACAGCTCCGACCGCCTTCCCTCTTCCTTCTCCGCCCTAGCTTCCTCCACGACGACCAAGACACCGCCCCCTCCACCAGAACTCCCCTCTCCCCTCGATCCGTCGTTTTCCCTGAGCCCACGACCCCCCTCGGCTTCGTCCCCGGCCAACTTCGCCACCCGTCGAACCCCCTCGACTGCCCTAGCTCGCCTGAACCCTAACCTCCTCGAAACCCCATCGATCCCCTCCGCAGCGCCGCCCTGAGCCGACCCCTGCCGCCTCCGGCGAAGCCCCCGGCTGCCTCCGCCGTGCCCTCCAACCAGCCCTCGGCCGCAGCCCCGAGCCCCGGCGAGCTCCGGCCATCGAACCCTAACCCTAGACCTGACACAGTGCCGTGTCCACTGTGTCGTGTCGTGTCAAGACGACTCGCGGACACGGGAATTTCAGTTTCCACGGAGTCCTGTTCAGGTAACCCGTTCTCTCTCCTCGTTGTCCTATTTTCTGTTCCGTCAGTTGTGACGCGTAGACTGTGTGACCCTCTCGATGCCCGTGCAACCCGCTCGGTGCGTCGCGTCCTGTGGCGATCGCGAACCGCGATCCAAAAACAGGAAAATTAACATCCCGTTTTTCCCCGAAACTGAGTGCGCCCCGCCAAACGGGATGACTTGGTCGCGTGCGGTCTTCACCGAAAGGTGCGCGTTATCGATACGGATGTGCGGTATTTCGCAGAAGTTGATTTGGATGTGCGTGCACACCGGAATCAACGCGTATCCGCCGACAACGCCCCGTATCCGTCTGTTCTGAAATACGTCGTAACTTTGTGTACACACGTCGGATCGAAACGAAACTTGCGCCATCGAACTCGTAGAAATACGCTGGTCCTGTGACCCAAGTTTGGTTCAATTCTGAGAACGTTGACAAAATCGTGTATCGTGGGCCCCGCGGCTCCACTTGACGGACGATTTTGTGAACGGCTCATCGGAATTCAGTTCTGAAAGTTCCGTTGGGTTCGTATCATCGTTCTGGACTTGTTGACACTAAGTTTGATGGATTTGGAGACCATTGGTTCTGACACATTTTTCGGTGCGAAGCGGGGCACATGTGGACCCCGCTTTGACCAGAAACTGTCATTTTTGCCCCTGTGTCCAAATTGGACTCAAGGACAGGCGTTTCTAGTTATTTGATATTTTCTGAGCCTGTTGGTGATGTTTGTTACAGCTTTTGGAGGAGTACCTGCAGAATCCACTGATACAGGGACAACTGTTGGTATTCGAACTCCAGGCAAGTGTACCTTGCCAACATTACAGTTCTTGTTACATATTTTCTTGATTTATTTATATCTTGTACATGCTTGACCTAGGACCGTGTGACTTACTTAGCGTTCGATTAATAGTCGGGTGCGAACACCGTACGCGAAGTTGTGTAATGTCACCTAGAGATGGATATCGTGACCCCTTATATTCTCGTACTTGTCTTATCAAGTACATAGACCCAGGACACTTGACACTATTCATGAGACAGAATCTTCCTGAGATATTCATGATGATTCTGTATAGGATACAAGTTTTATGACATAGACATTATATTCATAGACATTATATGACTTGCTGCATTAGTTTTGATCTTGCGTGTCATGGATATGAGACGTGTGATTACATTGGGTGGGGAGAGAATTACCATACAAAAGTGTAAACTCCCTCGACCAAATTTCAGTAAATTAGGATTAATTTTGACTAATTAGAATTAGTGCAAACTTTTTAAAATTTTATTTATTATATATTATATTGATTGTGCACCTGTTCATTACACAATTGACTAGGGCATCACACTAGCTGTTAACCCTAAACAAATTTCACATTCCTGCTCTAGACTAGTCAGACTACTTTTTCTGTATTCTGTGCAACTCCCAGAAACCTCGTTTGATGCTTCGTTTTAGTCGCACAAATATCGTTACAAACGTATGTATTTAATTCCTATTTAATTTTCTGCTCTTTACCCATCTCTGTACCCTTAGAGATTTGAGGACCAGTAGGCACCTGATTGCCCAACCAAAAATACGATAATATTCTACTCTAATTATACTTCAATTATCGTATTGACACCGTAGAAAGATTATGACTCTAATAGCCTCTAAATAATTAGTGAACACCGTGCGCAGTATTTATTAAATAATAAATACGATGACTGTATCACCTGCAATATCAGACCCTGCACCTGCCCAGAATCACCCCACACTGTCCAAAATATTTTCCCCCAGCTATTTTCCCTCATTTCTATACAATTTAGAATTTCAGGAAATCAGTATTTAAAATCAGGTAAATTGCGAAATTACGCAAAATATAATTTTTATGCAATTATGCAATATTTGAAAAGTTAGGGGTTTATATGCAAATTGCATGCTAGGTGGCCAAATCCTATTGGCTAGACCATAGGTGGGTGGGACCCACCATAACATCCAGAAATTTCTGCTGGAAAATATCCTAAAAATATCAAAATACCAAAATACCCCTGAACTTCTAAATATTTACAACATTGCCATTAGGCAAAATCCTATATAAACCCTAGTATTCCTTCATTCAAACCTACAACCCTTCCCTCCGGCCAGCTCCGACCACCGCCTCCGGCCAAACTCGGCCCAGACCTTCGCCACCCTCCCCTCTCCCCTCCGGCCAAGGACCACCGCCGGCGCCGCCCTGCTCCGGCTGCTACAGCCCCCGCACCCTCCTCCTCTCCCCACTATCCACAGCACCACCACCACTCCCGTTCACGTCCCCCCGCCGCCTCCGGCCGTCGCCGACCACCGCCACCCTACCCAGCCGCTTCGCCCCGACCTCCTCTACCTACCACCACCACCTCAGCCCCCCACGACGCCTGCTCCGGCCGCCCTAGCCCCCGCAGCGCCGTCGACCACCCCCAACCCGAACTACCCTCCCCAACTCCGGCCGCCCCTAGCCGCCACCACCGCCGTCGTGGACCTCCGCCACCACCACCAACCTGACCGCCCCTCCCTTCTCCGTCGATCCCGCACCCTGCCCGGCCACCTCCGCCTCTCCTCCGCCGCCGGCAGCCCCCACAAGACTGCTACTGCTGCTGCTGCTGCCAGTGTACACTGCCACTGCTGCTGCTCCTCCGGCCGCCTCCGGCCAGCTCCGCCGCCGTCCTCCCGCCGGCAGCACCGCGTGGGACCCCCCTTGCCACCTGTAAGGTATAAATATACTATACTATTTAAAAATACGTATATAATCTATAATACATGCATATATATATGTATATGTATATATATATATGAATATATATATATGTATATTACTATGTATTTATATGTATAATTTTATATATGTATGTATTATACTATTTACAGTATATTATACTGTATATATATTATATATATATCTATATATATATTTTACATATATATGTATATGTATATATGTATATCTACCATATTATATTATGTAATATTGTATATATATATATCTATAGTATATATATATTATATGTATTTATATATATTTATATGTATCCTATAATATATATAACATATTTATATATGTTATATAATTATTAATATATGTAATTTTCTGTTTTTAAATTATATAAATATATGTGTATACATATATTTATATATACTTGCATTTTCTTTATTTTTCTTTCCTGCATTTTAATTTTCCTGCACCTATTATATATATATATATCTATATATATATATATTATCTACTTATACTATATATAAATATCTATATATATATATTATCTTTATATATATATATATTTATACCAGCTGGATAATACAGCTTATAGTTATATATATTATTTCAATTATCGCAATGTCATTTCAATTTATTATATAATATTATATATATTGCTGTATATTACAGCCTAATTAAATATAATTATTATATATTATCCAGTGGTCATATATAGACCCTGATAAATATTATTTAAATTCTTGCCCTGTCAATTCCTTTATCTATATATATAATTCTATATATATAAAATATTGTACTGGATAATACAGTACCTATATATATATATATGTATTTAATTTCTGCATTGTCTTTTATTTCTTATATATATATTTATATATAAAATATATATATCGATATATCAGAGGATACACCTTGATAAATACTATATTAATTATCGCAGTGGATATACCCTGCTACTATATATTATTACCTGCATTTATCTGTTCTATAAATATACTATTATATATATTATATATATATGCTTACTATATATATATCTATACTATATATATGTATATATATATGTTTTAATTTACAGCCTTGATATTTACGAACCCTGTCTATTTTAACAGAAACCAACTTCGGCACAGCCAGTGACCCCCTGTCACCAGCACTTTCACAACTGACTGTGAAATCAGGGTTCCAACACTATCAGGGAGTAGGCAAGTATACCTTGCCAAGTTAAATGTTTAAATTCTCAAATATTGTTATATGCTTCTTGCTTCTGAAATTCATATACCATGACCACCTGAGACTGCCTTGGGTACAGTCAACTGTTATGTTGACATGATATTACAGACTCACCAACAGCTGAGAGAATATCCTAATATATTCTCCTAAACCCTATCACGGAAACACGCAACATGGTTATATTTACATATATGGATGTGAGCTGCGTATTTGGTTAGCTACCAGTACGTGTGACCCGCATCACGGATTAGAATAACTCAGGAAATGTACGATTTGACATTTAGATTCATTGGGATGGGAAAGATAACTAGTTGACGTATGGGACACCCCCTCCAATAATGTTTTATACCTTCGTACCAATGATGGTCGATTGCAGAGTTCCCTGAGTCGGGGGCATACGACACCTATATTAGCCAGTCGCCACGATTGGTGAATTACGTCAGCGTAT
The DNA here is from genome assembly GCA_036927795.1 of Iris macrosiphon. Classification (NCBI taxonomy): domain Eukaryota; kingdom Viridiplantae; phylum Streptophyta; class Magnoliopsida; order Asparagales; family Iridaceae; genus Iris; species Iris macrosiphon. The sequence continues at coordinate 17,812,451 of JAYESA010000020.1, read as the reverse complement.
GTCTAGCCACACATTCCCATGCGTACTACTGGATCTTTACTTGCATTTTCACTTAGTATGGTTAGTACCCTGTATTTATTTTATTTCTTTATTCAGTATTTTTACATTACATGGCATGTCATTTTTCTGTATCTTGTTACGTCCCACTGAGGACCTGGTTCCTTGCCAGATCTAGATGAGGCTTTCTACCCCACAGTGTACGGGCCTGATCAGGAGGCCAGATGTGCTACTGAGGAGGAGCTCGAGGAGACACCCTCAGAGTAGGCTTGACCCTAGATGCTGCTACCTAGAGATGGAGATGTTTTGATCAGATAGACACTGCTTAGTCTATTTGATTTTTCTGCGCTATTATCAGTTTTTGTAGTAGGCTTGTAATCTCACCAGTTGTGTACTGTATCAGACTCAGTTATATATATATTTCAGCATTTGTTTTCTGACATTTTGTTGTGGATGAGATAGCTTTACCTGTTCTATACTTGTAGTAATTTAGGACAGCGTAGCACGTCCCTTTGGGTCCATCAAAGTGGATTAAGCCCTTAGTGACGTGTCAGCTGGCCAGTGACACGTGGCCTAGTTCCTGACATTTTGGGACTGGGGCGTGACAAAAAGGCTGATTATATATATATAATAATTTAATGGAAGTGCCTTAGACTCTGACATAGAGCTTTGGTACTGTACTGGCCCTTCGAGAGAATACTGCTATGGGTTTCCCCGACACAGAGCCTATAGTAGTCTCAGCCCGAGTATGACTAAAACTCTCACTTGCATATCACTTAGTTGGTTATATATTACCCTATTGTTTCATTTATTGCTGCACTACATTTATTTTGGCTTGTGTTATTTTGTACCTTGCTATGTCCCCTGAGGACCTGGATCCGGATTATGTCCCCAGGATTTGCAGACGAGATCTATCCCGAGGTATACGGGACAGCAGCAGGAGCAGGAGTTGATACATGAGCTGTACCGCTTTCCGAGGACGAGGTGTTAGGTGAAGACTTTTCCTGAGTATCTGTGTTCCATACTCAGTATCTACTTTATTCAGACATTTATGTTTTGGTCTGTTGAACCATTGTATCAGATCTATATCGGGTGGTTCCCCGAAGTACATTGTTGAGACTAGTTATTGATTTACATTTCTTATTGCTGTTGATCATATTTATCTTCTGTGGATGAGATTAGTTGTGGCATGTTGTAGTAGACCTTATTTTACAGCTTAAGTACTTCCTGATGGATCCATTAAATTGGGTTTGTCCATCGGTGTGTGCTGCTGGCCATTGCCACTTGTCTAGTCTCTCGATATTTTGGGACTGGGGCGTGACAGCTGGGTTTGCCACCATGGCTTGGTATCCTAGGCGAGGAGCCAGTCTACCATGGCGGAGCCAGTGGGTCGCAAAGCTACTGGAGATGGAGTCGGAGTCGGTGCCAGGGGGTCTCCTGCTCGACACTCGAGAGCTTGGCACCAGATGGCGAGGTCGGCGTCACAACGGGGTCAGATCGAAGCACTAGGTAGGCAAGCTATGGGGACGGTTGCGCTCGGCAAAGCGGGCGGGTCTGCGCATGGTATGGTCGTCGTATGACAGACTGGATGACTGCACGCTGGGCTCGACGCTCTGATGCCGGAACTGACTGGCAGCACATGTTGCAAGAGCAACGAGGCAGGGAGGACTGGCACCAGTGTCGGGCACATGCGGCAGAGGAAGGCTGTGCACAGGGGTCACTACTAGAATAAGCGGGATTAGCGACGTTATATTCTGAGTCGGGAGAAAAGATGATGTTATGTGGAGATGATAACATTAGGAGCGACTTATATACATAGGGTTTGGTTTGGAAGAGGCTTATGAAGAAAATAAGCTAGCTGTATATTCTTATATACTAGGTTGACGTGGGAAGCCATATCTTTCTCTTTGATATAGTATTAGATAGAGAGTTTGGGTTGCTGTAAGTTTTCAAACTTATCTTTATCTTGCACCCATTTTCTATCTATATGTAACTAGTATATATGTACGTGCTTTGCACGTATATTGGAGTGAATGATGTTGATGAGTTAGTTTACTTTAGCATGAACCCTTTGATTGTCAGTGGAATTTATTGCATCTCTTAAATGGTTGTCATTATTACATCTCTTAAATGGTTGTCATTGAAATTTATTGTAGGTATTCTTTTTAATTACTAAATATGTTGAAGGGTATTTTTGGAACGAAAATTTTTCACGGTAAAGCCTAGTTTTGGCATTATATAGTAGAGATAAGGGAGGAAGGGGTCGGTAGAAGTCGGTTTAAAAATTTAGTCCCAGGGTCATGAGGAGATGATGCTAAGTTTAAGTTTTATGTTTATCACTAATTTAAATATTCTTTTGTTGAAAATTTGATATTATCTTTTTATATTGTACTTTTATTTATAAAAATATATTTAATTTTCTTTATACATTTATGACTTAATTCAAGAGATTTAAAATCATATTAATATCTATCTATTTATATTATAATTATAAAGATTTTGATTGTACCCTTTTAGAAGTATATGATTTTTTTTTCCTGTCGAATTACTTTTATTATTATTATTATTATTACTACTATTTTTAGAAAGAATTAAAATTTTTGGGACTGGGTTTACATAACTGCCTGGTTCATCGTCTCGATCTTCTCACGTGTCATAGGAGACTATAAATAGGCGGGTTAGGGAGGAGAGAGAACTTTTGTCTCTCGGCTTTTTCCTATTTTGTGAAAGAAGATATCGAGGGCTACTGTCTATCTCGCCGAGGGGTTTGTCAAGAGCGACATCGATCCGTGGCCCCCTGATGCTGACGTTCTATTTAGAGGTAGGGGATGGACCCGGATCAGATGTTGTAGGTGCGGTGATTGGGAGCGCACAATAGTCAGGGATGTCGTATTCTCGTTGGTACGCCAGGCTTAACCATGTCGTTCCTTCTATAGCTTCTTCGGAAGGAAGAGAAACCGTGTAGAAGGACTTGGACTTCTTGCCCTTGGACTTGGTGGCAGAAGGTATTGCCTGCTGCATCAAGTCTGAAGCAAGATCTGGATGAACCCAAATGACCTTCCCCCATGGTGTGGTGAGAGGTATCATCCCGGCTGTTTGGTCACGAGATGGCGGAAGATTAACAACCTCCATTGTTGCCATGGGGATCGGGACCACTCCATCTTGGACTTCCGTTGCCGGAAAGTAACCGAACTGGAGAGATACCATGTTAGCGGCAACTGTTTTGTCATCGAAGTCCAAGGTGAGGGTCTTGGTGTCGAGCAGACGCTGGATGTACCACTTCAGTATGTAGCAATCCCGCGTCGCATGGTGGACGTATCGGTGGTAGTGGCAGTACTTCAGATTATTCACATAAACTGTCTCATCAGGACGCTTGACATCGGGGAGCCGAAGCTTGTTTTCCTTCATTAGCACGTCAAAAATTGCCATGACGGCATCATCTTTGAAAGAATAAGTTCCTTCGGTTTCAGAGCCTCTACAGGCCTTTGCTCGGACTTCTTGGTTATATTGGCGATAAGGGCCTATTTTTCCTTGCCATCTCGGATGCTATTGTCGTTGTTGTTGTAAGGACGTTTTTTTCTATCATCAACGACGGGGATCTGTATTTTCAAGAGACGGACGTCATTCACTTTCCTCTCAAAACCGACATCATTTATGATGAACGCCGTCCAGTTTTTAAATTGAGAGTCGCCCATCCAGAGTCTGACCGTGGGAAGGAGATTTCTCCGGCAGGTGTCCATCACGTGGACTCAGGATTACCGGGGGGTAATTTCAGCGTCGCTTGCCTGTACCGCTCGATGTACTCCCATACAGACTCTTTTTTTTGTGTGGTGTCCATTAGAGAGGACATCATCATATTTTCCCCCATCGTAGAATCGTGCAAGGCAAAGTCCATTGAGATCGTCAAACAACAAAATGCAGTTATCCTGGATGCTGTAGAACCAAACGAAAGCTATTTCAGACAATGCCCCGACAAAGAGCTTGGTTATGAGGGCATTGTTGCGAGGCAGATGTCCCGTTGTCGTCTCGAAGTAACTTATGAATTGATGGAGAGATGTCTTTCCATCAAACGAAGTCAAGTTAAAGGGCTTGTACTTGGGCGGATACGGTACATCTCTCCACTCGAGGGGATACGGTTGTCGGATCCTGAGCTCGTGCAGTGAGTCCCGATTGTCCATGGGGTCTAGACGGGCCTGGAGTTCCCGTACCTGTTCGCATTGCTTTTCGGACTTCATCAACTTCGGAAGGAGCAAATGATCCGGGCAAGGGATAATTATCGCCATCGGGTGGAGCGGTTGCATTTGAATCCCCGTTGGTCCCGGGGTCCAGGCTTGCTTGACCAGAGGCCCTTACTGGTTGTAAGGCTATATTTGCCTTGATCTCCAATATTGTCTGGGTCAAGGCCTGCATTGACGCGCTCATGGTTTGCATCATGGCCTCGAGGGTTTCGAGGCATTGTCGATTGCTGGGGCCCTCGAGATCGTTCCCGGTAATGTTTGTAGTTCTCACATGGGGAGAAATGGATGAGACGGTGGACGTCGCACTTTCTGCCTCAGACTCTTGCCGTGAATAGTCATCCTAGAAAGTTGGTAGTGTCACATCCTCTTCGGATTCAGAGGGAATACTACCCCCAACGTAGCAACCTACGTCTTCTTGGCGAGGGCAGCCACCCCCAGGGATCTCAGCATCTGTTCTTTGGGAATCACCGTCTTCTCGGAACGCCGGATTGTCATAAAGGTCTGGGGGATTACAACCCCCATCTTGCGTAGCTATCTGAGGTCCCGAGGAAGAACTACCTCATGTGGCTGACAACTTCTTCTTTAAGCGGGTGCCCATGAAAACACCTTACGCGGATTCCGATGCATGCACTACCAGAATAAGTCAAATTAGCGACGTCTGGAAACGACGCTAAATGACATAAAAACGTCGCTAAAAAAATTAGTGACATAATTAACGACGTTTTAATGAAGTCACATTTAAGCTTGTCACGTCCCGATCTTCCGCAGGCTAATCGGCCGTCCCCGTTAGGCGAGAATGACCGCACCAGCGCTCCCGCGGGACGATCGCTTTGACCCATCCGGACGTGATGTCGCACGAGCGTGAGCCACGCCCGTGCAAGGCCGTGGTTCATTGGCTGGCGGTAAGAGGTCTAACCCACAGAGTCGCACAGATTATCCGAGTGCAGCGGAATTATAAACGCATAGGCGATTTGGTAACAAGTTCACTGAGTCGACAATAGCGGAAGCATTGAATAACACAAGTTGAAGTGAAACAAGATCTTTATTGATGTAAACAAGTGTTACAGGCGGCGCTTGACCGAGATTACAATTCGCTCAGATCTCTCTCTCTCGAAACAGTAAAAGTATGCCAATTGGCTACATTTGTGGAATGATTGTACATGCGATGTTCAAGCGATGTTCCAACATTATGTCTTGTATATGTGCTTCAGTTCCGGATGCAACGCTCCAAGGCTCCAGAGTGATCTCCACGTCTTAGCACGCACGAAGGATGCATCCGCACTGAACGAGGTTCTTCCGCACCCTGCAAACAGTCTGGTGGATTATCAGTACACGAATGCACTGGTGGGGAGGCTACTCGCCCGCTCGACAAATCCAAACACGTAATATAGGTTCTGTGCACCAACTATTTAGTTGTCTTTCTAGTTGCCTTAGGATCAGTTTCATGGCATATTGAATAGCCTAACTCGTGTGGCAGTATGCCGTGCGATATAAGAGAAAACACGACGAGACTTACCAACTTACCATTTTTTCTTTCCTGTCCAAGGCAAACCAAGTTAATTCAAGCACAAGCATGTATAAACATTCAGGAGGCATAGCATATGCAAACACTGTGTCGTGAGCGAGATTATGCTTCGGGTGCACGAGTTACAAAAAATATCAGGTGTGTTGCATAAGACATTGAAGTAATCCATATGTACACGTGACATATATCGATAATCGTTCAGGCAGTTCCGATTCACTGGATTCGATGCAATGACTCACACGTGGATAGCCTCTAAGCGAGGATGACTTATCTATATGAACAGGAGGTCGCTGTCATAGCCATAAAAGGACAGTTATAGTCTCGGGACGGTTAGGTGCGTGAGGTCAGGGGTCGCTATACGTCACCTTCGTTCAGGACGGTATGGAGTGCGATGCGAGGCCAAGGGGGCGTTCACTCCATGCTGCCCACAAACAGGCGACTATGAGAAAGTTCCGTCCGGATTGGATCGGCCCCGGTGCCCCGTTGACCGTCCGCAGGAACTTGAACAATCAATACCTTGTGCACAAGTTGTCCGCGATATGCAGGTCAGGGTCTTTCCAAATCCATAACTTGATATGATAATCCATGATTCTTGTTCTGAACCGAGCATTTGCTCCACGAGCTGGGATAGGATTTCTCTTTTATAGGTAAGCTTGATGTGATTATCATTCAGGTGTAAACTTGACATGATTCTTTAGACTGACAATGTCCAATTGCCACTGCGGGCTGGACGCATGGGTCAAATTTGTACAATTTTTCGTTAGGGACACGCATTACAGTTAGCGGCGTCTGCTGACGGTCGGTCGAATAAACAATTGCTTGAGCTTGGCGAGCTCGAATTACCCTAGACTTCTTCGTCCTAGCACCTGTCGGTGCGTAGTATGAAGAGTCCAAGTTTACATCTTCGTCTTTCTCAGCATGGCATGCGAAACCATCGTCGCATGAGATTCGGTCGAAGACAAAAATTCTGTTGTTGTCCTGGCCGCATGTGGCTATCTGCCTGTGGCTGTTGACCGTTGCCGCATAGTCCTCCTTATGCGGCCTTTGATGTGGCCGCATGGAACGTGTCTTAGCGCTCGAACTCCTGGCATCGTAGTATTTTTCTCTGTCAGAGCTCAAGTGTTGAGCTCTTTCCTTGTCGGAAGAGGCTGCCGCATGAAGTAGGGTCAGATTGTGTGGACGCATGATGTGTGTTTCCTGCAGCAGGGAGAGAGACGGGGAGCGCATGCTCCGCAGTTGGGTGAGGCACAACGGCCTTTAAAACCCAAGTTCTACAGGTCTTCTTAGGTTTTGCCAGCCTCGGTGAAGCGCCGCCCTCAGAGAGCATTACCTCAAAGTCTTGTTGGTCAAAGCATACAACCAGCATCCTCTGGGTCGAACCCAGCTTCGACGTGTCTGACTGTCTCACGACCTTCTTATAAGAGGAGAAAAAAATTTCCAACAGTGTCGCCACCTTATTTGCCATGAAAGTAAGTTTAAGAAACTTTTGCTTAACAACCAACAAAAAGTACAAATAAATCCTAGACAGAAAATATAAGTACAATATTTTTGAACTGGGAAACGTGACGATGGAGATCGAGTACTGCAGCGACTCTTTTACTCCGTTGACGGTCCAACGAGGGTATGAGGATGCTCTCTTCTCTTTTCTCCCTTGAGTTTGTGTGCACGTACGTATAGATCACCTGGGGGGGGGTATAGTCTCTGAAGCAGAAAATCCAACCCTTTGGAAAGTCCAAGTTTCTCCTATTTATAGCCATCATGTTGATGGGCTATAGGTGCCGTATATGCTTCTGTTTGGTGGCCGCATGTGGCTCCTTCAACAAAATACATTTGCAACTATAGCCGCATGCCATGGGCAGGCTACCACGCGATTTCGGTTGAGATCTGCTGTTTGATAAGATCTCGGGGTTGTTTTTAACTCCCTCGTATGTGTGACTCGGTCAGCTGGACACGTAATCAGCACTAATTGTGTGAAGATCTTTTCGGTTGCAATGGACAGATCTTGCAAGCTGAAAGCCGCATAACATCTTGGCCGCATATGTGCTCTCCTTTGGCCTTGGCCTTATGGACACTTCGGCCGCATGGTGTTGTGGACGCATGCAAGCTCTTGTCTGGCCTTGGTCGATTGGACACTTTGGCCGCATAATGACAAGGCCACATAGGGCCGTAGCCGCATATGTGCTCTCCTTTGGCCTTGGTCTTATGGACACTTCGACCGTATGGCGTTGTAGCCGCATAACGACAAGGCCGCATATATTCTTAGCCGCATATGAGGGAACACGTAGCATGGCACATCTGACGAAGTTATTAATGCACTGATGTAACTTTCCGTCTTTTTATGAGTCGTCGCCTTTCTCACGATTCTTGAGGCGCTCAGGGTGACGAGTGGTATGTCAGAACTTCTGACGGGCATTGGATGTCGTGTCAGGGGATCTCATGCGGCCCCTTACTTCGTGGCTGTTCTGGCCATATGGGATCTTCTTATGCGGCCTCAAATTCTTTGGTTGTTCGGGCCACATAGATGCTTTACAGGCTGGACGAGCCCCTCAGCCACATGTGCTTTCTGTAGCTCCTCTGCGGCCTGCTTTCACTTTGAGGGTGCATGGACTATATGCGGCATGCATGGCTTTCACATTTTCCATACTTCTACTCTTTTTCTAGTATTTTGGCTTTGCTGCCTTGTATTGGATTTTTGGAGATTTATTTTGGTTGAGAAACAAGTCGGAGCACATGATCGTTGACCGAAAAAGCGACTGTGCCAAAATACGCAGAGAGCTTGGCGGCGTATCTATACGGCAAATCCCCTTGGACACACTTTGTGCTGATCCATATATTCCTTGCGTACTTTAGTACTGCGTTCATCTCTCCTATAAAAGTACGCCACGGGCTTGTACATACTTGGCGTATTTTATGAGAAGTCTCTTAGTCTCACTCACGTGCGTGTTTTACTCAACTTTCCCAAACCAGACACAGACTTTAAAGTCTTCATTCCATATGTTGGCGTATTTTTCTCTGTTATCGTTTCACTTCAGATAAGCACCGACTTGGCTTCTCGATAAACGTGTTCTCGACTAACTATCTTGACTGTTGTGCCATACTTGGAATTTGTGCCTTGCCTTTTAGTAGACATTTCCATGCTTGTCAGGATACACCGACCTAGCTGCTGGCATACTTCGTGAAAGTATGCCAAGTTATTGGTACGCGTACTTTCATGGTTGTATGTCGTAGTTGTGTGAGCGTACTTTAGTATGAGAGTACGTCATCCTTTGTTCAACGTACTTTTGTATCAGAGTACGCCAAGCTTGCCCTGACTAGTGCTTGTACGCCTGGCTTTATTTTTGGCGATGTACGCCACTGCTATCATTTGTTGTTGTAAGACAGTAATATTTTGATGGTTGTTGTACGCCAGTGTTGCCTTGGCATATATTACGCCACAGATCCATCTTGGTCGTGTACGCCAATGTCTTAAGCTTGCCAAGTACGCCACCATTTCCGAGTTCACAAAGGTACGTCAGGGCTGTGTTCGGCGTACTTTTGCATGGAATTCCTTATTGAATAAGAACATTGGCCCAAGCTTTAGCCTTGGCGTATATTAGTGATGTATTGCATGTTCTTCTTGTTAGCATACTTTTCCATGGATTTGTTATTTCCCTGAGCTTGATGCATATTGTGAAATCCCGGTGAGTGCAAGTTTTCTCTCCTATGCTCTTGAACCCGATTGTAATAATTACTTGTATATGGAGATTCCTGGACCTAGATTAAAGTTATATTTCTAATCATGAACTCCTGATTCCAGATACCCGACAAGTATTGATATTTCTGATAGTGGCTCGACGAAGCGCACTCCTGACATGCTAGATTCCTGGAATGTAACGCCTGAACTGTTAATTCCCGTAGTTGATTGCATATTCCTATCCTGGTTATACTTGTCAAGCTATTGTCCTATCTTGCATCATGTCTAAGACAAATTTTTGAGCACCACGATCATAATTCTTGATAACATGTCCAAGTCAATAACTAGACTAAAAATCTAAAAGCATTTAATAAGATTTTCTGGCTACATGCAATTCCGGTATCCCAACGACACCTGATGTATTTAGAGCTCTTCGTCGTAAGGGGCATATTTCCAGCACGCCGTCGAGTGTTGCATTACTAAAAAAATAATTATATCTGATATATCTGTATTATGTATCATTGTGCCTGGATAATCCGAATAGTCTGCAGAACATGTGGATGTATGAAATCTTAACTTGCATGTGCTAGTAATTAGGGCTATGATAATCCTAGTTAGTTAATAATAGCAAACCATAGGACATGATTGGCCGTGATTGCTTGATTTTTTAGTATAGTTTTGTCTCGCTTCATCCAGCTACTGAACCTGAGTAGCAACTTGAGCACTGATTCCCAACGTTCCCTGAATACTCCTCCAGAATTGGCTTTAACTGCAAGTTTATACATGTTGCACATTATTTACTGTTTTCTCTTATCATATTTCTAATTGATTGTTTGCATACTGGTTTTAGTTCCTAAGTTTGGCTCCCTTGTGATACTTTACTGTTTTGGGGTCTGACCCCACTGGTTTTGTATAGCCAGATTTTGGAGCAGACCCGCAAAATCTTTTGTACTTCCCTCCTCAAGATGGTGAACACGAGGAGCACCCGAGGACATGAGTGAGTTTCTTCTTCATCTCCCACTTAATCTTGTATAATTATACTTTTGAAACGTTTAGCCACCGAGCACATGTTTAGCTCGTATTTTGGAACTTGATATCCTGTCTGCAAGCCTATATGTAAAGCATATTCTAGACTATAGCTAGAGCTGATCATGTAATATTGTACTCTTACTAGTTCTCTATTTTATGCAACTAACTTCATGATCATCTATATATGTATAGTTTGTGACGCCTTATTATTATATGTTTGGTGATCATACATCTTGTAACTTTCCTGCTTGAGATTAAGATAACTAGGATTCTTGATCCAGGATTGCCTGATGTATTGTAGAGTAAACCCACACATGTCTTAGACAGCCGTGACCGTATCTCGGGGTATAAGGTACTCTGGTATACGTAGCTGGCTTTGTTTGCCCCCGCTCTCAAGTATTCTAGTTCTGGGGCGTGACATTACTTGTTGGTGTAAGTAAAACCATATATGGCAATGACAGTCTTGCAGAGGAAACAAAACAGCCACGGTCAGGATGGTGGACTTGTGCGACCCCTGTAACACCGATGTTTGCCATGAACAAAAATTTATACGAAACTTTGTGTTACAAACTATTAAAAGAAAAGAGTACAAGAGATCTTAAACAAGAATCTAAGTACAATTGTTCTGAAAAAGTATAGCTGTAGAGATCTGATCTGTAGTCGATCACTTTACTTCTTGGACCACACGACGGTGACGAAGAAATACGAAAATAATATGAACAACTTGGAGAATTGAGCAGAGGAAAAGCCTTGGCAGCAATGTCACAACAAGTTTCTGTGTCTCTCCTTCTGTTCTTGAGTGTCAGAAGACCGCTCCTTTAGAGATGGCAACGATCTCATATTTATAAGGTTCCAATAATAGGAACATTTACTAAAGGGTGTGCGTACGAACAAGCAATATTCAATGTGTTTATTGTCATGTGCGTATATTCTGAGAGCATGCAACCCACGTCCTGGATAATGGGTGCACAAATCACTGATAGCTTGACACGTGGCTTCCTATGCGAGGAAGGCTCAGGTCACGAGGGCAATTATTTATATACATCTACGAAGGACATGGCTTGTACGACACATCAGCACAACCGTTCCTTAGCAGTTGTTGGAGATTCTGAAGTTGAGATAACCATTGGCGTACTCTGAAGAAGATGGCCATACCGACGTACTCAGGTTGATGTAGCCATATTGACGTACTCAGGTTGAGATAGTCATACTGGCGCACTCAGGGTGAAGGACTGATGTTCACGTATTCAGTGAGCGGTAGCACCATTAGCGTACAATTGCTACAATATCCAAGTCGGCGTATTCGAAAGAGATAGCATCAACGACGTACTATGTTCGAAGTAGAACTATTGGCGTATCATAGCAAAGTAGCATTAGTAGCGTACTTGGACTGAGGTAGCAACTTTGGTCACAAAACGACAACCTGGGTCGACGTGCCAGCAATCCTCTGCATTTAATGCCTTGTTGTGTCAGGTTGAGGCAACTTTTGACGTGGCAACACTGACGTACTCTGATGAAGGCCTTGGCGTATTGTAGAAAAGTAAGACCCTTGTTTTACTAAGCCGAAGCCAAACGGTCGATGTATAAAAAATAAAATGGTAACTTCACTCGGTCGCTAAACGACAACCTGGATCGACGTGCCAATGATCTTCTGCATTAAATGCCTTGATCTATTTGACTACTGTGTCAGACTGACAACCGTCAGGTTCATCTCATTTAATGCTTGGATGAATGGTGGCATCGTACGCCACTATGTTGTGTTGGATCTCGATGAGCAAAGTGCGCCGCTAAGACAACGCATATGGAATACGCCGCTGAAGCAAAGCATATGGAGTACGGCGTACACCACTGAAGTAAAGCACATCTTTTTTAGTCTGAAAAGTAGTACGCCACTGCTTCTACTGAATATGGGTTTAATCACCTATTTGGGGAGGCGTACTTTTCGTGCTTCTACAAACGACATCTCTCTGTCTCTTTGATACGTTTAAAATGATAGCAAAAGAAGAATTTGGCGAGTTAAATGTCTCCTTTGAGTCAAGGTGTCTAATGGGTTGGACGGTCCAGAACCGGTTCATTCAAATCGAATCTGGGTCGGTCCTGCCCATAGCATACCTAGGTTCATGTTGGTTTTGGAATTGGGGCCCACTATGTCCAGCCCGACCCAATCGATGATGCAGGCTAAACCGGGTTTTTCATAGTCAACCCGGACAACCTGGCCCAGACATGTCCGTGACCCGGGTCAGGCCCGGTGGTGAACCAGTTCAACCCCCAACCCCAACAACCATACTAGCCTAAGGGGGTATGTTTACCCCAAAAAAAACCAATATGTAACTATTTTTGACCATTTTTGAAGGATAATTTGATCATTTTGCAGGAAATGACCAAAATGTCCTTATAACTATATTTTAAGGGTATTAGGGGGGGGGGGGGGGGGGGGGGATAATTTGGCATCTAAAATTTACTATAAATAGGGAATGGTTCTTCCAAATTTACCACAATAAATTTTCGTCCATCTTTCAATACTTGCTAGCAATCTAGTGATATTCAGTAAAGATGCTACTTTTTTGTTGTCATAGAAAATGATCTATCGCCACAGCAACTGCAAGATCAACAATCTCAACCCACAGTGCAATATCATGGAGTACAAGAGTCTCAACTCGAAATAAGAACATAAATTTGGTATCACTTTAGCGGAGTTTACAACGAGCGTATGAAATTCTTGTTGAATGCTTGTATTTTGGAAAACGAATCCAATAGAAACCTAACTATGACATATGAATTCTACGTAGACATCTAGACAAGTGTATCTATTATCATACATCATCTTAAAAAAAATGTATTATTTTTAAATATGTAGTACTATTGTTACATAGGTATATTTAAATTATGTGACTTATGCTTGAGTTTTTGCTTTCAACCTCTCTACAAAATTCTTTGTGGTATTACAAATAAAACTTGAAGAGAGGCTGAAAACAAAAACGCAAACATAAGTTATATATTTCTTAATGCGACTTATGTTTGAGTTTCTGTTTTGAACCTCTACAAACTTCCTTTACAGTATTACAAAAAAAAATCAAAGAGAGATTGAAAAGAGAAACCCATAAGTTATATAACTTATGTAACAAGAATAATATATATTAAAAATGATTAAAATATTGGCGTTATTTTAAAATATTGGCTTGAAATTTTTCTTTAATATTGTAACTCATGTTTTTTAAGTCCATTTTTGATGCCCAAAGCAAAGGCCATTCATTTAGATTTTTATTTTATTTTTCACGGACCAATCCAGATTTGGTCCGTACCCAGTCCGGTCAGGCCCGGTCCACTGCCCATTCGGATTTGGGCCCAAGCTGGGTTTGGATTTCCAAAAGTCTGGTCCGGACCAGCCCGATCCGTCTCCCCCTCGGGCTGAGTCCAGCCCAGCCTAGAACTGGTCAAGCCCGGTTAACACTGGGTCAGGGCCGGGCCGGACAACACACCCTGACCTTTGTGCTTCTCAAACTTCCTTTGGATCAAATAGTAGCTACAAATAAGGTGTTGTATAATCATTTATATCTGAGAATTATATAGTACCGAACTTTAGATTTTTGAGATCTGGAACGAAACTAAAAAAAACGGTACTCTTAAAACTTAATATTCATATAAAAAAAATTCATCAACAATAATACAATAGTATTATCAACACAAAATTCAAAAAAAATAAAAATAAACAAATATAATATTCAAAATAATATATGAGACATGTTACAGACGATTGTTTCTTACATGAGGCATGTTTGCTTCTCTAAGCAGTAGTGCTCTACAAACAAATTTTTTTTATATACTTGTACATAGTAAACAAAGTCTTGTTTAGAATTACTTTAGAATTTAGCTAATGTTTGTGGTGTTTTGCTCATAGCTAGGGGTGAACATTCGGTTCATTTGGTCCAAAATCGAACCGAATAAACAAAACCGAAATCGAACCGAAATGACCCATAACCGAACCAAACCGAATTAAATCGATTCGATTTTCGGTTTATTTGGTTTTTTCGATTTTTCGATTTATTTGACTTTTTTGTTAATATATATATATATTAAATTTAGTATATACCTATATATATTAATACCTTATTCGGTTCGATTCGGTTTTCAATCCAAAACCAAATAATGCTCACCCCTACTCATAGCCTCATACTGTAAGTCTGCAACCTAACAAAGTATAGATATATGTACAATTGTACATCAGTGCATTTATGAAAAAATACAAAACAAATAAAAGTTTATATAAAGCAGTCAGATAATTAAAGTATTGAATTTGAATTTGGTAGTAATTATATATGCAAAAGACTTGTAGACATAAATCATATGATCAAATATGAAGATATGGTAATCAGTAAGAAATAAATATATATATATATATATATATATATATATATATATATATATATATTGATGTCCTCAGTCCTCTAAGCCTCTAGATATCTAGATTCAAGAATAAAATTATAACTTATTTTGTTGTTCAATTACTTCCAAGAAACACAAAGAAACACAAAGAGAGAGAGAGAAGATTGACTAAGGCAGAAAGGATAGAGGAGATTGAGAACGTCTCGACTCTTAGAGCAACGAAAAAGAATAGAATTTTGGCAACAATTGCACCCAAAAAAAAATTAGTCTAACTAACTAACTAACTTGTCTCTTGGTATTTTTATATGACGTTTATATATCCTATAACAAAAAATATATTTGTATGCGGACTAAAAATATTAGAATGAGTCTGCTGGACTTTTGTTCATAATTGGACTTACATACATTAAACAGTAAAAAAATCCTGCGCTCTAACATTTTGGGCTTCCATGGGCTGCATATCAAGGCTGGGCATGGAGTTGGACTTAGAGATCTTGGTACTAGTAGCCCATGACAAGATCTTATCTCGAAAAAAAAAAATCTGGCTTATGTTTTGTTTAGCTGAGTAGAGATCTTACGTCGCAGGTAAATCTGGCTTCTGTCAAAACAAGACCCGTGCATAAGCTTGTGCACATTAGTGGTCCAACTTGTCAAAATGTTTTAACACGAATGTACACACGAGACACAAATACCCACATAAAAAAGAAATTCGCTTTTGTCATCGAGCAGTGATAGAAGAGCGGCGGAATAGCACAATGCAATCTACATGGGACATGTAGTCTGTTGTTCACTTAGAAGCACGAGTGACTCAAAGGAAACCTAACGACGTATCAACAACTGAATAACGACCATATCCATCGCTAACAATGTTATGATCAACAATAGATTAGCTCGAGCTTTGAAATTTCATTCTCAATTCAATTTACCTCCAGAAAATAAGAAATCCCATTTTCTTCGTTTCTCCCACTTGCCTTCTCTCCTCCGACTACTACCCACCCCTTCTCTCCTTCGCACCCACCACCACCTCAACATCGTTACATCGCTCATTGTAATATAAAATAATAAAATTAATAGTCGTCCAATGAAGTATGCAAATTGTTGTAGAATTTAGTTAATAATCCTTCCATGATATACACAAAGCTACAAACTTAAACAATCTGCTCCCAGGCGAAAAAAGCCTGTTGGTCAAGCCGATACCCTAGTAAGTACCATATGTACCCAAACAGCTCATCGAAGTGAACCCCCAACCCAAGTAACTATGGTCAAAATATACATCCAAGAGTTCCTGATTACACTAGTCGTTAGTTTGTCTTGATAGATGGAAATTCAGAGATAGACAGAGAGTTGGTTTCTAATAGAGACTCAAATAAAGAGCAATTGAGGAGAAGTTTCTTCCTCCTAACTAGGTATAATTATAATAGTACCAAAAGTGCTGACATTTTAATATATTCCACCAACAAATATGCAGAGTTCTATCATCCGTCACCAAGCAACAAACAATTCATAGAAGAAACCAAGGATTGAGGCCTTTGGTACAAGGAAGTCCTGGGTAGACCAGGAGTCAATAAAGTAACTGACCCTCATTCTAAAAAAGCCGAAACAAAAAATGATGTGATGCAGTAGACATGATCGATCAGCAAGCAGGGTTTGGGTTTAGAAATTTCCATCTCTGTGAATCTCCGATTGAACAACACAGTCTACACCTTAACATAATCAGTCAATTTTGCTGCCAAAAAGTTTGGAGCAATTGAGAAATATAACATCAAGTCTTTTTTTAGTGTTTTTGTTCCCTCAAGGACTTGCAAATTAAGAATTTTGAAACAAAAATTAACACCAGACATCAACATCTAACAACAATATAGAATAGTGGCCAGTAGCATATTGGTAAAGGAAGAAGGCACCAGCTTCAGTAGATACTGCATCCAATATGTTTCAGATGAGGTAAATATGAAAGTGTTTAATCTAATGCCTAGAGCACATTGTAGGAGCAAATTCCGAAAAGTCCATTCATAGATACCCAGATCTCCCTTAATCACAAACATGAAACTTAAAGAGCGTAAAGTCCCCTTATAAATGATCAAATCATCCATCTACTGTAAATAAAATCAGAAAAAAACAAGAGGGTGATAAAAAAAGGTTCATTTGCTAAGTAACTAGTTGAAATACAAACAAAAGAAGAAGGGAAATTTTTTAGTTGCTTGAACTTAAAAAGTGTTAGGTAAGTTGGCATAAAAATGCAAGTTGGCATAAAAATGCAAGTTAGCATAAAAATGAATTATACGACTAACAATTTAGCCAATTAAAAATAAAACAGAATCCGATCAAAGTAAAATAAGGTTACAAACGTCTTGGCCTTGGGATTATGAGATAGCCGTCGTTCATGCTGACAGTCTTGGCAATCTCTTCCCAAACGATATGAACCCTTCCCTCGATGCACGAACACCTCGGAATGACAGACCACAAGATCGATCCGGAATCATTAATAAATAAAATAAAATGACTATATATAAGAATTGTAAAAGCAAGTAAATAAGATGAGATGAGAGTATAATTTTTCATCCATCTCTACTCCAATTTGGACTCATCTCTTTTTACAGAGGTTAAACCCAAGAAATTACATAAAGCCTTAATAAATTTTGCCTATAAATGGGAGGTTACAAATGAGAGTTACACCATATTATCATCTCCATTTTATGTCAAATCTTTTATCAGTGTCAGCTCCATAGTTTAGTTGTGCTGTTGGCAGTATGCCATCTTACTTCACTATTAAAATGTAGTGTTATTAAGAAAGAAGGAATTGACTTTTAGAAAACACCATGTGAAAAATTAAGATCCGTTGGCCATATAAAGTGATATAAATGTATAGAAAACTACTGGTTTTCATATGCAAGCATTATGTCTGGAGGAAAAAAGAGATTTTTTTTCCGAATTATATTTGGAATATTCGGTATAGAAAATATGTTGTTCTTTGGGATTTCCTCAAAGCATTGCATCCCACTTTTTGGGATAACCACACAGGTAACCACACAGGTGCCATGTGTATAACTGGATCCATGCCCATGCTTCATAAGCCCTTGTGAAATTGACAGGAAATCACTATAGATACAGTTGAACAAACAAACACAAATATGTGAAAGTTGGAATTCTAGCACCTCACATTAACATGGCAACTGTAAGTAAAGCAGAACTCGGGGATAAAATGTTCAATGCAACCATTCAGGTGTTCAACATGCTACAGTGTAGACAATTATTCAGAAGCAATACGATGACAATAAAACAAGCCAACCATATGACAAGGATTATGCTCAATAGCATACCTAGCTTGATGACTATCACTAAAACAGAAAGTGACTGAAGAAGACTGCAAACCTCCAAAGACGCCACAAAAGTTGAATTTCCGGCTCTCAGATAGTGAAGCTGCCAAGTGGAAACAACAAGAGAAAGGGGTGCACTTCGATGTAAGAATGTTTGTATCTAGTTCCCTGCAAAACAAATGTATAAAAATTATAGTAAATTAGTGAATATCACTACTCTTTAAGATAAATATCAGCAATACTACAGGATTAAAAAGAGAAAAATCATGGATAATCAATAAGAATGCAACCTGTTAGGCCCTTGGTTTGGCTGAGAGACCTGTCTCAACTTTTTTAATTTCAAATATTAGCATCCTCCACATCTTGAGGACAAACATTTCTGCCTCATCGTCCAAAATGGCTTGGAGCAATTCAAGCATTTTTGATGCTTGAACATGCTCTTTGGTACTGGATACAATATAATCCACCAGAGTTGCCTCCTCCTCACCAAGAAAATCATTAATCTTCTTCGAGATCCATGGTCTCATTCTCTCATGTAACTCATGCTGCAGAAATCAAACCATTGACACAACAAAATCAGTATTTACATATATAACTAGCTATAGGTTCGAACACGGTTGTAGATGTCGGACATGTCATAGGTAAAATAAACAAAATTTAAAATAAACTGGCCCTTTGTTTTACAATAAGTCGGTGACTCGGTGGACATAAGCCAACCTGGTGCATTGACACGATTTTTCAAATCTCCGTTAGGCTTCTTCTTTTTTAGATAAAGGGTTTTGAGTGTTAAATTACTTACGCTCTTAAATTATTTACTCTTAAAATTAGTTGTATATTGTAAGTGTTAAATTACTAAGACTCCAAAATTGGACTAATTATATTTGTGACTATTATCTTACTTGGACTCTTTAAGTTACTTGATGCAACATCTTCTTGATAGCCAAGTTTTTATGTTTTGACTTGTAGTTAACTCAGTTTTTAGTTTTAGAACATCTAGTACATTTAGTATATGCAAAATATATGTAGCCCAATATGAACTGCGACATTTTAATATGTTACAACATGTCACAAGACATCAGACACTCAAAACCCAATCCAAGAAGTACCCGAAATCCAACATCTATAACCTTCAGTACAACCATTATAAACCTAAGACTTCTCAACTATGAACAACATAATTTCCCTATTGTGTATAATTCTAGATCCCATTAAATATTTTTTAAACTAGAACATAGTATTCTTTCAGTAAATGTTACTTCTGACATGTAAGTTGCTCCACAAGACTTGAAAACAATCTTATGCGTATACAGCTTATTTAGCTAAGAAATACGTATATTGTGCAGGAAATCTCACCTTATCATAGACAGCCCAGTTGATTTCATATGCAAAAAGCTCTTCCTTAGTTTTTGGAATCATGTCAATCAACTGCTTTGCATCCAAAAGTTTCTTGTTTTCTGTTTTCAGTTTATCTTCCCGGTTCCGGTCTCGGTCTCTTTCCCTTCCTCTTTCCCTTTCCCTTTCCCTTTCGGAACTCCTATCATGAACCTTTTCTTTGCTTTCATTCCTGTAACGAGTGTCTTCATTGTCGCTCCGTTCTCGCTCTCTTTGACCCGTCCTGTCACTAGACTGCCCATTTATCCCCCTTTCTGTTTCAGGCTTCTCTTCTTTAGAGTTTACTCCGGAAAAACGCTTGGCAAATTCCGCAGCAGCCACCAAATTTGGCTGTGCAGAAGAAATGGCTGTTTGGACAGCTTCCAATTCCTCAGTAGAGTAGTCTATGGGAACCAAGGGTCTCATCTTCTTATCATCAACATTCTCATCGTCCTCTTCATGGAAAACAGATGGAACAGTATTTCGTTTCCCTGATCCTACTAGTCCAAATCCTAGCTTCTTAGTGGGAGCATCATTGTTATTCGTATCTGGTTGTGCAGCCGATCCAACAGAGAGCTCACCACCACCGTTGTCTTTGTAGATCACATCACCTGTGGAATACAACTTTTATCTCATCTACAAAAAATGAGAGAGGAAAAAACAATACATGTAGTATAAGCTGAAAGATTTACCAGTATCATTACCACCACTGCCAGTGGCAGTCTCATATTCCTGCTGACTTGGAGGCATTTCCTCATCTTCAGCAATTAAACCATCTTCTTGCATCATAACATTTTCGTTTTCTTCATTCACATGCATAGGGGGTGGCTTGAAATCCTGTTTTTGCTCTTCAATAGCCCTTTTCTTTGCTTCTGCAATTTCTTCCTCTTCCTTTAGTCTATCATACAGGTCGTCTTCCCTCTCCCGCTGCCTCTTTCTCCTCTTCTCCTCAAGCATACTACTCCGTCGACGCCTTTTCCTTGAATCATCATCGTCGTCATCGTCGTCACTCCCATCTTCATCCTTCAAGATCTCATTCCGCCGTTTTCGTTGCCTTTCTTTCTCCCTCTCCTTGTCATCACGACGTTGGCGTTCTTTCTCTCTCTCTCTATCTTCCCATTCCTTTACACAGTCTCTATATACACGCTCAGCCTCTTTCACTCTCATATCCCTTTCCTTCTCCCTCCTAACTCTCTCTCGCTCTCGTTCACGTTCATATCTTTCTAACTCCCGTTCTTTCTCCCGTTTCAAATCGCGCTCCCGGTCTCTCTCTCTGCTCCTCCTGTTATGCCTCCTACCCCTATCAGGTGAACGTGCTTCAGGCTTATCGTGTTCAGTGGCTGCCTTAACTTCACTTGTAGTTTCATCATCATTTTTATCTTCAAGTGCATCTACAACAAGAACAATCAAGAGACCAGTAATCATAAAGATGAGTACATAATAGATAACAGTAATAAATCTTGAAATTTTCTAAAAATAGACAAGCTTATAAGTCAACTATACTCACCACCCCTCATGATATCAACATCCGATTCCCCATCTCTTGATTTAGAAGGCATCTCTGAATTTGACTTGGCGGAAGTGTCAGCATGAGTCGGAAGAGGTGGGGGAGGAGGAAGAGGTCTGTTCTTTATTCTCTCCTCTATCATACTAGTGAGCTTCTCCAAAGCATTTCTATCAACATCACGATCTTCATCAGTAACAATACCAAATTTCTTGTTCTCATGTTTTTCTTTATCCCCAGAATCTTCTTCTTTCTTCGCTTCCTCAACATCTGCCTTTGGAGGTTCTTGGTTTTCAATAGGTGCACTTTCACTTTCTCTGTCAGCAACATTGGTTTCGGTTTCTTTGAGCTTCTCTCTTTCGGTTTTCTTTTCAACATAGCGCTCAAGATATTCTCTAGTCGCTTGGTTGATGTTAAGCTGCCAAGATCGATACATTTAGACGAACAATTGATTAAGAACACATAAAGAAAAAGATACATGAGATGCACAGATACAACTAGCTATAAATATTAAAGTCAATAAATGATGCATAAGCAAAGAGGCTAGAGAACTTTGCTTCAGTTTCAGTTATGGAACACCCTAATGGTATTTGGTGAAGGTGGGTTTCCCTCTGTGCAAGTAATGGAATTGAGTTTCTGCTCCTGAGTCGATCGATACCTTAAAACACTCACTCACTAGACAATAACATAGTACAATGAAAATTTTGAGATTAATCCTAAAATCATAATGGGATGTTACTAAATTTACATGCTTATATTGTTGAAATATTCTTCTTTGTGTTATGAAAATCATAATTATAAATTAATGATAGGAAGGAAGTTCTTATTTACACCAAAAAAAATCACAACATATTGCAAGAAGCAGAAGCATAGATCATTTGCTCAAACTGTGAGAATGGAAGTGCAAGCTCTGAAGCAGAAGAAGTGTAAGGTTCACTATTTTTTTTTCATTGACAAACTTTTAAGATACTTAAGATATGGGAGATATATCAAAAACAATAAATGGCCAGTCTGATATTTTATACTGAACATATTAGATGCTTCATGTGCTTACTAGGGGAGAATAATGTTTACATATGATGGAGTTATAGTTTGTGCTAGGGTTATCAGAATAACTGGAACCTATGAAGCAGACACTCCGAATTTTGTTGACATTTCCGCGTCATGTCAGACGTATTGGACAAGACACATACACCAAAAAATACTGGGACACGCCAAAATATGTGCCCATGTTCTCTGGTGCATATTGTGTCATGTCCTATTCATGAATTTCAACGTAGATTGTACTAATAGATGTATGTGAGAAGATAGAAACCTAGAAGATGATAGGGAACTTGTCCAAGCACTTGGAGGTGGCAATAATTGATGGTTATAAATTTATAATAATTTTTTTTTTACACTAAATCACTTCCAAAAAGATGAAGAAAGTACGCAAAGAGCTAAAAAAAAAGAGATCACAATTGAAGCTCATGTTGTAGTATGCAAAAATAAACACTTCGACAATCCAAAATATGTGCCTGTGATCCCTTGATCCTATTGTGTCATGTCCTATTCATGTATGTTCAGCAAAGATTGTTAGTAATGGACGTATGTGAGAAGATAGAAGAAACCTAGACAGATGATAGGGAAGTTGTCCAAGTACTTGGAGGTAGCAATGGTTGATGGTTGTAATAAAAATACTCTAAATCACTTCAAAAAAGATTTAAGGTAAGTAGGTGAAGAGTTGAAAAACGGTTCACATTTGAAGCTCAGCTTGTAGTATGCAAAACTTAAAAGTGCTAAATCTTTGAAAACATTCCAACCAAATAGCATAAGCTTTTCTTGATGGGCTTCAAATCAACTTCGCACATGTGTGCTTCAAAGTATACTAAAATCCTTGATTGCATGTTTTGAAGGGCTTAAATGCCTATTTGAGAATCAAGTTTCTTTCATATCTTGGACCAAGCGGTCAATGCATGGAAGCATGAGACCGATGATCTTAGATTTGATTCTCTTCAATTGCAAAATAGGCAACTTTCAACCAAAAAATGAAGAGGCGCATTAGTTGAGGCTAATTACTCAATAATATTGGTTCCAAGTGCTTAGAGACGGTCTTCGAGCTTATTGAGGCTCATTATGATCCATACGTGTAGAAAAGGGTTTAAAGAATAAAGTCATCACATATGGAAATTTTGAGCTTTCTATACACACACACATCCCCTCCCATTTATGGGATGATTCTTCCTTCCTTTTGGATGGCTGCATCCTTCCCCGCTAACTGTAAGACCACAAGTATGTTCCTAGAAAACATACATAATTGAGCAGTTATGGAACTTTGAACCCATTAAATTAGTAGCTTTAAGTAATTATTAACTTTGTTAAATTAGCAAGTAGACCCCCGAAGTTCAATGTGGGTCTACTCTAGCATGTATCTCCCCTCAACCCCCACCAAAAGTATTTCTTTCCCTCTAAAAATCTCTTTATAGGTTGGACCCCGTATGGCTTAAAGAATCTTAATATGAACGGCAGTTTGAGAGTGCACCCAAATATCGGCATTAGTTTTAAACTATAATAATGGTTCTTGCTAATAAATGATTCAAGATATTATATCAGCATTGCTTTAAAATTAGAATACAGTTCTTGCTAATAAATAATTCAAGATATTACGTCAGAATTTTAAAATTAGAAAGTTCTTGCTAATAAATGATTCAAGTTATTCCTAATGTGTAATCATGTAGCTTTTTGCCTACAGTAATATCATAAGAAGGAAGGGGACTTCCTTAGTCACTTGGTTCTGTTTCCCCTTCTTTTAACAATACTGAGTCAGGTTCTTCCCCTACCAGAAACGAACATTGCCGAAAATAATCTTTCTACATAGTGAGAGAAATATAGTATAGCTAGACAACATACCACCAGCTCTTGTCCATCAATGCTCAGTTTAGTTAGCAAGCGTAATGCTCGAAGAATTCCTTCAGCGGCCTCAAATTCGCAAAAGCCAAAGCCTTTAGGTGTTCCATCTGTGGGATCTTGAGCACGTTTCCAACTCTTCACGGGCCCACAAAGCTTCACAGAGCCATAAATTAGAAAAAAGAAATTATAGATAAACAAACTAGATTTCATCAAGAAGAATTTGGTAATCTACAAATTAATTACATTATAGACATATTTTCAAATTTCTGATAAAAACATACCCGGAGAAGGGAAAGCAGAAAATCATTGTCAACTGATGGTGCAATCTTCCCAACATATACAGTGGTTTGTGGCTTCTCTGTTGGTGCAACAATAGGAACAGCCGGCCTAACTAGAGGGTTAACAACAGTTGGAATACCGCGAACACCAACAATAGGCGGTCGAGGAATTTGAGGGATGATACCCATTGGAGGCATCGGTCGAGGAGGAAAACCAGGGCGAATCATAGTAGGGTATGGTCCAGGATAACGAGGAATTCCTGCAAAGATACAAAAAAAAAATTCTATGCCAGCTTGTCAGAAAGAGGTCCAAAAATTAATTTAGTATAGCAACTCCAATAACTCGATAAAAATAAACATAACAAAGACGAAATGTAAACAAGAATGACAAATCGATGTTACCAAACAGCACAATCATAAAGAGATGCTGAGCATAGGTTTGGCAACCACCAGCTGAATGGATAACCTGAGGGGGATGGAAAATAACATGTGTTTCCATAATGCAAAGATATATGAAGGTGGCCTTACCTTATTAAGAATTCCTTACACACAATCTTCAGAAGTTATCCCAGGAATATAGGATGATATTGCATTAACGAGACTTGACCAGCTCACAACATTGCAATGCAACATTTGGTATATATCACTAAGAAAATTTCATCAAGTCTAAAAGACTGTTACCAAAAAAATATGTGACTACTAACAGACATAAAGAAAGTGAAAGGAGGATCAAAGAAATAAAATACATAATGTAATCAAAAGCATAACATTGTACCTCTGGACATTTTTGCAGGAACATAGAGTGTAAACATGGTCCACTGTGGAGGAAATTATCCATAAGACGCGAGGTAAAAGCGTTATTTCAGTAAGAAAACTGGTGTTATGTTACATGTTATATCATTTCGAAAAGATGAAGTACAAATTATAAAATAATAAATAGTGCTCGCATACACAGCACTGTGCTACGTGCTACGAATTCAGAAATTCAGGAGAAATTTAACCATACCAACATAAAGTGGCAGAGATCTTTTTAACAAGCCCAAGAGGAAGCCTGCCAACCTTTTCACCAAGAACCATAACATGAATATGCTGTAGCAGAAAATATTACGTCATCGATACCAACCAATAGGTATTCTTTCTTTCTTTTTTTCCTTTGAGTATTCCAACTCCCATCCCTTCCATATCCAAAAACAACACAATCCACGAAAGTCCAAACCAAAACACCACTCATGCAATCTTATACCAACAAGACCAAAAACAAAATAATCTAACACCGTACTTGTAAGTTTTGACAGATATCAGAAATGAGAAGTACAAGTAATGAATAAGCATAACATAACAAAAACAGGCAACAATAATGACATAGTTTGGAACCAAGAAAATTCCAATACCGGGTAAACTGAATAGCCCCTGCAAGGCAATAAGGACATTACTATCTACAAAAACTTCTAGCAAAAATAATAAGGATTATTTGGTGGCACAAGTTGAACAGTACAAATTTTGCCCTATATTATCTAATAATTTTCTCAAATTTTGAGTGACAACATGTTGGCTGAAAAAGCTGGAGAGCAAAAAAAAAAACTATCATAAAACTTTTTCCAATTCTAAAACATTTCATTTGACTTCTCTCCTACTCAAACAAGACTGCATTTCGTTAAGAACGGTTATTGTTTAATGCTTCTATACTATCTTATATTTAATTCGCTAGTATATTCTTCTCTTTCTAAAGGTCGCCAACAGAGACGGAAACATATGGGATTACGGGGCCGTGGCCATCCCTAAAAATGAAAAAAGCCCTAAAAGATTTGTTCTCAGCCATGAATACCCCTGCCATGTTTATTAATATGAAAACTTTCCGTGTAAGATTGACCCCACCTAGCTGTTAAAGAAAAAAATATTCCTAAAGATTTTCTAGTCATGTTAGATAATTAAGATTTGTAAAGAAGAGTAAAATATTCTAAATATTCTCTTACATCATATCCAATCTAACAACAGTTGCTTTTTATTTAATACTACTACAACAACAACAAAAAAACATGTATCTCATATTTTGGGGTCGGTTGTTCAAATCATTTTCTTTCATTCAGCTCTATTAGGGGCCATGTCCTATGTAACGCTAACAAAAAAACATATCCTTCTTTAAAACCTCCATCCAATTTCGTTTAGGCCTACCTCTAGACCTAACGGCTCCTTTGACCAATGTTTTATTGCTCTTCCTCATTGACGCATCTACTCAGTTACGTTGCACATGTCCAAAACACCTAAGGCTATTTTTCTCATCTTATCCTTAATTGGTGACATCTCTAATTTTTACGAAAACACTCATTTCTTATCTTTTTTTTTAAATGTATTTCACTCATTCATCTTAGCATTCTCATTTTTGTAATACTAATTTTCTGGATATGTTTTTAGTTGCCCAACACTTTGAACCATAAAGCATGCTAGCCTTATAGCCTTCTTTTAGAATTTTCGTTTCAACTTCAAAGGTATCTTTCGATTATAGCGTACTCCATAAGCATTTCTCCATTTCAACTATCTTGTTTTAATTATATGGAATGACAACCTTCTCAATCTCTCTATTATGACCATAAATACCGAAATATATCACTCTTAGGTATCTCTTGTCCATCTATATGTACCTCCCCCCCCCAATGTTTCTCTGTCTTTTGGTTGAAGTTACATTTCATATACCATGTTATTGTGATACTAATTTTAAACCCTTAGATTCAAAAGTCTCTCTCCACACCTCTATTTTAGCATATAATCATTCTCTACTCTCATCGAACAACACAATATCCTCATCAAACATCATAGAACTTCATGTTGGATAAGCCTAGTAATCTCATCCATAACTAGCACGAAAAGGTATGGACTTAAATGTTGATCTTTGATGCACGCCACAATAATAATAAAAATCTTTACTATCTCCTTCAATGGTTCGCAGGGTCGTCGTGACTCCATCATACATATTCTGGATAGTCTCAATACTAGGAACGTGTTTCTTCCTCAAAGTCCATCTCATTAACTCCCAAGAACTCTACTTTTGGACGTGCTTGCCCTTATTTGAATCTATGTACATAACTTTTTATTAAATAGGAAATATCATGAGCCAAATTAGGAATAAAGGTTGCCTTCACTAGACTTTTATCCTCTGTCTTACTAAACTTCATCTTCTCAACTTTACCAACCCTAATTTCTTTAAGGGGGAGAAAGCATCTTGTTCGAAAAAAATGAAGACGCCGCCGCCTGGAGGAGTACGCCTCTATCTTTGGATCAATTGTTACAGATGTTTGTCTTCTTAAAAATTTATCATTATTTATTTGAATAAACTATCATATCATGATAGCAATTATTATATTATAGCATTTATACGATCTTCAATCTCCGTACTAAATTTTGTTTTGTATTTTTACATATGCTTTGAACCCTATTTAATGGGTGATAAAAGTTGATTGTTCATTCTTGTCGTGTCACTTGGTACAATTCACAAAGGCTCTAATTTGTCTAATTGTTATTTTTTTAATTTCTCATCTTTTTAGAAAACAACATTGTAATTTGTTTAATTATTTTTTAGTTTTAGCAAAATATAGTATGATATAAAGTTATTTCCTTCGGCCACAACCAGATACATTTTTTGGCTCCGCCATTGATCACTAGATATCCATACGGATCGCACAAGTTCTAAAACTTGTGGGCCTTCGATTCAACATAATTTGGCTTTCCACATTTTGTGAAAGATACGTGAAAGAATCATATCCCGTTGCTTCTCAATAAAAAGAAGGTGAATTTATATTATATGTCAACCAAATTTCAGGCCATATAATAGACTCAAAAGCCTAGAATCAATTGTTCCTTGCAATCGCGTAAACAACTAAGGGTCTGTTTGGCAATGATATTTTCACTGGTTTAGGGAGGATTTTTTCGACCGTTTATGGAGTGTTTAAAAAAAAACTTGTTTGGTAATTTTTTTAGTCACTGGTTTTTGTTGGCTTAAAAATCCTCCAAAACACTGCAATATAATTGTGTCTTTATAAACACTCTAAATTGGAATATTTTGAGGGTTTATTTTTTTTCATCTATATCCTTATTAAAAAATATAACTACAACTACTAATACCCTATATCTGACAGCTACTTCCACCAAAATATGAGTTTTTTAAATTTTGCAGTCCATTTGATGTGGTAATGAATGCTTTGCTCTCACCATTTATGATTTACTAATTGTCAAACCATTTTATGTTTGCAAGTTATACGAGTGTATAAGCTATTATTTATGAGGAACAATGATATAAACTTTCTTCGGAAGGGTCTGGTTGACAATTGTTGGGGTAGCGAGTATGAGGTATTTTTAGAGTACCGGTTATGAGCGACTATGAGGGTCCAATTTTTTATAGTTTTAAGTAGCTACTTTTAAACTAGTCTAATTCATGCTTGGTAATTCATTAACGAACGGTTCTGAATTTTTTTTTTTTACAAGATTAAAATTACCTATATGCCTATATATAAATAAAAGCTCTTCCAAAGTTTTATTTTTGATGTCGAAATCTACTTAATGTAGGATTCTTAGATTTGCCTCTATGGGTGTGTATCATACAGTGTTCGACTTCGACAATAACTAAATAGAATTTGTGAATGTTGCATGAAGAGGAAATTTTTGTGCATCGCCTCTACTACTTAATTATAATGGAAGTGTATTTAGCAATATAATACTTGATTTCTACAAATCGTAAGCATTTGTTATAGAAATTTCATTTTGTGAATGGATCTTCCGCCTCTTCAGTGAAAAATTTAACTGATCTATTCTCTGCGCTTTCTTGTTACAAGTATAGTTGGAATACTGGAAAAAGAGACTAGAAAAACAAGATTTTAAAAACTCACAGTAGAATTAGCCGTATTTTGGAGCAAGTAGAAGAAAAACAAAGATGAAAAAGAGGATAGGTATTAGTAGTTATAATTATATATTTTTTGGCGAGGATATAAATAAAATAATAAAAATCCTCAAAATCCACCAATTTTGGGTTTTATAAAGAAGCCCAAGATTACATTACACCGGTTTTGAGGAGTTTTTGAGCCGACCAAAATCAGTGCCTAAAAATATTATCAAGCAAGATTTTTAAACACTTTATAAACGGACAGCTCAAAAACTCTCCACAACAGGTAACAACACTGTTGCCAAGCAGAACCATAGAAGTCAAAACGCTCCTTAATGAATTACCATGCATGTGTTAGATTGGTTTAAAAACCGTTACTTAAAACCATCCAATATCGGACCTCACATAACGGTACTTTAAAAACACTTCATAACCGCTAGCCAGCAATTGCCAAGCATACCCTAAATGGATGATGGGCGGAGCTAACTCTCCACAAATGGACGATGGGCCGAGCAACATACTTACCACCTATACAGTCCATGCAATAGCAAATTAATAGATATACTCAACAACATCTCGGGCTACAATTACCAACACATAAAATTAAAAAGTGGCGTATAATCTATCATCGAACAAAAAGTATATTCAGGAACAAATAATTCAATAAACAATCAAGCAAACTTCAGCGAGGAAAGGAACCCACCGGGTGGAGCGACTCCGGGCGGGCCGGCCATGTACCCGTTCAGCGGGACCTGACCGTACGGCTGGGGAGGGTACATCGCTCCGGGCCTCATCGGCGGCATTACAGACATCGGCGGCATTACAGACACCGGCGCCGAGACGCCTGGCGGCTGCATCCCGCCATGGCTAGGGTTAGGGTTTTGGTACATCATGTTGGAGTTAGGAATGGTGGAGTACTGCGGCACCGACGGCACGCCGAGCGTGCGGAAGGAGGGGGCGAAGGTCGGAGGAGGAGGAGGAGGGGCGACGGCGACGGGGACGGGGACGGGGACGAGGACGGGGCTAGGGTTAGGGTTTGGAGAGGGATCGGGATTAGGGTTTTCATGGAGACCGGGGTTAGGATTAGGGTTTTCGGAGGGTTCTGGTTTGTCCGGCTTGGAATTTAGGGTTTCGTTGGAGGAGGAAGGAGAGACGGTCGCCATTGGAGAATCTTCGCGGGAGATGGTGATGCTGGAGACGGAGATGTTCTGTTTGTTGATGTGTGTCAGAGGCCTTTTATGTTGTTTGGTCGGTTCGAGTCAGTGCTATGAAGTCTGAACCCAATGGCAAACCAATAGGAGTCCAATGTCACGGACTTAGTGATTTTTCTTTCACTTCGATCCGTACGGCGTACAAATTTCCTCCTCGAAGACTCGTAGAGCAAGATAGAAACTTAAAGACTTCTTTATTGATATTGGAAAAGCTTACAAGTTTTAGTGGTAAGGGACAAATGAGTCTTCCCATATTTATATTGCCTCAAGAGCTTACAGGAACCTTCTGGAATGGGAGTATTCCAAGGATTATTCTGGAGAATATACTAGAAATTATTCTATATCTTAAGAATATTCTTTACATCATTATTATTGCCAAATAACTAAAAAAGAAGTCTCTAGAATGGAAAGTGTATTCTGCCATGTACTGAATTCTATTCCTCCATGTGCAGAGAAGCTTCCCGGATCTTGGTGAACCACAAAATATGGTGCGTGACATTATCCCACCTAATGTGTTGACGTCCCTGTCACACACGTCCGCTGAGGAACGCTTGGATCTGGTCCTCGAACTGATGCAACGTGTCAGCGCGTTCCCAGCTGGATTCGCCGTAGGACATTCCTTTCCACTCGATGAGATACTCCACATATGGAAAAATACCTCGTCGGCGAATGGTCCTTGAGTCAAGCACGACGTCCACTTCTTTGTCAAACAACGTAATCATGGTCGCCGTGGGCCGCTTCGAAACTCCTCGTTGAGGGTCCTCCAAGTTTGCATGATAAGGCTTGAGGCAGCTTGCATGGAAGACGGGGTGGATCTTCAGCTTGACGGGGAGCTCGAGCTTGTAGGCAACTTTGCCTACCTTCTTAAGGACGGGGAAGGGACCTTCACACTTGCGAATCAGTCCCTTGTGCACCTTGCGGAACACCTTGAACTGCTGCAGTTGAAGCTTGACCATCACCAAGTCCGCTTCCTTGTACTCAATAGGCCTTCGCTTGGCGTCGGCCCATTTTTTCATCTTGTGTGCGGCTTTTTCCATACATGCTTTGGCAATATCCGCCTTCTCCCTGAAGTCCGAGACAAACTGGTGGGCCTCGGGGCTTTTGTCCGATGTCCCCGTACTCAGTGTGTGCGGGGCGAGCGGTTGTTGACCCATTACCACCTCGAACGGGCTACTGTGAGATGACTCGCTCCTTTGGAGATTGTAGCAGAACTGAGCAATGTCCAATTGATGCACCAAATCCCGTTGGTTGGCACTCACAAAGTGTCTGCGGGTAGAAACCGGTACCTGGTGATGGTGAAGTTCCGGGTGCTGCTCCCAACCTTCCGGCCGGTGCTGCTGCTGACATTGCAAGGAGGCTCTAACCACAAAAAAAAAAAAAAAAAAAAAAAAAAAAAACCCCTCCGTTCACCACTAAAAGTACTAAGAATTCAAACATACAAGTGATGAATCGAGGATAGGCTGTAGATTCATTTTCTGTTTATGCACAAATGGAAAAGATGGGATTGGGAGCTTAGAACGTTAGATTTGGGCGAAATATTTGAACAATCTAAGTCTTGCAAAGTGGCATTTAGTCTTCATTTAAATCTTGCAAAGTAGCATTTAGAAAGATTCAGAATATACATTTGGCTAAATTACCCTAATGTCACCCTATCTATAGTGTTGGGACGTTTTTTACACCTTAATTTTTCACTACTCGATTTTGACACACCTTTCGTCAATTTTGAAATACATCGGGACCACTTCAAAACCATATCTTGTAGTACAAAAATGCAATTTAAATACTGACTGATTTTCTTTTGAAGTGGTTCCGATTTGCTTCAAAATTGACAAAAAATACTTCAAAAGAACTATTTATAAAGTTCGGGTGCCAAAATCGAACATGAAAAACTAAGGTACAAAAATGTCCGAACGCTATAGTTGGGGTGCTATTATAATGATTTAGCCTATAAATTTTTATTTAAAAGTGACTTGATAAATTGATTTGGGTCTGCCTATAAAATATAGCTATCCCATGAGTTCTTAGATCATTGGCTATAACCGAATTCACCGACTTACCTACAAGCCTAGTGATCGATTTTGGGGAGGTCTTTAAGTTGGTTTTGGTTACAAAAAACTGTATAATCGACTAAGTTGGTTTGCTTGCCAAAATTACACTCGCGGTCGGTTAAACAACCCACGTATACTCCTAATTTGCAGCATTAATATGCTTTATTGCATCACTTTGGATCTTATATATTTTTAGAATATATATATTAAATTCTTCAATTCTGTAAGGAAAATATGTGTGCTTTCCGCATAGTGTAAATTAACTTCATGGGAACAAGTATTAGGTTAATGGAAATGATTTTGAATTGAACAACACAATATATACAACATATTGCTTTTCAGAGACACGAAAATACACAAAAAAAAAGTCTTGCTCTTCGTTTGGCAAGACTTTGGTGGCATGATTGGTTAGACTTCTTATTGCGATAATGTTGATAAAGGACATGTTTGCTATTTGGAACATGAATAACCTAAAGAGCTTTATTAACTTGGAAGAACTTGTGTGGCAGGGACTACATATTAGTTATTTGGGTTCTTGTCTTTGTTTGGCAACTTCCTATGTTTGGTGTTTAGGAAAAAAGGATAAAGCATGAAAGAAAAGGAGTGGGATCCACTTTTTGGTAGAGGGGAGCTAGGTTCTTTAAAATCCATGTCTCCGGATTTTAGAACAAGTGAAAAGGTGATGTGGCATGGGGACATGGATCATAAAAGTAAGGATCCATGTCTTTTAATTTTTTTAGTTCTTACAACCAAACATAAGAACTCATAGAAATGGTTTGGGTTCCCATGAATTCCTCTTGAAATCCAAATATTAAACAGTGTAAAAAAAAAAAAAAGTACTTTGGCCACATTGGTGGCTAATACGTGTAAAAACATGTAGATTGTTGTTGAAGTATAAATCACCATAAGTAAATAATGATAGTTTAAATATCTTAAATCCGGGTAAAGCATGTTGCTTCAAATAACTTATCCACAACTACACAATATTTTAGACCTGAACGATCATCCGATTAGAAGGAAAATCGTTATGTCCTCGATGACAAAGAAAGGAATTTGGCCTCAATTCGTACCTAAAAAAGCTTACAGGATTCACGTTCAAATATTAAGTATCTTCAATAACAGAATCAATGAAGAAGGAATAGGAAGGAGGCAAGGGAAGTCCATCTTGTGATAGCTGTAGCATATATATATATATGAAAGCAAAAAAATTACTTTTGCTTGTAGAAATAAATTCTAATTTATATATTTAAAATGAGCTTGGCTTAAAATGTGTTTAGATCCACATGTGAATCCAAAATATAGGTATTTTTCTCAATCTTTTTTGTTAAGTTATTTTTCATCCAAAAGATTTTTTTTTTTTCATGATTCTAAATTGATGGTGTTAATTGAATTGAAGTCTCAACAATGAGGATTCTGCAGCCTCAGTTCAAGAAAGTGCGTACTAATTTGCGCACTAGAAAGTTGAAGAAGGAGCACCCTCAAAAGTTCAAGGAGGAGGAAGATAGATGAGGAGACAAAAAAGGAATTGTTTACTCGAATATAAGGAGTTACTTGCCACCGGCTTCTTCGAAGGAGCCAGTGTAAAATACGTCCTCAAGAAGTACAATGTAAGCTTGAAAATAGTTCGAATTGGCACTAAAACAATGTTATTTTGAAATCTTATATAAAAATGGTACTTTTAGTTACTTATAAGTAAGCTGTAGTTTGGCAATAAGTTTCAGAAGTACGGTTTTATGGATGTTTTTAATTTTTAAATTTTTTAAAAATAGCATTATTCAAAATTCTTGCTTTTGTGTGTGTTTAATATTATGTTTGATGTAACCTCTTTGTCTCTTGCATGCTGTCCAGTTAGACTGAGCTTGATGGAATCGTCGAGGGTATTGGGTATTGCTGCGGTTGTTCTTCATGTAAATATGATCAAGTAGGTTATTGTAAATAATCACATACTAATGGCAAATGGGGTATCACTAAACGAGGTTGTTAAGTATTTTGCGGAGTGCCCGTCGCAACGCTGAACAAGAAGTTAAGTATTCATGGTAAGACGACGATCCTTCCAGTGTAGGTAGCGAGTCCAAGTGAAGGTCCCAAAATACACATGCTTATACGTCAGCACAAGTTATCCCTGTTCCTCCTAGGCCGAATCGGTTTCGCAGTTGCGGATACCGTTCGATGAACTAAATATTGTGTACAAGTTGTCCATGACCATGCATGCATATGCAACTTAGCTATTAAAATATAACATGCATGATAACAAAAACTTAAAATAACTATGCAACACATTCTCTTTTGTATTTTCACATTCCTCAAGCTATTGTTTTTAATTTCATACTTCACAATCCATGGATTACCACATTTTGTCTACTTTCTAATATGGGGATTTCTAGACTGACGACTCAAGAGTTCTAAATATTTTTCCATAATTCTATTTCTTTGTAATGACAGTACAATATTTTATATTTCTATATAGCAAGTTAACAACAATAAGATTACTCTCTTTTATCCTGTTTCTCTTGTTAAAGTATCATTGATCAAAGAACACAAAGAACAAATGATGAAGCTCATTTTTTATATAAAAGTGTGGAGATAAAAGAGAGAATAATCAAAACCATTCACCATTGACTTATTGTCTTTCCGTCATGATCATATAGATTTCTGAATGATTCTTTCGCATAAATCCAAGTCCAACTAGGTCCTTCGAGCCAACACAATGCACCTCGCGGAGCGGGACATTACAGCTAGTGCCTCTACGGAATGTCATATAGCAGACACTATTTTTCTAGCTTGACAACTCATGCGTGTTGTTCGCCATTGAAGTAAGTTTGAAAAACTTTCGTTTAATAACAAACAAAAAGTACAAAAAAATCCTAGACAAAAAATCTAAGTACAATATTTTTGATCTGGGTAATGTGACGATGGAGATCGAGTACTACATCGACTCTTTTACCCCTTTGACTATCCGACGAGGGGATGAGGGATGCTCTCTTCTCTTCTCTCCGTCTTGAGCTTGTGTGCACGTACGTAGCTCGTCTGGAGGGGTATGATCTCTAAAGCAGAAAAAAATCAGCCAGCCCTTGGAACGTCCAAGTTGCTCATATTTATAGCCATCATGTTGGTGACCTATAGTTGCCGCATATGCTTCTGTTTGGTGGCCGCAGGGGGCTTCTTCAATAGAATACAGTTACAACTGTAGGCGCATACTATGGGCAGACTGCCACGTGTATATCCTTAACATGATGTAGTTGAGTCCAGGCCGAGTTGCATGTGGACGTTTGTTACGATCTGTTGTTGCTGAAGATCTGGACGATTCTCGTCTTTTGTTTGCGTGACTTGGTCAGCTTGACATGTGATCCATATTTAGTTGGATAGAATTACTTTAGTCGCAACATGAATATTTTGTCTCAGGGAACCCTGCCACGTTGGACGCATAGAGTCTGGGACGCAAGGGACGCATGAAACGCATTGAGTCTGGAACGCATGGGGCCAGAGATGCATGGAGTCTGGGAAGCATGTGGCCTCGTACACGTGGCGCTGCATGCCTATCATGAGTAAAGTTCATGCTGACGTGAGGTTCTATCGTTTAGCGTGCTTACGTCTTTGGAGGCATTCAGAAAGTCATTTTTGTCAGAATTCTGTGTGAGACATAATATTTTTGTCAGGCCTTTATGTGGCCAATATTGGGGCGCATGGATGCTGCTTTTCCTTGGCCGCATGGTCATTCTGCGGCCTGATTTCTGAGTTAATCTTTGGAGCACATGTTTGTTGGACGCATGGATTTAGATTTTCCATGCTTCTACAAGACAGTAAATTTCTAACCCAGATAAGAAATTGTCCTTTCTATCCCCTTTAAAGTTTTCAAACTGATAAGTTTGGAATACTTTGGCATGGAGAAGAAGATCTTGGGCCGCATAAATGGCGGACCGCATGGACGAGTCTTTGCCAGCCTGTCAAATCTCCATTTAACGCATGATTTAGCTCGATCTTTGAGTGGATTTCTTGGAATTCTGAACCAAAGGCAGTTTTCGAGTAGATAAATGAGGATCACGCAAATCGAGGCATTAGGTTCATCCTCATAACTGCCTGATTCATTGCCTCGATCTTCTCACGTGCTCTAGGAGCCTATAAATAGGCGGGCTAGGGAGGAGAGAGAACTTTTGTCTTTTGGCTTCTCCCTATTTTGAGAAAGAAGATGCCGAGGACTACTTTCTATCTCGCCGAGGGGTTTGTCAAGAGCGTCGTCGATCCGTGGCCCCCTGATGCTGACGTTCTTTTTGGAGGTAGGGGTGTGTCATGATGGCAGGGACACAGAGACACAAGTACACGGCCTCGCAGCGTGAATGAAAAATCATCTAGAACACGCGCAGGCCCCCTCATAAAATTCTACGCTTGGATGAGCAATCATCTGCAACATGCGCACAGCGCCTATATGTGGCTTGGTCGCATGGATAGGGGCATATATGCAGCATGCACGTAGAGCCTATCTGTAGTTTGGCCAAATGATTAAGGAATCATCTGCCACATGCGCGCAGAGCCTATATGTGGCTTAGGGGTGCAAAGGAGCCAAGCCGAGCCAAGCTTTCATAAGCTTGAGCTTGGCTTGATTAGAATTAACCAAGCTCGAGCTCGAGCTCGAGCTTGATAAATTTTTTATTTTAGAGCTTGAGCTTGGCTCGAGCTCGTTTATATTAAGCTTGAGCTTGGCTTGGTTTGAGCTCGAGCTTGGCTTGATAAGCAAGCTTGACTCAAGCTTGATAAGCTCAAACTCAAGCTCGTTAAGCTTGATTTCGAGCTTGTTCAGCTTTATTTCAAGCTCATTAAGCTTGATTTTGAGCTTAACGAACTTGATTTCAAGCTAGTTAGGCTTGAATTCAAGTACCTATAATATTAATAATTTATTTATAAAAATTTAATTTAAAAAGTTCTTTAATATCAATTATTAAGGACATAATTATATATAATGAACACAACCATATTGTAATAGAAACATGCATAAAATTAGAATTCAACAAAGAACAAATTAAAATATAAATAATAAAATAAATTTGTACACTGCCAACAACGAGCTCCTAAACGAGCTTCTAAACGAGCCAGCTTACGAGTCAGCTCGCAAGCTTCTAAACGAACCAGCTTGCGAGCTCAAACGAGTCGAGTACTTCTAAGCTTGAGCTTGGCTCGTTTATTAAACGAGCTCAAAAATGAAGCTTGAGCTTGGCTTGTTTACTAAACGAACCGAGCTCAAACGAGCTTTTATTGAGCCGAGCTTCGAGCAACTTGCGAACGGCTTGGCTCATTTGCAGCCCTAATATGTCTTGGTCGCATGGATGGAAACTTATCTGCAACATGCATTCAGAGCCTATCTGTAGCTTGGCCGCATGGATGAGACTTCCTCTTGCTAATGCGTACGGACTTAGCTATCTTGAGACGTCCCCTCCCACGTGTGGCTGCAACCTGGAAGCTGCATGCGGCTGCTGTACACTTTTGCAATCTTCGTTGAGACTGATATGTGTTCTCTTTATGCAGGTTTTATGACCCTTTGCGGTGCCCATGATGGAGTATGGAAGGATACCATAAAACCTGTCATTCGAAGAGAATGCCAACCTTACGAGACAATTTTTTGCCAAGAACTGATCCAGGAGACGAGGGTGAATATCTTGCGTCATGCGTGGAGCTGTCCCTATTTTTGCAGCGTGTTAGCTGCATTTCTCCCCTTTGTACGGCTTGCTACCGGCCGGGGCCTGCGGTGTCAATGACAGGATTTGGATTAATTTTTATTCCTGTCTTCGGTCTTCCTACATGGTTGTAGAGTGCATGATCCTTCTCATCCCTTGCTATCCATCAGTATGGATTCTTTTCCATATACTAAGGTTTGCACTGTGGAGGGATGATCCAAAATGTTTTGCTTCCTGCTGTTGGCTTCACTTGTGTTAGTAGCAAAAACAGCACAGAGGGACGCCTCTAATGGAAAAGGTTCGTGTCAGCGAGACTTCATGAAAACCCTTAAAAATGGGTTTTTATCATATGTACTCATGATCTTGAATACTAATAAAAAATGTATTTCCATCATATTTACTCATGAACTTAAATATTAATCAATAGTCTCTCATTTTCCAGAATTTTCTTTTTGTTTTTGTCTTTTTACATGTTGTGGACTTTGAATATTATACTAGAGGTTATATGCACGTAGTATGATACCGCAGTTTGTTAGGGACATCTCATTGGGGGTTCTTTGTGTTAGCCCAATAATCTAACCATATTTTTGAATATGGTTATTCGATTAAGTTTAACTTTTTAATATCACTAATAATCATTCTATCACTACATTATTAATACATAAACTTAGCATAGTCCAAATGTGTATTAAATGTACAATACTTGCTACTATGTACATTGCTTTGTTCGTCTAACATGTATCTACAGAAAAATAATAAGCAAGATCAAAATGTGGACTTATGCAATAAAAAAATCATGATGGGCCAAAGACGACGTCATCCCAGAAGATTTCTCTGAATCACCTACGACATCTCCAGAGCCACGCACCCGGGGGTTCCGCTGTCTGGTCAGCAGACGTGGGTCGAGGGGGCAGCGTCCCCCGTAGGGTTCGGGGGCGAAGACCCCGAAAGGTATTTAGATTTCACAATCTGGGTATCTCAGGATAACTGTCGTCAAAGAAAAATGCCATCATCTATCAAAAGAAGAAGCCAAGCTATGCCATCATCATTTTCAGACTTTGAAGAAGCCTGCACTTGCCATAGTCTGTCTAGAGTATGTATTAAGTCTTAGAAATTATTATAAACACAAGTAATGGATGGCAAAATCGAAAGCTAGGATAGAAAATAACCCAGGATCATTTTTGGCCTGAAAACCGGCAACCGATGGTATACCGATTTTATATAAATGTTGCTTTATGTCGTTTGGATCGACATACCGACGGTATACTGGTCTATACCGACAGTATACCGGTTAATCACAGTTGTCAATCCAACGGTCGGATTTTGTGCATTAAATGATCTCAACGGTCATATTTATAGCCGTTGCTACTACAGACATGTATTTCGACGGTATACTGTTCGCAGGCTGAAAGTTGTTTTTTTGCTCTTTCTTTGTGTTGGCCTATATAAAGCCTTGAACCCCTTCTTTCAAGGTTGATCCCTTTGAGCCTAAATTTTTTTTATCCACCAAAGGCCATCCACAAACACTCCACCAAAGCTTTCATTTGCCTATCCACAAATTGTGTTAGAGTATTCTTGAGTTATAAAAGTTAGATCTTTATATTTGTTGTAAGAAGATCAAAACTATCTTGTAAGAGGTTGAAGTGTACAAGCCTTCGGATCAAAGCTTGTGTGAAGTTAGAGAGCCTTCGGATCAAAGCTCTTGTGTAAGAATTCAACGGGCCTTCGGATCAAAGCTCGTGGTATAACTATTTTGCTAATAGTGGATTCAAGCCGGACAAGAGTTTTCGGAACTGGAGTGCCTCGAGGAGGATACCATGATACATCGGGTGTCAGTATTATTATTGCTTTACTTCTTGCACACTTAATATTTTAAATTATCTATTATTAATTATTTGTGCTTGATTTATTAGCTTGACCTTATTCACCAGGGTTCCTACACTTTGGTGGACCTATTACTTCTTGCACACTGGAGTACAAGTAATCAGTTCGAAACGAAATCCTATCAGAGGTGATATAGACGTGATAGGTTTTGTGGACTTAACACCGCTGTCGTACTTAGAGTTAAGTGCGGGTGGTAAGTTTAGATGACGACTGATATCAGAGGTATTGTGGACGTGACAATCGATAGTCATATAAAGAGGTTTGCTCAGAGGTAAGAAAGATATGACAAACTCTATTGGGGAGGATGTGGGGACAATAGCTTAGAGATAACGTGGACGTGAGCTAATCGATAGTCATACCGAAAGGTTAGGTACTATCCTGGTATTTTTATGGAAGAAAAAGGAAACGAGCCAGAGATAATATGGACATGGTTGTTTTCTTTGGAACATGTGCAGCTCATAGTTCAGAGGTAATATGGACGTGAACTATTTGCTTTTGTTGAGAACATCCCACTGGGGGATCTCTGGTGGACCTATTACTTCTTTCGCACTGGAGTGCAAGTAATAAGTTCGAAACAAAACCCTATCAGAGGTGATATGGATGTGATAGATTTTGTAGACTTAACACCGCTGGCGTACTTAGAGTTAAGTACAGGTGATAAATTTAGATGACGACTGATATCAAAGGTATTATGGACGTGACAATCGATAGTCATATAGAAAGGTTTGCTCAGAGGTAAGAATGACATGGCAAACCCAACTAGGGAGAACGGTTAGGACAGTAGTTCAGAGGTGATGTGGACGTAAACTAATGCTTAAGCGAACTGATTATGAGCGGTCTACCCGAAAATATGGATATACCTGAAGGTGGCTCCGCTAGGGAGCTTTTTGAGGATCTACTGTCTGTTGCATATTTAGGATTCCTGAATACAGATAATGACTTTCATCAAACTTTTGTGGAACAAAAGTGCATATTGTGTTTACACACTTGCTGGGGATGAACAACGGGGAACATACACTATATATTTTGGTTGTCCAGCTGATAGTAAAGGGAGTACAAGTCTAACTTAGACATAGTACTTTTTGAGGAACTTGTCGTTGATAGGCATCATGAACAAGTCATCATTGGATTTTGCGAGCCGGTAGGCGATGTTGGAGAATACAGACTCCATAATAAATGAACCCTCCGATTTAGATTAGAATTTATCGACCGTCTTGTGGGTCATAACCATCGGTCTTCATACTATCAAGACGAGGTCACCCACCTGGTAAGTCCTCTTCTTGACCTGTTTATTAAAGGCTCCTGAGAGGCACGCTTGGTACAACTCAATGCGCTGTTGAGCTAAGAGATGTTTCTCGTCGAGCGCTTCTAACTCTTGTAGCCGTCAGCGATGATTGTCGTCAACGGTCAACTGGTTGGAGAGAGGCACTCAGAGTGAGGAAATTTGGATCTTTAGTGGGAGGACCGCTTCGCTTCCATAAACCAAAGAGAATGGCGTGCAGCCAGTAGGTGTCCGGACCGTTGTACAATAGACCCAGAGACATTCATCCTAGCTTCTCATTCCAGTCGTGCTTATTGGATGACACGAACTTATTGAGTAGCTTTGTAATGGTCTTGTTGAATACTTCTGCCAGACCGTTTGCTACTGGATTGTAGGCAGTCGAGGCTACATTCTGGATTCAATTTTTGTCACAAAATCGATAAAAAGTATGACTTGCAAATTGTGGACTATTGTCGTGAATGAACCTCTGTGGAAAGTCAAAGTAGTATATGACGTGATGCTTGACAAAGCTGATCACATTTGAGGTCTTGACTTTAGCGAGTAGAACAGCTTTCGCCTATTTAGACAAGTAGTCGGTGATAGCCAAGATGAATCGATGTCCCTTAGAAAAAGGTAGACTAATTGGACCGATAATGTACATTCTTCATGCTCCAATCGGCCAAGATGCTACTGTTGGGTGTAGGAATTCTGAGGGCTGGTGAATAAAGTCTGCGTGGATTTGACACGCTTGGCACTTTCTTACATAGTCAACAGCCTCTGCTACCATAGTCGGCCAATAGTAACCCATTCTCCGGAGACGGTCATGTAGGTTAGGTCCGGGCTGATAGGCACCGCAAACCCCGTCGTGAGCCTCGCGGAGAGCCTGCTTTGCTTCTGCATTTAATAGGCATCGTAGTAGAAAATTGCCGTAGGAACGACGATACAATATTTTGATAGCCGTATTATAATAGAATCAGAGGGAACGTCTTCTGATGGAAGTGGCTTCCTTTGGGTTCTCGGGAAGAATTCCATAGACTGCATAATTGATAAATGAGAGTCTCCAGTCTTGGAAGGTGATGTTTGTCTCTACTGAGTAGCTCAGGCACAGACAAAGATTATTTTTCGGACAAACCAGCTCTTGACCGACCGCTGTGATCAGCTGATGGATTTTGACCAGGACTGCCAGAGAGGCAGCGAGGCCGGCCAGGACATCAGCCTTGATTTTCTGCAGTCAAGGGACGTGCTCTATGAAGAACCCCTCGAAGGTGGAGATTATTCCAAGCGCGGCTTGGTGGTAGGGAATCAAGTCCTCGTGCCGGACCTCGTATTCACCCCAGACCTGACTGACTATCAACTTAGAATCACCGTAGGCTTCCAGGTAGTCTACTTCCACTTGTTTAGCGAGTTTGAGCCTAATGACGAGGGTGTTGTACTCTGCCACATTGTTAGAGCATGGCTCTGTGAGGGAGTAAGCGCGATTTATGACCAGATCGTATGAGAAAATTAGTACTATCCCAACACCAGCGACAATATCGCCTTTGAGCCCTGTTCTTGAAGCACCATCGAAGAATATTCGCCAAACGGCTTATGTACTTGTGGTCATGTTTGAGCCCGCTACTTCGTCTGGGATCTCCTCGTAGAGCTTCGAGGTTTCTAGTACATGATGGACTGCCAGATAATCTACCAATGCTTGGCCTTTGACCGCCTTTTGTGGGACAAATACTATGTCGTACGGCGACAGCAATATTGCCCATGTGGCTAGGCGAGAGTTGAGCGCTCCGGGTTTAGTCATAAGGACCCTGAGAGGATTAACTCACGAGATCATATGGATGGTTTGTCCTACCACGTAATACCGAGTCTTCTGAACGACGAAGACCAGAGCGAGGCACTCCTTCTCAACGGGGTTGTATGTGTGCTCTGCGCCGACCATC
Organism: Iris macrosiphon; assembly: GCA_036927795.1. Taxonomy (NCBI): domain Eukaryota; kingdom Viridiplantae; phylum Streptophyta; class Magnoliopsida; order Asparagales; family Iridaceae; genus Iris; species Iris macrosiphon. Next base: position 17,769,379 of record JAYESA010000020.1, on the reverse strand, counting down.
ATTCTGCTGAGATAGTAGATTGCCTGTTCGTGACCTGCATCACTTTTCTGGGCTAGTAGAGCTCCGAGGGAGTGATCCATTGCCCGCACATGTTGTAAACCCCCTGAATTTTTAAATTATTAAATCTTGAATTTTTCCCAATTTTCTGGAATTTTCTGGGAATTTTCTGAAATTAAAATCAAGGTTTTTAATTAATAAATGATTTTTAATTGTTAATAAATAATATTAAAATATCATGAAAATAACATTTTTGGGTGTAAAATGGAAAATTGGACTTAGGGTAATTTTTCTGGATTTTTCTGGGCCTCAGACCTATTTTTAAATGCCTAAAAACTATTTTAATTAAATTAATTAATTAATTATCTATTTATTTATTTATTTATTTATTATTTATTTTATTTTATTTTTCTTTTTCTTCTTCTCTCAGCCCAGCCCGCCCTGGCCCATTGGGCCGCGGCCCAGCCCGCTCCCTCAACCCAGACCCCAACCCTATCGGGTCGGGTCGGGTTCAACCGAACCCGACCCGCCGTCAGCCCGACCCACCAACCCACGACCCAGCCCCACGTTCCCCCCCGCGTCCAGCGTCGGCCGCCGCGCGCAGCGCCGCGCATTCCGCGCCCAGCCCCACGTCGCCCCTCCGCTCCGCCCTTCCCGGCCCTGCAACCGCCGCCTCCCCCTTTATAAACCCCTCTCCCCCTCTTCATCTTCCTCCTCCAGCCCCTCTCTAAACCCTAACCCTAGCCCTCTCCGCCGAACTCCGCCGCCGTGCCGACCGTTGCCCAGCCACCGCCAGCACTGCCCCCCTCCGGCGCCACCCCCTCGACCTCCGGCAGCAGCAGCTGCCCTCTCCTCCACGCCCCTCGCCGCCAGCAGCTTCGGCCGCCGCCGCCTCGAGCCGCCGACCACTGGCCAGCTCCCCAGCCCCCGGCGAGCCGTCCCAGCCTCTCTCCGGCGCATCTCCGCCGTCCTCGCCGCCGGCCAGCAGTGTCCAAGCCCTAACCCTAACCCTAGTTCGGTTCCCGTGTCCGACACGAGTCGGACACGACTCGACCCTAATTTTCGGGTCCCCTTCAGGTGCGTGTAACTTTTTGTTCGTAGCTCCGTTTTCAATTCCGCAAATTGCGTTGTGAAGCCTGTATGACCCTCTCGGTGTCCGGATAAACTGTTCGGGGCATCGCGTCCTGTGGTGATCGCACACCGCGATCCAAAAACAGGAAAAACCAGGCCCTGTTTCACCCCGAAACTGAGTGCGCCCCGCCAAACGGGACGACTTGGTCGCGTACGGTCTTCACAGATACGTGCGCGTCATCGATACGGACGTGTGAGATTTCGTGGAAGCTGATTCGGGTGTGCGTGCACACCGGAATCAACGCGTATCCGCGGACATCGCCCCGTATCCGACTTTTCGGCAATTTGTCCTAACTTCTTGTACACTCGTCAGATCGAGACGAAACTTGTGCCATCGGACTCGTAGCGATACGCTGGTCCTGTGGGTCAAGTTTGGTTCGATTCTGAGAACGTTGACGAAATCGCGTGTCGTGGGCCCCACAGACCCCGCTCGACGGGCGATTTTGTGTTCGGCTCATCGGAATCCAAATCTGGAAGTTCCATTGGGTTCGTATCAGCGTTCCTGACCTGTTGACACTAAGTTTGGTGAATTTGGAGACCTTTGACCCGGACACGTTTTTCGGTGCAAAGCGGGCCCACCGGCGGACCCCGTTTTGGCCCGAAACTGCCGTTTTTGCCCTTGTCTCCAAATTAGACCCAAGGACAGGCATTTCTAGCTATTTGACATCTTCTGAGCGTGATGGTAATGTCTATTTCAGCTTTTGGACTCACCTCTAAAATTTTCCCCCGAGAGCCAATATTAATCAGATCCAAACAACAGGCAAGTACCTGCACTTCAAGTTAATCTTTATATATTGTGATAATTAATTTTCTGCCTTACATGTACCCTTGATGATTACACCTAGTGTTAGAAATGCTGAATTTTATGTCTTGAATATTGGAGTTCCTGTCTTGTTTTTCATGTCGGGTGGGAGAATACCTAGAAGGCATGTAGTTTACCCTTCCCCTTGTCATGTTTAATAGCTGTTGGTACACGACTGTACCTCAGTCGAATCTCGATTTCCCCTATTTAATAGCCGTTTATGATGGCCGGATTAGCCTTATAAACCCCTACATGCCAACTATGTATTCTAAAAACAAACACAAGTTCACACAGATAGTTTCTGGTCTTGTTACATATATCTTGCTGACTGTTGTAGTTTTATTTCCTGTCTCATTTATTTCTGCTTTTTTATATCCCTGTTTACAGCTTTAACTTTGAGATAATGATGTTCTGTTATGCAGTTTCTCAACCTGATATTCAATATTTAATTGTCATAAATATTTAGTTTAACCTTGTTGTGCACTGTGTACTTTGCTCCTTTCCTGACTGGATCTGTTGATTTAGGCGATGATGAGGATCTTGTCCCTACTTATTATGGTCCCTATGAGGGGACTGATGATACCTATGAGGAGCCAGAACCCACCCAGGAGACCCCTGCTGCAGAGTAGCTAGTAGTAGCTATCTTTCATTTATATTCTTATCTTATTAATCGGGTTTGTCCCCGATTTCAATTCTGAATTCTGTATTAAACATTTGAATCTGTTGTCACATTTATTTCAGTTGAAATCTTAAGTTTCAATTCTCATTATTATCTTGCCTATGTTATTTGTGAATGAGCTAGTTTAGTAAACCTGGAATTAACCTAGACAGCGTACTACCGCCGACTCTGCGGCGTAGGCTGGACGTACCCACGCACTCGTGCCCGAATTTCTGGGTGCGGGTCGTGACACGTTTTTATGGTGGCCCATGCAGGTCCTATCCTAAAATAGGGTAATACCCTAGGACAGGGTATGGAATAAGATTGAGGATTCTAGGAAAAGCTCATTCACAGTATAGGGTCCTTATTTCAATTCTTGATATCTTTGCTGCTCAATTTTTTCCTATCGCCTTTGATTTCCAAGTATTCTATTCTGATCTTCCTATCCCTTAATCTTTCAGAATGGTCCAGACAAGGAACACAGTAGGAGGCACATCAGAACCAGCTGAGCAGAATGTGCCCGAGACTCTTGCACTCCCGCCGCCTCCATCTGTTCCGGCAGTTACTCTAGATGGGGCACAGCTACTAGGAGTGTTCCAGGGATTGGTGGAATCCCAGAAAGAACAGACTGCACTTCTGCGGACCAGCCTCTCAGAAGCTCTTAAGTCCCAGGAGTCGTCACTCAAAAGGCCAGGGAGTGCTAAAGACTTCAAGAATCTTAGACCCCTAGAATTTTACGGAACTGAGGGCATTCTCTATGCCGATGAGTGGATAGAGAATGTCGAGAGACTCCTTAAGACTGCTCGGGTCCCTGATGACCTCAAAGTGGAGTCCGCAAGCCTGCAACTGTTCGACATTGCTCGAACCTGGTTCAGAGATGAACCCCAATTATCTGCTCCTGACATCACCTGGGAGGACTTCAAGAGACTATTCAAGGAGAAATTCTACCCCGAAGTGGCTCGGGAAGCTCTCGAAAGCCAATTCAAGAGACTGGAACAAGGTAACCTGTCTGTTGATGAATATACTGCTGAATTTAGCAGGTTAAGCCATTTTGCGGAGTACATGGTTCGTACCCCGGAGGACAGAGCCCGTAGATTCAAGAAGGGGCTGTCTCCGGATATTCGCCTTGCTGTCACCACCAGCCGAGCTCGCACCTATGAAGAAATCCTGAGCGTGGCACAAGGCGTTGAAAGAGATATGGGGCATAAACTAAAACGAGAAAGAAATACCGGAAATGCGGGACCCAACAAACGCCCTTTTCAACAACAACAACAACAGCAGAGGGCCCCGCAGCAAACTCAGCGTCCTCTCCCTCGAGCTCCAGCACCCCAACACCAGGCTCAGGAACAGAACCAACAAGCTGCTGCTTGTAACTTTTGCTAAAAACCAGGTCATACTTGGCAAGTCTGCAGGAAGAGGCTAGGTGCCTGCCTCTACTGCGGCTCAGCAGCGCATCAAATGAGGGACTGTCCAGCTGCTCAAGGACGCACCGCTGCACCAAAGGCTCCAGCCCAGGCCAGGGCCCTAGCAGTACAACAGAGGGGACCCCCGCTTCCAACACAACAACAACGCTTTGCTCAGCACCAGCAGCAACAGAGGGGTGCACCGCAGCAAGGCCGTGCTTATGCAATGACTCTGGAAGAAGCTGAGGCCACAGCAGACGTGATCACAGGTTCTGTGCTTATAAATTCAATACCAGCTATTACTTTATTTGACTCTGGAGCTTCACATTCATTCATGTCAGTAGATTTCCTTATGAAGCATAGCTTAATCACTAAACCCCTTAGGAATTGTTATAAGATCATTACCGGTGGAGGAATCATCCCGGTTAGTGATGCCTGTAACAATTGTCCTATTACATTGTGTGGAAGAGAACTGTATGCTAGGCTACTTGTAATGCCAGTGCCCAGTTTTGACATTATACTGGGTATGGATTGGTTAAGTTAACATCATGCCACTATAGACTGCCACAGAGGTAGTGTAATCTTCAGGCCCCCTGACAAGCCAGAATTTGAATTTGCTAGAGGTTCTAGAGAAATGGGTAATAACAAAATTTATGGAGCCCTAATAACAGAAGAAGTGCCACTACCTATCATCTCCGAATACCTTGATGTCTTCCCTGAGGATCTCCCACGCTTACCCCCAGACCGAGAAGTTGAATTCTCTATTGACTTAGTGCCAGGAGCAGCACCAGTATCTCAAAATCCCTACAGAATCAACAAAAAGGAGATAATAGAACTAAATGAGCAAATCAAAGAACTAGAAGACAAATGCTTTATTAGGTCTAGTGTCTCACCCTGGGGAGCTCCAGTATTATTTGTGCCCAAGAAGGACGGAACATCCCGAATGTGTATTGATTATAGGGCCTTGAATGCCTTAACAATCAAGAATAAGTACCCCCTGCCCAGGATAAATGACCTATTTGATCAGTTGAGTGGAGCTCGGATATTTTCAAAGATTGATTTGAGGTCTGGTTACCACCAAGTAAGGGTGAGAAAGGAAGACATCCCTAAAACTGCTTTCAATACCCGGAACGGACACTACGAATTCTTAGTAATGCCGTTCGGGTTGACGAATGCACCAGCAATTTTTATGAACTTGATGAACAGAGTCTTTCAGCAATATCTAGACAAATTTGTAGTGGTCTTCATTGATGATATTTTGATCTACTCCAAGACCCCCGAAGAACATGAAGAACATTTGAGGTTAGCATTGGAGACTTTGAGGAAGGAAAGACTTTATGAGAAATTATCTAAATGTGCTTTCTTTCTAGACAAAGTAGAATTCTTGGGACATGTTGTGACTGGAGATGGAATAGTAGTAGATCCTAAGAAGATAGCAGCAGTAGAATCCTGGCCCACTCCAGACTCTGTAGCAGAGATTAGAAGCTTCCTGGGACTAGCTGGCTACTATCGGAAGTTTGTGAAGGACTTTGCTAGAATTGCGGAGCCCATGACAAAATTAACAAGGAAGGATGAAGAGTTCACCTGGACTGATGAATGTCAGCATGCTTTCGAGGAATTGAAGAGAAGGCTGACTACTGCCCCTATTCTGACCTTACCTTCTGGAACCGGAGGTTTCGCTATTTATAGTGATACTTCTGGAAAAGGTCTAGGTTGTGTATTGGAGCAGAACAAGAAGGTAATAGCATATGCCTCTAGACAGCTCCGACCTCATGAAAAGAACTATCCAACTCATGATTTAGAATTGGCAGCTGTCATTTTTGCTCTTAAACTATGGAAGCATTATCTTTATGGAGAAAGGGTGGAAATATTTACAGACCATAAAAGTTTAAAATATATCTTCACCCAGAAAGAGCTAAACATGAGGCAAAGAAGGTGGCTGAAACTAATGAAAGACTTTGATATCACCCTTCAATATCATCCTGGGAAGGCCAATGTAGTTGCTGATGTTCTAAGCAGGTATCCTATGGCGATGTACTTGACTATGGACAGACACCTGCTAGAGGACTTGGAAAGTTTAGGTATTGAAGTAATTATCTCAGGAAAAGAAGGCAAAATGATGAACCTGCAGATTCAGTCTACTTTAATAGACAAGATCAAGGAGACTCAGTTCCAAGACGAAGGCCTGCGAAGCCTTCGAGGACAAGTGCAAGCTGGATTAGTGGAAGATTTCAGAATTCATGAAGATGGATCACTGAGGCATGGCGATAGATTATGTATACCTCGAGGAGACATAAGAGAAGAAATTATGCAAGAGGCGCACATATCGCAATACTCTATACACCCAGGAGCCAACAAGATGTACAAGGACCTGAGGATGCATGTTTGGTGGCATGGCATGAAAAGAGAAGTAGCCAGGTTCGTATCTCGTTGTTTAGTGTGCCAGCAAGTCAAGGCAGAAAGACAAAGACCTGGAGGATTGCTTCAACCCCTACCCATTCCGGAGTGGAACTGGGAACATATCACAATGGATTTTGTTTCCGGACTTCCAAGGACACCTAGTGGAAAGGATACAATCTGGGTGATAGTAGATAGACTGACCAAGTCTGCACATTTTCTACCTTTCAAAGTAGGGCTATCTACAGAAAAGCTGGCAGATTTATATATCAGACACATTGTCCGGCTGCATGGAGTTCCAGTAAGTATTGTCTCCGACCGAGATTCAAGATTCACCTCTCACTTCTGGAAGAGCTTACAAGCCAGCTTGGGGACTCAACTCAAATTCAGCACAGCTTATCATCCCCAAACCGACGTACAATCAGAACGTACAATCCAGACACTTGAAGATATGCTCCGTACATGTGTTCTGAATTTTGGAGGATCCTGGGAAGACTATCTACATCTGGTGGAGTTCTCTTATAATAACAGTTACCAAGCAAGTATTGAGATGACTCCATTTGAAGCTCTGTATGGACGAAGATGTCGTACCCCGCTATCATGGGACGACGTTGGAGAAAGAGCCCTGCTGGGACCAGAGATGGTGATCGATTCAGCTGAAAAGGTAAAGCAAATAAGGGACAGACTTCGAGTGGCTCAAGACCGGCAACGACATTGGGCAAATAGCCACCGAAGGCCCTTGGAATTTGAGGTAATTAAATTTATGAAATTCAAGTCAATTTAAACATTTTGATTATGGAACTAAGACTTGATTATGACTTTGTTAAAGGTTGGAGAACTGGTATTCTTGAAGATTTCCCCGACACGTGGCACCATTAGGTTCGGAAGGAGTGGAAAACTCAGCCCAAGATTTATTGGACCTTTTGGCATTTAGGAGAAAATCGGAGAAGTGGCATACCGACTGGCATTGCCACCCTCTCTGGATGGAGTCCATAATGTCTTCCACGTGTCGCAGCTGAGAAAGTACGTGTCAGACCCCAGCCACATTTTGGATCACTCAGAGCTCGAAGTAGGCCCAAGTTTGACTTACCAAGAGCAACACGTGGAGATACTGGATCGATCGGAGAAAGTTCTACGGAACCAGGTTATCTCCCTGGTTCGCGTAGCTTGGAAGCACCATTCTCCCGGCGAATCCACCTGGGAGCGAGAAGACGAGATTAGGGAGCGATACCCCTATCTTTTTGAACCCTGAGGTATATTTTATTTCTCGGCCTTTCTTTTCGTGCCTTGTTATTCTTAAATTTCGAGGACGAAATTTTTATAAGTTGGGTAGGTTGTAAACCCCCTGAATTTTCAAATTATTAAATCTTGAATTTTTCCCAATTTTTTGGAATTTTCTGGGAATTTTCTGAAATTAAAATCAAGGTTTTTAATTAATAAATGATTTTTAATTATTAATAAATAATATTAAAATATCATGAAAATAACATTTTCGGGTGTAAAATGGAAAATTGGACTTAGGGTAATTTTTCTGGATTTTTCTGGGCCTCAGACCTATTTTTAAATGCCTAAAAACTATTTTAATTAAATTAATTAATTAATTATCTATTTATTTATTTATTATTTATTTATTTTATTTTCTTTTTCTTTTTCTTCTTCTCTCAGCCCAGCCCGCCCTGGCCCATTGGGCCGCGGCCCAGCCCGCTCCCTCAGCCCAGACCCCAACCCTATCGGGTCGGGTCGGGTTCAACCGAACCCGACCCGCCAACCCACGACCCAGCCCCACGTTCCCCCCCGCGTCCAGCGTCGGCCGCCGCGCGCAGCGCCGCGCGTTCCGCGCCCAGCCCCACGTCGCCCCTCCGCTCCGCCCTTCCCGGCCCTGCAACCGCCGCCTCCCCCTTTATAAACCCCTCTCCCCCTCTTCATCTTCCTCCTCCAGCCCCTCTCTAAACCCTAACCCTAGCCCTCTCCGCCGAACTCCGCCGCCGTACCGACCGTTGCCCAGCCACCGCCAGCACTGCCCCCCTCCGGCGCCACCCCCTCGACCTCCGGCAGCAGCAGCTGCCCTCTCCTCCACGCCCCTCGCCGCCAGCAGCTCCGGCCGCCGCCGCCTCGAGCCGCCGACCACTAGCCAGCTCCCCAGCCCCCGGCGAGCCGTCCCAGCCTCTCTCCGGCGCATCTCCGCCGTCCTCTCCGCCGGCCAGCAGTGTCCAAGCCCTAACCCTAACCCTAGTTCGGTTCCCGTGTCCGACACGAGTCGGACACGACTCGACCCTGATTTTCGGGTCCTCTTCAGGTGCGTATAACTTTTTATTCGTAGCTCCGTTTTCAATTTCGCAAATTGCGTTGTGAAGCCTGTATGACCCTCTCGGTGTCCGGACAAACTGTTCGAGGCATCGCATCCTGTGGTGATCGCACACCGCGATCCAAAAACAGGAAAAACCAGGCCCTGTTTTACCCCGGAACTGAGTGCGTCCCGCCAAACGGGACGACTTGGTCGCGTACGGTCTTCACAGATACGTGCGCGTCATCGATACGGACGTATGAGATTTCGTGGAAGCTGATTCGGGTGTGCGTGTACACCGGAATCAACGCGTATCCGCGGACATCGCCCCGTATCCGACTTTTTGGCAATTCGCCCTAACTTCTTGTACACTCGTCAGATCGAGACGAAACTTGTGCCATCGGACTCGTAGCGATACGCTGGTCCTGTGGGTCAAGTTTGGTTCGATTCTGAGAACGTTGACGAAATTGCGTGTCGTGGGCCCCACAGACCCCGCTCGACGGGCGATTTTGTGTTCGGCTCATCGAAATCCAAATCTGGAAGTTCCGTTGGGTTCGTATCAGCGTTCCTGACTTGTTGACACTAAGTTTGGTGAATTTGGAGACCTTTGACCCGGACACGTTTTTCGGTGCAAAGCGGGCCCACCGGCGGACCCCGTTTTGGCCCGAAACTGCCGTTTTTGCCCTTGTCTCCAAATTGGACCCAAGGACAGGCATTTCTAGCTATTTGACATCTTCTGAGCATGATGGTAATGTCTATTTCAGCTTTTGGACTCACCTCTGGAATTTTCTCCCGAGAGCCAATATTAATCAGATCCAAACAACAGGCAAGTACCTGCACTTCAAGTTAATCTTTATATATTGTGATAATTAATTCCCTGCCTTACATGTACCCTAGTGTTAGAAATGCTGAATTTCATGTCTTGAATATTGGAGTTCCTGTCTTGTTTTTCATGTCGGGTGGGAGAATACCTAGAAGGCATGTAGTTTACCCTTCCCCTTGTCATGTTTAATAGCTGTTGGTACACGACTGTACCTCAGCCGGATCTCGATTTCTCCTGTTTAATAGCCGTTTATGATGGCCGGATTAGCCTTATAAACCCCTACATGCCAACTATGTATTCTAAAAACAAACACAAGTTCACACAGATAGTTTCTGGTCTTGTTACATATATCTTGCTGACTGTTGTAGTTTCATTTCCTGTCTTATTTATTTCTGCTTTCTCATATCCCTGTTTACAGCTTTAACTTTGAGATAATGATGTTCTGTTATGCAGTTTCTCAACCTGATATTCAATATTTAATTGTCATAAATATTTAGTTTAACCTTGTTGTGCACTGTGTACTTTGCTCCTTTCCTGACTGGATCTGTTGATTTAGGCGATGATGAGGATCTTGCCCCTACTTATTGTGGTCCCTATGAGGGGACTGATGATACCTATGAGGAGCCAGAACCCACCCAGGAGACCCCTGCTGCAGAGTAGCTAGTAGTAGCTATCTTTCATTTATATTCTTATCTTATTAATCGGGTTTGTCCCCGATTTCAATTCTGAATTCTGTATTAAACATTTGAATATGTTGTCACATTTATTTCAGTTGAAATCTTAAGTTTCAATTCTCATTATTATCTTGCCTATGTTATTTGTGAATGAGCTAGTTTAGTAAACCTGGAATTGACCTAGACAGCGTACTACCGCCGACTCTGCGGCATAGGCTGGACGTACCCACGCACTCGTGCCCGAATTTCCGGGTGCGGGTCGTGACACATATAACAAGAAGGGTCTTCCATAACGGGGGCCACCAATACTTAGGGGTTCATGAGATACTCCTTGATGTCGTCGAAGGTGCACTGGCATTCTTCGCTCCAGACAAAGGAGACTCCCTTCTTCATGAGGTGAGTGAACGGTTGACAACGTCCAGAGAGGTTTGATATGAACCTCCTGATGTATGTCAGTCTTCCTTGAAGGCCACGAAGTTCTCTGAGGTTCTTCGGCGGGTGTATTTCATTGATTGCTTTAGTCTTGTCGGGATCTACGTGGATACCCTTTGAAGTTATGAAAAAATCCAAAAATTTGACGCTAAAGACTCCCAAGAAGGATTTGGTAGGATTCATCTTGAGTTGGTGTGCACGCATCAGGTCGAACACAGTTTTCAAGTCTCGGAGGTGATCATCTTTAGAGCGACTCTTGACAGCGATGTCATCAACGTAACACTCCATTGTCTTGCATAGATATTCACGAAAGATGGTGCTTATAGATCGCTGGTATGCAGCACCTGCGTTCTTCAGACGGAAGGGCATGACTGTGTAGCAGTACACTCCTATCAGCATTCGGAATGATGTATGCTTCTCGTCGTCAGGAAACATCTTTATTTAATTGTAGCCTGAGAATCTGTCCATGAAGGACATGCGCTCGAAGCCACAAGTGTTGTCGATCATTATGTCTGTGATCGGAAGAGAAAACTCGTCCTTAGGGCATACCGCGTTTAGATCACGGAAGTCAATGCAGATCCAGATCTTTCCGTTCTTTTTGGCGACGAGCACGATGTTGGCTACGCAATCCGGATGTTGTTCCTCGGGGATGAAGTCACTAGCTATAAGTTTGTTGACTTCATCTTCGATGGAGTTCATGATTTTTGACCACAACCGCCGTTGCTGTTGCTTGACCGGCTCAGCGTTCGGCAAGATGTTGAGCTTGTGGACCGCGATTTGGGGGTCCAATCCCGGCATGTCTTTGTTACTCCAGGCAAAGACATCGATGTATTTCCTGATGAGCTATAGCAGGGATTCCCGATCCTCATCGGACAGACTTTTGCTGACGAAGATAGGTTGGGGGAGGATTCGTCACCCAGATCGATTTGTACGACTTCGTCCTCCTTGGGGGGTTCTCGTTGCTCGAACCACATCTCCCATTGGGCCCACGATTCTACTTTAAAGAGTTCAGGTGGAACTTTGTCGTCTTCCTCAGGGTCAGCTGACACCATATTGGCAGACAATGTTTGTTTGAGCATCTTTCCGATACTGACATTGGAGTCCCAAGAGAAAGATTTTGAAGAGTGAGAGTGTAACTCATCTTCTTCATCCGATCCTTCGGGGGGTCGTGGGAGGCGTGATGTACCCTAGGGCATGCTTGGTCTTATGGTAGAAATCCTCGGACTTGCCTGCAGGAGCATGCAGACGCAGAGGCAGTCGTCGGCCTTTGCCGTAGTTTAAGCCCCAAGTGGCTTTCAAATCATATCCCATCTTTTGGATGAGGTGCTTGGTTTGAGAGCTGTACAAGTGAAGTGGTATTTTGCCGGTGTCGAGTTCTGGCTCCAGTTCCTCTGGGACAGAGGATTAGAGACTTTTCACTCTGCCGAAGATGATAAGTTTGTCTCCCCTCTTCCTTGCTGGAACTATGAAGTAAGAGTTTTGACTGGGAGAACTCGGTTCACTGCATAGGTGATAGTCACCTGTGTATGCAGGTGCAAGCCTAGACCGTGCTTAATAGAATATAATGTGCTGAGATGTGCAACATCCGAGTAGTTCAAAGATAGCTCTTTATTCATAACATAAGGTATCTTATCCTCAGGAATTACATCGTCAAGAGAAAGGACGTTAGCATGAGCGGCTACGTACTCCTCTAATTCGTCCTTTCCGAGATCTACCCCCAGTGCGAGCAACGACTTCAGAGATCTCCTGCGCAGCTTTACCACTAGAGGTTTGAAAGTCGTAGTAGGTGCCGGATCTTTCTTCAACGGTCGACTCGGTCTACGAAAATGAACGACCAGAGGTTCGGGTGCTTTCTTGTGCAGTTTCACCATGAGGGGAGGGGCTGTGTCGGGAGCGCGTGCTTTGAGATGGACTCTCAATAGCTCATCCAATGTTGTCCCAGTCTCTGCCTCATCATCGGCATCATTGCCACCTTCATCTTGCTGGACTTACTTGTAGAGGATCAAGTCAGAGTAATAGGCCTCAACCCCTTTGAATGGATCAACGTTGGCAAATTATGTCTTGACGATGCTATGATTGTCCACGTACTTCAATCACTGGTGCAGGATCGATGGTACGATTATGTACTGGTGTATTCACGGACGTCCCAACATGACGTTGTAGGATACATCTACGTCTATGACGTAGCAGGTGACCTCTATTTTCAAATCGCCGATCAACACTTCAATCGAATCTTGCCCAGAGGGTAGCTCCTCCATGTGGTGCCCCGTTCCCCCTCCTATTTGGGGAAATCAATATCGTTCGATCGGGATAGATTGAATCAAGATCTTATCCTCATTATGGATTTGCTTCTTCAGAATCGATTCCCATATTCAGTGGACCGTGCCCCGAGGATGGACTTAGCGGCAGAGTCAAGAGGGACCTCTCCGCTGCAAGTTTTCTTGCCTAGTTTTTATTGTCGCCTTGTTGCTTTCGTGCTTTTGAGTTGGTTTTCGAATTTGTGTTTTCTTGAACGGTTTTGATGAATTTTATTGCTTTCGTTCGTTGAACTGCATTTTATTCCGAGCTTGGAAAGAGTAAAAGAGGTATTGATCAGCTGTTCGTGGCAATGTAGGTGATCGTGCAGTAGACGTCGTGCGAGCATAGTCTTGAAGCACCTCTTTCCTTTCTTTCCTCCAACTAACTAGTGAGTGGCTATATTCGATTCAGTTGACCCTTCTTCTAAGTCTTTACATCTAAAATCTTGCATTCTTGCTGTTCCAATCAAACGATACTATAACAACTAAAAGATGTCAAGATAAAAAGTCATAAACTTGGACTACTTTATGCTTGTCAATAAACTTGTGAACGGTTACCTTGTTGTATGCTAGTTCGTTTAACAAGTTCTTCATATGCTTCTATTTTAGTTAGAATGTATACTTCTTCTATAATTGTGCTATGTGTGGAACCCACCTTGTTATGCAATAAACTGATCAGAGAGACTATGCAAAATGAATCATGCCTTGCTACTTGTCTCGTGCTCATGTTGCCTTGAACTGCCTCGATTGATAACTTAGTAGATACCATTTGATCACAGACAACTTGTGCACAAGGTCATAGTTCCTGCGGACGGTCGCTGGGGCACTGGCACCGATCCGATCCGGTCGAAACTCTACTGTATAATCCACTGTACTGGACGAGATGGCTTGTAGCTCACCCTGTACTTTCACTGCATACCATCCTCGCCAGTGACTAGTCGTCCATTATGGCATCATGTCAGTAATCCCCTCGTATATTTAAACCTGTGCAAAGCTAACTTGTGTTATCGTGGCAGGGAAGGACATGGTAAGTATTGTGCAGGTGGTTCAGATGGGCATGTAAAAGTTACCGAACGGTGGCATATTTATTTCTGTAAAGTTGTATATCCAATGCTTGCTTATAAAATGAACTAAGACAAGATAGAAAGACCACAAAAATAACTTGCATGCTACATAACTTGTGATTTGGTATAGTTGGGTTAGCTCGCCTTCACCAGTGCATTTCGATGTACCGACCCTCATTGAAACATGTTTCCCGCACCAAGGAGATCCTGCAAGGAGCTAAAGCTACTTTCCATTCCAGTCCACCAATCGGCACGCCCTGATCGTGCCTTAGTAGAAGCATTTTGGAGACCTAGGAGCTCGTGCTTCAAATTTATGCAGCTCCGTGGAAAGGCGATAGCTTCCCCAGAAGGTCTTTAATATTTTAAAGTTTTAGTGGAAGGATGTAATGTACAAGACGACTATCTCATTTTGAGTCCACTTTTGTAAGCCCGTACGATAATTATCCGACTCGTTCAAGAGTTTGTAAAAGATGTTCATTATCAATAAAAAAAACTTTTCCATGTTTCAACTTTGTGTTTCAATTATCTGCGTACTCTGAATATGTGCTCGTTATGCAAAAATACCTTAGCCTTGTAGGTTGCGCAACCTAGGCACGCACGACGTCATGTCCGGGGGACGACTATCGATTCCACGGAATCATGACGTGACACTCCCTGCATTTAAGCCACTAATGGCAGTATTGGTTGCTGCCAGGCGATGCATCGGGACCACCAAGGTCTGAAGCAGACTCCGCAGGATGATGCTGATTGACGAGCCAGGGTCGATGTGCATCCGGTCCACCTAGATGGTGCCAATGTACCCTGTGTAATACAGAGGACGATCGTGCCGATTGTTCTTTAGCAACATGTCTTGTTGCGAGAATGTGATGTTGGGTATCACCTCCATCACATTATTGCAGTAGAGGCATGTGCAGGATTCCCAGCTGATGGCTTGACCTGCGCTAGGTATGTAAGCCCCATGATTTTTCAGAAAATTTTAAATTTAGATTTTTCATATTTTTCTGTAATTTTTTGTAATTAAAATAAAGGTATTTTGAATTTAAATGATTTTTAAATGATGTTAATTAATATTAAAATATTATGGAAATAATTTTTTTGGGTGTGAAATAAAAAACTAGACATAGAATAATTTTTCGGGAATTTATTGGACCCCAGAAGCATTTTTAAAGCCCTAGAAACTAATTAAAATTAAACCCTAGAAATAAATTCGGTTCAATTGAACCAAACCAACCCAAACCAACCCAGACCCGATTCAGTTGAACCGAACCCAGCCTTAGCGGGTCGGGTCGGATCTAAACCCGACCCGAACCCGACAACCCGTACCCGCACCTAAGTTAGACAGATCGGGTCGGATCCGTCGCCCGACCTACTGACCCGACCCAAACCCGTTAAACCCAAATCGGAAACCTAGTCGGAACACTATTCCGACGACCCTATAAAATCCCCCTCCGCCGTTACCGAAACCCTAAACCCGCTCCACTATCGAACAACCGGCCACCTCCTTCCTCCGCCCTAGCCTCCCGCCTCCGCTGCCCTCGTCTTCGTCCCCGCTCTGCCTCGAAACCCCTAGTCTCTCCGTCCTAGACCGGAACCTCCCCGCCGTCTCACTACCACCATCACCCCTAGCCGACGTCGACCGCTCGTCGAACACCCCCTCGTCTTCCTCGACCTTCCCTCTGCCCTAGCCAAGGCCAGCTCCACCGCCTAGCCACCACACCCCAGACTTCCCTTCTCCATCCTCCGCTGCCCAGTCCCCTCTCCGCCCGGACTCGACCAAGGACGCCTAAACCCTAGCCACCCCGAGCCCCCTTCGTCCCCAGAACCTCATCCGCCCATCTCCGCCCTCTCCCCGTCGACACGCCGCTGCTGTATCGAGTTCCCAGCCATCGTCCCTGACCCCACGACCTCGCCTTCCCTCCTCCTTCCTCAGCCCCAGACCCGACCTCGTCGACCCCCGCGGCGCGTCCACCTCGCCGCCTCAGCCAGTGTAGCCCTAGCTCTGACACGCTGACACGGACACAGCAGAACCCTAGACTCGAACCATGACACAGTGGCCCGACACAGCAACTCGAGACAGGACACGAAACAGCACACGGACACGAGAAATCTCCGTTTCACAGAGCCCTGTTCAGGTAACCCGTTCTCTCTCCTCGTGATTCCGTTTTCCGTTCCGTCAGTTGTGTCGCATAGACTGTATAACCCTCTCGATGCCCGTGTAACCCGCTCGGTGCATCGTGTCCTGTGGTGATCGCAAACTGCGATCCAAAAACAGGAAAACTAACCCCCTATTTTACCCCGAAACTGAGTGCGCCCCGCCAAACGGGACGACTTGGTCTCACGCGGTCTTTAACGAAACATGCGCGCTGTTGATACGGACGTGCGAGATTTTACAGAAGTTGATTTGGATGTGCGTGCACACCTGAATCAACGCGTATCCGCCGACAACGCTCCGTATCCGCCTATTCTGGAACACGTTATAACTTTGTGTACACACGCCGGATCGAGACAAAACTGGCGCCATCTAACTCATAGTAATACGCTGGTCCTGTGACCCAAGTTTGGTTCGATTCTGAGAACGTTGACAAAATCGCGTATCGAGGAGCCCATAGGCTCCACTTGACGGACGATTTTGTGATCGGCTCATCGGAATCCAATTCTGGAAGTTCCGTTGGGTTCGTATCATCGTTTCTGACTTGTTGACACTAAGTTTGACAAAATTGGAGACCTTTGATCCTGACACATTTTTTGGTGCAAAGTGGCCTATATGTGGACCCTGCTTTGACCCGGAAATATTATTTTTGTTCCTGTGTCCAAATTGGACTCAAGTACAGGCATTTCTAGCTATTTGATATTTTCTGAATATAATGGTGATATTTATTTCAGCAACCGGAGTAGTACCTGCAGATCACACTGAGACCAGAGCTACAATTGGAGCCAGAACCACAGGCAAGTGTACCTTGCCAACATTACAGTTCTTGTTACTTATTTCCTTGGCTTATATATATATATATATTGAGGTACATGCTTGACCTAGGACCGTGTGACTTTACTTAGCGTCCGATTAATAGTCGGGTGCCAACACCGTACGCGGAGTTGTGTAACGTCACATAGACATGGATACCGAGACCTTATACTTCTCGTACTTGTCTTATCAAGTACATTATAACCCAGGACACTTGACACTATTCATGCGACAGAATCTTCCTGAGATATTCATGGTGATTCTGTGTAGGTTGCAGTTTTATGACATAGATATTATATTCATAGACATTAGATGACTTGCTGCATTAGATATAATCGTGCGTGACATGGACATGATGCATCGTGGACATGAGACGTGTGATTACATGGGGTGGGGAGAGACACACAGGCTACAGGCTGATTTTATATATAAAATACATAGTAAAATACATAGTAACACTGCTACCGGCTCCCCGATACAGAGCTTGTAGTAGTCTCAGCCTGAGCTTTAGTGATGCTCTCAACTTGCATTTCACATAGATGGTTACATATTTATCCTATTTATTTTATTTACTATTTTACTGCATTTATGTTGGCTTGTATTATCTGTACCTTGCTATGTCCCCTGAGGACCTGGATCCGGATTATGTCCCCAGGATTAGCAGACGAGATCGACCCCGAGGTATACAGGACAGGAGCATTAGTAGGAGCATTATCAGGAGCAGGCACTGGAGCAGTACCAGATCCAGAAGACGAGTGATCACCGAGGCTTTCTTCTGAGTATATACTGTTCCATACTCAGTATTTGCAGTTGTTATCATTATTTCTGTATCTTAACTATTGTATCAGACTCATTATTGGGTTGTTTCCCGAGTGTATATTTTATTGAGATTGATCTTGCTTTATGATTCTGATATTTGTTGTATTCATATCTGTGGATGAGATTAGTATATCTAGACCCTTATTGTTGTACTATAGCTTAAGTATGCCCCGATGGATCCATTAAATTGGGTTTGTCAAACGGTGTGTGCTGTTGGCCATTATTACGCGTCCGGTCCCACGGTATTTTGGGACTGGGGCGTGACAAGGTAGGTGTCGGCATTCTACAATGCCTCACTCAGAGCAACCGAGTGTCTTTGGAGAGTCGGAGAAGCTAGAATAGTGACAAGTTCGTTGGAGTATTGGCCATTTGTGCCAAGATGTCAAAGTTGTAGGGCTTCTCCAGCCCCTGAGCTGTATCTTTGTGTAGCGGTTTGTCGAAGTGAGTTTCTTTCTGCTTGGAATTGTCCACTGCCGGAGGCTGGGATGGACCCGGATCGGATGCAGCAATTGAGAGCGTACCATCGTCAGGGATATCGTACTCTTGTTGGTACGCCAGGCCTGACCTCGTTGTTCCCGCTATAGCTTCTTCGGAAGGGAGAGAAATCGTGTAGCAGGACTTTGACTTCTTGTCCTTGGATTTAGTGGCTGAAGGTGTTGCCTGCTGCATCAAGTTTGGAGCAAGATCTGGATGAACCCACATGACCTCCTCCCGTGATATGGTGAGAAGTATCAGTCTGACTGTTTGGTCACGAGTTGGCGGGAGATTGACAACCTCCATTGTTGCCCTGGGGATCGGGATCACTCCGTCTTGAGCTTCCGTTGCCGAAAAGTTACCGAACTGGAGAGATACCATATTAGCGGCAACTGTTTTGTCATAGAAGTCCAAGGTGAGGGCCTTGGTGTCGAGCAGATGCTAGATGTACCACTTCAGTGTGTAGCAATTTCGTGTCGCATGGTGGGCGTATCGATAGTAGTGGCAGTATTTCGGATTATTCACATCGACTGCCTCATTAGGGCGCTTGACGTCGGGGAGCTGAAGCTTGTTTCCCTTCATTAACACATCAAAGATTGCCATGACGTCATCATCTTCGAAGGAATAAGTTTCCTTTGGTTTTGGAGCCTCTGAAGGATTTTGCTCGGACTTCTTGGTTATATTGGCGACAAGAGCCTACTTTCCTTTGCATCACGGATGCTATTGCCGTTGTTGTTATTGCTGTTGTAAGGATGTTTTTCCCTATCATCAGCGATGGGGATCTGTATTCCCAAGAGGCGGGCGTCCTTTACTTTCTTTTCAGCACCGACAACATTGATGATGAACGCCTTCCAGTCTTTAAACTGAGAGTCGTCCATCCAGAGTGTGGGGAGGAGATTTCTCTGGCAGGTGTCAATCAGCGTGGACTCAGGGTTACCAGGAGGTAACTTTAGCGGCGCTTTCCTGTACCGCTCGATGTATTCCCGTATAGACTCTTTCTCTCTTTGCGTGATGTCCATTAAAGAGGACATCGTCATGTCATTTCCCCCGTCGTAGATCCGAGCAAGGAAAAGACCTTTGAGATCGTCAAACGACGAAATACAGTTGTCCTGGAGGCTGCAGAACTAATCAAAGGCTATTCCAGCCAATAATCCGACAAAGAGCTTGGTTAAGAGGGCATCGTTGCGAGGTAGATGTCCCGTTGTCGTCTCGAAGTAACTCATGAATTGACGGGGAGATGTCTTCCCATCAAACAGAGTCAAGTTAAAGGGCGTGTACTTGGGTGGGTACGGTACGTCTCTCCACTCGAGGGGATACGATTGTCGAATCTCGAGCTAGCCTAATAAGTTCCGATTGCCCATTGAGTCTAGGCGGGCCCGAAGTTCTCGCACCTCCCGTAGTGCTTCCCAAACTTCATCGACTGCGGAAGGAGCAGATGATCCGGGCAGGGAATAATTACTGCCAGCGGGTGGAGCGGTTGCATTTGAATCCCCGTTGGTCCCGGGGTCCAGGCTTGCTTAAACAGAGGTCCTTGCTGGTTGTGAGGCTATATTTGCCTTGATCTCCAGCATTGTCTGGGTCAAGGCTTGCATTGATGCGCTTATGGTTTGCATCATG
This sequence comes from Iris macrosiphon, assembly GCA_036927795.1. Taxonomy (NCBI): domain Eukaryota; kingdom Viridiplantae; phylum Streptophyta; class Magnoliopsida; order Asparagales; family Iridaceae; genus Iris; species Iris macrosiphon. The sequence continues at coordinate 17,749,545 of JAYESA010000020.1, read as the reverse complement.
GCCTCGAGGGTTTCGAGGCACTGTCGATCGCTGGGGCCCTTGTGATCGTCCCCCGCCATGTATGTTGTTCTCACATGGGGAGAAATGGATGGGACGGTGGACGTCGCACTTTCTGTCTCAGACTCTTGCAGTGAACAGTCATCCGAGAAAGTAGGTAGTGTCACATCCTCTTCGGACTCGGAAGGAACACTACCCCCAGCGTAGGAAGTTGCGTCTTCTTGGCGAAGGCAGTCACCCCCAGGGATCTCAGCATATATTCCTTGGGAATCACCATCTTCTCAGAATGCCGGATTATCATAGAGGTTTGGGGGATTACAACCCCCAGCTTGCGTAACTATGTGAGAAAGAACTACCCCCAGTGGCTGACAGCTTCTTCTTTGAGCGGGTGTCCAGGAAAACACCATACGCGGGTTCCGCTGGCTGTCCTCCTTGGACCCGTCTTTTTAACTCGCTGACCGAGAGCGACGGACTGGAGGTGCTGGACTTCCGACCTCCCCCATGGAGGGGGCCTTCCGAGCAAAATAACATGAGGCGAAGGGCAGCTCCTCTGCCTCTAGTGCGTGCACCTATTCTCCGGGTTGCCGCCGGGTGGGTACTTTTGGTTGCAGTCGCTGAAATATCAACTGCCTGTTTGTGGGTACTGCTACTTTGTTACAGCAGTAGTTGATGATAATGCTGGTACAATGATGTACTGGAGAGGACACTTCATATGCCGTAGTTGTTTCCCTCGCTTTGCTCTTGCGATTGATCACGTTGCGCAAGTCGAGCGAGGGATGATTCACCTTTGCACCCTCCTTATGAGTCCGGGTAGACCGAGCACATGGATGCGTAGGTGTTGACTTTGCTTCCTGACCTGGGGTTCGTATAAGAACTTCTGTTGTTGTCCTGGCCGCATGCGGCCATCTGGCTGCAGCTACCGACCAGTGCCGCATAGTTCTCCTTCTGCGGCCTTTGACGTGGCCGCACGGAATGTGTCTTAGCGCTCGAACTCCTGACATTATAGTATTTTTCTCTACCAGAGCTCAAATGCTGAGCACCTTCCTTGTCAGAAGAGGCTGCCGCATGAAAGGCGTCATCTCGTGTGGACGCATAATTTAGGTCCCCTAAGGTAGGGAGAGAGACGGGGAGCACATGCTCCGCAGTTGGGTGAGGCATAGCGGCCTTGGCAACCCATGTCCTGCGGGTCTTCTTAGGCTTTGCCAGCCTTGGAGAAGCGTCACCCTCATAGAGCATTTCCTCAAAGGTTTGCTGGTCGAAGCGTACAACCAACATCCTCTGGGTCGAACCCAGTTTCGACGCTTCGGACTGCGTCACGACCTTCTCATCAGAGGAGAAGGAAGTCTCCAGCAGAGTCGTCACCTTGTTCGCCATTGAAGTAATTTTGGGAATCTTTCGTTTAATAACAAACAAAAAGTATAAATAAATCCTAGACAAAAAATCTAAGTACAATATTTTTGATCTGGGTAATGTGACGATGGAGATCGAGTACTGCAACAACTCTTTTACTCCATTGACAGTCCGATGAGGGATGCTCCCTTCTCTTCTCTTCTCTCCGCCTTGAGCTTGTGTGCACGTACGTAGGTATGGTCTCTGCAGCAGAAAAAAACCAGCCAGCCCTTCGAACGTCCAAGTTGCTCCTATTTATAGCCATCATATTGGTGGACTATAGGTGCCGCATATGCTTCTGTTTGGTGGCCGCATGGGGCTCCTTCAACAGAATGCGGTTGCAATTATAGGCATATACTATGGGCAGGCTGCCACGTTTACATCCTTAACAGGATGTAGTTGAGTCCAGGTCGAGCTGCCATGTGGACGTTTGTTGCGATTTGCTGTTGCTGAAGATCTGGACGGTTCTCGTCTTTTATTTGCGTGACTGGGTCAGCTTAACACGTGGCCCGCATTTAGTTGGAGAGAATTACTTCAGTCGCAACAGGAAGATTTCGTCTCAGGGAACCCTACTACGTTGGACGCATGGAGTCTGGGGCGCAAGGGACGCATGGAACACATGGAGTCTGGAACGTATAGGGCCAGAGACGCGTGGAGTCTGGGACGCATGTGGCCTCGTACACGTGACGCTGCACGCCTGTCAGGAGTAAAGTTCATGCTGACGTGAGGTTCTGTCGTTTAACATGCTCACGTCTTTCGAGGCGTTTAGAAAGTCTTTTTTGTCAGGATTCTGTGTCAGACATAATATTTATGTCAGTCCTTTATGTGGCCAATATTGGGGCGCATGGATGCTGATTTTCCTTGGCCTCATGGTCATTCTGCGGCCTGATTTCTAAGTTGATCTTTGTGGCGCATGTTTGTTGGATGCATGGATCTAGATTTTCCATGCTTCTACACGTGCGAACGTTGTTATCAACTTGCATTTCACTTAGCTAGTTAGTCTTAGCGGTACCCCGTGATATCGTAGAGTGTAGTATATTTATATTTTTAATGTTCTACTTTATGTATGCTATTATATATTTTACTGCGTCCCTATGAGGATTTGGTTTCTCTTCAGATTTGAGTCTATTAAGGAGCCACACCAATCAAAGTCGCATAAGACTATCCATAGGAGTATCCCCGATCAATAGTAGGACTCCCACTTGGGATCTGTCTATTTTTATTTATATAGCCGATATTCGGATCCAGTTATTTTCTAGCATTGCTTCTCTTTAGTATTTGTAGTAGCAGAATTGTTCCCGTTAGACTTTAAACATACTTATAATATGCTGGATCTGTTGATTACTATCTATATTTCCAGTATTCATGTTTCAGATATTTAGTTTTCTGTTGTTTCTCTTCTTGTTTTATTCTGTGGATGAGATTAATTTACCTGCCTGATACTTGTAGTTGGGGACTGGAATTCACTATAATACATTGGAGTATGTTCAGTAGGTCCAATAGGGTTGGATCCTCCCTAGTTGTATTGGCTGACCATTGCCACATGGCCGGTTCCACGTATTTTGGGAATGGGACGTGACAATTTCGCCTACCGTTTCCTCTATTGCTTTCTCAAGAATGTACAAGAACATAAAAAAGATACAACTTCTTTATCCATTGATGTTAACTCGTTTCCTTTAGTATACCCAACCTACATCAAAGGACTTGAAAAAAGCCCAGATCGTCATAAACTATTGCACTCAACAGCCTGGAGAAACTAATGCATTATGTTTATTATAATTTACATCCTTTCTTTCTTGTTTTGTATTTTCAGTTCTAATAATTTATTGTCTTTTCTGATTAGTTTCTCTCATAAGAACACGCGGACAAACCAAGATCTTGAGGAAACATCTCCAAGCAAGAAGCTTACATTAGAATCTTATAGTTTCCTCCCGTCAAAGGTCACTGAAATGAACAAACTGAAGGTGGGTGCTTTGAAGGCTTGGAATATTTTTTCTCCAAAGACTCCTAAAATTCAGCAGAAGCAAGCTATCTTAACGGCAGACAATCTCAGTGTTAAAAGAGTTCTAGCAACTGGACTTCTTGAAGGATTACCAGTGAAGTACAAAAAAATAAAGGAAAATTAATTGTTTTGATCCATACAAGCTGTGTTTCTCTTATAATCCATGTTCACGGATACAGGCACAATATGACATGATAATGACATCGCGATACAGACAATGCCGTAGTTGGGCATGTTCTTATATATATTTGTGTATTCCTATCATATCTGACATGGAAATATCATTGATTTTGGAGTGTCTGCGCTTTCTAACTTATTACATTTTTTCTAGTTCACTCTAAGTTAGTCTTCACAGATATATTAGAAAAAATCTCCACTGCTTATGGTTATGTTTTTTTTTTTTACATGCTGGTCTATACTTTCATTGGCATTTATATTCCATTTCACCATTTATGTGCATTATGATTAAGTTTGGTTGGCTTATCTCAAAAAGAAAGAAAGATTATTACATTTGGTTGTAGTTATGACCTCACATGAAAGTTTCCTATACTTTGATTCATCTCATGATTCTTTTGTTATTTTTGTTTCTATTTGAATCAATTTCCTACTTTTATAGTATCTGTTTGTTGTGTCCCGTGAACTAAGATGGAAGCTTCTTATTTAGAGAAAACATGATGATTTTGGGATGTTGGATTTATTTCAGATTGGTTCTTTTTCTATGTTGTACTCCCTACCAATTTATGTTTCTTTTATAGATTCCATTTATTTAGGTTGCCTTATAACTACGGAATAGGATGGAAGACTTTCTTTTTGGTATATTTGGTGATTTCTTATGTAGTTTTTTCCTTTATGTAATTAGTTCTGTCACGATTTTGATTAAAACAAGAGTTTCTACAATTTATGCATATCTGGTAGTTCTGGATATGTGTTTATTAGGAGAGAGGTAAATTGATAGGATTTGATGTGAGGGGCTTTATTGTGTTAATTAATTTATTATTTCTTTCAGTTTATACTCTCTCTTTGACCTCTTCTCATCTATGTAATGTGTTTAAGCTTTTCTTTATTGGTTCCAAATTGGGAATTAGTTTGATTTAATTGGCATTTGTATAACATTGTTGCCTAAAATCCTCCTCTACTTTTTTTGTTCTTCAATCCATCCATATACACTTTATATTTAATTTATTGGCATCTGTTATAACTCGAGACTAAAATTGGAAGATTATTTTTTGGATATGGTTTCAATAGGAAGGATTCTTTTCCCTTTATGATATATATTTTCTTTATTGTAGCCATATAATTTTTTTGTAATTAGGGAACTTAGAAAGAAGTTAATTTAAGAATCTTTAATGACCTCATATATGGATTTATTAGGGAAAATATTCTATGTTTTGGTTTATGTTGTCAATTCTTTTTTATTGTTACGTTTACATCATTTTTAAAGTGTGACTGTTGGTTGTTTTTTATCAGGTAGAGCTTAATGGATTCATAAAAGATCAACTATACCAATGTGGCTGTTCATTGTGCAAATATAATGAGGTAAATTGGTTACTATTAACATGATGATCGTTTTCTGTTGCATGGTAGTAACTAACAAGAGGAGAAATAGGGAAGATAAAAAAGAGATTGCAGTCATGTTCTGTGAAAAAAAGGATGGATTGGAGGGTCATGGTAGATTTATGGTAATGTCTGTAAGTCTGCTCAGACCCTGTATATCTTTCGAAGAAAGATTCTGAAATCCGATTCAATATAAAATAGAATCCAATTCAATATAAAATACGGGTGGTTTACGTTATGAAAGAAACTAATGTATAGAAATTGCAGTTATGTTCTTTCACTCCAACTATATCCTAAGAGGATGGAAACTTGACATTGCTTTGTATTGAAAATGGGTTGTATGTATTTCTTTCTCTTGTCTCCTATGTTTCAATTGACATACAAGGTGAAGCAATTTCTTCTCTTGTGTTCCTTTCCTAGCCCCCAATGATCAACCCCAAGTGCTCCTCATCAAGATCTTTTATGAGTGAATTTCTTTGATCTGCCAATTTCTTGAAATTATGTAATGTATCTGTTTTTAGATTCCAGTTTTTTTCCTGCTGGAATTTTATGATATTTCATGCAACAAGATATTAGATGATCCTTCAGATATTTAAAACAATCCAACTTTTGTTCACTGATACGGCAACAGTAAAAAACTAGGTGTTGATGATGTTGTTATTTTTTTTAAGCAACCTATGTTTAAAAATTCAAATACAGGTAGTTTCAGTTCTAGAGTTTGAGACAATCGGAAGCCAACTCCAAGAACCAAAACAATCACATTTTCTTGGGGAGTCGAATATCTCTTTATGCGCTGGTTGAATATTTGAAAGATTTGGGGGGCATTCCTTATGATTTAATTCGTAACGAGATTAAGGAGAAATCCTTCTCCAATCAATATGAAGCAGTTTGACAACAGAAAAGGTAGAAGTCTCCCTACTTTACTTTGCTAGTTCTCTTTTCTTGAGTAAATTATACTTTTCGTTGGAAGTCTGTTTGGGATGTTTGTTTTTTGCAATTAAGGATCATTTCCAACAACGAGAAAAGGTCATCAGTCTATTACCGTCAATGGTAAGAAACCATCTCAGGCAGCAGGGATTTCACGGGAATCAGAACAACGCATAGTACCTCATGATTTAATTTCTAACGAGATTACGGAGAAGATTGGTTCTCAAATCAATATGAAGAAGTTTGACAGCAGGAAAGGTAGAAATCTCCCTACTTTTCTTATGAGTTCTCTTTTCTTGAATACTTTAAACTTTTCATTGGAAGTCTATTTGGACGTTTGTTTTGTGCAATGTAGGATCATTCCCAATGCCTAGCAAAGGTCTTCAATTTATAAGTGTAAATGGTATGAATAATCAACTATCTCAGGCAGCAGGGCTATCACGGGAACCAGAACAAGGCATAGTTCCTCATGATTTAATATGTAACGAGATTGCTGAGAAGATTGGTTCTCAAATTAATGCGAAGCAGTTTGTCAGCAGGAGAGGTAGAAATCTCCCCACTTTTCTTTGCGAGTTCTCTTTTCTTGAATGCATTAAACTTCTTATTGGAGGTCTGTTTGGGCATTGTTTTGTGCAATGTAGGATCATTTCCAACACCTAGCAAAGGTCTTCAGTCTATCAGTGTAAATGGTATGAATAATCAACCACAAGCAACAAGGCTGTCACGAGATCCAGAACAACCCATAGTTCCATCCTTCGATAGCCAAATCCTGGGTAACAACTCCCAGGCAGTTGAAAGGTAGAATGCATTTTAATATTCGGTAGTAGCCTTCTGGATTAGAGATCACTTTTGATTCTGCATATATTATAGCTAATGGTTCAATGAAAATAATGCGCGATAGCAAATATTCAATAATAAGTCCCTTAAAAGTACATCTAGTTCGTTTTCTAAGTAGTTCATTAAGGGGCTCTTTGGTTTGTAAGAAGCCACAAGAAGTGGACTTTTTTTCACTTGTCTATCTTGAACTTTCTGTGTTTTGTTTAAGAGAAGTGCACAAGAACTGCAAATCCAGGATTACCTTTGTCCTCCCCTTTTCACTTCTCCCACTTCTCTCCAAGAGTAAGTGGGTGAGAAGTAGAGGTTCAATTAATTTTGTAATGCTTGGAAAATTCTCATCCAAATTTTACTTCTTCTTCAGGGCACCACTTCCCCCCAAAAAATTGCTAAAAACAAAAGAAAAATGTAGAAAAGTCTCTTTCTTGCCACCACTCCCACTTTTGAACCGAACACAAAGTTCTTGGATCTGCACTTCCTGAGAGACAAAAAGTCTCTATCCAAACAATTTTGTTGCACTTCTTGAATTTGCATTTTTTTCTACTTCTTGGACTTCTTGCTATTCGGACAGGCCCTAAATCCCTTTGCATTCTCAGTAGTCTTGAAAATGTTGAACTATTATTGAAAAAGTAACAAGGGGAGCCATTTGCCTGACTGTAGCATAAATTAAGGAATGCAGTTTACAAATTAGTAATGCTGAAGTAATTTGTCCAATGATGAAGGTATATACCATGTGTAGGTCTAGAACTCATTCAAGTCTCCATAAATAATGGTGTGATATCAAATGGAAATGCACCATGCATTTTTTTAGATTTCTGTAGTTTCTTGTTATTTCTATTGCATTCTCAGTAGTCCAGAAATAATGGTGTGATATCCCTTTGCATTCTCAGTAGTCCCTTAAAAGTATAATAATAATGCGCGATAGCAAATATTCAATAATCCAGAACAAGACTCCCCCTTTTGTTGATATGGTATGTTGGGTGTCATATTTAAGTATAGTATAAGCACATGGAAATATCCTGAGGACATATTTGGGATGCCAGAATATGTCACAGGATATTCCATTATGAGATTATTGTCATAATGATTGAGATCATTGTATCAATGACTGTAAGGCTATATAATGCCAATGAGACAATCAATAAAAGAATCAACTGATTTCAACATGGTATCAGAGCCAGGTTTCCACAAACCCTAGCCGTCACCAAGCTTCCACAAACCCACAGGAGGATTTCCTAGATCTCCTCCACCGAACTCTTCCACGCCCCCCTTCTTCCCTTCTCCGCCCTTCGCAGGCCGCCCTTCGCTGTTGCTGCCCCGTCCCGCTACTGCTGCGGCTACTACTGCTGCTGCTGCCACGGTGGCTGTGACATGCGTGTTGCCGCCTCCTCCGCACCAGCACGAGACAGCGCCTAATAGGGATGCCTAGATCTGAAAAAAGGGGGAACATGTTCGGATCTAGGAGCGGACGACGAGGACGAGCGTGAATCGTGGAGCGGACGTGACGTGATTGGATAGACGACGCATCGATGGAGGAGATCATCAAGAAGCTAGATTCTGCAGAGGTGGCGACGTTGATGAAGTTGTTGACGATGTCGGCTGGTGAGAACACGACACGAACGTCGCCGGAGTTGAAGCTTCCCTCCATCGATCTGAAATTAGATGGACCAGCCACCTATCTGAGTTGGTCACGGCGGGTGAGAAGAACCCTCGCAGGAAAAAACATGGAGGGGTTCCTGACGGGCGAGGCAACAGAGCCGGACGAGGGCTCGACAGGACGCGATGAGTGGAAGTCCACTCATATGGTAATCTACATCTGGCTTCTCAACTCCTTAGTCCAGTCTATTGCAGCCACAGTAGACGATATCGAGATGGTGAAAGATGTGTGGGAGAAGTTGAGAAGGACCTATGATGGTGTGGAGAATAACTTACGGGTCTTCCAGATAAAGGGGGAGATTGATGACACCGTACAGGGAAAGAAGACGGTGCAGGAGTATGCCACGGAGTTGGAGCGTCTGTGGTTGGATTATGATCACTCCTCAGATAGTGCGAGCTGCGGGGACCCTAAGTGTAAGGAGAGACAGGTGTGTCTGCAGGAGAGGACGATGAAGTTCCTCAAAGGGCTGACTGCAGCTTTCGCACAGAGGACGACCCTACTTCTAGCCCAACCAAAGATCCCTAGCCTTGAGGAGGCTATCTCAGCCATGATCCAGGAGGAGACACGCATCAGGCTGCAAGCCGGGACAGGTGGTCCCCCCGAAGCAAAGTCAGCACTAGCGATCACCAGCTCAGGAAACACAGGATCTAAGGGAGAGCCCTGGTAGCATAACCGACAGTGCTATAACTGTGGGGAGATGGGTCATCATCGGTATGCTTGTAGCAAACCACTTAGGGAGGGAGATTCAGGTGGTGGACGAGGACCGTTCGGCGGACGAGGATATAATGGAGGACGTGGTCGTAGTCGAGGGGGTAGACGAGGCGGCCGAGGAGGTTATCGGGCGAACCTCCTGATATCAGAAGGGAACGGAGAAGCTGATGGCACCTTTACTGTGGAGGACCAGGCACTGGGAGACATGAGGAGTAGAACAGAGGAGGCGTCCACCTCATTCTTTGTTAGGGGCAACGCTGCCATGTATACCCATCCATCAGAAGGTACTGACGAATCACTTGCCCTTGTGTCTATCTCTTCCCTTAAATCATCAGACTGGATTATCGACTCGGGAGCATCTCGTCATGTGACGGGGAATGCTAGTGAGTTTTCTTTCTACACTCACCTAGCATCAGCAGACAGCATTCAGACAGCTGATGGCACTTTCCAGCCAGTGGTCGGTAAGGGTACTGTTAATTGTACAGGTTCAGTAAGATTATCCAATGTTTTACATGCTCCATCCTTTCCAGTCAGTCTCTTGTCCATTAGTTCTATAATCCTCCAACTTAAATGCATTGTTTCTTTTGATATTCCTAAGGTGACCTTCCAGGAGAAAGGGACAGGACGAAGACTTGGGACTGGCACTTGGCATGAGGGACTGTGGTACCTAGATCGAGAAGGACTGGACTCAGCATTGGTATCTATGGCAGAGAAGGCTGGCATGGAAGGACTGCAGCAGAGGACTGAGGATACCTTGATACTCCATCATCGGAGGATGGGACATTCTTCCTTTGATACTCTAAGTAAGTTGTATCCAGAGATTTATGCAAAAACAAATAAAGAGAAATTAGTATGTGATGCGTGCGAGTTAGGAAAACTTACTAGGAGCTCATATATTGGCACGAGTCATAGGAGCACTTTTGCTTTTGAGGTAGTACATTCTGATGTCTGGGGTCCATGTGCTACTAACACTATGAATGGTTATAAGTACTTTGTTTCTTTCATTGAGTATGCCTCTCGTGTTACCTGGTTATATTTGATGAAAAATAAGAATGATGTACCTGCTTGTTTTCGGAATTTCCATAAGCATGTCCAGACTCAGTACAAAGCAGTTGTGAAGGTACCGAGGTCTGACAATGGAACGGAGTATACCAACAGGATGCTTGCAGAATACCTGTCAGCACACGGAATACAGCATCAGACCACCTGTGCATACACACCAGCACAAAATGGAGTTGCAGAAAGGAAAAACAGACACCTTCTGGAGGTCGCAAGAAGTATGATGATCGACATGAATGTCCCACAGAGTCTGTGGGGGCATGCAGTGTTGACAGCAGCTCAACTCATCAACAGGATGCCCTCGAAGGTCCTCGGGTGGAAGTCCCCATGTGAGGTATTGCAAGGCAATAATAGTGGGATACTCCCACTGAAGGTGTTTATGTGTGTGTGTTTTGTGAAGGACAATAGGCCATCAGTTGGGAAACTTGACCCTAGAGCGGTCAAATGCATCTTCGTAGGCTACTCGGCGACCCAGAAGGGGTATGTGTGCTGGAGTCCAGTAGAGAAGAAGAAGTTTGTCAGTATGGATGTCCACTTTCGGGAGCATGAGCCATACTACCGTCAGGACGGAACTTCACACAACACGCCTAATACTGGCAGTATTAGGCGAGAGGGGGAGATGGAGAACTTGGTGGTAACTGATTTAGAAGTTTGGCATGGAGGCACGGAGAAGGGACAAGAAGGTGAAGGTGTTAGGCCTACGGCTCAGGGAGAGTTACTTACCTACAGCAGGAGAGAGAAGCAAACTGCAGGACCAGTACCGCCAGTGCCAGTGCCAAGTCCCTTGCCTGCGTTCGTCCCAACTCCTGAGACACCGACACCAACCCTCCTTCAGGTGATACCCCCTCCTTCACAAGATATCATTCCTCCTACTTCTACTCCTCCTACACCATTATCTGTACGGAGGACCACTCGCAGCAATGCAGGAAATCCTCCAAACAGATATGGTTGGGATATTGCTCAGTTTGTTTCTTATGACCATATCCCTTCTTCTCATGGAGCATTTATAGCATCTTTGGATAGTATTACTGTACCTAACAATTGGCAGGTTGCCAAGAATGATCTACAGTGGAAAGCGGCAATGCACGAGGAGTTGGGAGCTCTGGAGAAGAACCACACTTGGGAGCTTGTGAGACTGCCAGAGGGGAAGAGAGCAGTTGGATGCAAGTGGGTCTTTACCGTGAAGCAGAACCCAGATGGACAGGTTGAGTGCTACAAAGCTCGACTAGTAGCCAAAGGATACAGTCAGACGTACGACATCGACTATGACGAGACCTTTGCACCAGTTGCAAAGATGAGCACTGTCAGGACTCTGATTTCTCTGGCAGCGAATGGTGGATGAAAGCTACACCAACTGGATGTGAAGAATGCGTTTCTTCACGGAGATCTAGTGGAGAAGGTGTACATGGAGATACCACCAGGATTTGGCACCAATCAGACAGTAGGCAAGGTCTGCAGGTTGAAGAAGTCCCTCTATGGACTGCAGCAGTCTCCTCGAGCGTGGTTTGACAGATTCAGAAGGGCGATGATAGGGATGGGATATCAGCAGATCAATGCTGATCATATTGTGTTCTTCCGTCGGAGTGGAGGCCACATCACCATGCTTGCGGTGTATGTGGACGATATGATTATCACAGGAGATGATGAGCAGGAGATCGCCTAACTCAAAGGAAAGCTTGGCAAGGAATTCGAGGTGAAGGATCTCGGCCTTCTTCGGTACTTCCTTGGGATTGAGATTGCTCGAGAAGCAGAGGGGATTGTTCTCTCTCAAAGGAAGTATGCACTGGACCTTCTCACAGAAACTGGGATGTTGGGGTACAAACCTGCAGCGACACCAATAGATCAGAGGTTCAAGATTGATGCTAAGGCTGGAGAACCAGTTGATCGGGACAGATACCAGGGACTGGTTGACAAGTTGATCTATTTGAGCCACACACGTTCTGATATCTGCTTTGCAGTAAGTGTGGTGAGCCGCTAGATGCATGACCCACGGAAGGGTCATATGGATGTAGTGTATCAGATTCTGAGGTACTTGATAGGTGCTCCCGGGAAGGGACTAATATTCAGGAAGAACAATCACGTGAGCATCGAGGGCTACTGTGATTCTGACTGGGCTAGTTGTGCTGATGACAGGAGGTCTACCTCGGGATATTGCATATTTGTAGGAGGTAACTTGGTCTCCTGGAGGAGTAAGAAGCAGTCTGTGGTGGCCAGATCAACAGCTGAAGCAGAGTACAGAGCTATGGCCTTGGGAGTTGCAGAGCTGCTATGGTTGAAGAATATGCTGGTGGAGCTGAAGCTGGATCAAGGAGCCATGATGAAGCTGTGGTGTGACAATCAGACAGCTATTAGTATCACCAACAATCCAGTACAGCATGATAGGACCAAACACATAGATTGATAGATTCTTCATCAAAGAGAAGTTGGATAGTGGATTACTGGAGCTTGGCCATGTTCCAACCAGGGATCAAGTAGCAGATGGACTAACCAAGGGACTCGCCTCAGTGAGCATGATTAGAGGATGTGACAAGATGGGCTTAGTGAATATCTTTCACCCATCTTGAGGGGGAGTGTTGATATGGTATGTTGGGTGTCATATTTAAGTATAGTATAAGCACATGGGAATATCCTGAGGACATATTTGGGATGCCAGAATATGTCACAGGATATTCCATTATGAGATTATTGTCATAATGATTGAGATCATTGTATTAATGATTGTAAGGCTATATAATGCCAATGAGACAATCAATAAAATCATCAACTAATTTCAACAATAACTCCATTAAAACAAAAAAAATAGTTTATATGATTATTCCAGAATAAACAAACCAAAAGATATGGTATAAATAGAAAGCTATTGTCTGAGGTCTACCCAATATAAATAGCAAGGCTAGAATATATATATATAACAACAAAGTTCTATTTGTATATTTTTTCTAGAATATATATATATATATATATATATATATATATATATATATATATATATATAACAACAAAGGAATATATAAGTCTAGGTTCCTTCTCCCATAATCCAAGTTCTATTTATATAAGTCTAGGTTCCTTCTCCCATAATCCAAGTTCTATTTATATATTTTTTTCTAGAAAGCTATTGTCTGAGGTCTTTCCAGAATAATCCTTGTTATTTCTAGTAAGTCTAGGTTCCTTCTCCCATAATCCAAGTTCGGAAAAGAGAGAAGTAAGAAGGGGCCTATACCATAAGTCCATAATGAACCAACAACAACAACAAATTTCTGATCGTCGTGCATAAAAATAGTAGACTACCTAGTACCAAGGATTCCAAAACCATTATAGACCTCGTTTTCCTCTTCTCTACTCCAATTCCTAGTTATTGTATGATGACCTAACATCCCATATTTAGAATCTCAAAAAAAACTTGCCATTCAGAAATCCATTACAGAGTATTGCTTTCTGCTCGAATGGTTTTGTTGTTCTTGTTGTCATCCATTTCACCCATAACTAGATTGTAAAGATGATTCAGAAGTGTTTAACACGGTATATAGTGGGACATAGGAAAGAAAACTCTGCACGCATATCTAGGTTAGCATGTGTGGTTCTCCTTTATATGTCGGAGAAAGCAATGTCGCTTCAACACATAGCTGGCCTATTTAATTTGCAGGTCAGTGATGTTTGAGATGTGACTTGGCACATAACTGAGCTATAAGAGAATATATTTGGTTGGACAAAGGCGTGTTTCGGTGGGTCAGATCTAGTTGATTTTGAGGATCAAACAAAATTTACAACCCAAATCCAAGCTCTCCTCTAGCTGATAGCAGATAAACCTCGCAATTTTTCTCACAGGATAACTTCATATAGCATACCTCAAATAATTAGAAAACTAAGACACTCTACTACCAAATTGATGCACTCGTGGTTAAGCAGAAAGCTAACTTCACTTGGATATTATAAAAAGGCATCCAGTAGTTATTCAAGCTTTCAATAAACTGATGCTGCTGCATATCTGTATTTAGTAATTTATAACTATCAATTTGATATTAATCACAATGACAAAACCCTAATATCACAAACAGAAAAACCTCGTAGAATTAATACTATAATCAATCGAGCATTTACCACTGAGAAAAAAAAACTCTCTCCCTTAGTAATGGGAGTTTGGCTATGGAGAACGACACGAGAAACTTGCAAAAGAATTGTGCAAGATTTAAAAATAGACCGATACCGATATGTATAAGCCATAATGTTTCGGAAATACCAATCTGAAACGGTGCCATAAAATCGCTATCGGGCCAACATTACAAAGGTTTGGTCAGTTCTCATTCTCTTATGGCCCAAAACTGCCCAAGACAAGCTAAATTTGCTTTAAATGGCCAAAATTTGTCCATGACATCCCAAAATTCTCCAAAATCGGCTGAAACTTCATGAAGCAAGGCATTAATAAGCCAAACATCTTCTTCTTTAACTGAAACAGGATGAAGTATGTACTGTGTAGTTTAATTTGTTTTAACTAACCCTAATTACAATAACCTGCCTATCAGATAGCATCGATCAACTCGTCCTTTGACGATCTGGAGCTTCCTCTATCTTAAAACCAAATACAGGTATATCTCTAGGACAAAGTTGAAGAAAAGGTACATAGCAACACTAAAAAATTGCTATAGGTAAAAAAGTATGAAATGCAAGGACATGAACAGCCAAAGATTTTCTTACAAGAATTTTAACTTTGATATTAATAGAAAAGCCCAGAGCAAAGGTGTTGAAATTAGTTGATTCTTTTATTGATTGTCTCATTGGCATTATATAGCCTTACAGTCATTGATACAATGATCTCAATCGTTATGACAATAATCTCATAATGGAATATCCTGTGACATATTCTGGCATCCCAAATATGTCCTATTAGTGTAAATGGTATGAATAATCAAAATGTAGAATATTTTGGAATTCTATTTTATTATAATCCCTTGGCTATATATATATATAGCCTTACAATCCTCCATCTTACATAAAACCCCCTAATACATTCTAATATACCAACACTCCCCCTCAAGATGGGCGAAAGATATTCACTAAGCTCATCTTGTCACATCCTCTAATCATATCTACAGAACTAAGTCCCTTGGTCAGGCTGTCTGCTACCTGATCCTTGATTGGAACATGACCTAGCTCCAGTAGTCTACTGTCCAACCTCTCCTTCATGAAGAACCTATTGATCTCGATGTGTTTGGTCCTGTCATGCTGCACTGGATTGTTGGCGATACTGATGGCTGACTGGTTGTCACACCACAGCTTCATCTTGGCTTCTTGATCCAGCTTTAGCTCCACCAGCATACTCTTCAGCCATAGCAGCTCTGCAACTCCCAAGGCCATAGCTTTGTACCCCGCTTCAGCTGTCGATCTGGCTACCACTGATGCTTCATACTCCTCCAAGAGACCAAGTTGCCTCCTACAAATATGCAATAGCCCGAGGTAGACCTCCTGTCATCAGCACAACTAGCCCAGCCAGAGTCACAGTAGCCCTCGATGCTCACGTGGCATTCTTCCTGAATATCAGTCCCTTTCCGGGGGCACCCTTCAAGTATCTCAGAATCTGGTACACTGTATTCCTATGACCCTTCCTTGGGTCATGCATGTAGCGGCTCACCACACTAACTGCAAAGTAGATATCAGGACGTGTGTGGCTTAAATAGATCAACTTGCCCACCAGTCTCTGGTATTTGTCCTGATCAACTGGTTCTCCAGCCTCAGCACCCAGCTTGAACCTCTGATTGATCGGCGTCGCTGCAGGTTTGCATCCCAACATCTCTGTCTCTGTGAGAAGGTCCAGCGCATACTTTCTCTGAGAAAGAACAATTCCCTCTGCTTCTCGAGCAATCTCAATCCCAAGAAAGTACCAAAGAAGACCAAGGTCCTTTACCTCGAACTCATTGCCAAGCTTCCCCTTGAGTCGGACAATCTCCTGCTCATTATCTCTAGTGATAATCATATCGTCCACATACACCGCAAGCATGGTGATGTTGCCTCCACTCCGATGGAAAAACAAAGTGTGATCAACGTTGATTTGTCGATATCCCATCCCTATCATCGACCTCCTGAATCTGTCAAACCACGCTCGAGAAGACTGCTTCAGTCCATAGAGGGACTTCTTCAACCTGCAGACCTTGCCTACTGTCTTATCAGTACAGAATCCTGGTAGTATCTCCATGTACACCTCCTCCACTAGATCCCCATGAAGAAACGCATTCTTCACATCCAGTTGGTGTAGCTTCCATCTACCATTCGCTGTTAAAGAAATCAGGGTCCCGACGGTGCTCATCTTCACCACTGGTGCAAAAGTCTCATCGTAGTCAATGCCGTACGCCTGACTGTATCCTTTTGTCACCAGTCGAGCCTTGTAGCGCTCAACCTGTCCATCTGGATTCTACTTCAGAGTAAAGACCCACTTGCATCCGACTGTCCTCTTTCCCTCTGGCAGTTTTATCACTTGCATCCGACTATCCAAAGACACAATGAATGTTCCATGAGAAGAATAGATGTTATCATATGAAACAAACTGAGCAAGGTCCCGACCATATCTATCAGGAGGATTTTTCGCATTGCTGCGAGTGGTCCTCCGTATTGATAATGGTGTGGGTGGGGTAGGAAGAATGATATCACATGAAGGAAAATCTGGTGGTGGTGGTGTAGGTGTCTCAGGAGTCGAGACGGACGCAGGCAAGGGACTTGGCACTGGTACTATAGGTACTGGTCCTGCAGTTTGTTTCCTTTTCCTTCTGTAGGTAAGTAACTCCCCCTGAGTTGTGGGCCTACACCTCTCATCTCCTCCCCCTGTTCCTTTTCACTCTCCTCCTCAACCGTTCCTCCATGCCATACTCCTAAATCGGTCACCAAACTCTCACCAATCTCCCTCTCTCGCCTCATATTCTCAGTGTCAGGTGAGTTGCCCATGAATGAGGTTTCCTCCTGACGGTAGTATGGATCAAGCTCCCTGAAGTGAACATCCATGCTCACAAACCTCTACTTCTCTACTGGGCTCCAGCACACGTACCCCTTCTAAGTCGCCGAATAACCCACGAAGACACACTTGACTGCTCTAGGGTCAAGTTTCCCAACAGACGGTCTGTTGTCCTTCAAAAAATATACGCAGCCAAACATCTTCAGCGGGAGTATCCCACTATTATTTTATTACAATATGTCACATAGAGACTTCCATCCCAGTACTTTCAAGGGCATCATGTTGATCAGTTGAGATGATGTCAATACTGCATGTCCCCATAGACTCTGTGGGACATTCATTGCGATCATTATGCCCTTTGCCATCTTTAGAAGATGTCTGTTCTTCCTTTCTGTCACTCTATTCTGTGCTGGTGTGTATGCACAAGTGGTCTGATGTTGTATCCCTTGGGCTGACAGGTATTCCTCAAGTGCCTTGTTGGTATACTATGTCCCATTGTCAGATCTCACTACCTTCACCACTGTTCTGTACTGAGTCTGGACATGTTTATGAAGGTCCCAAAAACAGGCAAAGATATCACTCTTATTCTTCATCAAATACAACCAGGTGACACAGAGATGAAAAATCAATAAAAAAATAAAATACTTGTAACCATTCATAGTAGTTGTGGCGCACGGCCCCCAAACATCAGAATGTATAATATCAAAAATAGAAGAGCTCCTATGGCCCGCACTAACATATGAGCTCCTAGTAAGTTTGCCTAAATCACATGCATCACATACTAGTTTCTCATTATTTGCTTTATCATAAATAGATGGATACAAGCTACTCAAAATATCAAAAGAGGAGTGTCCCAACCGCCTGTGATGGAGTATCAGTGTATCATCGGCACTCATCTTCGGTCCTCCTATTCCTGCCCTCTCTACCACAGACACCAATGCCGAATCTAGCCCTTCCTAATCCAGGTCCATCATGCCAAGTGCCAGTCTCAAGTCTTCGTCCCGTCTCCTTCTCCTGGAAGATTACCTTAGGAATATCAAAAGAGACAATGCATTTTAGTTGAAGGATTATAGAACTAATGGACAAAAGACTGACTGGAAAAGAAAGAGCATGCAAAGTATTGAATAGTTTTACTGAACCTGTACAGTCAAAATTACCCTTACCTACCACTGGCTGGAAAGTACCATCGGCTGTTTGAATGTTGTCGCCGATGCTAGGTGAGTGTAGGAAGAGAACTCACTAGCATTCCCTGTCATGTGTCGAGACGCACCCGAAACGACAATCCAATCCGACGATCTAAGGGAAGACATATATGCAAGGGCGAGTGAGTCGTCAGTACCTTCCGATGGATGGGTATAAATAGCAGCATTGCCTCTGGCGAAGACTGAGGTGGATGCCTCCTCAGTCCCACTCCTCTTGTCTCTATTGTCAGGCCCCAATCTCCCGCAGGACAATCGTTCCCATCGGGACGTGATGCCGTACGAGCCTGGAGTTGCGCTCGTACAAGGCGATGTTGTCAAACACCAAAGTTATCATCGAAACAACCAAGTTACAGCGAAAGTCGTTTTGTGTACCAAGCACACATCAGAGTAATACGCAGCGAAGCTCTCGATAGGGTCCAAATGAAATGCCCCGAAGGCAATGCCACGAAGGCGATGCCACGAAGGCGATAAAATACTATTGCTCTTTTCTCTAGCCCACAAAGGTACTTACAGTTCATACATCTTGTCCCGTATATCCAAGCAGCGCCACTACGCATGCGTACCTGAAATATTGCCCACAAACGTGGGTCAGTACACAACCGTACTGGTGAGCGGGATAACCCACTCGTCTAAGCCGACACTAAGTAAAATAGTGAATGCAAACAGTTATATGGTGATCTTTCTAGTTGAATCCTAGATTCATTTCATGGCATAAGGATGACATGTTAAGGAAAGCTGTAAAGCAGTTTAAGCATGCGAGCATTCGACTCAAACCAATCGACAAGCATTATATATATATCCAACCCGAAGGAAACTAGCATGCAAACCGTCCTACTCAAAGCCCAAGCAACGCGACTATCGAACCAACAATCCCATGCCTCAAAATCCTTCCTCAACCAACTTGATATAATCCAATCTCGAGTGCACACTCTTGCCGAGGCAAGGTGGCCGCGCCTACACGAAAGCCAAACCAACAAAAGAAAAGCAAGCCAACACTAATCTATATGAAGTCACTGGCTAAGCCATACAGGACATATCCAAGCATTTACGACGCGCCCTATCAGCCCGGGTAGCAAGCCTCGCTGGAGGTCCCGTAATGCATCATGACTAGCACGAATCAAATATTTTCCTCCGGATCGATACGGTTCCAGTGCCCCGGAAAGCCGTTTCGAGGAAATGCCAAGACTTGTGCACAAGTCGTCCGTGACATGCAGACACAAGTAGGTATGACGAGAGGATCGAACATTCTCGTCCCACCAAGCGATCCTAGACTCGTTCAACTGATATCCAACCAAAGCATCCATAACCATTCTTCCAACATATCCAACCAAGGAATCCAAATCTCGACCTCAACATATAGCCCAAGGCACCAAAATACCCATAGGCACAATCTCTCAAGTTGTGCCCAAGTTATGCCCATATTCATAATGTCGCTTCTCAGCAATGTATTTTAACTTGGTGCAACACCCATGCTCAAAGCAAACCCATGGCACAATGCCCCAACCGTGGCACAATGCCCTATCAGTGGCACAATACCCTCGCCGATGCAGTTGTTCAATTTCGAACCACAACTGCTCGCTTTGCAAGACAAAGCGCCCAAGTGATACTCGTGCACGGATGCACACTCGCTCGTCCGAATTCTCGATATTTCCAATGCCTCAATGTATCATTCCAACTTGTATAATTCCAACCGTCCAAGCATAATCCCAATTATTCAACCGACTGCCTCAAATGTATAATCCAACTATCGTTCCAACTATCCAACGCGTAAATCATTTCAAGCCACAATCCTACCAAGCAATCGACGTACACTCTATGCACATCTCAGTGTAGTGATTCCGAATGTTTCAGCCCAAGTGTTCAAGCATTTTACGTGTTTTCCATATTATTAGGCATGAAGGAGTAGAGGAGGAGGGAAAGAGCCCACTCACAATGTTTGATCCCGTTAAGCATCCTGTCCTGCCGATACGGCCAATCCCTTGAACCCGTGGTTCGATGCAAGCGCGATCTACTCAACTGGTATGACCGTGCGAGCAGGCCGTGCTCTCCAAATCATCCGACCGATCGGACTAAGGAAGACGGCATTATCGCTTCCATCCAGCTATTCAGTATTGTTCTGAACGAATACCTGATTTCCATCGAACCCGCTAGCCATCTGCACATTGAAACTAACTCAATCAATCCTTCTTCCCAAAATCCAACATTTCAAATGTAACCAGCATTTGTTTTATTCAATCCGACTCAGCGTAACGTACCGAGCGATTGCGGGCGTTATATCTATCGCTTGATGCTCTTTGCTTTCTCTTGAGTACCTCCAGCATGCCCAGCAGTGCCTAATCCTCCTCAGTATAGGCGCCATCAGTTCCCTCCTCGCCTTCTGCTACCAGCAGGTTCGCTCGATAACCTCCTCAACCACCCCGTCGACCCCTACGACCACGGCCACATCCTCCAAACTGTCCATGTCCACCACCTGAATCTTCCTCCTTGGGTGGTTTGGTGCAAGCATACATCAAATGACCCACCTTCCCACAGTTGTAGCACTGTCGGGGGTCTCTCTTTGGTCCTGTGCCGCCTGAATTGGCAACCGCCAGTGCTGACTTTACTTCAGGAGGATCACCTGTCCCTGCCTGCAGCTTGATGCGAGTCTCCTCCTGCATCATGACGGAGATAGTCTACTCAAGTGTAGGGATCTTCGGTTGGGCTAGAAGTAGTATTGTCCTCTGAGCAAACACTGCAGCCAGCCCCTTAAGAAACTTTATCGTCCTCTCCTGAAGTCATACATGTCTCTCCTTACACTTCGGGTCCTCGCAGCTCGCCCGATCTGAGTAGTGATCGTAATCCAACCACAGAAGCTCCAACTCGTGGCATACTCCTGCACCGTCTTCTCTCCCTGTACTGTGTCGTTGATCTCCCCCTTGATCTGAAAAATTTTCAAGTTATTTTTCACACCATCGTAGGTCCTCCTCAACTTCTCCCACACGTCCTTTACCATCTCAAGGCCATCCACTGTGGCGGCGATCGACTGGACTAAGAATTGAGGAGCCAAATGTATATCACCATATGAGTGGACTTTCACTCGTCGCGTCCTGCCGAGCCTTCATCCGGCTCTGTTTTCTCTCATGGCAAGAAACCCTCCAGGTTCTTCCCTGTGAGGATTCTCCTCACCCGTCGTGACCAACTTAGGTAGGTGGCCGGTCCATCAAGCTTCAGATCGATGGAGGGAAGCTCCAACTTCGCCGGTGTTCATGTCGCACTCTCACCAGCCGACAGTTTCATCATCGTTGCGACCTTCGCAGGGTCCAACTTCTTAATGATCTCCTCCATCGATCCTCCTCTTCTCCGATCACCCCACACCCGTCCCTCGATTCACGTTCGTCCTCTTTGTCCTCTCCTAGACCCGATCGTATCTCTCCCCCATCGGATCTAGGCCTTCGATGTCAACGTCCGGAACGACCTGCGGGAGATGCCGGGAACCGCGACAGAAGGCTCCTGCGGGATCCGCAGGAGTCGGGGTTTCGCGGCGGCGGCGACGGTGGTGGTGGGCGAGCGGTGCGGCTGTGGTGGTGGCGTGGCAGCGGTGGTAGCGGCTAGGGTTTGGCGGCTAAGGGTTTGTGACGGCTAGGGTTTGTGCTATGATACCATGTAGAATAATTTGGAGTTCTATTTTATTATAATCTCTTGGCTATATATATTTATATATAGCCTTACAACCCTCCATCTTACATAAAATCCCATAATCCATTCTAATATACCAACAGATTACAATAAAAGAATCTATCATGAGCTATGAATATTTTGTTGGAGCCTCCGTGCTAAATTGCAAAGACAAGAAATTCGCTCAATTATAATAGGTTTGCATACTAGGAAGCACACACTTCAGAACTTCTGCATTGTGCATGTCGTGTCTGTTGGTCATGTATCAGAATAAGAATCGATACTCCAAAATATACTGTACATTCCAAAAACCGGTGCTGTTTCCAAGTCACTGTAGCTGTATCTTGTGTCAGTGTCCAGGCACACACAGGTTGCAAACTATTCTAGGATGTTTTAAGAGCGTAAGCTAGATGCTGCTAAATGATTAATTTGGAAAAGTCTAGAAGGTGGACAGGAACATATTTTCTGATTTGCAGGTAGAACCATGTCATAGAGGACACATTACAGTACTATCGAGTATCGACACTCCCTCTGTTATCTATCATTTGTGGGAAGTCCTGCATGGGTGGAGAAGAGAATTGTAGGACAACTGCAGGGGAAGGAGCAAGAGAAGTGTTAAAATAATCTCTCTTATTTGAGTTAATACTGGAATTCGTAAATGGAAGTTTGGGGTGTTACCGTGTTAGGACCTGCTAACATTGAGGAATAATATTCAGTACAGCTAGAACTTTAACAATTTCTTGTCTCAGCTATCAGGTCTATTGAGATCATATGCTCAAAAAATTTAGCAGTGAAGATGCCAAAGTAATGTAATAAGTTTTTTATATGTGACCCTTTTATTTGATTTGCCTCTATATTGAAACCAAAACATGCTTATAATCTTCTGAGCGGTTCTTGTATTTTACAATGCAGTTCCTCTGTGCAAGTTAAAGGACATTGTAATGCACCCTCATGCATTAATGTCAAATCCACAGGGACAGCCATGGAAGGCAATGTAAATTCAACTCCAACTGGCTATTGTAATATCATACTTCCAGGGTATGTCACAAAAGAGAGTGATAAGCCAGGTTTGGATATTTTGCGAGATAATTCACCTATAAAAGAGAAGAGTCCGGTAGAAAGAAAATCAGATAGGAAGAAAAGGTTAGCAAAAATATACTCTCATTTTAGTACCCCTCAAATCCTTTGTAGCTAAAATTTGAGTTATACCTGAGTCATAATCATCTTAGATAATCGTTGACAATAGATATTGAACTTTTACTTCTCATTCGTTTTACACATGATTTATCAAGAACATTATTTACAATATGCATTTATCAAGGACACTATTTCGACATTTGTAGCTACATTCTTCCTGGTTTTTTCTTAAAATAACTACATATTACTCATAGGAAATCAAACTTAGTAAAAAAATTAAATAGTAACCCCGATAATAGTTTTCCTGAAGATTTACTTTTCCAGCTGCAGAAGACAGGGTTGTTGCACCTTCATTTATTTAAGAACTTGTGTTCTCAACTACTGGATTTAGTGATCTCTGACTTTGTGGAATTAGAGAGGAACTGATTAGAAAGAAGGAAAAAGCCTTATTTATAATTACAATAGGAGTCAGATAGAATTAATCTGGACACCCTCTAAGCATAGTATCAACCACCTAAGGTAACCATACTAATGTGCTAGTGCTACCTAATATGAGACAGGCAAATAAGGTAGCCAATCAACACCATATTGTCTCCAAATCTTTTGAATATGGGAATAATCTTTGAATCTGGATTTACTTTTGAAGCTCCCCCTCAAGCTCGAGTATAGATATTGTCGAAAGCCAAGCTTGCCCATGAATGTACGGAAGAGTTCCAGATGTAATACCCTTGTGTGGATATCACCAAGTTGCTCAAAGAACAAACATGAGAGAAGGAAATTGTCTTCTTTATCCACTCACCACACACAAAATTTCGAAGTGTGGTAAGCTCATGAAATATTGGATTCACAATAATGTGGATTGAATCCTACATGTCAGAATGGAATCACAATGCCCAAGTGCAAATGTTTAGGTCTCAATAAGAATATAAAGTACATATTTCTTTGTGAGAAAGATATTGTTCTTAGTGCAAACAACTTCAATGCCACGAAAGTAAAAACGATGACCATGATTCTTTGTATGAAAAGACTCGACAAACTATTGATTAACCTCTATGATATCCTATGAGTCGATACTGGTTGTGGTGATGCCATTAGCATACACCAGTAGGATCACAATGCCCAGTTATGTAAAAAAAATTGGTTTGCCCTTGCTTTTAGAAAAACCGTAGGAGCAAAGTATTCCTTCAAACTCTCGAACCAGGTCCAAGGAGACTGCTTAAATCTATAGAGGGACTCTTTGACTTAACACACTAATTTCTCCCCTTGACGCTCAAAACCAGGTGGTTGTTGCATATATACTATCTTGTTCAGTTCAAGTCTCCATCCGAAAGGGCATTCTTGACATCCAGTTGGTGAAGTGGTTGCGATTAACTAGATGAAACAGTACTGTTAATGGACCCGGCTTCGGGTTAGGTTTATGAAAAATCTGACCTAAAACCCTATAAGCTTTCGGATCCAGGTTCCGGTCAAATTCCTTTCCTTCTAATCGGTTTCAGGTCAGGTTTTGGATTTTACATTAGGCATTCAAACTATTATTTTCTTCAAAATATTTGTTGATTTTATGTCTTTGACGACAGATGATTTTCACTTGTAATACGCACATATATATATATATTGTCGAGTCTTGTTTTATCTGAAATTGATAGGGCATTCAAACTTTTCAATCAAATATATGTGATAAACTTCATATCTGTTATATGTAAATCAGTTGTGAGTTTCTTATCGAGTTTTGGGGTTTGGTTGAAGCTATTTCCAAATACTAACCATTAAGGATTTAAGTTTTCTAAGGATTTAAGGGTTTACTTTTGGAATACAAACTCTATAATTGTAAAATAATAGGTTGGATTATCTGTTACTATCGACAATCCTAGATGCAAGAGAGATTAGTACCCTAATGTAGTTGAGCTTGGCATTTGGCAGAATGTCTCAGTGTATCCAACCCCATATCCCCGAGTATAACCTTTGGCTACTAGGCAAAAATTTGAGGCGCTTTACCATACCATTTAATTATATGATATTGCCAATACCTAATGACAACTAATTGTTTACCACTTAGTGATAGATTAATTAACTGCCCTGGTATGATTTTGTTTGCATCTCTTCTTCCATGCCTACTTTCCAACTAAGATGCTTGATTACTTCATGATAATTTTGATGAGTAAGAATGGAATTCAATGAGGACGTCAGTTTTGAAATAAATGTTCAGTTTATATGAGGTAGCAAACTGTGCAGTAGGATAATGAGTGCAAGTTCGTTCTTGTTTATGAAAACCAATAAGAATATTGACTATGTTAGGAATATTATTAATCAAGGGAAGTGATGTGCCCCTTGGAACAACATGAACAGTCTCTTGGATAGTTTGTTTGGTTTTACCTATTTGTTTCTATAAAAAAAACATATAGTGGTTACTCTGGTGGAAAATCCAAGCCCTCTACAATGGCTCTTGGTCAATTGGAAAGAATTTGATTATATGGAAATTTTGACCTAAAAAAGGATTTCTTTTAAAAAAAATGAGACATTCGCTGAAGTAAACATTTTCTTAGTATAAGAAGTATATTAAATTACCCTTTTGAGAACCAAGTACAACCTAGAAACACACTTAATTACTCGTGAATCTAATTTGTTACTGTCAGACCCAGGAGTTTGGATAGAGCAATATAGTCGAAGACATGAGTTGGAACATAAAACACCTTTGGGTATGAAAAGACAAAACTGAAGGGTGAGAGTGATACATGGTTGAGAACATGATTCGACATAAACATACAGTTTGTGTTATGCAACACGCAGAAGTGAGAACACGACAATATTCTTATAATGACAAGAAAAACAAAGTACAATAATAACCGAACAATAAACACAAAGCACAATGATTTACGTGGTCCGATCAAGATTGACCAACTCCAAGGAACAAGGGGAGAAATCTTTATTGAATCGATGAGAGAACTTTACAAAAGGATTACAAAGCAAACTACAACCGCAACCCTCTCCTTAGCAAAATCTTCGACGAGCTCTCCTTCAACCTCTCTCAAGGATTCCACCAATGGTCTCTAGCAAAACCCAGAAAATCCTAGCTTTTAGCAATCAATAGCCTCGAGTACTTCTCTGCCAACAAAGTGGACTAGTAGAGGCATTAGCTACTCCCATAACTTAACCTAGGCCTAGGAGCAATTTGGACCGTCGAAACCCAACCTTAAGTTCTGAATTTCTGATATGCTCATTAAAATGAGCATATCTTGACCCGACAACACGACGGTGGTATGCAGGGTTGGCATGACAATGGTATGCTACCAGAATTCCATTTGTGAAATTCAATTTGTCTCAAAACTTGATGGACGATTTGTTTGCTTTCAAGTATGCACCGTCAGTACGTCATTCTATTGATACTTGATCTTTTCTGTTGGTTTCGTCACATGAGCTTCATTGAGTCCTCAGTCGGCACTCGTAGCACTTTGAATGAACACGAGCCACATCTAACGATCTCCACCTTGACGAGATGTTCCTCTAGCCACTTTATGTGGCGGTTGTGATTCTATGGGCTCCTTTAACTTAGCTCTGAAACATATTTCTTTCTCTTTCATAGTTTTTGTTTAGAACTAAGAAACAGAAACCACAGCTTCAATCTTGTCCAAAACTAAAGTATGACCTCTAGCACGGTCTTGAACTAGAAATTAAGAAAATAACACTGGTACAATGCTTGTCCAAGAACCACGAAACTGTCACGACCTTCTATGCCACAACCTTCTACCTAGACCGCAAACTTTCCTCCACCGGAGTACTTTAATAGAAGTCAAGGACGACTTAAACTTCTCTACCGTGATATCCTTGTTAGCTTGTGAGCCGGGTTCACCTTAGTATCGATCTTTAGATGATCGATCTCCTTACGCACCATTTTCGTATCTTGTTGTATCGTATATCAATTTGTTTCGTCCGACTGTGATACACTGAATTCTTTGCGAGATGTATCACTCTGACTGTCACAAAACACTAGAATATGCACCTTCTCGAACCCGAACTCACTAACCAAATCTCTTAACGACATAGTCTCCTTGGATGCCTTGACTGTTGCCATGTACTCAGACTCCATAGTGGAAAGCGCCACAATATCATGAAGTGTCGACTTCCAACTGACTGGAGAATCTGTAAGAGTATAAACATAGCCCTTAGTTGGCTCCTTTAACTTTTATCCAAATTACCAACGTAATCAATTCACGTAACCCTGCAAATGGCTTGGTTGGTGTTTTTGATTTGTGAAACAATAAACTGAGGTTCTTTAAGCACTTTGGATTAATAGCCTCCCAACAAAGCCTTCATAGATTTGACATGAATCGGCTCACCAAATTGACCGCATAGGACAAATCGGGATGTGTAAACACTATCGTATACATCAATGAACCGCACTCGCATACATAACCCGAAACATCTTCACCTTCTCCTTCTATGTTTTTTGACACTTTTTGGAGGATAACTTAAAATTGTCGTGATCAGGGTGCTCACTCGCATATGAGTCCTTAATAAATCTCTCCAGTACCTTCTTCATGTAATTCCTTTGGGACAACTATAGTTTTACAGCCCTAATGTTTCGTTTGATTTGCATCTTTCTGATCTTCTTCTTTCCATCTAAGTACTTCATGTTAAACTCCACACTAAATGAAGATTTGAGTACATCTATCTCCGTCGTGCTCTTAGAATCAATTAACATGCCATCGACATACACAAGGAGGTATATTGAAGACCATCATTGAGCTCCTTGAGTAGACACATATGTCATACTCGCATCTAGCAAAAATGGTCTTCAACATAAATGAATCGAAGCGCTTGTACCTGCCTTGGAGATTGCTTCAAGCCGTATAGAGACCGCTTGAGTTCACACACATAATCCTCCTTGCCGGATTCCATAAATCCTTTAGGTTATCTCATGAAGATCTTCTCTTCAAACTCTTCATGTAGAAATGTCATTTTGCCATATATTTTCTTCAACTCCATATCTTGAGTAGCCACCAATGCCAACAAAACCCGAATAGAGGTATTCTTGACTACTGTTCTATCCCCTCCTTCGGACCGTACCCCTTCGCAACTAAATGTGCCTTGTACCGCTCATTTTTCTCTCTTATGAATACCCATTAACAACCAATAGCTGTTTTTCCTGAACCGGGTTCCATGTAGTGTTCTTCCGAAGTGAGTCCATCTCCTCCGTCATGGAAACTATCTAGCGATCTATGACCTTTTGTCCAATGGCCTTCTTAATCACTTGGATTATCCGTTTGTGTGACTAGAGCAAATGTAACCGTATCTTCAAACCATAACGCTCTCGTGCTCTGTTTGTACGCCGTGATCTCCTCAACACTAATGTATTCGGGTCCTCATGGGATTGGTCCTCGTCCTCCATCTCTGTAAACTACTCGTCCTCGTCTACACCAATATGCTGTATTGGTGTTTCGGAGTTCGTGTCTATATGAGTGCCAAAAACCTCCACCTTCACCAAGTTCTAGTCACCTCATGTATCACTAGCCCCCTTTAGTCTTTTCATTTAGTCCTTTCAACATAGAAGCCTAATCAAAGATCACATCACGGATAGAGAACACCTTTTTTGCTTTCTGGATCCCACAACTTGTAGCCCTTGATTTTCTGTTTGAATCCCCCCAAACATATTTTTTGGACTTTTACTCCATCTTGTTGTCCTATCCTTCTGATTCACGAGTGCATAGTCCAAATACACGCAATGAATCATATCTGATTGTCTCTCCCCTCTATGCCTTTTCAGAAATATGAAGATCAATAGTTGTAGATAGTAACCTGTTGACCAAGTAGCACGCATGACTAACTGTTTCTTTCCAAAAGTAGTCGAAAAGACCGGACTACAACAATATGCTCCTGGCTCTCTTTTATAGTGTCATGTTCATGCGCTCCGCTATCCCATTTTTCTTTGGACATCCTAGAACCGTCCACTGTCTCTGTATGTCATGTTCTCTGTAGTAATCCTGAAACTTTGTCGAGTTGTACTCTTCTCCATTGTCTATTTGCAAATACTTCACCGTTCTCTTCTTTTGTTTCTCCATGATTGTCTTCCACTCTTGGAATCTAGCAAACACTTCAGACTTGTGTTTGATAAAATAAACCCATACCTTCCGCAAGAAATCATCTATGAAAGTGATGTAGTACTGGATATCTCCCTTGGAACGAACCGGTTATTGTCCCCATACGTCTGAGTGGATAACTGGATAAATCAAGGACTCCCTCAGTTTTGTGAACTTTCTGCTTGAAGCCAACCCTATATTTCTTGTTCATCATGCAATACTTGCATAATTCTAATTTGCACTCCTTCAGGCGTTTCAGTAACTCCCTTTTCTGCACCTCACGTAGACACATCTAACTCAAGTGGCCTAAATGTAAATGTCATAGCCTTACGGTATCCCCCATATCTTTCTCCATCTCGACGGCTACACCAAAGGTAGAATTAATACAGATAGAGATGAAACTAAAGATATTAAGCATAACACACATTTCGTTCTTGTAGATTTTTGTTACAATAGAACCAGAAGTGATGTGGATCATTCAAGAATCAAAGTCGATTTACTTTGAATGGGAATTGGCAATGATAGGAGATAAAAAATGGGTATGGTATAGGGTAAGACCTGGTTGGACTCTGGTTCAGTTTCGGTCATCTTACTGCTCTTATTTGTGTCGTTGCTATGTATTACATCGTCCCGACCTTT
This sequence comes from Iris macrosiphon, assembly GCA_036927795.1. NCBI lineage: Eukaryota > Viridiplantae > Streptophyta > Magnoliopsida > Asparagales > Iridaceae > Iris > Iris macrosiphon. Next base: position 17,719,772 of record JAYESA010000020.1, on the reverse strand, counting down.
GGATTGATCAGTAGAGTAGTATAAATGATTTATTTTCATGGATCTCCTTTTTTTTCCTCAATCTTCGGAGAATGCGGTGTTGTATTCGAGAAAGTTCTTTGTTCGAGTGAAGAAAGGAGATTATTATCTTCCATGCCATCTCTATGCGATATGTAATTTTGATATCTCATTACTCCCTATAAAGCTAAACTGAGAAATTTTCAGTTGCTCCTGCCCACGTGAGTGTAAGGAAAATCAATTGTATGCGATACACCCTCTCAGGACGTTGCATAAAGACTGTGAAAGTTCGCCCTGAATAAGCCATGTCGAACTCTTCCTCCCCATCCTCGACAGTCAATGAGAATACAACGCCCACTTTTATTATTACTTCCGGTACTGGCAGGAGCAATTATAATGTTATTATCCGATCGAAACTTTAATACAACTTTTTTTGATCCTGCAGGAGGGGGAGACCCAATATTATACCAGATCGGTCATTATGCTAACATCCAATTGATACAAGTTCGACGACAATCTATGTCCCTTCATGACACCACAAGATTGCTTTTTACTATATTCAATTAATCGGCTTGGCCAACGAACTTGCAACCCGATGCGTCCAACATGCCTAAAGAAATGAGGTTCTTTTTTTTACTTATGTCTCATGTTCACGAATGTTCATGTCACCCCATCGAACATCTTCAGCTTGATGTTCCCTGCACCAATGGTCTTGTAAGACGTATTGTTTCCCATAAGAACACCACCACCATTGAACTCTTTACAGGTGCATAACCACTCCCTATGGGGAACAATAGTGGTGGTGTTCTCATGAGGAACAATACGTCTTACAAGACCATTGGTGCAGGGAACATACGAACACCCAGAATCAAGAATCCATGCCTCGGAGAAACTTTCCTTCCTGCTATTCACGGTAAGTACAACATACACCGGCTCCTCGGCTTCTTGAGCAAAACTGGCTTGACTTTGACTACTTGAAGTGGCATTTGTACCATTCTTCTCTAGTCATTGCTTATACTTTAGATATTGCTTCTTCATGTGTTCCGACGGTTTGCAAACTAAACATGCATCGCTCTCATATCCGGATGATTTTGACTTCCTTGGCTATTCTTTCTTCCAACCTTACTCTTCGACCTTCCGCTTTTATTAGCAAACATCCCGGATGACTCATCGATTGGATTTGGCCTCTTCATAATCTCATTATTAAGAAGAGTAGTAGTTACCTTTTCCATCTCGAGTCTCTTTTCCATAGAGAATTGTTGTCACCAAATGGTCGTATGATCCCAAAAGTGAAGAAAGGGCAATAGTATCTCCTCCTCTAACTTGACTTCGAGAATCAGAAGATTGGTTGCTATCTTGTTGAAGTTATTCAAATGACTAAGAATTTGGGTCCCTTCTTGCATATAGACTATAGAGCTGCTTCTTGAGGTATAACTTGTTTGATAACGGCTTTGTCATATACAGGTCCTCGAGCTTCAACCACAAACCAGCTGCATAAGTTTCTTCCATGACATTATACATGATCTCATCCATCAGACAAAGCTCCATTGTGTTATGCGCCCTTTTGATCCATATATTTCCATGAATCATTTGTCATATTCGAAGTTTTTTCTCCTTGCGACGGCCTTAAAGACTCCCTCTTTAATAGTAGAGCTTTAACCATTCTTTGCCACAACGAGAAGTTCCATTTTCCATAAAATAATTTCATCTTGAACTTTGCGCAATTTACTTTGTTACTCGTCAACTCGAAAATTTTGAAAAATTCCTCGGACCTTAATGAACCAACGATTTCAAGTATCCTCTAGGAAGATAGGGAGCGGACCAAGGTCGTCACATACCGTTGACCTAGATCAAAGAAATTAAAATCCTGCTCTGATACAAATTGTTGTGCAACACGCAGAAGCGAGAACACGAACCCTTATAATTACGAGAATAATAACACAATAATAAACGAACAATAAAGACAAATCAAACAATGATTTATGTGGTTCGGTCAAAATCGACCTACAAAAGGACCTTACAAAAGGAGGAGAAATCTTTATTGAATCAATGAGAGAACCTTACAAAAGGATTACAAAGCAACCGCAACCATTTGCGAGATCTCCGACAAGCTCTCCAACCCCTTTCAAAGACTCTTTTAATAGCTCTCTAGTAAAATTCTAGAAAACCCTAGTGTTAACAATCAATAGCCTTAAGCATTTGTCTGCCAACAAAGTGGGCTGGTGGAGACATTAAACACCCCCATAAGTTAACCTAGATCTAGGAGCAATATGGACCGTCAAAACCCAACCTATAGATCTGACCCATTCACTAAAATGAGCGTATCCTGACCTGACGACATATCGCTGGTATGCCAACTCAATTTTTCTCAAAACTTGCTAGACGATTTGTCCACTTTAAGTATCCAGGCGGCATACCGACGGTATGGCACCGATATACCATTATGCTGATACTTGATGTTTTTCTGCTGGTTTCAACATGTGAGCTTCATCGAGTCCTCAGTTGCCATTCGTAGCACTCTGAATGAACACTTTCCACAATCTCGTACTAAACGAATTTCACTTTCCAACCATTTAATGAAAGAGAGTCGAACCGATTCCTACAATTGCGGTATCTAACAATTAGTAAAAGAAAATTCTAATAAAATTTTGAAACGTTCATTTCAAGAATCAACTATTGAGCAATGTTATTGCATTTTGCCACAACATTTTGGTGCAGTGTAGGGGGACAAATTTTGGTAAATAAATCCACGTTTGGATTTTAAAAAAAAATCTCACTACTACTATATTCTTTGCATGTTCACAGAAATTATCGAAAGTAGGAAAATGCAGTAGTCCCAAATATGAGATGGACAAAATCAAACAATTTTTCACCATGTTTATTGATATTTTTTTGGGTAGAGAATTCTATGATTTTTACCTAACTTGCAAGAGAATTTAAAACATACTCACAACCACTGAACCAAGTCTAGACTATCCAAAATGTATAAACCATTTTGTTCATGATAGACACCAATCACCTTCCTCGATCCTAAAAAGTGAAATGGGAAGCATGTCACTGAACAATTTAAGTCATTACAAATTTTACAAACAGATGGAGACTGTTGCGAAAACTAGAAATATGTAAGATAATTGTGAGGGAGAAAGATGGTTATATTTTTAAAAGTAAAATAAACACGAAGTGCTTACATGCCAGGTAACTGGTAAGATGACGATAGGTTGAGGAAGTGTGGTCAAGTGTAGAAGTTCGGAAGTTGAAGGTATTTAAATAATGTAGGCCAAAGAAGAGCAAATACAAGCATTTATAATTTGTTCCCTTCATGATTCTAAATTCTTTATATTTTTTTCCAAGTCATTTGACTTCTACTCATAACACAGTTTTTGAAGATTAATGGTGGATAACTTTGTTTCAATTCAATACAACATATCATAATTGATTAATGATATCATTTATGAATTTATCCTAATATATTGACCTATAAATCTATTTAATATTATTCTTAGGTTGCCAACTTCACCAGATTTGCAAGAACCCTTTGTTTATCCTGTGCCAAAGAGAGGCGCTTAATCTATTATCACCTTATATTTATTTTAAGGATTCCCATGCTAAGTATAGTGTTTCTGCTACTTTTTGTCCAGGTCCGGTGATTTGCACCGAACAATTTTCGATGATATCCAAATTGGAGCTCAATTGTTTTATCGTTCAAATGGAGAGGTTGCTGGATTGTTATTATACATTCTCTAGTGATTACCTTCCACTAGTAAATTGCATATTTCCGCTGATTAGTGTCAATTTCTATGCAGCCCGTACTGGATGGTTCTAAACATGAACATGGTATCCTTTGTAATCACTGTGATCAAGTGGTAAGTGTTCTGAAACTTAGACTGAGTATATTCAAGCATATGCCCATTTTCAAGAACTTAGTATGTTTTCTTATCTGATAATCAGGTTAGCCCTTCAATGTTCGAGGCTCATGCTGGGTTTTCGTCAAGGCGCCAACCGTAGGCATCATTTAGTGTTTTTGTTTGTTTGATATATTAAATAAAGACATTTAAGTTATTGTTTCCATAATTCTGATGATTACCTGTCCTTTTGCAGCTATCGGAACATATACACCTCTGAGGGCATTTCATTACATGAATTAACCTCTTTGTCAAATCATAAGAAATTGCCTTCTATTTGTACAATTTGTGGATGTGAAGGAGAGATGATTTCTTGTGGCAAATGCAAAAAGTCCTTTCATACAGGTGACGTGCTTAATCCAAGTACCATTTTTCTTTTGGATTTCCCAATATCAACACTTATCTTTATCCTTTGCAGACAACTCTTGTTAACTACTTTAGGCAAACAGGTTCAAGTTTTCAGAAGAACATATAATTGTGCCTACACTACTAACTGTTCTCCTTCTAGAAGAGTGTAGTTGGCTTGCAATGATATCAAATTTTTTTGGACAGCATCAGTTGTTCTAAAATTGATTTTTCATTCTCATTTTTCCCCTTGTGATACAAGTGTGCTAGTTATTTAGAATATTGATTCATACATCCAATTTATTTTTTGTCTTTCAATTATATCATCATCATCCAAGCATTCTCTAATCAATACAGTGGCGACTACCGAAAACGATAGCTCCACAAACAAATTGACAAGTTTTTATGACCATCTATTAACTTCACTTCAAACCCTCTGGGGTAGTGCCAAACTCCTAGACATGGTAGCTATGAGCAAGAGAAGACTCTTGCCATAAAACTTAGAAGGCCATTTGATAGGTAGGTAAACCTACTTTTTGTTATGAAGTTGAAGCTAACACAACCAAGGAGTGTCGTCTAAGTTCTTCTAGACTAGGAAAGAGTGTATGAGAAGGTGATTTGATATAACTTGCTATAGCAAAATTACATTCTTCTGTATGACACGAGCCAAATGGTGCAAAAGAATGGCATTTCCAAAAAGCTATAGATCTCTATGATAGTGCCTACCGACAAAAATAAAGAATATAGATCACTACAAAACTTATATTTATCTTCTATAATGAAAAGCTATTGTTTGTGATTCATCTAAGGGTTACTTTCTGTAATTGCCTTTCCTATTTGTTGTTTTCTATTTTCCAAATGATTTTTATCTTTGTTTATGAGAGAATATGACTCTATTCCTCTGTGTACCTGTCCATTAAAGTTGGTGCTTCCCGCAATTATTGATTTGCATGACGCAAGATTATGGGTGATATGGCAATATTCAAGAATCTAAAGTCGGGATTGTGTTAGTTGTCAATATGTTAGCTGTCAACAGCTTTTGTCTGCCCTTCTTTATTAAACTTTTCAATGTGCTAATTATGTCTTATCTTCAATGCAGTTTGCTTGGGTTCACCATGTACCACCGATGCTAGTGGTGAATGGTATTGTTCATCTTGCAGAGGTGATCTTGGAGCAGTCTCCAAAGTAATGCCTGATGCTGGCAAACCAGCTACTTTGCGGTTGAGACGTGTCATTATACAACTAACAGAGGGTTCTTGTGCCCTTTGCAAGTAAGTTTTTTTAATAAAAAAAAGTCCTGTTCTGCCAACCAAACAGAGCTAGCTATCCTTGAACAGCAAGTAATTTCATCATTCTCTACATAATAACCCTATTCTATGTTTCTAATATTTTACATGTTATATGGTATATAGAGATGACAAGTTTGTAATTGATTTCCTCCGTCCTGATGCAATCGTCTTCTGTGGACAGGTATGCTTAGTAACTCGCTTTTATGGAACAAGTTTATTATATCTCCTTAGTAGTTACAACTTAAAACTCATGATGATGATGATTTCTTGCCATGTTGTTCAGTGTGAGAAGATGTATCATGTTGGTTGCTTGGAGGCTAATGGAATATGCAGTTTAAAGGTAGCATGCAAGATCGATGATCTATTATACTGCATTCTATGTGAGAAATTTAAATATAAATTTAGTAGAATATTTGGCTTGTTTATTATTGATGTGGAGCTACATATATATAGGTGAGGCTAACCCCTCTCTCTACTACTCTACTCCATGTGGGACTAAAAAACCCTTTAATACTCTCAACACCCCCCCCCCCCCTCAAGATGGACGATAGATATCTATCATCCTTATCTTGTCACATAATTTAGAAAGACTCAATGAATTAAGACCCTTAGTAAGACAATATGCGACTTGCTCTTCTGAGCGAACATGATCGAGCATTAATATCCCTTTCTCTAGCTTCTCTTTGATAAAGAACCGATCGATTTCGATGTACTTTGTTCTGTCATGCTGAACTGGATTGTTAGTTATACTTAGTGTAGCTTGACTGTCACTCAGAAGGCGCAATGGTGTTCCCTGGTCCAGCTTCAACTCTGTCAGCAGTGCTTTTACCCACAACAACTCTGACACTCCCAGAGCCATAGCTCTATATTCTGCTTCAGCGATCGATCGTGCTACCACAGACTGTTTCTTGCTTCTCCATGAGACTAGATTACCCCCCATAAAGACACAGTAACCTGAGGTAAATCTTCTGTCGTCCATGCAGCTTGCTCAATCTGCATCGCAGTAACTCTTAACACCCATGTGTCCATTGTTCTTGAACCATAGCCCTCTTCCAGGAGCCTCCTTCAGATATCTCAGAATATGGAAAACTGCAACCATGTGGCCCTTCCTTGGATCATGCATGTAGCGACTCACTACACTCACAGCAAATGAGATATCAGGGTGAGTGTGGCCTAGATAAATCAATCTGCCTACAAGTCTCTAATATCTCTCACGATCAACCGGCTCTCCTGCCTCTGCCCTCAACTAATCTTTCTGATCGATTGGAGTGACTGTCGATTGACATCCCAGCATACCAGTTTCTGTGAGTAGATCTAGTACATACTTCCTCTGAGAGAGGACGATCCCATCTCTTCCTAGAGCCACCTCGATCCCAAGAAAATACCTCATCATTCCCAAGTCCTTTACTTCAGATTCCTTGGCAAGTTTTGACTTCAGCTGGGTAATGTCCTCCTCCTCATCACCTGTGATCACTATATCATCTACATATACTGCAAGTATGGTGACGTGGCCTTTCGCATGTCGTAAGAAGAGCGTATGATCTGCATTGATCTGGCTGTATCCCATGCCTTCAAACCAGGTCCGAGGAGATTGCTTGAGTCCATACAGTAATTTATTCAGCTTGCACACCTTTTCTGTTGACTGCTTCGTGCAAAAACCCGGGGTCGTCTCCATGTATACTTTCTCTTGTAGATCTCCATGAAGAAAGACATTCTTCACATCCAATTGATGAAGTTGCCACCCATGGTTTGCTGCAAAAGAAACCAGGGTTTTACAGTGCTCATCTTTGCTACTGGAGCAAATATCTTATCATAATCGATGCCATAGGACTGAGCGAATCCCTTTGCAACCAATCTTGCCTTGTATCGCTCCACCTTTCCTTCTAGCGTCTCATTTACTGTGAAGACCCATTTGCATCCAACTGTTCTCTTTCTTTTAGGTAATGGAACAAGTTTTCATGTCCCATTTCTTTCAAGTGCCCCAAGTTCTTCCAACATTGCAGCTTTTTACCTCGGATTTTCCTTCGCTTTCTGCCAACACTTAGGCAAAGAGGTGGTGTCTAACGATGAAATGAATGCTCCATAAGTAGGGAATAGATTAGAGTATGATAAAAAATGGGCAATGTCATTTTCATAACCATAACGATTAGGGAATCTTTTCGCATTACTGCGAAAAGATCTCCTTAAAGGAATAGGAGAAGGACAATGAGGAGAGATCATACCATCCGAATCAAAGGGATCCACATCCGAATCAGAGGGATCCGGTACGGAAGATGCATCTTCAGGAGTTGGGGCAGGGTTAGGTGGGGGACATGGCACAGTAGGGGCAATAGGCACAGTAGGGGCAATAGGCACAGTAGTGGACTACTGCTTTTTTCTTCTGTAGACTTGGAACTCTGTAGATTTTTCTGTAGTCTGTTCCTTCCCTTGTAATGCAGCATCACTTTCTTCCTTCTTATTGTGAGCTTCCTCATCACTTTCCTCCCACTCGCTATCTTCCTCTTGTTTTCTTGGACCAACTTTCATCATTGGGCATGGAACTGACCCGACAATCATGCTTGGGCCCATCTTTCCCTCACTCCTAACACCTCCTGTGTTAGGTGTATCACCAAATGCGGAGCCTTCACCTGAACCATCGTGGTAGTATGGTTCATCCCTTTCAGTTTATTTCATCTCGTACCCAAGTGAAGTTCACATCCCTATCTCTCTGGGTATGCCCTTTCTTTTTCTCTTTTTTCTGCTTCTTCTGTTGATTCTCTGGTATTGCCTGGTCTTGCAACTTATCTTGCAGCAAACTTAGCTTCGCTTTTTATCTGTTGTTTAGTCTTAGCCGCTCCACATGACTCCAACAAGAGTATCCCTTCTGAGTTCCCGAGTAGCCAACAAAGATGCACTTTACTGTCCGAGGGTCCAACTTTTCCACCGCAGGCCTATTATCCTTCACAAAGCAGACACATCCAAATACCTTTGGGGAACAATGTACTTGTTCTCACCTATAAGCATCTCAAACGGTGTCTTCCATCCTAACACCTGATAGGACATCCTGTTGATGAGATATGCAGTCGTCAACACGGCATGCCCCTATAAGTGTTTATGAACATTATAGCAAACATCATTGACCGTGCCACTTCTAACAGGTGCATGTTCTTCCGCTCCGCCACGCCATTCTGAGCTGGTGTATAGGTACATTAAGTCTGATGTTGTATCCCATTGGCTGATAAGTATTCTTAAATAGCCTTGTTGGTGTATTTTGTCCCATTGTCAGACCTCAAAGTCTTCACCTTAGCACCGTATTGTGTTGTAACCTTGCAATAAAAATTTTGAAAGTATGCTAATATATCACTCTTACTCTTCATTAGATATACCCAGGTGACACGAGTGTAGCAGTCAATAAAGGTGACAAACCACTTAAAACCATTAACAGTAGTTGTAGGACAAAGTCCCCACACATCAGAATGTATCATATCAAAAGCAGCTAAACTTCTATTTCCAGAACTCACATATGAGCTTCTGGTATGTTTCACAAGTTCACAAGCCTCACAAACCAACTTTTGCTTATTAGCCTTTTGATACATAGAGGGATACATCCGACTCAGTAGACTGAATGAAGAGTGTCTCATACGCTGATATTAGAGTAATAATTCTGCTTCTACAGTCCTTCGTGGCTCCTCCTGTTGTGCTTCATCTACCAGTGATGTCAGTGCTGCATCCAGCCCACCTATGTCCAAGTACCATAGCCTTTTATGCCAAGTACCAGTCCCCAACCGTCTCTTCGTTCCCTTCTCCTAAAAAATTACCTTAGGAGTGTTAAAAAAACAACACAATTAAGTTAAAGAACAATGGCACTAATGGACAATAAATTAACATGAAAAAATGGAGCATGCAAGACATCAGTATGAGTCATGGAAGGGGTGCATTCAACCGTGCCTTTATCCACAATGGGTCCAGCAGTACCATCAGCAGTCTGAATGCTTTCAGGCGTTGCCAGGTGAGTGCAATCTTGAAACTCATCATGGGGACCTGTGACATGGCGGGATGCCCCAGAGTCAATTATCCAATGTAGACTTCCTGGTATGTGGGTAGATGCAAGGACATGAGCAGGTATACATGTGCTTGTATGGGCATAGTAGGTGATGTTACCCCCGGAGGTGGTTGGAGTTGATGCCCCAGTGGTGTTGGCTCGACTTTCACTGGTTCCATGCTTCATGCTCCTCCATATTTCTAGCATTTTTCTCTCACTAGAGGTCATATCGGATGACTGACTCTCATTTCTCCCTTCTGCCATGTTTGCCTTGTGCCCTCCAGAATAATTACCTCTGCCTCCGCTATAGCCTCCTCTGGCACCCCTGCGCCCTCCACAGTTGTAGCACCCTCCCCCTCCGGAAGGGTTTGGGTTAAACACTGCTAGAGCTGATTTTTCCTCCGGAGAGTTAGTGGTGCTAGGCATTAACTTCAGTCGTGCCTCTTCTTGTGCCATAGCATCTATGGCCTCCTCCAGTGATGGTAGTCCGGGTTGTGCAAGTAGGATATTCCTCCTCTGCTCGAATGTTGGGTTGAGCCTCTTTAGGAACTTCATTATCCTCTGTCGTGAAACATACTCCATGAACTTCTTATAATGTTTTCAAATTCCGGTTCCACTTGCTCATCCTCTACGCCAATGGGATCATAGTGGTCGAGATCTGACCAATACTTATTCAGCAGAGCCGCATACTCAAAGATGGTATGATCTTCTTAGACCACCTTATCAAGTTCATCTTGTAGTTGGAAGACCCTTATAGGGTTGCCCGACCCTGAGTACATGTCTCTCAGTGTCATTAAAATGTTACCAACACCCTTCATTGCTTCCACGTGTCCGACACTTGGTCGGTCAATAAGGATGTCAACCATCTAGCAACAATATTGTTGACGATTTTCCACACAATAAACTCCCGTGAGGAGTGATCTTCGGGTGCCTTGGTTTGACCATTCACATAGCCCACCAAGCCTCTTGCCTTCAGAGTCCGCATTGCCTGACGCGACCACTTCAAGTAGTTGGAAGTACCCTCCAACTTTATTTTTAGTTTCTCCAACTTTTCCATTTTGTATGGTGAAGGATTGTGCAACACGTGAGCTAGTCTCGATCAGCCTCCTGGAGAAGAGATCGTCCACCAAAGCCTTCATCTCTTGGGTCGTCAACTTGTCGTAGATCATCTCCATCGTCTTCTTCTTGTCCTCTTCCATCAGCAAGACGGTGGTAGATCTAGATCGTCTCCACCTTTAATCGTCGTCCTCTCCATGTCTAATGTTCCTCCTTCAGCGGCAGCGGTGTCCCTGAGAGCCGCTGCTCATGTCCCGTGCACGGCTTCGACCCGAGGCTACATGGCCTAATGAGAAGGAGGGGGAAGAACCGACAGTTGTAGTCAAGATCAGGAGTTCATACAAAAGTTTCCTCACTGATATACCTCGATCCAACTAGCAACTATATAAATATTCCGATTACAACTAGCTGTTACAAAACGATAATCAGAAAATTAAACTTCTCGTTCTTCCTTGTAATCGCAGTTGCATACGAACAGAACCGAGTTACAACTCGCAGAAGAGAAGAAGAAGAAGATGAAATACTGTGCTGGCGGCGATGGAGAGGGGGCAGGGGTCGGAGTGGAGGAAGGGGAAGGGGGGTGCTGGCCGGAGGGGAGGGAGGTTGCTGGCCTGCGGCTGGGAGGTGCCGGCGAGGAGGGGGTCTGTTGGCCGGCGGCTGCTTGTAGAGGAAGAGGGGGGGTGGCGGCTGTGGAGGGGGTTAGGGTTAGGGTTAGGGTTAGGGTTTGGGAAAGGGGGGTTTGCTCTGATACCAAATAGAAATTTAGTAGAATACTTGGCTTGTTTATTATTGATGTGGAGCTACATATATATAGGAGAGGCTAACCTCTCTCTCTACTACTCTACTCCATGTGGGACTAAAAAACCCTTTAATACTCTCAACAATTTATGAGCTATGTTTTTTATTTTCCTCTTTTGTAATTCTCTGCTGAATCTGTCGGAGTATTACTTAGATGTCTTTTGAAACAGGAACGTTGTCGGCCATGGTATAATTGGTTTTGCTCTGCAGAGTGTACTAAAATCTCTGGTTACTTACAACATGAAGTCCAAAGAGGACCCATACCTGTTTCTGAATGGCCAATTAGTGTGTTAAAGAGAAAGACTGGAGAGACAGATATAAAGTGTGCCGGTGGAACTAATGTGCAATGGCAACTATTAGGTGGAAGAAGACATAGTACATGTCAAAATGAGTCATTCTTCCAGAAAGCAACGGCACTTTTTAAGGTTAGATTTGCTTAATTAGTCAAATCTTATTATTGATCGTTAAGTTCACAGATTTTTGTTTTGTTTTGTTTAGATGCATTATAAATTTTTTGTTGCTGACCATTTTGTGCAAAAATTATGAAGTATACCTTTGACTTATCTCTGATGGTTAAAATCCTTTTGTAATTGAATTGGTGGTGGAACTTCATCACTGTTTTTAATCAGTTGCTGAAAGGACTACTCAATGTACTTGTATATATGTCTATGCATGACACATGAATCAACCACATTTTACTATGATCTTAGTAGTTTGAGTTCGACAACGGGAACTAGATCTCAACATAAATAATGTTCAACAAACATAAATTTTTGGTAGACTAGGTTTGACAATTTTTTATGAGGAAAATTAGCAATATTGCAGATCTTGAGTATTTTTGCTGTTTTTGTCTTGGTACAAAAATTTGGAGCTGAACCCCTGATTATTACGTACATCCTTATCGGCTGAAACATGCGTGAATCAATTTGCATGATTACCTTTTCTCAATAGTTTATCAAGTAGAGTGGAAGTGAAGTTATTAGATGGACCAGATGATATTCTTTATCTTCACCTTTCACTTTTGATTGTTTAAGCAACATCAAGGAATGTTGATGGGACGAGGAATTGAAAATAGCTGCAAAATGAGCTACTTTCTGTTGTTCTGTCACCCTAGTCGCCAATCCTAGAAAGGGGGGTGGGGGTGTGTAAATAGGGTTTCTGCAAATCCTAGCTACTGCTAGAAGAAACAAGGTAATGTTAGTATTGAAAGAAGTTGCTTTAAAATGAAATCACAAATGTAGTGAAGTATAAAAGAGTAACAGAGGAAATGGAGCACATAGGCAAACACAGATGATTATCATTATCCTAAATCTCACTATCTAAGCACCCTACTTAGGATTTCTCTATGAAAATTACGTGTCTTTGGCGTTGATGACCTAGGCCTCGACAGTAGTTGCCTCCTCTGACTAGTAGCCGACTAAGAAACCTTCGGGTTTTCTAACTTCTTACTATATTAATACTTGTGCCTTGGACACACCCACAATAGTATTTTGTACCAATCTTCACTGAAGCACCTATAAAGTACACTATTATATATTGCAGTCACTTGTCTTCATCTTTCATTTCGTGATCCAATCCTGCTTGTGTTAAGCAAACATCAATTTGTGGACCTTCTCATGTTGTCACTTTATTTGAAGATAGCTAATCATATCATTATAGCTAAGTATACTAAAAATAGTTAAAATAGGATGGTTGAAATGCATCAGTGCTTCTGGAGTACTTTGTGATTGGAATATACCTTTGAAATTGAAAAGAAAATTCTATAAGATGGTTGTAAGACCGATCATACTTTTTGGATCAGATTGTTGGAGAATTAAGAAACATGTCCATTAATTAGTATAGCAGATGGATGAGTGACAATACATTAAATGTGGAAAGTTAGAGGTGTCTCCAATTGAGTAAGTTGAGAGAAAATTGTTTGAGGTGGTATGGACATGTGCAACGTAAACAATAGATGCTCCAGTAAAGAGAGGTGATAATGTGGTAGTTAAAGGAGCTGCTAGGACTAGAGGTATGCCTAAACAAACATGAGTTGAGGTTTTAAAGAAGGAATAGTTTTGTCACCATTACTGTGGACATGGCCCTTATTCAAACAAACAACCCCAAAAATTAGGATAAAGATTTTTTTTTAATTGTTGTTGTTGCTGTTGTTGTATAACCTTACATCTTGATGTCTATGAATAACACTGCAAATAAATTTCCTTGATACATTGAAATCCACAAAACATAGACTACACATTAGTCTCACACTCAATGGTCGTGGTGTTGTCAAAATCAAGTAAGTGGTCAGTAAGAAACCTTGGGCTGATAGTTTCTTCCCTTTCATACATAATTTTAAAGTGAAAAATAGAAAAGAGTTCATTTAATAAACCATACATTGATAAACTAGATTTATTAGGATTAATTGTATTAAGCTTCCTGCTTAAAGTTCTACCTAAAGACAATGTGACAAATATTTACAAAAGATCCTACCCTTTTATCCTTCTATGCTATGTTGTCAAATTGCAATACGTATATTCTATCAGTCCGCTTGATTATCATAGTGTTTATTGTGTTATCATAAAATCATTATAGCATAGGCAAATAGATTGATAATTAAGACAAAATACATATATGGATTTGAATGTATTACGCAATAGTAAATAGTACCATTAAACATCAAGCGAGACGGACATTGTCAAATGACAACTAAAGTGAAAATTAAACAACAGAAGTTACATAATCATCATAACTTCATAACATTTATAAATTGAGTATGGAGTCAGTGTCAACATAAAACTAAACCTCAGGTGGATCACAGATTGGGTTTTTAATAGGTATGGGTGGGATTTAAAGAACAAATTTGTCCACTAAGTAGGTTAAACCCGCTAAATATCAGAAAGTTCCGGGTCTAGCCTGTTTCCTTTTGGGTTTGGACTGCTTAATATGTATCGATGTATCCTATATGATGTATCGTACAAATAGGAAAACTGTATCATCTGTTAATTTGACACCATGGATACGCCCCTCCGATTCATATTATATGATATGTATTGTGTGTAATACAACTTCTATGGATTTGAATTGCCGGTTTCAAATTACTTTTTGTCACTTTCTGGTAAAATATGTTCTTTACAAAATGACCATGAGAAAGTTGTCTTCAATGATCTTCTTTCCCATCGCTCATTTAGATTATCCTATAGTTTGCTAGGCCTTGTTTATTGTAAGAAAATCGTTTATAATATTGGTTTACCTGTATCCTGTCATGTCACTAAAAGCTTTCCTATATTTTTTGAGTGGCGTGACATCTTCTTCATAGTTCAGACTCTTATAATAAATCCTATCAGTTTCTTCCTACTGTGGAATATGAGAATTGTCCATTTTCTTCCAATTCAGCAATCTTTTTAACTTTATTTCTTATCTACAGGATGTATATGACCCAATACTCAAAGAAGATTGTGATATGCTACCTGCTATGGTTTATGGGTAAATTGTCACTCTTAGATTTATTTATTTATTTATTTATTACAATTATTTTTTTCAGTGCAGCTTTGACTGCTTTGTGGATTTCATTTTAGATGCATCTGACGTAAATTATACTTTATTTGGATGTTTTACAGTCAACAAGCAGCTAAAGAGTATTTCGGTGGAATATATTGTGCCATTATAACCATAAAGTAAGCGACCTTGACTCTATCCTTAAACAGTGTTGGACCTTTGAGTACATATTTTGTGTATTTGGATATTTTAGCTTTGAAATACCATGAACCGGACAAAAGTCGCTAATGACCATTCTTAACATTCCATGTGTTGGTGACTTCAGCTCTGACGTTATATCAGCTGGACTTGTCAGGGTATGTGGTCAGGATGTTGCAGAACTACCATTGGTTGCAACAACTAAAGAATACCGAGGAAAGGTAAGACATACATGCCATGCAATGACAATTCTAATCACTCGTTAAGTATACCTTTCAAAATAAGAGATGATTCAGATTGTATGTGGTTGCAAGCTTTCTCCTTCTTCTTTTTTTAAATTTAAGCTAAATTTCAACTTGGTACCCTCAACTATTCAACATTTTCAACTTGATATCCTAAACTTTAATATTAGACAACCTAATACCTCAACTATAATTGTACAACTTAATACCCTAACAGTGTTTAAAAAAAAATTTCCTAAATGCCAAAAAATCTCACCCCACCCCCAAACCCCACCCCCCACCCACCCAACCATCAACACAAAAAAAAATCGTGGTTACTTCAAATACCCCTGGGGAATTGAGGGAGGTAATTTGGTCAAAAAATTAACCCCTGATTGGAGGAGGGCATCAATTTGAAAATATTCAATAGTTGAGGGTAGTGATTGGTATGATATTAAAGTTTAGGGTATCACATTGAAAAACTTGAATAGTTGAGGGTATCAAGTTGAAATTAAGACTTAAATTTATAATACATTCACTGAAATGTTTCTTCCAAGAAGGCCTGCTACTCTTTTACTGATAACCCTTTTGGTGATTATATCCCATTGTCGTTCTATAAGGTTCTCATCAGGAGGAGATCTCTTTATTGCAGGGTTACTTTCAAGCTCTTCTTGGAATAACTGAGATGATGCTCATTCAGTGGGGCGTAAAGTATCTCATAGCCCCGGTGGATGAAGCCTCGCAATCAATGTGGATAAATAAGTTTGGATTTGTAAAAATGGCAGAGGAGCAGGTAAGTCAGTTAACCGGCTTTTTTGTGAAAGACTCCTTTATGTTAGAATCTGGCTCATTTTTATTATTTCTTTCTGAATGCTTGTTAATTTCAATTCTCTATACGCAGGTCAAAAAGTATGCCTTAGAACATTGGATACTCATGTTTGAGGGGACGACCATGTTGGAGAAGGCGTTGTCTCAATCCAAACGTCAAAAGCGTGATCGACTGTCTGACATTTCGTAGGAGCAGACATAAAGCGGTGCATTTGTTCATTCATTCATTCATTGATCATATTTGAATTGTATGTATGGCATGTTTTCAAGGAAAAATGATAAGACTTTCCACCATATGTATAAGAAATTCTAGTGCTTGAGATTTTCATGTAATTCAAAACTAAACTTGATGAGTTACCAAATGAAGTCCTTTTCCACAAGGAATGATTGTGATGGAAACACTATTAGAAGAACTCATTGTAGATGCCCCACTGTGCCACTGTCAGAAGTTTCATTATTGTTGGATTATCGCTCCATTTTTGTATATAAGCTGCACTTGTACCCAAGGTTACGAATTCTAACTATTTCCAACCGAGTTATCTTCCAATTAGATTGGTGATGGCAGCTATATATCACAAGAGCGGTCGGCCTGATTTCTACTTGAGGCTAATTTGGAATATAAGTACATCTCCTCGCATTTACACAAAAGACCATCTTTGGGATGTTCGTTGGGCTAGCGTTTCAAAAGTGTTAATTTGAGCCTCAAAATGAATGACATGTTTGAAAAAAAAATGTTTGGTTCGCACATTGACATTTCTTGTCTAAGTCTAGAATTCTTATCACTTGATTTAGTTTGCAACAAAAAGCATATATCATTTGTATACTTGACATATAATTATACGAATGTTATATACAAATATTTTACACAAACATTTTTATTCATGAAAGAAAGGAGAAAATATTATGTCCACGACAGAGCAAAAACATTTTGTCGAACACGAGTTCGTCATAGAAATGAGTTCAGTAGACTAAGAAATGGCGGGACAGGGCGGCGCGGTGCGCGGATATGTCCTTCATAAATTAGCCTAAAATTCTAATTGCTTATTGTTCTCCGACACAATTTGCAGAATTTTCTTCAAAACACGGTTTAGAAACTGTTAAAAAATGAGCTGTTTAAGCCGTATATATATCATCAATTAGTAATATATAAAAAAATATATAACTACTGTTTTCTTCTGCACATTTTTTTTAAACAACTGAACATATAACAAATCCTAAAATATATTCAAATTTTAAATTATATTTAAAATAACTAAAAGGTATTATCTAATTAAACACATATCCAAAATAAAAAAAAATTATAACAAATTATAATTAAAATATATTTCAATCATATTTAAAATATTCTAATATAATTTAAATTTTTATCTAATTTTTAATAATATTATAGATTTTTTTTATTTATTTACTTGCAATAATGCACGTGAATTTACTAGTAATGATAATGATAATGATAAATAAATAATGAAAGGGGGAAAGAAAGAAAAAAAGAAAATACAAAAAGGAGAGAAAGAAAATATAATCTCGGGACCCTAGCAACCCACCCAATTCTTTGCCCTTGTGTGCTAAGCAGCCTAAGGTGAAAGCAGATACGCTGAGGAGAGGAAAAAGAAGAAGGTATTGAGCGAGCGAGGATGGATAACATTACAGCAAGTGAGATAGCAGGATTTGGGGTTGGTACCTTGCTCTTGTGTGCAACCATTGTTGCCCCAAAAGTGGACGCCTTCATCTCTGCTTCCCAAAGGAGGTGGGTGCTCCTAAACAATTTTTTGTGTTAGCACTGAGTAAAATTTTAAGTGAAAAATTTAGAAAAAAAATTTGGGACAGCCCGAATCATCTTTGCAGTGCCTTTATCAAGAACCTTTCTTCTGCTACAGCTTTCATGCCATCTTGATAATGATCCTAACATTTCCCTAACTTTTGTGTAGTACTGCTGCTGCTTTTCTTTTAGTTGATATATTCATGATCTATTGTTGGGTTGTATCTGTTGGAAATCGGACACGTCCTGCAAACGTTTCGACACCGTGTCTGAGAGTGCTTGCAGCGAAAACTTTAGGCCAACCCACCTGATATAACCAACCCCTGTCTAACGAACACCAAACATAGATAAAGACAAGTATATGGCGGTGACTACGTCACCTGGACAAATCTCGACCTTTATAACCCAGGTGAAATTACAAGATTGACAAAATCAATGTTGAATCCTTTGCCCTAATAAATTCAACCCCGTCACACCACACTCAAGAAGAAAAGAAAGATTACAATTGAAACATCTCCCACTGTGGATGCTCTAAGCAGCCTAAGGTGAAAGCAGATACGCCGAGGAGAGGAAAAAGAAGAAGGGATTGAGCGAGCGAGGATAGAAAACATCACAGCAAGTGAGATAGCAGGATTTGGGGTTGGTACCTTGCTCTTGTGTGCAACCATTGCTGCCCCAAAAGTGGACGCCTTCATCTCTGCTTCCCAAAGGAGGTGGGTGCTCCTCCCTCTCTAACTTCAAAATTATGGTTTCTTCTGCTATAGCTTTCATGCCATCTTGATAATGATTCTAATATTTCCCTAACTTTTGTGTAGTACTGCTGCTGCTTTTCTTTTAGTTGCTATATTCATGATCTATTGTTGGGTTGTATCTGTTGGGAATCGGACACGCCCTGCAAGCATTCTGACACCGTATCTGAGAGTATCCGCAGCGAAAATTTTAGGCCAACCCACCTGAGATAACCTCCCCTTGTCTAACGAACACCAAGCACAGATAAATACAAGTATATGACGGTGACTACTCACCTGGACAAATCCCAGTCTTTATAACCCAGGTGAAATTACAAAATTGACAAAATCAATGTTGAATCCTTTGCCCTAATAGATTCAACCCCGTCACACCACACTCAAGAAGAAAAAAAAGAGATTACAATTGAAATTGTTCACCAACCCGTAGCAATCTTCCTGAGCGAAGGCGATCACTCCTCGATCAGATCTCTTTGCATGGACTTTCTCTTAGATTTTCTGTGGACGAGCATCCCGAATCTCCAACTTGTGCTATCATTTGTGTCTCCACCCTCCTCCTATATTTATAGGATAAGAAATCATATTTTAGGTCATAATAGAATTTTCTAAATATAAAACCTTAAAATAAGAATCATATTCCACCTAAAATAGCCCAACACCAATTATGGATGTCCAAATATGGTCAAATTAAATATTTGATACAAATTTGAAATCAAATCAAATCTTACATTTAATGTAGATTTTCAAATTATATCAAATCAAATATTTGACCATATTTGGGCTCTAAAATTCATCAAATCCAGACTTGACCCCAACAGTATCTCGCATCCGATGGAGCATTTAATGATACTAGTAAATTCACGCGCAACGCACGTCAAATAATTTTTTTCCTAATATTATTATAAAATAGTTTAAATATTTAAATATATTTGAATTAAAATTTGTTATATATATGTTTATATTTTAATTAGGATTTATTATAGATTTGATTATTTTTTAATTATAATTTGTTATGGTTATATCTCTATTCTTTATAAAGAGTCTTGAAAACGGCTAGTAGTTTAAGCCGTACATTATATCCTCACGTAATTAAAAAAATGGCTAAATTTTAATTTGATACCCTCAACTATTCATGTTTGGCAACTTGATACCCTAAACTTTCAAAATAGACAACTTAATACCCTGAAATTATTTTTTCCAAAAATACCCCCCACTGTCTCTCCCCCACCCCAGCAGCCCCCCTCCTCCTCCAGCAGCCTCCCCTCCTCCCCCATCCCACGCTCGCCGCCCGCGTGTGCTCGTCTTTGCTGTCGCCGCTGCCTGTGTCGTCGACGATGTTGTTGTTGTTGTCGTTGTTGCTATTGTTGCTGCTGCTGTCGTCGCGCGCCGCGGCTCCTATCACGCACCGTTGAGAGGAGGAGGGGGAGAGGGAGAAGGAGGAGGGGAGGGGTAGTTTAGGGTTTTAATTCTTTTTGGGTATGAAGTTGAAAGTTTTTAATAGTTGATAGTATTAAGTTGTTGAGAAAAAAAGTTTAGGGTATTAAATTGAACAATTTGGATAGTTTATGGCATCAAGTTGAAATTTAGCCTTAAAAAAACTAATTGTTTAATTACACAATATTATTTAACTATAAACAAACACCTCTTCTAACTCATATGGTTAAGGTGGGTGGCATTTTTCTTGGTTGCTTAGGTTCGATTTCCCATGGCATTATTTATAACAAATTTAAATTTTTTTTCCAACATTTTTTTACGTACGATTTCTTTTTTTTTAATTAGTGATATTCACGTGCGATGCACGTAAAAATGAATTTATTTTTCCTGATATAATTAAATAATTAGTTAGAAATTAAAATATATTAAAATAGTTTACATATAATTTTACTTAAAAATTATTATAGATATGTTTTTAGAATTTTGGATATATATTTAGATAATATTATTTAGTTGGTTAAATATATTAAAATAGTTTAAATTATATAGGAATTTAAATTAGATAAAATTTTAAAAAAAATTACGTGAGGGTGAAGGATATACACACGTGGCATTTAAACTATTAAAAAAAATTAATTAGGTTGAGGATTTACAAACGACTTTGATGGCTCACTTTTGAGCCGTTTCCAAGCAGCATTATATAGTAGAAGATAAATGGAGGATTTACAAACGGCTTAGGCGGCTCAATTTTGAACCGTTTTCAACCCTCATTATAAGGGTAGATATAAAAGGATTTATCTTTCTAAGTTATATGGGCCCAATCCCAGTTCAACATCGTATCTCATGGATCCAACTCTGGGCTCACCTCATCCCCAACAAGAACAGGGACTAAACTAGGATTCAGTGACAAGGGGACCCTAGGATTTAAACACGAATGTATCTCTGGAAGAGTCTGGGAGGGGCCAATACACTTAAGTATTTAAATATTTTTGAAAAGCTATATCATACTTAACCTCGGTCCTCAGACCATGTTTTAGGTCCGGCCCTAACTAGAAGACAACCGAAACATGAGTATTTACTATCTAATGCTAATATGTAGAACCATGTCCATACCCTATGATATATAACAATCACCGTATGCCAAATCTTTGGCTAAATGTGTCATATAGATGAATGCAATTCCCTCTAGCAAACTTATGATATTGTATTTTGTTTAGACTCTTTATAATCTAGGGGAGCTTGGAGGATGCTCCTCGTTTGAATGAGCCGTAACTACATATCCAAAAGATAGCTTTACCTATCCGCAAACTTGCGGTCTAAGTTTTATGGCATAACCCTTCATAGTTATCCCGACCACGAATTTGATATCAATATAGAAGGTTGATGCACATTGACCTCCGGTTAAAAAAAATTGTCAATTCCTTTATGGAGTTTTTTTTTAATGTTCCGTAACGGATCCCATTATGAGAAGGCTTGAATGATGATGCCGATTTTATTGTTGTACTAGTTTTACACGATTCAGTGTAAACTCATGTTGGCACTGTATCAGCATGCTTTTATACACTTATTACATCAGCAAAATTGTCAGCCATACCTAAAGGCTCAACTTGGATGTTCCATACCTAAAGGCTCAACTTGGATGTTTAGCTGATAGCTTAATGGATAGGTGTCAATATACAGTCACTTTCTAGCATGTTTATTTTATGACTTCATCTTTGTATAATTCAATGCTGCTCTTTGGGTATGTGCAAGAGATGTGGTGACCTTAGGATGATAGCATTCTCACAATGCAAAGGAGTGGGCTCAGTCAGGCAAGGAGCAGCTCTTGGTTTCAGCATGTTTGATGTTTTTTTCCAGTCACTTGATGACGAAAGTGTGCCAACGAGCTTGACACCTTGCAGCAAATGTGAATCTAAAGGACGTGTTCAATGCCCTGTCTGCTCTGAGCTTCAGTAGCATAGTCTATAGCAGAATCCCCTACTTCTAAGGTCATTTTCTTATTTCTTTATATATATATCGTCTCCTAGGATGTTTCAACATATTATCATTCTGACTAGAATAAGCATTGTATATTTCTAAGATATGCTTCAATGCATCAATCTGTTGCTTGAATTATGTGATAATTTGTCTTCACATTCTCTAATTTAAGTCTGAAGATGTGATGACAAAACTATGTAGTTATCCAAATATATGTGTTTCTTCTTCTTCTTCCCTATGTGTAGCTACGTTATGCTAGCATTTCTCGTAGCAATTAGTACGCATCCACTTTTAGTTTGTTTACACCATATCACGGTAACACATCAAATTCTTCCAGTAGACCATCCTCACACCATCCTCACAGGCTGTAAAACTTGCAATCGAGGACATGGAGATGAGGTAATCTAGCTTGCAAGGATGTGTAAACATATTCGACAGACTTCCCGGTTGATAAACATATCAGCTGGATTTCTACACATACAATAAGCTCGAGTAGGAGAGTTCTACCATGGTGTGCCCCCAAGGGCCAAGTCTCACTAGGCATAGGTGATGTGCTGATGGCATCTGCGTGCTTGTGCTTACATATGTATCATTAAGTTATTGGTAAATATGATCGATGTCAGGGCACATCTTAGGCTATTTTTTTCCTTTTCACAATCAACCTTATAGTCATTGCTCAGCTCAAATGACCTAAACCAATACAATTGAACATACCATTGAACACATGATGCGAGGGCTCTCTATGTGAACACACTTTGGATTTTAATCTATATTTTGGTAGGTTGTTTTTGGCTAATTGGTTATTGATTCTAAAATCTAAAATTTCTCAAGCTTCTTATGGCTTCCCGAGTCCTGAGCATTTTCCTCTCATCAGGCTATTATTAGTGTTTGGTGTTGTTCAATCCTGTCCTTTACAAACTATTTAGATTTCCTCTGAATGTTAGTATTCATTGAGTAGGATCTTAACATACATATATATTTTATATTTTGTTGGTTTAATATTGTAGTGAATTTAATTTATCAGTGCCTTTGATTCTATAGTGACTCCCCGATACTTCAAAATTTTGGGCCGTGTCGTGCTGGACACGTATTGGACGCCCTACAAACACTAAAAAATACATTAAAACTTACCCAAATAGGTGGTATATCCGTGTCTCTGCGTCCTTAACCAGTCGTGCCCGTATCTGTGCAACATATATTCTTGACTTAAATACATAGTATAGTGATTGACTGATGGTTGATGGATTATTTCTTGTAGGATTTTCTCTGAGACCTTCAGTTTTGTTTAACGAGTCAATGATTGATAAAATCACAGGTTTTTCTCTCTCAAACATTATTTGCATCAAGGTCATTTATGCTTACTCCCAGTTGCTACACTATGTCATTAACCATTTGTTCTCTCTCTTTTTCTCCGAGTAATTTGCTAACGACTGTTAACTTGGATAAATTGAACAGATTGATGCCGTGGGCTAGGATGACGAGTTGCTGGCTGCTCTTAGGATGTGCGGTGCTGGCACGACATGCCACGAACCAGCCAGAGTTAGATTGCAGTGGCTATATCAGTGATGAAGCAGTGCCGACCTATAAATGAAACTATGTAATTTGCTTGCATCTTTGTAAGGAAGTACGTAGTTCTCGTTATGTTTGTTTCTTGCCCTCTAGTTGTTCTAATGTGATGTATTAACAAGAGTTTCATGATTTTACTCACATTTCCCTGTCATGTCGATCCGGATTTATCAAAATTGGGAGAATTGCGTCGAATTCCAATTTGATTTATCAAATTGGCCGGACGAAATCTCAGGGCACTATGCTAACACTCAGGTCTCAAATTCCATCTAAATCCTACATTTTCATCCACACGTTAATATTTGTGGAATTTATTTTGTTGTATCCCTAAATATTTATGTACTTTTAACTAGATTTCTCTTATTTTGAAAGATACAGAACTCAAATTTAGACCAGTTACTACGAAACTATGGAGATTCAAACCTAAGTTAGAAGGAAAAGATAGAATGAAAGATTAAAGTTCAAATTTGGACCAATATTATAAAATTCACACATAATTTGTTTCGGAGAAAAAAAGAAGAAGGGAGAATAGTATATTTTAGACATTTTATCAAGGATAAATTAAATACCTAAAATCTAGGATAAAGATTAAGGTTCCAACTTACAACAAACTTTCTAGAGGCTTGGTATACCACCGGCACTGAACGAGCCAAGATTCAGTATCAGGGTCGGGTTTCCGGGGCCTAAAACTAGTTCCGACTACACTAAACTCAAATCCAATAAGATACAATGTTAGGGATAGGTCTCCTATGGCATGTATAATTAAGTTCAATAAGAAAAACTTGGATATCACAACCGATACCACGATCACAATGTTGTATTTCACGATACCACCTAGAAATGGTAAATAAGCCAAAATCTCGAGCAAAATTACACAAATCACAAGCATGAAGTGGAAACAAGTCTAAAATCATGCTTTGGATAAAACTAAGCAACAATTGTCATGAAAAATCAAAATACGAAGAAAATCCATTTTTGTTGAATAGATGACAAGATGTACTAGCCTAGGTTAAGCTCCAAGCCTACACTTCTACTCCACCACCAAGAGAGATTCATAAATCACACAATTTGGTCTCAAAACCAAGCTCCAAGCTCAAGTCAAAGACATAAAAATTTGGAGAGAAAATGAAGAGAGAGAAAAGAAATAGGTTTACAGGGGGAGGGAGTGATCCTCTTAGCCCTAGGACCATCCACCTCATCAGGTCATGCCTCAACCCAAATCAATCTTAGCCCTCCAAGATGAAAACTAAGAAATCAATCGTCCAAAGGGTTGCCCGATCAATCTTGCTAACTGTGGCTGCCCGATCAATCTTGCTAACTGGGGTTGTCCTCCGACGATATACCAACGAGACGGTATACCGGTCGGGCTGATAAATTTCTGTTTTGTGGGAAAAAAAAATTAGTTCTCCATTCTATGCATGGGTCCTAGCATGGGTCTATGGCAAAGCCAATAGGTATACTACAAGTATTTGACACGACTCCGTAGCGATGGTCGTACCTTCCTTATCTCGAATCGAGAGCTCTAATACCACTGTCACGCCCCAGTCCCAAAATATACGGGA
Source organism: Iris macrosiphon (assembly GCA_036927795.1). NCBI lineage: Eukaryota > Viridiplantae > Streptophyta > Magnoliopsida > Asparagales > Iridaceae > Iris > Iris macrosiphon. Next base: position 17,694,596 of record JAYESA010000020.1, on the reverse strand, counting down.
CCAGGCCACGTGGCATTGGCCAACTGACACGACTCCGAAGGATATCCCAATTTAATGGATCCTATCGAAGCGTGCTACGCTGTCCTAAAATACTAACAAGTCTAATATGCTAATATACAACAGGTAATGTCTAATCTCATCCACAGAATACAATATCATAAAGACTGAAACAAATGCCGATAAATAAAATACAAGAGTCTGAATATCCATAATACATCTGAAATAGTCTGATGGGGACAAACCCACTGAAATACAGCAACGAAATAAAAGTGCAGAAAGAAGTAAGATAACAAGACTAGAGTATCAACTACATAGATATGAAAACTCTTGTCCGAAATAGCTGCGTACTCCAATCACGGAAACTCCTCTGGAAATGCCTTGAAGTCCTCAATTAGGAATCCTGTCTCTACTCCTGCTCCGTAGATGGTCGGGTACAAGTGCTCGTCCGGATCTGGAAGGGAACCAGGTCCTCAGAGGGACGTAACAAGATACAAAAATGCATGCCATAAAGTATATACTGTGTAAATTCGAGGGTGTTCTAACCAGCTACGTGAAATGCACTTTGAAGACAACCCTGGTACGTATAGGTAGGTGAAAGGTATAAAGCATAGCGTCGAGCCAGAGGCTAAGTACCTGGCATTAGCTGTAAACTGGATGCTAGGAGTATATGCTGACTACATCATCGATCATGATAGCGCGCAACTAGTAACCTCTGTCGGATGTATCGACAAGCATATATGCCCATAACCGGGTAACCTGAGCCCATAACCGGGTAATACATGGCCCATAACCGGGTAACACTGAGGCTCACAGCCCCGCAGTTTACTCTGAAACTACGGCAGCCAAATGTCTGTCCCATACGCCAACTAATTGTCTTCCCTGCCCAATATCAATGTACAAGTCGCGAACGCGACATGGACATCTCATACTATGATGCAAGTCACTATAAAAATAAACAACTAAGCTAAATGCCGTCACACGTGCTGCTCATACTGATGGCCAGTCATTCATGAAGCACGCGTCCCTACATGATCTCACTCTATGACGTGTAATGATACGTGTCAAGGCCTGGGAAGTCATATTGATAACTCCTCAACTTTAGGTAGGTCCATTAGACACTAGGTCAGACACAAGTCCTAACGTCAATGCCTTCGTTGACTGCACCCGAGTCTTCTCGGACGCGCACAGTTAATATTAAAACGATAAAATAAGCAACTAGATAACATCTGAATTTAAACAGTAACAACAAGGCAAGGTATACTTGCCTGGAACTTTGGTGCGCAAGCAATGCTCCGGAACCAGCAGTCAAGGTAGCACCGTCTCGGATGCCTACGAACAGATAACAATAATTATAAATCACTAAATTACACCACGCTTAATTATCTATGCTAACATAGTACATGTATACATACATAACACATATACATATATATACATTAGATAATTTAATAACATACATACTTATATATACAACTACGCATATAGACATATGTACATATATACATTATACATATATATATATATATATATATATATATATATATATATATATATATACATAAACAACCATGAGTATAACACTATATATCTATATACATAATAAAATACGTACGTACATATATATACAATTAAATAAGCATTTATATATAAATACATAAATATAAATATAATGATACCTTAATACGTACATAAATACATTTATACATCAGACATTATATAAATACATTATATAAATACCATAATACATTAATACATATATAAATATATTTTTACATATATATTTACAATAATACATTAATACATTTAAATACATTGATACATATATAATTACTTTAATACATTAGATATTATACATACAATAATACATTAAATATATAAATACATAATAAACATATATACATTAAATAACATATATACATAGACATAATTACATAACACATATTTACATATGTATATACACATCATACATACATATATACATATAAATATACATATATACATAACATACATATATACATTATATACATATATACCTAGTTATACATATATTCATTTAAACATACATATCATATATACATATATATACATATATATACATATATACACTTATACATAATTACATATATATATGCATATACATTTATAATTATATATACACATATATATATATACATAAATACATATACAAATATATACTTGTACATAAATATATATGCATTATACACTATATACAATATATATATATACTATATATATACATTATACACAGTTTATACAAATATATACTATACCTAAATACAAATTATATATACATAATACCCAATTATACACACTATATAAATATATACTATACATATACGATTAAATATATATGCCATTATATTTATACATAAATATGTATATATACATAAATACATATATATACCTTAGTATACAATTACCTATATATTAATATATATATATATATATATATATATATATATATATATATATATATATATACAACTATATACATAAATACAGATATACATATATACATACATATATATTTATAATACACATATACACATACATACATATATAATTATACATATACGTACATAAATACACACATATATACATAAAATTATATATAAATATATATGTACTTACTGTGTCGTGTCCAGGGGCGTGTCCGTCGTGCACGTCGTCGCCGGCGAGGGGGGGGAGCTCCGGCAGGGGGGAAGTGAAGTCGACAGCAGTAGTAGCAGCAGCAGTTGTTGCTTGCAGCTGCAATTCCGGCCGGCGGGGGCGGTGGCCAGGGGCGAGCTCTGGCAGGGACGGAGGTGGGGAGCTGGGGGTGTCGTCGGCGAGTGGTGGTGGCAGGCCGGGCAGTGGTGGCGGCGCTAGGGGAGGTCGGGGGTCGGCTCGGGCTGTGGTGGGGATGATGTTGCTGGTGGTGTCGGGGGGTGAGGGTTGCTGTTGTCGGCAGAGCAGCGGCCAGTGGCGGCGGCTGGGGGTGCTGGAGTGGTGGGAGGTCGGAGGGGGAACTGTTTTGGGGGTGGCCGGAGGCGGTGGTGGCCGGGGGGAGCTGAGGGGATGGGTCGGGGAAGGAGGGGTCGGGGAAGGAGGGGTCGTGGAGGTGATGTTGGTGATGGTGGCTGCTGGCGGCGGAGCAGCGGCGGGTGGTGGCTGCAGGGGGTGTCGTCGACGAGGGAGGTCAGAGGGGGAGTGGGTCTCGGGGTGGCCGGAGGCGGTAGTGGCGGTGGTCGGCCGAGGGTTGGGGTTGGGTTGGTGTGGCGAGTGGTGAGGGTGGTGTTGGTGTTGGTTTATTAAATCTAGGGTTTCTTCATGTATAGATGTGTGTGTGTGTGTGTGTGTGTGTGTTCTAGAGAGAGAGTGTACGTAGTTTATGTAGGATAGAGAGAGGGGGGCTCCTTGGGATTAGGGCCGGCTGGGGTAGTTCCCTAGGTTTGTGTGAAGCCTCCACATGTTGAACATGTGGCTAGGATTTAAGGGGTTTGAAATGTGGGGTTGAGATGTTGTCCCAAAAAGTAGTGTAAAGTACAACAAAATGGAGGGAAGCTCATGGTGGACCGGTCAAGGGGAGGGAGTTTCCTTCTTCATGTGGTTGGACCAATGAGAGGGGGGCACATCATTGCTTAATTGCATAAAAGCCCCTGAACAATTAGGAAATTGCACAATAATTAGAATTTGGGATTGGATGTGGCAAAACACCATGTTTGGTGTTAGGTATTGGACCAATATAGTGTGTGGTATTTAGTATGAGCCTTGAGGGTGTGGGTTTGGGTTGAAGTTAGGTCTAGTTTGAGTGAGGTTGGGTCATTACATTAATTTAATTAAAATTAATGCACATGGTGTTCTTTAATTAATTAAAAATACCTGGGGTCAAAATTGGGTGGGCACAAGCGCCATGGGCGTAGTGGACTTAGAATAGAATAATGTCATAATTTGGGTTGGACAAAACGGGTTGATGTTGGGTCCCAATTTCGATTGGAACGGATAAAGAATGCAAAGCTGGAATTAATTGAATTTACGTACGGACATACCTAGGACTGGTGGAGCTGGCGTTTGTACTATCTGCTGGGCTCTATCGCTATACTAGGAACACTTCTGAGCTTGATGTTGGGTTGATCCGCACCTCAAACACAGTCCTAATCTTTTTCTGCAATCTTTCTGGACATGTCCCTTCTTTCTGCAAAAGTGACACGTCGGTAGCTCTCTCTGCTGATATGGCATAATCTTCTGTTGCATCTGCACTCCTGGATGACGAATCGGTCCTCCTGCTCTGGGCTGAGCTCTGGCTGGTGCGTTCGTGTTGGAATGTCTCGATCCTCTGCTAATGGCCTCCTGGATCCTAGCCTCTGACATAACTTCCTCATAAGAGATCCTCGCCTGAGTAGTAGTGTACCTCTGCAGCTCGAAGGTAAGGCCGTGATGGAATCTCCTGGCCTTCTCCAGATCATTGGGTATCAGGGCGGCACCAAATCGGCTAAGTCTACTAAACTCTACGTCGTATGCGTCTACGAACAGATTCCCTTGCTCCAGGTACAGGAATTGGGAGTAGAGGGCATTCCTGACCGTAGCCGGGAAATACTTCACATTGAAGTACTCTAAAAACTGGTCCCACGTCTGCGTCTTACCTACGCTACGCTCTATGGAGTCCCACCAGTGATGGGCATTGCCTTTCAGTTGGGCCCTCACTGCGGTCATCCAAAGGTTTGGATGTAGCTGAGAAGCCTCTAGTAGCATCTCCGTGTTGGCGACCCAATCGGAGATCTCTTCTACGGTCTCGCTGCCTGAAAAAGTATCCGAGCCCATTTGGCGGAACCATCGCACAGTACCAACTTCCTGAGCTGGTGGAGGTGCTGGTACGGGTGTCGGGGCATGTGTCCTCTCCATAACTACCATCAAGCTCTGTCTCAACGTCTCGGTCTGATGCCATTGTGCCTGCATCGTAGTCTGGAAGAATTGGAATATCTGTGAGTAGTTCCTCTGGACGTGGCATCTGTGGTGGAAAGGACGGAGGTGATGGCAATGGGGCCTCTGGCTGCGTCGTAGGAGTCTCCTCAGACGTCGATCTCTCGGACTGAGGCATTGGCGTAGCCCTGGATGTCTGGCCCTCGAAGTGTTGCGGGACAGCCTGAGAAGTCTGGCCCTCCGGCTGTTGCGCCCGATCGTCAGGAGAAGTCGGGTGCCAATGTATCATCGGGGCCTGGGGAATCACCGGTGCCTGTGGTGGAGGCTGCTCTCCTGGTGGTCCAGGGGGTGTATCCTCCCTTGGTGCGGTGTTGGATGGCACAATGGCGCCGTATGCCTCGCGTTCGCTGCGCAAGTTCATCTTGCTGCAAGAAATATAACTTTATTAAAAGAGTACGGAATAACAAACGGGATGCAGATATTCAATTAACCAAATGCGAAGGAGGTTCAAAGGCGGAAATCAAAGTGAATGAGATCTATTAACTTCTATCCTATTGCAGGCTCGCTGGGCATGTTACCATACCATAAGTGATAAACAAAAATCTGCATGGGCCACCACTAAAACCATGTCACATCCCAGTCCCAAAATACATGGGACCAGGCCACGTGGCATTGTCCAGCTGACACGACTCCGAAGGATATCCCAATTTAATGGATCCTATCGAAGCGTGCTACGCTGTCCTAAAATACTAACAAGTCTAATATGCTAATATACAACAGGTAATGTCTAATCTCATCCACAGAATACAATATCATAAAGACTGAAACAAATGTCGGTAAATAAAATACAAGAGTCTGAATATCCATAATACATTTAAAATAGTCGGATGGGGACAAACCCACTGAAATACAGCAACGGAATAAAAGTGCAGAAAGAAGTAAGATAACTAGACTAGAGTATCAACTAGCTAGATATGAAAACTCTAGTCCGAAACAGCTGCGTACTCCAATCACGGGAACTCCTCTGAAAATGCCTCGAAGTCCTCAATCAGGAATCCTGTCTCTACTCCTGCTCCGTAGATGGTCGAGTACAAGTGCTCGTCCGGATCTGAAAGGGAACCAGGTTCTCAGAGGGACGTAACAAGATACAAAAATGCATGCTATAAAGTATATACTGTATAAACTCGAGGGTGTTCTAACCAGCTACGTGAAATGCACTTTGAAGACAACCCTGGTACGTATGGGTAGGTGAAAGGTATAAAGCATAGCGTCAAGCCAGAGGCTAAGTACCTGGCATTAGCTGTAAACTGGATGCCAGGAGTTGTCATCCTCACTTTTTCAATCAAGGGTAGTTTGGTAATCGACATGGGAATTTTATTTTTAGGAGGGTTGTAATTAATATTGTGCATGAGTAATTAATTATTTATTGTATTGTTTAGTGTTTGATTAGACATAGTATTTATTTTAGACTTGTGTAGTGGACCTAACCTATTTTATTAGATGCATGAACCCAACATTTGGATGAGTTTAGTTTGGGCCCATTTAATTAGGCCCATGGATTAGGAGGTTGGATTTAATTAGTAAAACCATTAGACTAGAACCTTCTCTCTTAATTAATTTCTTCATGAGAGGCCCCAAGGGGTATTTGGGACATTATACATTGCTTGGAGAGGACTTTATGACCAGCCATAATTAGGAGGAGAGAGAGTGCTCTCATTTTATTTCTTCCCCAAATTTCTAGATCTACTTTTCCCTCTTCCAATTTTCCTCCATTCCCCCATCAATTTTTCTCAAATCTCTTTCTAAATTCATCATTGAGGCCTCTACATCAAGGATTTACAAGAAGGAAGCAAGGAGCAAGGAAGAGGAGGCCAAGATCTACAAGGAGAGAAGCTACTTTGCATTTGGTGACTTTTCATTGGGAATCCATCTCCCAATAGGTACATTTTTTTTTTTTCCCTTCTATTAGACTCTAGATATGAGATTTTACCATAAGAAACCAACCCACATGCATAGGCTACCCATATGATTTGGTTTGGAGTCATTTGGAGACCTACGGTGGAAGTTACGTGCATTTTTGGTGCCAATTTTGGGGGAATTCCGAGATTGGCACATGTTGTGTTTGTCAATTGGTCAAATAGACCAAATTAACATATGATTGTTTGTTTGTGACTAGTGTCGTGTCCACAATTGGATACGTGTAGGCCGTATCTCGTCAATTTGACGAAACGGGTTGATTTTGGGAGGTTTCCTCCGACACGAGGCCTTGTGCATATCGCATTGAGATACGGACACGTAGACACACTAATTACTATACGTGTTGCCCATAATTTATGAATTAGATTTGTTCGTATCCTCCAGGATGCATTTGGTTGTGTGTTGGAGCCGTATCGCAAGCGTATCACAGATTTAGTGTGATACGGGTGCGATGCGCTCAATGTGTTTGATATTTATTTTTCTCATTATACGTGCATGTGTAATTATATATATATATATATATATATATATATATATATATATATATATATATATATATATATATATAATAGTGTATATTTGAGTTTGTGTATAGGTGTGTGTCTCTATGTGTGTATATATATATGTAGGAGTATATAGTGATATATGCATATATATCTATATGTTGATACATATGTGGGCATAAGTATATACATATATAGTTAGTAATTTATATGAAGGTGTATATGTATAGAGTTATTCTTAGAGGTATTTTTATAGGTGTTCATGTGTGCAATGTGTTTGAGTTTTGTGTGTAAGGAAGGCTACTCGAGAAGCAATGCAACACTGAGCGCAGAAATGTTTGCATCAATCGAAGGAAAGCTATAGGAGCACTGTACTGAGGGTCAAGTGCAGTATCAGTAACAACGTAGTGAACCACTGTAGCAGTAGCATAATGAACCCTCATTGCAGTAGGATGAATCCATAGCAGAAATCAGAGGTGTGCAGGGCAGCCCCAACTGCAGGGTGTGTAGCACGAGCATGGGAGGTTCATGCACAGTCCTGCAGCATTATGTAGCTGCTGTGCTTATCAGTTCCCAGTCCCCAGTTAGTGTGCAGCGGAGTAGTCACTTTAACCAACTGCAGTAGTGTGCGACCACTACAGAAAATGCAACAACTGCTGCATTGCAATAGATGTTCAGCAAAGGGAGAGTAGGCAGTAGCATACTGCATAGCAACCTGAGAGCAGCTCGTACACACATTAGCAACCTTGCCCAGCAACTCGAAGCTGGGGAATCGAGCAGTTCAGCAGCCTCGGGCATCCTTGGGGAGTAGCAGTGCATTCAGAGGTGCAGAGTAGCAGCAACTTTCCAGCACTGAAGAGGGGGGAGCCAGCAATTGAAGAATTATGTAGTTAAGCAAACTTCAGCAACTGCACTATGCAGAAAATATTTGAGAAACAAGATGTGCAAATGCAACACACTGCTAGCAGCAAACAGAGAGAGGGCTGCAGCAATTGTGCTGTGGAACTACACAGCGTGTGCATTCTCATGCATTCAGCAGCTGCACTTAGAGCACTGCGGCTCATTCACACGGAGAGCAGATACTACACAGCAATTGGTTTCTGCAATGTACAATAGCCTTGGGCACAACAACTGAGTTTAGGCAGCAAGGTATCAGCAGAGGGATCAACAACCTATCTGCAAACCCAGGAAGCCAGTGCAGTATCACGGCAGCAAGCCAAGGCTTGCACTGGTAGTGCATCATCATCACAGTGAGTACAACATGCATCAACATGCACATCAACCTGCAGTAGAACAACATGTTCAGCCATCAATTGAGCAAGTGCAGTGACTGCTAGCACTTTAAACCCAGGAAGCTAACTGCAGTAGAATGGATTGCAGCCGCGTTGCACAGCAACATTGAGTACCAGTGACAGTTTTACACTGAGCGAGGCAGTGTGCATCAAACACACTGTGCAGATATGCAAGCAGCAAGTTGCTGTGGTAGTGCATAGCATTCACAGCAGGGAGTCATCAGCATTAGTGTCAGCACAGTATTGTATAGTATCAGAGATTTCAGTATCAGTATCTGCACAGTGCAGCCTTCATCAGTATCCATATCAGTGTATTAGTCAGTATCAGTAAGTATCAGTTTAGTTCAGTTGGATTTTTGGTTTAGTGGAGATATTGGGTTGTTAGTTATCAAGTTTTGGGTTATGGTTAGTAATTAGTTAGGTCTTATAGATATATGTACTTAATTATGTAATTAGTCAGTTATGTATTTTAGTATGTAGTATTTATATCTGGTTAGTTAGAGATGTGTATGGGTAAGTTGATAGTGTATAGGTAGTTAGCTTATATTGGATTTACTTTGAGTTAGCAAAGTATTAGAGTAGTTAGTTGTTATTGTTAATATATAGCTATATGTATTTATGTAGGTATGGGTGTTTGGTATTATAGTTAGTTCTCTAATAGTATTGAGATATAATATAGGAGCTAGTATACGTTAGCATTATATAGTTAGTGTTAGTTTGGGATTTTATATTGGGTATTAGCTCTATGTTGAGGTTTTGGGTTACCTTGCGATACCAAGGTATTAGGAAGATACTCAAGGTATTGACTTTGGGTATCGAGTTAGGCGCGATACGCATTGGTGCAAGGCCAAGGTATCGTATTTCAACTGTTTTGCTATAATATTATAGTATTTGACTCGTATACATATATAAAACCTATTTTTATATTAAGAAAACTTGCGTATCTTAGGATACGGCTTTTTGAGAGACTTCTTATATCGTAGCTTAACTAGTATAGACTAGTTTCATAATGTATTGACGTAGTGACTTAGCATTAGACTCTTGCAACCTAGATTTCTTCGGTTTGACTTAGAAATGGTTTTGTGACCTAGATGTTGACTAGTTTAACTTAAATTCATTCCAACACCTTGTATTAATGTGATATTCCATATATAGGTTTGTGTGGCACCAGTTGGGACACATTTTGACATTCATTGCTCGGACGACAGGCGAGTACATTCTCTGATAGTTTTTATTAATTGCTAATTACTATAATGCAATAATTTACAAATATTTTACATGAATCTTGACACATTGGTACACGGACTAGTATACACATGGATCAGTCATGGGATGTTACATATATATTGTTCATTGTTTCACGTGTTCTCAATGTTTAACTTAGACAATGTTTCATGTTCAACATTCATGTTTAACTTAGACAATGTTTCGTGTTCAATGTTCAATGTCTAATATTTCATGTTCAAGGTTTATTATTTACATGGCCTTGAGTATCTTGTATCACAACGTGTCATGGTTGGATCCATTGTACTAGTTGGGGGAAAGGGAAAATGTTAGCTAGGTATGTGATCAAATCCTAGACAATGTTTCATGTTAACTTAGACAATGTTTATCCAACGTTAAAGTAGACAATGTTCACCCAAGCCGATCACATATCTATCTAGTATTTCAATCACTAGCATAGTTACAGTTCTTCACCACATTGTTTATTGTTTACCTGTTCTTCCACCATAGTTGATATTATTCATTGTTTCACGTCTTGTATTATATTCTCTATTTCTATTTATAGTCATTATCAATTAATTGGAACTGCTATTGGGTTGTACTTCGCTCCATTCCTGACTGGAAAATATTTTTCAGATGAATGGTTAGAAAGGATGTGTCCCACTCATTATGGACTGACAGATGGAGTATCACCCGAGGATAGTGCCAGAGACTGAGGCCTCTTAGACTTCCATACATTGTAGTAGTTTTCCTATTTTAGACATTGGTTTGTATTATATTTGAGATCTGGAGTTGTGTATAGTTTTGAGATGGTTATGTGATGTATTGAGACTTGTATTTCTTATTCTTTCTATTCCATATCGTGCGTACATCTTCCTTAAGTTTTATATCTAGAATACGTGCAAACTCTTTATACAGCCTTGTCGAATGGATGAGAGATCATCGCGAACATGCACGGGCTTGTATCATGTTTCTATCACATAGAAGGGCAACCATCCTGCGCTAGTTAAGACTCTGTCGCATGGATAAAGGCTCAATCCGGACATGCGACCACCATGGCTCTGCCGCATGGATGGAGGATTGACCCGACATACGACCATCGTGGCTCTGCCGTATAGAAGGCACCTCATGCGCCGACTGGGCTCTGCCGCATGGATTTCATATTGTCTTTGTTTGCTAATACCATATGTTTTTCTTGTGTAGGCTTTGTTCTCCCTCGTGCTGCTTATGATGGAGCATGGAAGGACATCATAACACCTGTTGTTCGGGGTGAAGACCAACCTTATGCGTCAGTTTGCCAAGAATTAATCCAGGAGACTAGGACAGTTCGCCAAGAACTGATCCAGGAGACGAGAATGAACGCCCTACATCCTGCACAGAGCTGTCCTTGTTCATGCAGCGTGCTAGCTGTGTTTCTCCCCTTTATGCGACTTGATATTGGCCGGGAGACTGCGGTGTCGATAACAGGATTTGGATTAATTGTCTTTTCTGTCTTCGATCTTTTTGTATGATTGTAGAGTGCCTACTCCTGTTTCTCCCTTGCTATCCGTCGGTATGGATTCTTTTTCCTATACTGAGGTTTATAATGTGGAGGGGTGATCCATAAATCATTGAGTTCTGCTACGGGCTTGACTTGTGTCAGTAGAAACGACAGCACGGAGGGGCGCCTCTAATGAAAAAGGTTCGTATCAGCAAGACTTCATAGGAGCCCTTAAAACAGGTTTCCATCATATGTACTCATGACCTTGAATACTAATAAAAAACCCTTGAATGTAATAGATTTTCATTATATGTACTCATGATCTTTAATATTAATCAATAAAGTCTCTCATTTTCAGAGTTTTTTTTTTTGTATTTGTCCCATTGTACATTATGGACTTTGGATACCCTACCAGAGATAATATAGACGTAGTACAATATCGCAGTCTGTTTAAGGATGTCCCACTAGGGGACTTTAGTGGACCTATTAGTTCTTGCACGCTTGAGTGCAAGTAATAGATTCGAAACAGGCCCTGCCAGAGGTAATATGGACGTGGCAAGTTTGGTGGATTTAACACCGCTGACGCACTTAGAGTTAAGTACGGGTGCTAAGTTTTAGACGATCAATATCAGAGGTAATGTTGACGTGATAATTGTCACACCCGATTCCAGATTTGGTATTTCTTGAACTTCTAGAATTTAATTTTTTCTGATAATGTATTCTTGCTATATTTCTCAGTGTTGGCCTGTCATTTTATTTATTATTATTTTTTTGAGAGAGACTACCCGAGGCCAATAGAATATTCATTGGCATTTCCATAGACCTGGTTTAGGATTTGCATGTAGAATGAACACCTGGTTCGGTTCATTTGCTTGAACCCATCATTAAACCATCTTTCTCTCCTTTTAGTATATATATGAGTATTTCTCTCTCCTTACTCAATTTTTTATTTTACTCTTCTTGCTTCCTTCTTCCTCCTCCCCTTTAAGCTTTCTCTAGCCAAACCCTAACCCTAGGAAGAAGTTGATGTAACTTGGACCGTGAGAGGTAGAGGCTAGGAGCCACCCAAGGCAAGTACATCTTTCTCAATGGTGAAGCCATGGATTTTCAGATTTTTGCTTATTTGGGTTAATTAAAAATGTGTTTGAAAGAAAATATTCTCCTTGATGTTCTCATCTACTTTAGTTCTTGGAGTTTTGGATTTTGATGTATAGATTTGTATAGATCTAAGTTTCAACTTAGGATTTTAAATAGGTTCCATGAGCTTTTTTTTTGGTTTGATATATTAAAACTTGTTATTTTCTAAAAATAATTATTTTATTTGATGGAGCTTTCCATTTTAAGCATTTTATCTTTTGAATCGCTTAATTTGGAGTTAAATTGAAGTTTTTATGGCCAAAATAAGTTCTGGACTCCTGTTCTCGGACCTGTGTGGCAGGGATGATGAACATTTGCCACAGCAATGCATCGTGCATGAAAATTCTGGCTGCGCAGTAGTGCGCTGCGCATGGATTTTCTTGCCGCAGCAATGTGTCGCGCATCACTTTCTTGCTGCGCACAGTACGCCGCGCATAAAGTTTCTACCGCAGCAGTGTGCCGCGTGCATTACACCCTCAACGCGTGCATCGATGCACCCAGTGCATCAATTTTGTCGCGTAGTGTGCCACACATGGAATTCTGGCCGCGCAGTAGTGCGTCGTGCACAGAATTCATGCCGCGCGCAGTACGTTGCGTGCATGGTGACCCAAATGCCTATTTTTGCCTATTTAAGTTGTTTGCTAGCTAGAATCTTGCAAAACTCAAAACATGAAGGTTGTAGATCTCTGTCTTGTCTTTCCAAATCTTTTTGAATTACCTTATTTAGAGTTCACATGTGAGATTTATCCTCAATTTACTATAATGTATTATTTTTTAATGCATAAACTATTTTAGTCCAGTTGAATATTGGAGCATAGTTTGATGTTGTGCTTCCCTATATTAACACATGATTTTAATCCTTACGACACCGTGGAAATATTTGTATATGATAATTTATTGTATTTTGGCATCGGACAATCGAGTATGAGTATTGCCCCATGTATCGCGTGCCACGAATAAGATAACTCATGAAAAGCTCGTACTCGTGACTCGTCATTCTAGAAAGTTCTTGAGTGCCCACGACTCGAGAACTTAAAATAATTTAGAAATGATTAAATAAGATAAGATTCATCTAGATCCTTGGGAGGAAAGAATATTGTTCTACTGGCTACCCCGATCTCCAAGGGCCCCATGCAGCATGGAATCACCCTGCTAGGCAAGGGCTCCATGACTGACCAAGTTTACGCGTACTGCAGCACATTACAAGACAAGTTTATGTTTATAAGACAAGTTTATGATTCACAAGTTTAAGTTTATGTTCACAAGCTTTAGTTTATGCTTACAAGCTCGGATTTTTGTTTATGACAAGTAACTAGTTAGGTTGTAGTGTTATTGAATGTGTATTTAAGTTTACTCGATAAGCGTACCCTTGGTTACTCGATAAGCGTACCCTTGGCCATCCGTGTTGACTGCAGTATCGGTGGTAGCAATATTCTTAAAGCATGCATTTAGAAATTAAGGCATGTGACAACCTTAGCTAGTTAATTGTAGCAAGCGGTAGAGTCGTTTGGCCGTGCAATGAATGCTGTTACTTTTATTATAGCTCGCTCTTCTAGTTTCTTTTCTCTCGACATGTGGTTAGAGTATAAATTCCTACTCGAGTGAAGGACTATAACCCCGGTCCTTGTTTGCTTTAAGGGTTGTGGTCCTGATCCAGAGTAGTTCCAATGCTCTCTAGCCGTTCGTCGTCTTACTTTCATCTTAGCACTTGTTATCAGTTCTATTATTATATTTTGAGACAAGTACATTGGTACCGTATAAGTCTCAACCTTCATTTATTCTTGCGTCTCTTTTCTGCTAACATTGTGATATATTTGGTCTATCACCTTGAGCTCCTTTGTGGTACTTGTTGCTTGGGGTTCTGACCCCACTGGTTTTGTATGACCAGGTTATCCCGAGGAGAACAATGATCCATCGCACTTCCATCAAGATGGCTCACACTCGTAGGACTGCGGCCGAAGCTCGTGAGTGGGTTTTCTTTCTCCACCCCTCGTAATGTTATCTTATTGTTTGGTATTTTAGCAAAAGGCAGTGTTAGTCCCTTATTTTGATATCACTTCTCTAAATTCGGTCAACATGATGTATATATTAGACCATGGCTGGTATATTTGATCATGTATAATTATGCTCTGCTAGTGCAGCATTTTGTATTCACTAGCATCATGATCATATGTGGTATATAATTTGGGATGCATTTTTTACTTTCATATATGATATACTCTTGTACTTGTATTGATGGATTGAGATACTAGGATTTTTTGGTCTTAGGACTGACGTCATAGCATGCTAGAGTTCACCCATATATCTTCTAGACAACCTTAACATATTGCGGCTTACTTCGGTATTCTGCAAGGTGCGGTTGGCCATATTAATCCTCATATTTATCCAGTATTTTGGGAGCGGGACGTGACAATAATCAATAGTCAAGTAGGAAGGTTTGCTCATAGGTAAGAAGGACATAGCAAATCCTACTGGGGAGGATGTGAGAAAGATAGCTCAGAGGTAACACAAACATGAGCTATCGGTGGTCATACCAAGAGGTTAGGTACGATCATGATATTTTTGTGGAAGAAAAAGGAAACAAGCTAGAGGTAATATGGGCGTGGCTATTTTTTTGGATAGGGAACATGGGAAGTTCATAGTTTAGAGGTAATAAGGACGTGAACTATTTGCTTCCCTTGAGGACATCCCACTAGAGGATCTTTGGTGGACTTATTACTTCTTGTGCACGAGAGTGCAAGTAATAAGTTCGAGACGAAACCCTATCAGAGGTAATATGGGCGTCTTGTGGACCCATTACTTCTTGCGTACCTAAGTGCAAGTAATAGGTTCGAGATAAGCCCTGCCAGAGTTAATATGGACGTGGCAGGTTTTATGGACTTAACACCGCTGGCGTACTTAGAATTAAGTACGGGTGATAAGTTGAGATAACAACGGATATCAAGGGTAATATGGACATGATAATCGATACCCAAACCCGGAAGGTTTGCTCAGAGGTAATATAAACATGACAAACTCGGACGGGGAGAAAAATATTAGGACAAGAGTTCAGAGGTAATATGGACGTGAACTAGTATCCGAGAAACTCACAGATGAGTGGTTTGCTGAGTGTGCTCTATCCGGAAATGTAGATAGGCCTAAGGGTTACTCCATCTGGGAGATTGTTAGGCCGATAGCTCAGAGGTAATATTGACATTGCTAGCGTCTAACGAGACTAGTTTTTGAGTGGTCCCTGCGAGAGTGTGCAGGTGGACCTGAGGACTTCTCCATTGGGGAGCTTTTGAGGATCCATTATTTGTTGCATATCCAGGACTCCTGAATACCATAATGGCTTATTGAGGAAAGGTAATGATGTGCATAGGCACTTGCTGGGGATTAACAACAAAGAGTGGGAGCACCGTACGTCTTTGTTGTCCTGTTGGGGATAGAAAGAAGTACAAGCCTAGCCTTAGACATAGTACTCCTTCAGGAACTTGCTATTGATAGGCATCAAGAGCAAGTCTCCATTGGGTTTCGTGAGCCGGTAGGTGCCGTTAGAGAATACATATTCTACGACGAACGAACCTTCCCATTTGGGTTGGAACTAGTCGGTCGTCTTGTGGGTCATAACCATCGACCTCCTTACTGTCAGGACGAGGTCACCCACTTGGTAGGTCCTCTTCTTAACCCGTTTGTTGAAGGCTCCTGTCACGTCCCAGTCCCAAAATATAATATGATCGACACACGACTAGGCCAGCTGATACAAACTATATTAGGTTCCCAATTTAATGGCCTTATCTGGATGTACTATGTTTTATAAATATACTAAGTCCATAACTAATACTAAATATGCAGTAGGTAAATATCTAATTCCATCCACATAATATAAATAAAAAGTGTTAAAATAAATACTAGAATAAAGTACGGAGTCTGAATGTCATAATACAACCCAAATAAGTCGGATGGAAATAAACCCACTGAATACAATACTGAAATGAAAGTATGGAAGGACAGATAAGATAACTAGACTAGAACATTGACTAACTAGATAAAGATGCTCCAGCCCTAGGCGGAAGGCCTACCAGTGATCAGGGAAACTCTGAATGTATCTCTTAGCAAACAAGACATAGACCTAATTGCAAGTCACCAATTATCATACTAACAAGGAATCCTCAAAGAAAAGAAGCTCAAAAAGGAACTGGATTAAGGACTGAAGGTATCTCTTAGCAAACAAAAAGAAGCGATGGAACAAAGTCCTGGAATAACAGAAGTGGATAAGTTTTGAGATGATACTTTAAGAACCAATTTAAGATACAACCTGATAATCATACACGTCTGTCCGAAATTATGACACTCAGAATCCTTGCCACGCCAGTAAGCATAGCTGCGATGAACGATAGATTTTTATAACTTAGGTATGCAACTCTATAATCATGTCATCTAGAATCCTCGCTGTGCCGACTAGTATAGATGCGAGAAATTCTAAATTTCATAACTAAGATAGATACATCTGAAGTCAGGTACCTACGTTTTCGATACGCCAACTAATATGGCTGCGATAAATTCTAGGCTCCATAACCAAATTAGACGTTTTACCTTTCTCACTGTTCTCATCAACATATGTCATCAGATGATACCGTAAATTTTAGTCCGTAAAATTTATCTCGATATAAATCAAACTTAACGATGACACCAAGAATTAAACTGATCAACAAGAATCAAATTCAATAACAACAAGTGAGAACAGACGAAAATAAGGGAAAGAATTTGAATTAGAAATTATAATAAGATTCTCAAGGGTTGTCCCAGGAATCTCTCAAGGAATTTATGATTGAGTATTCGCTCTCATCCTAGTATCATATGTCCTATATCCTATCGCAGGCACGCAGTAGTACAACTAAGACGTCATACTACCATGACATCGCACAACTTGTGAAGTCTGACCTACATGGGCTGCCACTAAAAATGTGTCACGACCCGCACCCGGTATAGGGGCACGAGTGCGTGGGTACGTTCAGCCTATGCTGCAGCATCGGCGGTAGAACGTTGTCTAGGTCAATACTCTATCTAATCAATTTCTCATGAATATCCAACTCCATAAGGAGACACAGATATCATACTGTAATAGGGAATACTCAATCACATAAAGCACGATGAGATATCGAAGAAAATATATGAAATACAAGACAAGTCTAAAATAATAAAATAATCTAACCTGCAAATCCATAACATCTAAATCTCCAAGTATGCTGGAAACAAGTCCTCTATGTCACAGTCTAGAAAAAATATCCAGTCATGATTGGAGCAAAGTACATCTCTAACAGCAGTTCTACATCAATGATATAAACTATGTAGCAGTAAATAGATAGAAATATACAAGATGCATATACATGTACGAGATATACACAATAAAGGAAATACTGAAAATAAATACAAGAATAAACAATATGACAATGAACAAGAATACTAATGACTAAGTGTGTGAGTACTAGCTTTAACATGTGATCGGCTTGGGAACTTGTACAGGAATAATGGCTTGGCTAGTCATACGTGCGGTGTATGACCAACACTAACATATGAAAAAGACTTGTACATGAAGGGTATGATCACATATCTACACTAAAATACTCCCCACCCCGACTGGTTTAATAGATCCAACCATGGTACGCTATGGCACATGATTCTCTAGGAAGGTAACAAGTCTCCCCGAGAATCTGTGTCTGTACATGCACAAGATAAACAATGAAACAAGACTTGTACAAGATACACTATATACAAGGAATAACATCTCATGACGAGATCCGGATATACCAATCCGTGTAACCATCGTGTCAAGAAATAGGAATATTTACACTAAATACAATGAACATAGAGGATATCATAGACAAGAAACTATCAGAGCATGTACTCGCCTGGGGTCCTTAGCTGGCAATACCAATGTCCTGCCAAAGTATCGTCTGAATGATCCAATAGTCCTATAGACATATCATATAATATAATATAATATTGCATCAGATATTACACTAACACACACAATCAAAACATAATAAACTCAGGGCTACACTAGGTATGACACTGGTCAACTAGGGTCAAGTGCGCGTCTAATTGTGCGGGTGTCGCGTCTGTAATTGCTGTGCAAAACAGATAGTCAAAATGATACGGGTCTCGCCAGTACGTCAGTGTACATATGACAGTCAACTCGCAATACTCAGGGTTACAGGGTCAATTAACTACGGGATATCCGTAATTACACTCGGGTCACCTAGTACATATATAATATACATATTATTAACTAGCATATATCATTAGTTACTTACAATTTATATATATATATACCAATTAAATACATATACAATATATATATTGTATATACACTAATTGAATTCACGTATATATATATATATATATATATATATATATATATATATATACCAATTATATACATGTCAAGCCTATACTAATGGAATACATATACTAATACATATATACTAATTGAGTTCATATACCTTATATATATATATATGTATGTATATATATATATATATATATATATATATATATATATATATATATATATATATACCAATATTCATATTAAACATATACATATACTAATACTAATAC
Organism: Iris macrosiphon; assembly: GCA_036927795.1. Lineage (NCBI taxonomy): Eukaryota > Viridiplantae > Streptophyta > Magnoliopsida > Asparagales > Iridaceae > Iris > Iris macrosiphon. The sequence goes on along the minus strand of JAYESA010000020.1, from coordinate 17,675,460 downwards.
GTACATACATACATACTACCCATTTGAATACATATACACACAATCACATGAAATGACAAAAATGAGGGCATGAACGAACCTGCGCGGGCACGAGATCGACTATGACGATGATGTTGATGATGACGATGATGACGACGATGACGATGGTGACGACGATGATAATGACGACGATGGTGACGACGATGATAACGACGATGACGATGGTGACGATGATGATGACGATGAGTCGAGGAGAAAGGGAACATGGAGGATCAGTGGTCCAGGCGCCGGGTTCAAGCGAGGGGAGAGCTGCTGGACGGTGGTGGTGGTGTTGAGTGGTGGTTGGTTGGCCGGAGTGATAAGGGTGGTGGTGATTATGATGATGATGGCGGTGATTGAAGAGGAGGAGGCAGGAAAGAAGGAGGAGATCCGAGGTGGACAGCGGTCGAGGGGGGTTGCTCCGGTTGGCTGGGCGAGTTCGACGCAGGCGGGTCGAAGTCGACGGTCCAGTCGTGCTCCAGCGTGGTGCAGCGGATCTGGATCGAGGCGACGAGGAGGAGGAAGGAGAGTCGGGTCTGGATCGAGGCGAGGCCGGCGGGGTCGAGCTCCAGGCGAGCGGGAAGAGGACAGCGGGCTTCAGGCGGCGGTGGGTGGATCCGGTCGGTGTTCAGTCAACGGGGAGAGGAAGATCCGGCAAGGTCGTCCGGTCGAGGGAAGGCTCGGGCGGGTTGGTGTGAAGTCGGGTTCGACTCCGGTCGAGGGAGGATGGCCGGAGAGGTCGAGCTCCAGGCGAGTTGGTCGTCGAGTGGAGGAGGGTCTCCGGCGCACGTAGTCAGGCGCGGGGTGACGGGGGCTCTGGTCCGGTGGGACTCTGGCGAGGACAAGCAGGGAAGGAAGAAGAAGGTGAATAGGAAGGTGGGGTGCGGCTGAGCAATAGGTTTAGGAATAAGAAAAATAAAGAAAGGGAAAAAAGGATATTTATATCTAAGTATAATATATTGGGTTGACCTAGAATAGGGCTTGGTCAAACCCTTGGGAAAAGGGGCTTGACATGTATGTATATATATATCAAGGGCTAGGATTCAAATGGATTCAAAATGAAAGGCTAGGAATGCATTTGGTTTAAAGTTTGGAGGGCCATGGTTCAAGGAGGTTGATGTGGAGTTTTACACACTCCCAAAAATTATGGAAAAATTCACATGAGAGAGAAATGGGTTTATTCACGTGTCGTGTCCAACATGGCGGACACCTTAATGCACTTTTGCATAAAAGTGCCCAACAATTGGAAAATTGCACAAAGTTGGGGTTTGGTTTTATTTAATTAAAATAAATGCAATTGGTGTTCTAAAATAAATTAGAAGTACATGGGGTTAAAATTAAGTGGGACAAGTGTCATGGACATAGAGGGCTCAGAATAGAATATTGTCCTAATTTGGGTTACACGAAATGGATCAAGATTGTGTCTCCAATTTCGATTGGAACGCACAACGATGCAAAAGTCAAATTTATTGGAATTAAATAATAACGTCTGCGACAAAAATTGTGCGACTAAAATGAAGCACAAGAGAACATAATTATAAGTTACACAAGTGTCAGAATGGAAGGCGGGCATGTCTAGGACAAGATTGTGGAATTTGTTGGAAGACAAAAGCTAGGGTAGCGCTCCAAATATCGAAGCAACGGTAAGACGCAACAATTAAATAAAATCACGATAATTATTTATAACCCTAAATAATTAATCCCAAAAATTACAATTTAAATCCATAACACTATATTTCGGTTAGGGCTCCATCTAGTGGGCATCTAGGTCTAGTCTACTAACTCATGTATTAATGAACACTATACAATATAATATATATCTATACACACATCATGCAATTTATTTAAAAATAAATACACACAATACCTATAATATATAAAATGACAAAAATACTCCTATTTTTAGGATGTGGTAGAGACACTTCCTTTGGGTTCTTGGGGAGGATTCTATAGACTGTGTAGTCGATAAACGGGAGCCTCGAGTCTCGGATGCTAATTTCTGCCTCTACGGCATAGCTTAGACACATGCAGAGGTTTTTTTGGGCAGACTAGCACTTGGTTGACCATGGTGATCAATTGTTGAGTATGGGCAGGGACGACCAAGGAGGCAACAAGACCAGCAAGGACATCATCCTCAATATTTTATAGTCGAGGGACATGCTCTATGAAGTACCCCTCGAAGGTAGAGATTATACCAAGCGTGAATTGGTGGTAGAGAATCAAATCCTCATACCGGATTTCGTACTCGCCTCGGACCTGACTGACGATCAACTTAGAGTCGTCGTAGGCCTCTAGATAGTCGGCTCCTACTTGCTTAGTGAGCTGGAGTCCAATAATGAGGGCGTTATACTCTGCCACATTGTTGGAGCACGGCTCTGTGAGAGAATAAGCGTGGTTGATAACCAGATTATCTGGGGAGATCAACATGATCCTGACTCCAGCGATGGTGTAAACCCCCTGATTTTTCAAGAATTTTTAATTTGGAATTTTTCATAATTTTCTGGAATTTTCTGGGAATTTTCTGTAATTAAACTAAGGTATTTAAATTATTAAATAATTTTTAATTGAGGTTTAATAATATTAGAATATTATGAAAATAATATTTTATGGTGTAAAATAAAAAACTAGACATAGAATAATTTTTCGGGAATTTATTGGACCCGAAAGTATTTTTAAAGCCCTAAAAACTATTGATTAAATTAACCTAATTAATCTGAACCCGGTTCAACTAAACCATATTAAACCGAACCCAAAATAGACCGAACCGGCCGGTCTGCCCGAACCGGCCCAACCCCCTTAACGGGTCAGATCCGGGTCAGACCCGACCCGCTAAGAACCCGACCCGCCATCTCTTCTCTCCCAAACCCAACCGTTCGCCTCCCCGACCTGCCGCCGTTCCGCCTCCCTGGCGCCGCTCCGGCTACCACAACGGCTGCCGTCGGCTGCCCCGCTTCCCCCAGCCGTTCCGCCTCCAGTAACCGGCCGGCTGTTCCTCTCCTTCCCTCCGTCTATAAAACCCTTCCCCGGTCGACTCTCCTCCGCCGACGTCCCAGAGCTCTCCGCCTCCCTCCGGCCGCTGCAAACCTCGCCGACCTCGGCCTAGCCAGCCACCCGCTGCTCGGCCCTCCTCCTCCCGCAGACCCCGCTGCCGCCTACCTCTTGCAGCTCCTTCCCCTCCCCCGATCCGACGTCGAGCCCTGCACCGCCGTCCCCCGCCCGCTCCGGCGCGCCGCCGCCTCCGGCAGAGCCTCCCCCGATGCGCCGCCGTCCCCCGCTTCCTCCGGCCCGCCTCTGGCCGCCTGAGCTCCGTCAGCCTAGCCCTAACCCTAACCCTAGGGTGGACACGGTCCGGACACAGGACACGGTCCGGACACAGGACACGGTGTCCCCTCGTTTCGTGTCGACTCGGACACAAAAATTTGCAGTTTCGGAGCCCTGTTCAGGTATTCTTTTCTCTTTCCTCGTAGCTTTGTTTCTTGTTCTGTCTGTTGCATCGCGAACCCTGCGTGACCCCCTCGGTGCCCGTGCAAACCGCTCGGTGCATCGTGTCCTGTGGCGATCGCGAACCGCGATCCAAAAATAGGAAAACCAACGCCCTGTTTCACCCCGGAACTGAGTGTGCCCCGCCAAACGGGACAACTTAGTCGAACGCGGTCTTTACCGAAATGTACGCGACATTGATACGGATGTGTGAGATTTCGCAGAAGTTGATTTGGATGTGTGTGCACACCGGAATCGACGCGTATCCGCCGACAACGTCCCATATCCGTCCATTCTGGAACACGCTGTATCTTTGTGTACATATGTCAGATCGAGACGAAACTTGCACCATCGGACTCGTAGAAATACGCTGGTCCTGTGAGCCAAGTTTGGTTCGATTCTGAGAACGTGGACAAAATTGCGTATCGTGGGCCCCACAAGCTCCACTTAACGGGCGATTTTGAGAACGGCTTATCGGAATCCAATTCTATCATCGTTCCTGACTTGTTGACACTAAGTTGGGCGAATTTGGAGACCTTTAACCCTGACACATTTTTCGGTGTAAAGCGGCCCACATGTGGATCCCGCCTTGACCCGAAATAGTCATTTTTGCCCTTGTCTCCAAATTAGACTCAAGGACAGGCGTTTCTAGCTGATTGATATTTTCTGGATCTGACGGTGATGTCTATTTCAGCAACCGGAGTACTTCCTGCAAATCTCGCTGAAGTTAGAGTTACAATTGGAGCCGGAATCCCAGGCAAGTGTACCTTGCCAATCTCTGCAGTTTTTGCTACTTATTTCCTTGATATATATACTTGTTGTACATGTTTTAACCTAGGACCGAGTGACTTACTTAGCTTTCGATTAATAGTCGGGTGCCAACCCCGTACGCGGAGTTGTGTAACGTCACATAGACATGGATATCGTGACCCTTTGCATTCTCGTACTTGCATTATCAAGTACGTTTTACCCAGGACACCTGACACTATTCATGATACAGAATCGTCCTGAGATATTCATGATGATTCTATATAGGATACAGTTTTTATGACTTATTCCTTTGCTTAGATATTATATGACTGGATGCATTAGTTATGATCCTGTATGGCATGGACATGAGACATCATGGACATAAGATGCATGATTACATTGGGTGGGGAGAGTCACACAAACTACATGTTGATTATATATTATGCCGGTGTCATAGTCTCCCTTTGAGCTAGACAACCACATGATATCACTGCTACCGGCTCCCCGACACAGAGCTTGTAGTAGTTTCAGCTTGAGTTCTAATGCTGCTCTCATATTGCATATCACTTAGCTGGTTATATATTTGCCCTATTGTTTCATTTATTTGCTGCACTGCATTATCTTTGGCTTATATTTTCTATACCTTGCTATGTCCCCTGAGGACCTGGATCCGGATTATGTCCCCAGGACTAGCAGACGAGATAGACCCCGAGGTACACGGAACAGGAGTATTAGCAGGAGCAGACACTGGAGCAGTACCAGATCCAGTAGTCGAGTGACATCTACTGTATCTTCTGAGTATATACTTTGTCCATACTCAGTATTGTTGTTGATATCTTTATTTCTGGATCTTGAACAATTGTAACAGACTTGATTATCGGGTTGTTTCCCGATTTATGTACTTGTGATTTGATGATGATGTTTTTCCTTTTGTTGATATTTGATATATTCATTCTATGGATGAGATTAGTAGACCCTGATTATTGTTGTAATACAGCTTAAGTATGCCCCGATGGATCCATTAAATTGGGTTTGTCCATCGGTATGTGCTGCTGGCCATTGCCACGTGTCTAGTCCCTCGATATTTTGGGACTGGGGCGTGACATAATTTTTGTGGTGGCCCATGCAGGTCAATGACTAAATTGTTCGGTTTCAACTTAGGGACCGAACAGGCCTGCAATAAAGATAGGATAAATTTTTAGGATCTCATCCACTTGCTTGAAACGTTCTTAATATCTATATCGGATTCGAATTAAATTCTTGACTTGCATCATGCCTTGATTCCTGTACGCCTCTTATTGTTTACTTTGGTTGCAGAATTATGGATTCACGAGCAAACGACGAGACTCCTGCAACATCACCACGAGATGCTGTGGTAACCAACGAAGATGAAGTAACACCAGTTGACGAAGGTCAATCCGCTCAACAGCACAGTCAAGCGAATCAGCATACCTCAAGAATCCAACAAAATGATATTCCAACATCGACGCAAATTACTCCACCAATACCCGTATTCCCACCAGGACAGGCTATTGACGGGCATCAGATATTACAAATGATCTACGCAATGATGCAAGCTCAACAACAAATTCAACAAGAGGCTCTGCATCATGAGGCGGAGAACTTGAGGAGCAGCATAGTAATCGCACTAGAGCAGGCAGATTTACCAGCACGACGGCCAACGACGGGTTCTATCGCCGATTTTTGCCAACTGAAGCCTCGTACCTTCTCAAGAAAAGAAGAGCCCACAGAAGTTCATGAGTGGCTCACCAACACTCAACATCAATTAGAAGCAGCTGAGATTCCCCGAGAATGTTGGATGACTGCTGTCAGAATGCAATTAACGGACAATGCACATCACTGGTGGCTATCTAAGGAGACATGGCTCGGACCAGACCGAGTCACTTGGGAAGAGTTCTCTAGACTCTTTCAGGAGATGTTTATTCCAGCTATCGCTTGATCAGAACTTTGGGACAAGTTCAATCGCCTCACTCAAGACAATCTGACAGTGGAGGAGTACAACACTGAATTCATTCGTCTGAGTCGCTTCGCCTCAACCTTGATTCAGACAGAAGAAGAGAAGGCTGAGAAGTTCTTCGACGGATTAAACATTGAGCTACAGAAACTAATTGGATCCATTGCTCCTACATCTTACCCGGACGTCCTTGCTGCAGCCCGACGCATGGACCGCGTCATCAGGAGAGAGACCAGTCTGAAGCGGCCATCCATATCAACACCAGCCGGAGCACCACAAGAAGAAGTTGCAAAAAGATCTCACATGCACCAGCCACCAGAAGCATCTCCACAGGCAATACCTGTCTGTCCATATTGTCACAGGCGAGGCCATATAGAGAACAAGTGCAGACAAAAAATGAGATTATGTTTAGCTTGCGGATCCAGTCAGCATTTATTGAGAGAATGCCCTGAGCGTAGAGAAGGAGCACCAAGGGCAAACCAACAAGCGTTACTAGTACCGAGGCCAGCCTATCCAGTATTGGGAGCACCGCAAACGGAAGTTAAAAGAGTTATACCACCACCTCCAGGAGGGTATCAGCCGAGGCCACCTTTGATACCCCAGGCACTACTCTTCCAGCAGGCTCAGCAGCAGCAGAGGAATCGACTGCAAGAACGCAGACAAGCCCTGACGATGACCTTGGAGAACGCGCAGATGCATGGAGTAGCTAATGCACGTAAGTGATTCGTAGTTATCTTGTTTCTAGTATTACTTTAGTTTGTGCCTGCTGGTTCGTGACCTTAGACTTAACCTGACTTGCTAATAATAGATAATCTAGTGATAACCTAGTTAAATAACCTAGAATATTTTATAACTGATAACCTAATATATTTTTGAAAGATAACCTGGTTTTCTAAAAACTGTAATTTTCTAAATTTCCTTCAATCGGGAAATTTTATAACTTTCATCACTTAGGGAAATGATTTCCCCTATGTGTTATTCTTACACCCTCAACTTTGATAGTAATGTGCCTCGAACAATGTTTACAACCGTGTCATCTCTGTTGACCGGTTATTCTTTGATTGCGAGGACGCAATCCTCTTAAGGGGGTAGATTGTAAACCCCCTGATTTTTCAAGAATTTTTAATTTAGAATTTTTCATAATTTTTTGGAATTTTCTGGGATTTTTCTGTAATTAAACTAAGGTGTTTAAATTATTAAATGATTTTTAATTGAGGTTTAATAATATTAAAATATTATAAAAATAATATTTTATGATGTAAAATGAAAAACTAGACATAGGATAATTTTTCGGGAATTTATTGGACCCCGAAAGTATTTTTAAAGCCCTAAAAACTATTGATTAAATTAACCTAATTAATCTGAACCCGGTTCAACTAAACCATATTAAACCGAACCCAAAATAGACCGAACCGGCCCAACCCCCTTAACGGGTCGGATCTGGGTCAGACCCGACCCGCTAAGAACCCGACCCGACCCGCCATCTCTTCTCTCCCAAACCCAACCGTTCGCCTCCCTGACCTGTCGCCGTTCCGCCGCCCTGGCGCCGCTCCGGCTACCACAACTGCCGCCGCCGGCTGCCCCGCTTCCCCCAGCCGTTCCGCCTCCCGTAACCGGCCGACTGTTCCTCTCCTTCCCTTCGTCTATAAAACCCTTCCCCGGTCGACTCTCCTCCGCCGACGTCCCAGAGCTCTCCGCCTCCCTCCGCCCGCTGCAGACCTCGCCGACCTCCGCCTAGCCAGCCACCCGCTGCTCGGCCCTACGCCTCCCGCAGACCCCGCCGCCGCCTACCTCCTGCAGCTCCTTCCCCTCCCCCGACCCGACGTCGAGCCCTGCGCCGCCGTCCCCCGCCCGCTCTGGCGCGCCGCCGCCTCCGACAGAGCCTCCCCCGCTGCCCCCGGCCTCCCTCCGGCCCACCTCCGGCCGCCTGAGCTCCGTCAGCCTAGCCCTAACCCTAACCCTAGGGCGGACACGGTCCGGACACAAGACACGGTGTCCCCTCGTTTCATGTTGACTCGGACACAAAAATTCGTAATTCCGGAGCCCTATTCAGGTATTCTTTTCTCTCTCCTCGTAGCTTTGTTTCTCGTTCTGTCTGTTGCATCGCGAACCCTGCGTGACCCCTTCGGTGCCCGTACAAACCGCTCGGTGCATCGCGTCCTGTGGCGATCGCGAACCGCGATCCAAAAACAGGAAAACCAACGTCCTGTTTTACCCCGGAACTGAGTGCGTTCCGCCAAACGGGACGACTTGGTCGCACGCGGTCTTTATAGAAACGTGCGCGACATTGATACGGATGTGTGGAATTTCGCAGAAGTTGATTTGGATGTGCGTGCACACCGGAATCAACGCGTATCCGCCGACAATGCCCCGTATCCGTCCATTCTGGATCACGCTGTAACTTTGTGTACACACGTCGGATCGAGACAAAACTTGCGCCATCGGACTCATAGCAATACGCTGGTCCTGTGAGCCAAGTTTGGTTCGATTCTGAGAACGTTGACAAAATCGCGTATCGTGGGCCCCACAGGCTCCACTTAACGGGCGATTTTGAGAACGGCTTATCGGAATCCAATTCTAGAAGTTCCGTTGGGTTTGTATCATCGTTCCTGACTTGTTAACACTAAGTTGGGAGAATTTGAAGACCTTTAATCCTGACACATTTTTTGGTGCAAAGCAGCCCACATGTGGACCCCGCCTTGACCCGAAATAGTCATTTTTGCCCTCGTCTCCAAATTAGACTCAAGGACGGGCATTTCTAGCTGATTGATATTTTCTGGATCTGATGGTGATGTCTATTTCAGCAACTGGAGTACTGCCTGTAAATCCTGCTGAAGTCAGAGTTACAATTGGAGCCGGAACCCCAAGCAAGTGTACCTTGCCAATCTCTGCAGTTTTTGCTACTTATTTCCTTGATATATATACTTGTTGTACATGTTTCAACCTAGGACCGAGTGACTTACTTAGCGTCCGATTAATAGTCGGGTGCCAACCCCGTACGCGGAGTTGTGTAACGTCACATAGACATGGATATCGTGACCCTTTGCATTCTCGTACTTGCATTATCAAGTACGTTTTACCCAGGACACCTGACACTATTCATGATATATAATCGTCCTGAGATATTCATGGTAATTCTGTATAGGATACAGTTTTTATGACTTATTCCTTTGCTTAGATATTATATGACTGGATGCATTAGTTATGATCCTGTATGGCATGGACATGAGACGTCGTGGACATGAGATGCATGATTATATTGGGTGGGGAGAGTCACACAAACTACAGGTTGATTATATATTATGCTGGCATCGTAGTCTCCCTTTGAGCTAGACAACCACATGATATCACTGCTACCGGCTCCCCGACACAGAGCTTGTAGTAGTTTCAGCTTGAGTTCTAGTGCTGCTCTCATATTGCATATCACTTAGCTGGTTATATATTTGCCCTATTGTTTCATTTATTTGCTGCACTGCATTATCTTTGGCTTGTATTTTCTGTACCTTGCTATGTCCCCTGAGGACCTGGATCCGGATTATGTCCCCAGGACTAGCAGACGAGATCGACCCCGAGGTACACGGAACAGGAGTATTAGCTGGAGCAGACACTAGAGCAGTACCAGATCCAGTAGTCGAGTGACATCTACGGTATCTTCTGAGTATATACTTTGTCCATACTCAGTATTGTTGTTGATATCTTTATTTCTGGATCTTGAACAATTGTAACAGACTTGATTATCGGGTTGTTTCCCGATTTATGTACTTGTGATTTGATGATGATGTTTTTCCTTTTGTTGATATTTGATATATTCATTCTATGGATGAGATTAGTAGACCCTGATTATTGTTGTAATACAGCTTAAGTATGCCCCGATGGATCCATTAAATTGGGTTTGTCCATCGGTATGTGCTGCTGGCCATTGCCACGTGTCTAGTCCCTCGATATTTTGGGATTGGGGCGTGACAGATGGTGTTGCCCTTGGGACCTGTTCTTGAAGCACCGTCGAAGAACATCCACCAAACAACTTTTGCGCTTATCATATTGGAGTCTCCCACTTCGTCCGGGATCTTCTCGTAAAGATTCGAGGTTTCTGGTACTGGATGGGCAGCCAAAAAGTCAGCCAATACTTGGCCTTTGACCGCCTTATGTGGAACAAATATCATGTCATATGGTGATATAAGTATTTCCCACGTAGACAAGAGGGAGTTGAGTGCCCGAGGTTTGGTCATGAGGACTCTGAGGGGGTTAACTCGTGAGATCAGATGGATCATTTGTCCCGTTACGTAATGGCGAGTTTTCTGGATAGCAAAGACCAGAACAAGGCACTCCTTTTTGACAAAATTGTATCTGTGCTCCGCGCCGACCATCATCCTGCTGAGGTATTAGATGGCCTGCTCGTGACATGTGTCACTCTTCTAGGCTAACAGAGCGCCAAGAGAGTGATCCATTGCTCGTACATAGAGCATAAAGGGCTTCCCTATACAGGGGCTACCAGCACCGAAAGGTTCATGAGGTATTCCTTGATGTCATCAAATGCACGATGGCACTCTTCGACCCAGACAAAGGAGACTCCCTTCTTTATGAGCTGGGTGAATGGCTGACAACGTCCAAAGAGATTTGTTATGAATCTTCTGATATATGCCAATCTCTCTTGAAGGCCGCAAAGTTCTCTGAGGTTCTTCGGCAGATGCATTTCAAGGGTCGCTTTGGCCTTGTCAGGGTCTATGCGGATACCCTTCGAAGCTATAACAAAATCCAGGAACTTGTCGCTGGAGACTCTTAGGAAATATTTGGTAGGATTTATCTTGAGATGGTGCGCACGTATTAGGTCGAACACAGTCCTCAAGTCCTGAAGGTGATCATCTTTGGAGTGACTTTTGACAGCGATGTCATCGATGTAGCACTCTACTGTTTTGAGCAGATATTTATGGAAGATGTTGCTCATAGCTCGCTGGTATATAGCACTTATGTTCTTCAGATCGAAGGGCATGACTGTGTAGCATTATACTCCTATCGGCGTTCGGAACGATATATTCTTTTCGTCATCAGGAAATATCTTAATTGATTATAACCAGAGAACTCGTCCATAAAGGACTTGCGCTCGAATCCGTATGTGTTATCAATCATTATGTCTATGATCGAAAGAGAAAACTCATCTTTTGGGCATGCCGCATTCAGATCACGAAAGTCTATGTAGATTCAGATCTTCCCATTTTTCTTGATGACAAGCACGATATTTTCCACCCAATCAGGATATTATTTCTCGTAGATAAAGCCATTAGCTATTAGTTTGTTTACTTCACCTTCGATGGCGTTCATGATATTCGGACGAAATTGCCGTTACTGTTGCTTCACTGGCTTAGCGTTCGGCAAGCTGTCGAGCTTGTGGACAACGATCTGAGGTTCCAAACCCGGTATGTCTTCATAGCTCCAAGCAAAGACATCGATATATTCCAGTACGAGTTGTAGCAGGGATTCACGATCTTCACTGGATAAGCTTTTATTGATGAAGATAGGTTTGGGGGCAGATTCCTCTCCCAGGTCGACTTGTATGACCTCATCTTCGGTGGGAGGTTCTCGCTGCTCGAAAAGTAGCTCTCATTGCGAGTCTAAGCGCTGGGCCCACGGTTCCACTTCAAAGAGTTTCGGTGAGTCCTCGTTGTCTTTCTCAGGGTCAGATGATGACATATTGATAGATAATGTTCATCTAAAGAGGTCTCCGATACCTGTACGGAGTCCCACGTGGAGGATTTGGAAGAGTGTGATTGTGACTTATCTTCTTCCTCCGATGCTTCGGGGGTTGATGGAGGTGTTAAAAAACCCAGGCCATGTCGGGTCTTATGGTAGTCCTCGGCTTTGCCTGCCGGGGCGGTGAAACGTAAGGATAGTCGTTGACCTTTGTCGTGATTCAGACCTCGGTCACTCTTAAGATCATAACCCATCTTCTGGATGAGGTGCTTGGCTTGACAACTGGACCGATAAAGTTATATTTTGCCGGTATCAGGTTCTGGCTCTTGTTCCTCCGGGATGAAGGACTGGTGGCATTCTACCCTGCCGAAGATGATGGATTTGTCTCCCCTCCTCCTCGCAGGGACCGTGAAGTAGGAACTTTGGCTAGGGAGGATCTGGTTTACTACATAGGTAGTAATTAGGAGAAAGCTTACGGAGGTAAGCTCCATTCGGTCTGGAGCATTGATTCCCCATAACGAATAGGCTAACTCTATCTCTCAATTGCCTATCCTGTGCTTGAGAAGGTCCCCAGTTCCTGGGCTGCACCTCAGGTGCATTTTGTTGTCTAGTAGCATTTGTCCACTTCTCTGACTCTCCCCTCCCAAGGGCAGGTTCTTACGCGTTAGGAATCCGTGTTATCAAAGGATTTCCTGCGATTATTTCTAGTATGGAATGAGTCAGTCATCCACTTTGGTATGTTGGGGCGAACCAAAAAAGTTTGGGTAGAGCCGGATCAAAGTATATGTCTATACAATTGCAGGCCTATACCGTGCTCTATAGAGTACAATATGCTCAAATGTGTGACATCGAAATAGTTCAAAGATAACCCTTTATTCATAAAGGAGGAGATCTTTTTTAGGAGAATTACATTGTCTAGGGACGGAGAGTTAGCATGAGTCGCTACATACTCTTCTAGTTTGTCTTCCTCGAAATTTGTCTCCAATGCAAGCAAGGGCTGTGGAGGCCTTCTACGAAGCTTGACCACCAATGGTTCGGGGACAGGAGCCGGCACTGGGTCCTTCTTTCGACTTATCAGCCGTACCGACAGAGGTTGTGGCACCTTCCTCTGTATTTTCACAACGAAGGGAGGGGTTGCATCATGAGCATGTCCATTAAGGTGGACCTTCAAAGGTTTGTCTGATGTCACGCCCATCTCTGCTTTGTCGTTGGCATCATTCGCTCCTTCGTCCTGGTGGACTTGTTTGTACATGAGTGAATCAGAGTAGTAGGCCTCTACCCCTTTGAAGGGATCAATATCGGTGAACTCTGTCTTAACCGTGCCATGGTCGCCAACGTACTTTAGGCACTGGTGCAGGGTTGACGGCACAAACTCGTGTATCCATGGATGCCCCAGCAGGACGTTGTAGGATACATCTACATCAATGACATAGCATGTGACTTCTGTTTTCAAGTCACCTATCTAGCATTTCAGGCAAATTTTGCCCAGAGGGTAGCTTCTTCCAGCTTTGAAGCCACTGATGGTAGTATTGGTGGCCATCAGCCGATGCATTGGGATGCCCAAGGTCTGAAACAGACTCCGGAGGATGATGCTGATGGAAGAACCCAGATCGATGTGCATCCGGTCCACCTTGATGGCGCCGATGTATCCTGTGTAATACAAAGGGCGATCGCGTCTATTATTTTTCAGTAACATGTCTTGTTGCGAGAACGCGATGCTGGGTATTGCCTCCGTCATATTATTACTGTGGGGGCATGCCGCAGGATCTTCAGCTGGCGGCTTGACCTGTGCCAAGTAGGTGTTAATGCCCCATTCAGAGTGTTTCGAATGTCTTTGGAGAGTCGGAGAAGCTCAAATAGTGACAACTTCGTCGGGGTATTGGCAAGCTGTGCGAGGATGTCGAAGTCATAAGGCTTCTCTAGCCCATGCGACGTATCTTTGCGCAACGGTTTATCGAAGCAAGTTTCTTTCTGCTTGGACTTTTCCGTGGCTGGAGGTTGGGACAGACCCGGATCCGATGAAGCAGGTGCAGTGAGTACGATCGTTAGCGGAGCATCGTCGTTGGGAGTATTACCACCCCGCTGGTAGGTAAGGCCCGGTCTAATCGCCCTTACCATAGCTTCCTCAGTGGTGGGGGACACCATATGGAAGGACTTGGATTTTTGTCCTTTGGACTTCATGGCGGAAGGCGTCGCTTGCTGCATCAAGTTTGGAGCGAGGTCTGGGTGAACACATGACCTCGCCCCGTTGTTGTTGTTGTTGTTGTTGTTGTAAGGACGCTTTCCCCTGTCATCAGCGACATGGATCTATATTCCTAGTAGTCGGACGCCCTTTACTTTCCTCTCAGCACCAACGACATTTCTGATGAACGTCGTCCAGTCTTTGAACTGGGTGTCACCCATCCAGAGCCTGACTGCCGAAAGTAGATTCTTCCGACACATGTCCATCAACGTGAATTCAGGATTACCTGGGGGTAACTTCAGCGCGGCTTGCCTGTAACGTTCGACGTATTTTTGAACATGCTTTTTTCTTTTTGCATGATGTCTAGCAAGGAGGACATCATCATGTCACATCCCCCGTCATAGAATCAGATGAGGAAGAGACTTTTAAGATCGTCAAATAACGATATACAATTGTCCTAGAGGCTGCAGAACCATTCGAAGGCCACCCCAGGCAATGCCCCGACAAAGAGCTTGGTGAGAAGAGCGTTACTGCAGGGTAGATGCCCTGTTATTGTCTCAAAGAAGCTCATGTACTAACGAGGAGACGTCTTCCCTTCAAATGGATTTAAGTTGAAGGGCTTGTATTTAGGTGGAGAGGGCACGTCTCTCCACTCGATAGAATATGGTTGTTGAATCCCGAGCTCGCACAGTAAGTCTTGATTGCCCATTTAGTCCAAACGGGCTCGCAGTTCTCGCACCTCCCGTATTGCTTTTCGAGCCTTATCTACTGTAGAAGGATTGGATGATCCGGGACTAATGTGATCGCCGTTGACGGGCGAAGCGGTGGCGTTTGAGTCTCAATTTGCCCCAGGATCTTGAGTAACTTATCCCGAGGTTCTTGGTGGCTGTGAGGCCATGTTTGCCTTGATCTCGAGCATTGTCTAGGTCAAGGCTTGCATCGATGCACTCATGGTGTACATCATAGCCTCGAGAGTCTCGAGATGATGTCGATCGCTGGATCCCTGTTGATCATCTTCCGCCATGTACTCTGTTCTTACATAGGAGGAAGTAGATGGAACAGTGGACGTCGTACTTTCTGCCTCGGACTCTTGCAGCGAATAGTCCTGGGGAAAAGTTGTCAGTGTCGCATCCTCTTCGGACTCAGAGAGAGCACTACCCCCAGCGTAAGAAGATGCATCTTCCTGGTGAGGGTGACTACTCCCAGGGATCTCGATATATGTTTCTTGGGAATCGCTGTTCCCTCGGAATGCCGGATTGTCATGGAGTTCTGGGGGATTGCTACCCCCAGCTTGCAGAATTACTAGGGGCCTTGAGGAAGAACCACCCCCAACAGCTGACAGTTTCTTCTTGGAGTGGATGCCCTGGAAAACTCCTTCTGTAGGTACCGTTGCATGTCCTCCTTGGGCCCCGCCTTCTCGACACGTTGGCCGAAAGCGAAGGGTTTGAGGTGCTAGACTTCTGACCTCCCCTTGTGGAGGGAGACTTCCAAGCGGAATAACACGAGACGAATGACATCTCCTCCTCCTATGGTAATTGTACCTATTTTTTGGGATGCTGCCAGGTAGTGCCTTTGGTTGCAACCGTTGGAATACCGACTGCATGTTTGTTGGCACTGCTATTTTAGCACAGCAGTAGTTGATGATGATGTTGGCACAGGGGTATCCTGGAGGGGATACCTCACATGTCGTGGTTGCTGACCTCGCTTTGCGCTTGTGGTTGATCACGTTGCATAAATCAAGCAAGGAATGATCCACCTTTACACCCTTGTTACGAGACCGGGTAGACCGAGCACATGGGTGTGTAGGTGTTGTCTTTGCTCCCTGTCCTGGGGTTCGTACAAGAACTCTCCCCAAGTCGTTAATGGAAGACTTTCGGGACTGACTCTGTCCGTTTTCCACTGCGGGTTGGACACATGGGTCGGTCTAGTACAACTTTTCGTCAGGGGCTCGCATAATAGTTAGCGAAGCCTACTGACGGCCGACTGTATGAATAGTTGCTTGAGCTTGGCGAGCTCGCACTGCCCTGGACTCCTTCGACCTAGCATGCACCGGTACGTAGTATGAAGAGTCCAAGTTCACATCCTCCCCTTTCTCAGCAAGGCGCATGGAGTCAGCGCTGCGTGACGGAAGGTTCTGCTACTGTACTGGCCGTATGTGGTCATTTGCCTGCAGCCGACGATTGGTTCCGTATGTGGACTTTTACTTGCGGATGCCGACTTATGTGGCTTCTGCTGTGGCCTCATGGAATATGTCTCAGTACCCGAACTTCTGGCATTGTAGTATTTTCCTTTGCGAGAGTATGGGCGCTGAGCGCCTTTCCCGACTGCCGTATGGACAGGGTCAGCCTGGGTTGACGCATGATATGCGTCTGCGACAACAAGGAGAGAAGTGGGGAGCGCATGCTCCGCAGTTGGGTGAGGCGCAACGGCGTTCACTACCCATGTCCTGCGGGTCTTCGTAGGCTTTGTTTGCCTTGGAGAAAGACTCGCGTTGTCCCCGGAGAGCATGTTCTTGAATGTTTGCTGGTCGAAGCGTACTACCAACATCATTTGGGTTGAATCCAGCTTGGCCGTATCGGACTGCGTCACTGTCTTCTCATCAGAAGAGAAGTTTCTCCTCAGCAGAGTCACCATCTTGTCCGCCATTGCAAGTTTTGAACGTTGAAATAACAAACAAAAAAGTACAAAGAGATCCTAAACAGAAAATCTAAGTACAATATTTTGATCTGGGTAGTGACGATGGAGCTTGAGCGCAGCAGCGTCTCCTTTACTCCGTTGACGGTCTGATGAGAGAATGCGGATGTTCTCTTCTCTTCTCTCTCCTGAGCTTGTGTGCACGTACGTAGCTGGCCGGGGGGTTGTAGGGTATGCTACCCTTACTATTTATAGCAATTCTGCTGATGGGCTATATGTACCGCATATGCCTCTGTTTGGTGGCCGCATACGACTCCTTTAATAGAATGCGGTTGTAACTGTAGTCGCATGCTACGGACAGGCTGCCACGTGGTCCTGGTTACGATATATTGTTGAAGAGATCTCGGGGTTGTTGCGTGCGTGACTTGGTCAGCTGGACACGTAGTCAGCACCGATTATGCGAGAAATTCTCTTCGGTTGTAACAGAAAGATCCTACAAGTCGAGAGCCGCATAACGTCTTGGCCGCATATCGTCGTGGCCGCATACGTGCTCTCGTTTCGACTTGGTCGTATGGACACTCTGGTTGCACGATATTGTGGCCGCATACATGCTCTCATTTGGCCTTGGTCGGATGGACACTCTGGCCGCATGATGACGAGGTCGCATGGGTATATAGCCGCATGCAAGCTCTCGTCTGGCCTTGGTCGGATGGACACTCTGGCCGCATGATGACGAGGCCGCATGGGCATGTAGCCGCATGTGAATGGACACGTGGCATGGCACGTCTGTCGAGGCCATCAATGAGTTGATGTGACCTTTTGTCTTTTCCTGAACCATCGTCTTCACGAATCTCGAAGCGTCTCAGTGTGACGAGTGATATGTCAGAGTCTGACAGTCATCGAATGCTGTGTCAGGGAGGTTTTATGCTGCCTCCCTACTCTGTGGTTGTTCAGGCCGCATGTGACTTTTCTGCGGCTTGGTTGATTTTTTTTTTGAGGAAACATGACCTCTATACGGCCTGCATGATTTTTCATGCTTCTACAGTGGACAAGAAGTTGACACTTCAGACTGTATGTAAAGATTAACTCCTGCAGTTTCTAAAGGATGAGAGATTTCTCGCCTTTGAAGATTCTGATAATCGTTAATGAGCCCCCTTCAATGACAAAACCATTAGTTTGTAACTGCTTGGCAAGTAGAATTCCCTGGTGAATTGCATGAATTTTAGCCCGATCCAAAAAACGAGTTCGAGAGCCAGGTTTTGGCTGCTATGAAGTTCCTTTTATAGTCTCTTGCGATTGCAACAGCTGCAATGAATGAGGGGGAAGTGGCACCATCCACATTTATCTTGATGATTCTGTCGTCTGGCGGTGTCCATCGATCCGTCCTTGTGGTAGCAAAGCGCATTCTTTGAAGCTCGGATACACTGTTAAGTATACCAACTTAGTATGTCTGGTGGATAGAATTAGCCTGATGAATGATGTACTGGGTCCTCGGAGCTTCGTGGCGATAGATGCAGACACATCTTGCCTTCCAGACAGCCCAATGGAGAGCTGCACCCAGTTTGAACGCATCATGAGATTGAGTATCCTTTAAGTAGGTTTCAAGCATAGTGTTCACATTGTAGCGACATTCTATCCGTAACCCCACTAAAGTTGTTGCCACGTTTACATGACGTCATCATCACATTTTATATAAAAAATTGATCACAAATGAGTAATTTTATATTATAATTCAAAAATTAAACTAAAATATAAAAAATGTAAAATTTAAAATATATATATTATATATTATTATCGTTGTGTCACACCACAATATCGTTGGATAATGTTATTACCCAAAAAAATACTTGAAAAATAAACATTTTTGTTTCTACAAACACAATCCCACACCAAACATTCCATGCTTTTCCACCTAACATTTATATAAAAGTACACAACTAAAAACATTGCATTTATTTCATGGATAAACTAAGGCCTAAGATAAAGGCACTACAAAAATGACTCGGGACTAGTCCAGTATTGGTGCTAGTCTAGTTAGAATTTTTTTTTACTCAGACTGGTCCAAATTTTACTAGGGCTGTCCACCCTCTCCACCTCCCTCCTCCTGCTCCTCTCCCACCCCTACCCTCCTCCGCCCTCTCCTCCTCTCTCCTCCCGCGATTCTCCACATCTTCGGGTCGTCGACCTCGCCATCGACCGCGTCACCGCTGTCGAGCCGTACCTCGAGCACCTTCCCGTCGGCTCTGTCACTACCAGAGTCCTCCTCGGAGGGACAGCAGAGGCAGACGAGGTCGGCTCCCGTCAGCTCCGTCGCTCCCACCCCTTCCAGCATCCTCCTCCTCCTCTATGGATCCTCTCCTCCGCCCCCTCCAGCAGCCTCCTCCTCTTCCTCTTCCTCTTCCTCCCCTCTGGATCCTCTCATCCTCCTCCCGCTCCTCCTTCCGATCCTCTTCAACCTTCTCCTTCTCCTCCTCCTCTCCAGTCCCTCTCCTCCTCCTCCTCCTCCTCCTCCTTCTTCGCCTCGTGCAGCTTCGCACCCCCCTTTCCGGCCTCAACGCAGCTCCCCCTTGTGTCATCTCGCGTAGCTCTTTCCTCCGGACTGTTAAAATTTTGACAGTCTTATCAATTGAAAGGACTGTCAAAAGTTTGATAGTTCTAAAAATCAACATATTGTTTTTGGACTGTCAAAATTTTTGGCTGTCATTCCAATTGTTAGGACTGTTAAAATTTTGAGAGTCCTTTCAATTGGCAGGACAGTCACTGACTATAAAAAAAATTAATTAGAAGTGGGCAGCTCGATGAGTAATTTTTTGGAGTGACAAACTTATAATTATTAAGGATAAAAATTTGGATTGTTCTGGGTCTTTTTTTAGGTTCTTGATAAAGGCATTGCAAAGATGACTCGAGCTATCCCAAATTTTTTTTCTAAATTTTTCACTTAAAATTTTACTCAGGACTAGCCCAAAAAAATATTTAGCACTGTCAAAATTTTGACAGTCCTAAATAAATTTTCGGCTAGCCCCGAGTAAAATTTTAAATAAAAAATTTGGACCTGAGTGTATTTTGTAGTGCCTTTATCATCAGCCTTTTTTTAGTGCTTTTATCAGAGGCCTAAACTAAGGTTTGTGATAAAGGCTGTCACGACCCGATTCCGTGGAATCGTTGGGGCGTCCCCCGAATCGTGACCGCCGTGCGGGCCTGGGGTTGCGCCCGCACAAGGCTAAAGTATTTTGCATAACGAGCACATATTCAGAGTACGCAGATAAATTGAAACACAGATTTGAAACATGGAAGAATTCTCTTTATTGATAATAAACATCTATTACAAACTCTTGAACGAGTCATCTAATTTGCCGCACGGGCTTACAAAAGTGTTGACACAAAATGATATAGCAGTCATGTACATTACATCCCTTTACTAAACTTCAAAATGTATAGACCTCCGGGCTGGAGGACGGCTTTGCCACTGAGCTGCATTGTGTACAGAGTTGCAAGCTCCTTCCTTCAAGTACTTCAAAATGCGGCGCGATCAGGATGCGCCAACAGCTGGACTAGATCGGGAAAGACGACTTCGGCTCCTCGCTCGGTTCGCCTTAGTGCGGGGAACCTGTTTCAACGAGGGTCGGTATGTCGAAACATACTGGTGAAGGCGAGCTAACCGAACTATACCAATCAACACGTTGTTTATATGAAGCATGCATATTATTTGTGGTTTTCTATCTTGCCTTAGTTCATTTACAAGTAAGCAACATATAGAATTTACTGAAATGAACTTATCACTGTTCAGTGATTTTTACCTACCCGTCTGAACCACCTGCACAATACTTACCATGCCTTCCCTGCTACGAAGACACAAGTTAGTTTGCAACAGGTTTAAATACACATTGGGATCACTGGCTGGAAGCCATTATGGACAATAGTCATTGACGAGGATGCATATGATGAACATTCCAAACGAACAAGCATGCACATGAGTAACCGTTCCCAAGTTGAATGACAAGAAGTATTAACCAAGTCTATTCCCATTTTATCTTGACATCTTTTAGTTATTACTTGGTATCGTTTGACAGGGGCAAACAAGGATGCAAGATTTATTAGGTGTGAAGACTTGGAAGCAGGGCTAGCTAATCGGGATGGTAGCCACTCACTTAGATGGTTGGAAGGGAGAAGGAAAGAGGCGCTTCAAGACTCTGCTCTTAAGCCGCCTACTGCTCGTTCACCTGCATCACGAACAGCTCGATCAATACCTCTTCCACTCTTTCCAATCTCGGAATTGAAATGCAGTTCAATGAACGAAACCAATGAAATCCATCGAAACCGTTCAAGAAAAACAAGCAAATCCGAAAACCAACTCAAAGCACGAAAGCAACAAGCGACATCAAAATCCGAGGCAATAAAAGATAACAGCGGAGAGGTCCCTCATGACTCTGCCGCTAAGTCGATCCCGGGGGCACGGTCCACTGAATATGGTAATCGATTCCGAAGAAGCAAATCCATAACAAGGATGAATTCTTGTTTCAATCTATCCCGATCGAACGATACCATCTTGTGTTTCTTAGCCGCGCTCCTCGAATAGGAGGAACGGGGCACCACAAAGGCACTACAAAGTACACTCAGGGCTAGCCCAGTATTGGGGCTAATCCAGTTATGAAGAAATTTTACTCAAGCTAGCCCAAATTTTACTCAGGCTAGCCCAAACTCTTCACCTCCCTCCTCCTGCTCCCCCCGTCCTCTACTGCCGCCCCCGTGCGCAGCAGCGGCCTCGTCCTCCACCGCGTGAACGCTCCGCCTCCGCCTCCTCCCCCGACCTCCACCGACGCCTCCCGTCGCCGCCTCCCGTCGCCGCCTCCGCCTCCTCCCCCGCCTCCCGCCGCCTCCTTCCCCTCCCGCTCCTCCGCCTCGTCCCCCCTTTCGGCCTCCGTGCAGGATCCACCACCCGAACCCACCCCACCTGCCTCTACCCCCGTCCCACCCTCGCTCAGCTCAAGCTCGACTACCTCGACACCCTCGGCGTCCGCCGCTCCTCCCTCCCCTCCTTCCTCCGCCGCTACCCCCCGGTCCTCCACTCCAGCGTCGTGGAGGACTGTAAAAAAAAATCAGGACTGTCAAAATTTTTGACAGTCCTGATTATAAAATTCTGAACATATCCTAACTACCTACCCCAAAATTATACTAAATTTGAAGACTACTACCTATGTCCAAATTACACTAAACACAGACCTAATTGTATACATCTCCCATGGACTTTTGCTCCATAATCGAGTGCAAATTCTGAACATATCCAAACTCCAAAATTTTGACAATGACTATGTGTTATTGAGGGTGTCATGCCCCGTATTATTTGTTTTGATGATCTGGATACGTCTACTACACGTTGAACCTATGTAAGATTTCTGCTGAATCTTGTCCCTGTCGATTATGCACACAATATTCTTTCCTATCGTTCTTTTGCTTTTCTTTGTAATGGTGATCTTGCAGCTGCTCAAGCATCTCTGGTGCTTATCCCGTGAAGATCAACATCACTCTTCTTCCCATAGAGAATTTAGTGATATTGTTAGTAACTTAGTAGATAACCAACAATTATCATCAACACAACAGCAGCAAGACTAGTCAACAATTATCATCAACACAACAACAACATGACCAGTGACGAGAGATAAAATGACAACGTTGATAAAATAGGCATATGAAAAATGTTGGAACTACCTATAGGAAACAAGAGTTGGTTGTTACCTTCAAATACAATGTAGTCTTTAGTGTGGAGAGGTGCAAGCAAAAGGAGGTTCACTCAAACTTATAGAGACTTTCGTTCAAGTCATGGACGGATACACTATTGGAAGGACTGTCAAAATTTTGACAGTCCTACCAATTGGAAGGACTGTCAAAATTTTAACAGTCCTAAAAAATCAACATATATCTTTAGGACTGTTAATATTTTGACAATCCTACCAATTGGAAGGACTGGCAAAATTTTGACAGTCCTGATTATAAAAAAAAAATCAATTGGAAGTGGGCAGTCCGGTGAGTAATTTTTGGAGTGACAAATTTGTAATTATTAATAGTGATAATTTGGACTGTCCCGAATAAATTTTTTGGAGTGACAAATATTTTCTTTAAATAAAGTATTAGTTCTAAAATGATTTATAACTTCACGAGGACTGTCAAAATTTTGACAGTCCTATCAATTGGAAGGTCTGTCAAAATTTTGACAGTTATGATTATAGAAGAAGAAGAGAAGTGGGCAGTCCAGAGTGAATTTTGGAAGTGATAAATTTGTAATTATCAATAGTAAAAATTTAGACTGTCGCGAGTGAATTTTGTAGTGCCCTTATCAACAGCCTAAACTAACCCGATAAAAGTATACTAACCTTTCTCCCTCCTCCCTCCTACCACACTTCAATCAAAATGGCCCACCTCTCTCTCGACGAGATCACGCCGGAGAAGATCTCCGTCGCCGCCGGGATCCCGTCAGTCGAGGCGGAGGCGCTCCACGCCGGCCTCCGCCGCGTGCTCCAGGAGCTTCGCGGGAGCCGCGGCGGTGGTCCGGACGCATGGAGGAGCATCTCGAGGGAGCTGCTCAGCCCTGACCTCCCTTTCGCTTTCCACCAGATGATGTACTACGGATGCTACAGGGACCGCCCCTCCGGCGCTCCTCCGCCTCCCGCCTGGTTCCCCGACGAGTAAAGATCCCTTCTTTGCTCTCTTTTCAGTTTGTTGCTTAGTTCTACGCAGCACCGAGACACGACACGGACACTCGGTAATTTCACTTGGACTCGAGGCTCCACAGTACACTGTGACACGATGAAGTAGGGGCCTAGTATACTGGACAAGTAAAGATCCAATATTTGCTCTCTTTTAGTTTGGCAAGCTGTCATATGCTGGCTAGGAAGCACGGACACGGTGTCAGACACGCCAAAAGAGGGTCTAGTATGCCTTGGTTTGGGATTGCTGCCACTTTTAAGGCAGTAGAAGAATATTTTAACAGCAGCCTCCCAATTAAATCCAGAAGCTGCCCCTAAAGTCGAACTAGCTTTCCAATTACTATTATTATTATTATTTTTTTTTTTGGATAAGCATATATGAAAAACGGGATATGTTCCGATGACTTGTATTGTAGAACGAGTGATTGCCATGTTAGATCAATAGGAGAAAATATTTAAAAATGAAAAACAACGTTGTCATGTTGGACCATGTGGAATCTTTTCTCCTATTAGTCCAACATGGCATGTCTCAATTCACAATATGAGCCATTGGCTAATATCCAGTAGTGGCCGTCATGATAAGCGATCCCAAACCCAGCCTATGTTGGACACTTCTCTTCTTTTGGAGGTTCAAATCTATACTCCATTTGTGCCATTTTAAGTAGGGTTTATAAAACAAGTTACACTGCTGTGCAAATTTAGCCATTTGGCCACAAATGGACATTCGACGTACCGAGACGTATTGAAATAATATAAATATATCACCACAAATATGGGGTTTTGGTATAGTAGCAAGGACTAACACTTAGAAGCCAGAATCTTTTAGGAGGTCAATGAATCTCAGTAAGAACCTCGATTCAGCGGGTTCTTACTTGGGAGTTCGTTTTCCTTGCGACGGGAGAGCGTTTTCCTTGCGACGGGAGCGCTTCCCATAACATGACCAAAATTTTAAAAGGGGACAATTTTTGGGAAAAAAGTTGGAGAATTTTTAATACACAATGCAAATGATCTCTCTGTAACTTTGAACTGAACTTTATAAATCCTAATAAATATTAATATATCTATAAAATTTGATAACAATAATTAATAAACAAATTTTTTATTAGCACATGCTTCCATCACGCTCCCAACTTTATTTTCTGAGTAGTCGCGCTCCCTCGCTCCTACCCCCGCTTCTGGCTTCTAAGCTTTAACATAATATCAGAGCCAACCAAGTACATGTCTTGTCTTGTTTTGCCATACTTTTTAAACGGATTCAAGAAAATTACTATGCCGGCATAAATCCAGCACTCTACCCATAAAATGAGCAGTGTGTTGGAATAATATGAATATTTATTAATACTTAACCCTCAAACGTATGTGAACTTTCTGAGCCGAGAGTTGCCATCTATGATTTGATTTGTAGGACACGTCTCTACCTACTATAATTCCATGTATCCGGTACTTGCTACATAAAAAAGCTTGTTCCACTTTCATAAAGTTCATCACGTTTGTCTATAATACTTCTGAGTTACCAAATAGTAGATGTTACGCTATTTCTTTATTAAGAAGAGTCACTGGACAATTGTACAATCTCTCTCTTCAGCCCCACATTGGCCAGACTAGCTAGTATACCATATAAACCTTGATATATATAGTTGGCCTTGATCCTTATGCAAACCATTCCTTGATTTAGACTTTCCAAATCCTTTTCTCATATTCTAACTTGGTATCGGAGCTAGGGTTTGGTAGTGGAAATTTTGGTGGTATCCCCTTAGTCCAGCGAAATATTGTAGTTTGCGAGAAACATTAAGTTTCAACCATCTTGGCAAATCTAAATATTTGGTGTAGACTCTAGACTTTTGTGACAATATGTAGATTTCATGTATAATTAAGGGTGAGTTTGATATTGCTGAAGCATATCAGACATTGGTGTAATAAGCTACTTTCGTAAGTTGCTGTCATAAGCTTCTTACTGAACCAGTTTGGTAGCTACATCCTGAAAGGTGCTCTCGAAAGCAATAAGGTGTTTGGTAAAAACTTGTTTTTGTATGTTGGAACTATTGAGAATGACCAAATTACACAAGATTGGTAAAAGGAGTGAAGGTATAAGATGAAATTCTAGGAGAAGCTAAGAAATATTTGTAAAAAAGAACATGATAAGCTGAAGCAGCTTTTCGAAACAACTCACTCCCTGCTCTCGATAGAAGCCCATAAAACATAGCAACTTTTCACTAATAAGTACACCCAGTTTTTTTTTCCTTCAAAAAATAAGCCAAAAAGAAGAAGAAGCTTTCTTGAGCTGTACAAAACCAAGCGAATGTGTAGTTTAGATTCATAACGTAAAAAGGGTAATCAGAAAGATTTTGCTAAATCAGCTACTTCAAATCTGTTCCATGAGGTGTCACAAATCTTGGCATATATTGTATTACTTCATTATATAGAAAAGAGTCCTTGACATTTTACTATATGTTTCTGATGCATAAATGTTTTTCTTGAAACATAATTAGTAGTTAATGTGTGTAAACCACAGAGATAGTGCGGGTCTAACAAACATCGGCCAGGTATTAGAGCGGCGGGGAAAAGAGTTGCTTGGCTCAAAATATCAGAATCCAATCTCAAATTTCTCTGACCTTCAAAAATTTTCTGTGTCAAACCCTGAGGTAGTAGAATTACCATCATGAATCTTTTAAGTTCGATTATTCAGGAATCCACATTAACAAATTATGCACCTTTCTCCTTCACAGGCTTATTGGAAAATGGTTTTTGAGGAGATGTGTATATCATTCTCTGTTCCTCCGTCGTGTATATTACGTGAAGATAGTTCTTTTCCTGGAGGCCAATGGTTACCAGGGGCTTATATGAATTCTGCTGGCA
This sequence comes from Iris macrosiphon, assembly GCA_036927795.1. Taxonomy (NCBI): domain Eukaryota; kingdom Viridiplantae; phylum Streptophyta; class Magnoliopsida; order Asparagales; family Iridaceae; genus Iris; species Iris macrosiphon. Next base: position 17,649,176 of record JAYESA010000020.1, on the reverse strand, counting down.
ATTGTTTAAGTGATAAAAGAGGTCGTGATCATGTGGTGGTTATATGGAGAGATGAAGGAAGTGATTCATTGCCTGTGAATCAGATGACTTTGAAGGAGCTGAAAGAACAAGTATGGTATGCCTTTGTTTCCCATTTACCAATTCCCATCTTTCAGATTTGCCCTGCACTTGAGGATAGCATTTCAAATATTCCTTCTGCTCTTAGTTAATTTTTGATACAATGCTCATCATTATCCTACAAACAGTGTACCATGAGTAAAATATAGCCTGCAGAAACTATACATGTTATGATTCACCATGTTCTTGTGCAACTGTTTATTATTGATCTATGAACTCCACGGGGAAAAAGATTAAGATATGTCTTAGTAACTCATTGTCCTAGGTTCACTAAAAGCTTACAACCAGAGCTTGTTTGAGGCCCTTGACTTGTGAGTTCCCTGAGAATGTGAATTGTCCCCACCTAGAAAAATGTGAGAAGGGTCATGAAATGATGAAAGAAAAGAAAAAAGAGAAATACAAAAAAATATTACACTTATAATCGTCGAAAAGATTTTGATAACGTAGATAGTTGCTGTCATCTTCATGGAGGCCAATATCTTCTTTGGAGTAGTCATTGGCTTCCTCAGGTCAAAAGTCAAAACTCATTTCTCTCTTTCTATCTCATATTTTCATGTCATCCCTTTCTATTGTGCACATGATCCGATCATGTCTCTCTCTCTCTAATCTGGTTCGCTCGATTGATTCATGAAGGCAAGTCCAAGGTGGATCTGTATGAACCCAAAAAAAAAAAAAACAAGACTGTGTTGGACACCTCTGACAAGTAGTGTATGCTTTTCTAGTAAGTGATGAATGAACCGTTAGCCATCTAAGAGATGGGCACAGATTTTTAGTGTGCAAAGCCCTTCCTAGGCATCTCCGATGAGTTTCACCCTTGTATGGTACTTGATTACAGGTTTCCATGCTTCCCAATCTAAGTTGGTAGCAATACCAGGAATCCAGGATTATATTACTGAGTTCAAATCTAGTCTAAGATGTCTCTTATTTTCCTTTCCTCATGTACCCGTTCCAGCATTCCGCTGTTTCAATCATTATAAGATATGCAAGCTCTCACTTCCTTCCCCCCCTTGCAGATCAGGTCATTATGTTTATTCAATAAGTTACATTTCGTTCATTATTTCTCAATTCTATTGGGCAAATACTTGGTGGTGCACCATGAGTTTGAGAGGAGATGTTGGCAAATGTGTAGTCTGTATTATGCACTTGACCTTTTTGATTTTTCAGTTTATACTTAGTTATATATATGCTAAGACATGTAGTCCTAATAATAATAAAATACATTCTCTCCTATAATATTCACAGGTATTAGTCTATATGCTCTTCTGCTCCATAATTGCATATGATCTGACTTTGTTTTGCAGGAATGCCTTGCAAAATATTCTGTGTATCTTGAAACTTTTTTGGTCATTTTCTTTCTCCTGTCAGTTATTGACAAAGATTAATGATGGCTTCCTTGAAAGTAATTGAAGAATAAACGACCTGAATAAATGGAAACTTCATTGGTCATAAGTAAATATCACATGATATGCAAATAATGCAATTAGCTTTTCCTTAATGCTGCAGTCTAAGCACGGAGGTTTTTGTGCAATTTGATATGATTACATACTTTTGGCACCCCATTACATGATCATCTTATTTTGCAGTCTTGTCGCAAATGCACTTGATATGCTGGGATTGGCGAAAGGATCTTCTGTTGCTATAGATATGCCAATGACCGTGACTGCTGTAATTATCTACCTTGCTATTGTCTTAGCAGGTTATGTGGTTGTGTCTATTGCTGACAGCTTTGCTCCAACTGAAATATCAACTAGGCTCAAAATATCAAATGCAAAAGCTATATTTACACAGGTTTGTGTTTTTTAGTATTGGATTTTTTTGCATCTAATATCCATAGTCATGCATATCTGCTACATTCCTGCTGCTACTCTATGACCTCACAGTCTTCACTTGGGATGAATGTTTTCATTATGCTGTGGAACTTGATGAGTCTGATTCAAAACTGATCTGAAGTGATCAAATTAGGGTTTATGGTTTCCCTAACTTGAAAAAGTCGGAATCATAGAGAGGGTTTTCATTTATAAAGGACAAAGAGATGATGGTGATGGAAATCACCATGAATTAGTTTTATTAATTATCAGTCTCTTCTCTTCTTAAGTTAGAGAGAAAGAGATTAAGAACCCAACGAAAGAGCACACAAAATTATTTGTGATAAAATTCAAGTACAAAAGAGGCTTTGGCTCTCTTTTTGTACACATAGGCAATCTCCAATATCTACTAGAATTAGGAGCAACTAAGACCCTAAGGACTAAGTTAGAATTCCCTAACGCATTCCTAAAAGGAAATGTGAGAGAAGGAATAGTAATCCTAGAAGTTGTAGGAGATCCTTTAAATCTTAAATATTCTAGCCTCTAGGAGATCCTCTTGGATTAATACTCCCCATTTAGAGGAGCGTACCTCCTGCAAGCGCATAACTCTAGGTTGTGGAAGAGCTTCTTCTCCCTCAGATTGTCGGTACCACTTTTTTTTTGACATTTTCTGTCCTATGCGATGAGAAATGATCTGTTAGTGTCGGACATTGTGACACTTCCTCTCCAAGAGATATTCCCCCTTCAATGGCTTCTCATTCTCCACAAAGATGATCTTCTATTGTTGGCAGCATTGTGTCAACACTATCAATCCTGCCAGGCATCGACGACTCGAATGGCTTCAAGTATTCTGCATTCACCACGGAATACAACTACATGTATGGTGGTACGCGGAACCAGTAAATATTGTCTTCCACTTTCTGCAGAATATTGAACAACCCATAGCGGATAGACTTTATCTTCTTGCTCTCAGCCCTAAGTCACTCTTTGGTCAACTTGAACAACACCAAATCTTTGGTCAGCTGCAGGATGTACTGAAAATACAATCTCCTACATGATTTTCTAGCTGCATGGTTTGCATTTATGAAGAATAAAGAGGATACAAAATAAAAATATTCCCCTTGTATGGTATCCTTTAATTTCTTGCTGGTGCTCTTCTAGTATTATCCTGTGACCTGGTTTAATGAGATCCTGAACAGTCTACATCTGCACAGATCTCTCCTAAATAAGTTTCTACTGCTGCCAAATGTTGATTTGTTTAACTAGTCTAGAACATATTCTCCAAATAAGGTTATAAAAGGTGTTATGTGACGTTTGATGTTTAATGCTTTTGTCGTTGATATTATAACATGGTAAGGACATCCAAAGCCTCAGTCCGTACAAACGACATATGACTTCCTTGTGATAACCAAAGCTTCAATTTTGGAATTGTGAAATTATGTATATGTAAGCCTATCTACCTTTCTAGTTTTTCAGTCTTAAAACGGGAGCAAAGTGCAAAAATGGAAGTGGAAGATTTCTTTGTTGTTGCTTCAACAATGCATTACAAGCTTACTGTTTGTTTTTCGTGAAGAAGCATGCTAACTGTTATGGAAGGGTCAAAAGCATGATAGACATGAGTTTTTCCAAGTTACAATGGAACCTTTGTCAGATATAATATTTTCCTAGTCTGATATGGTTAATCTGTTATGCTATTATGTGTCTTCATGTTACGGGCCGGTTCGGGCGAACCTATACCCGTTACTCACATAGACCGGCCAAAGGGAAAGACACAAGACCCAACTAGGGTTGTCCATACGTAGCCGGCGGCATTACTTGGCAATATTATTAGTAATATTAGCAATAGTTAGTTTCCTTTCAAGGAAGATATTATTAGCAATATTACTAATAATGTTTTTCCTTGAAAGGAAAGATATTACTTGGCAATATTATTAGTAATAATTAGTTTCCTTTCAAGGAAGATATTATTAGCAATATTGCTAATAATATCTTTTCTTTCAAGAAAATAAATTACTAGTAATATTATTAGCAATAATTAGTATGCTTTAGTTTTCTTTCCAACAAATTATGGTTAGCAATTGTAGCCATCCTCTATCTATATATAAATGTGAGAATTCTCTTGAGAAGATTATCAAAAAAAAGTTTAATAAAAAACATAGGCGGTACTTCTCCCGATCTGAGAAGCGCTCACGCCCGCGACAAGGCGCAACACCAAGGCCGTCCGGTCACAAGACCAGACGGCTTCTTCATCATCTTCGTCCCATCGTCCAGTTACGCGTGCCTTCGCTAAGCAAGAAGAAGTGCGTAACAAGTTGGTATCAGAGCAGTTCGATCCTCCCGACCTCATGGCTCCTATACCACTATCCAACGACGAACGCCTCCTTTGACTCGAGGCCACCGTCGACGGCATCCGCAAGCGTCTCGACGCGCAGGCCGAGAGTACCGCTGCGACCCACACCTCCATCGCCGACCTCTCCGCAAAAATCAACACGTTGCTCGTGAACTCGACAACCACCACAACCGGCCGCGGCACCTCACCCTCTCACAGTACCAGTCCTCATGCAGGGCCCACACGGCAGCGGCAGCCCATAGAGGGGACACCCGCACGCCGACGATAGGCCCCCCCGCGGGTCCTTCCCCGCTTCGACAAACCCCCCCTTTTCCTCACTCCACCCCCACGACCCCCCCCCCACGAGGAGTTCATTACGGCGAACCCCTGCGCGGGGCTCCTTTCCGCAACGACTACTATCGCGACCCACCTCGCCACGACCCACCTCGCGGCACTACCGTGACTCCTTCCGAGACCTCTTCCGCGGCCTCTTCCGCGACAACGACAGATACCGCCGCCCGCCCGACCCTCGCCACTTCTACGAGGGGGCCGAACGCCGTGGAGGCCGAGGCGACGTCGGCGAGGACGCTGGCTACCTCACTTTCCACGTCTCAACTTGCAACCTTACGGCGGCACCGGCGATCCTTTACTTTGGGTGTGTCATTGCGAGCGGTTCTGCGAACTCCACCGCATTCCAGAGGAGGAGCGAGTCCAGATGGTGGGACTCAAACTTGAAGGTGAGGCTCAGTCTTGGCTCGACGGGTGGCAACGATGGGTAGGCTGGATCGACTGGGGGCACTTCTATGACGAGTTTCTCATCTTATTCAGCATTCCTACGCATCGCGGGATGTTGGGGGATCTCATATCCCTCAAGTAGACGGACACGGTCGCGGACTTCAACCGAGAATTTCAATCCCTGCTGTCTCGAGTTCCGCGCCTGTCCAGCGACGAGGAGATCGACATCTACATCTCCGGCTTGACGACAACCATGGGCCAGGATGTGCACCGCGACCGGCCATTGACCCTCGCACATGCCATGCAGTGCGTGCGCGAGGCGGAGCATAGGTGGACAGACGCGACACCACAACCGTTTCCAGAAGCCTCAATCGCGGTGGGTGATTCCCGTCCGCGCGCTACGCGGCACCCCAGCGGAGACCGACCATCCCGGGCCCCTCTTTCAGCAAACCGACCTCTGGCGGCGGGTCCCATGCTCCAGGGCTCTCTGCGGCAGGACCGGCCTGCACCTCAGGGACGGCCGTCCAGGCCACTTCCGCTGGCTTGTCGGCGCCCAGACCTGTTCCCCGTCGACTCAACGTAGCTGAGATGGGCCGAGCGCAAAGCAAAGGGCCTCTGCTTCAACTGCGATGAGACCTACTCCCCCGGGCACCGCTGTAAGTACCTCTTTTATCTAGAGGTACCGGAAGATGAAGATGCCGATTTCTTAGAGGAAGAGTTCGACGAGGACGACAAACCGCCAATCTTCGTCTTAGCCATCCATGGCCATAAAGGGGGGACAATGCAGCTTCTCATTCAGATCCACGGGGTGCTACTTCTTTGCTTAGTTGATTCGGAAAGTACTCACAACTTTGTTAGGAGCAGCAAGAACGGTCCGGGTTGCAAACAGAAAGGAGCTGCCTTGCTTCGGGGAGCTCGGCATATTAACCTTTACAGTGGCGGACCATATCTTCGCAGCCCCCTTCATGGTCATCCCTCTCGATCGTTTTGATGTCGTTTTAGGCGTCGAATGGCTTGAAACACTGGACGAGATCGGGTGGGACTTCCGGCACCTCACCATGCGTTTCACCTTCCAAGGCCGTGACATCCTGCTCTCGGGCCTCTCCCGTCACGATGATCAACCCCTCATGGTCGCGGCCATCCATGCCAGCGACGAACCACCTCTCCAGATCCTCATCCACAACTTCACCTTCATCTTCGAGCTGCCCTACACACTACCGCCTCATCGTTCCTGTGATCACCGCATCCGCCTCAGGGAAGGCACTGAGCCGGTCGTGGTTCAGCCATACCGTTACCCGTTTCGCCAAAAGGACGAGATAGAGATGCAATGCGACGAGATGCTAGCACAGAGTCTTATTCGCGCCAGCCAATCACCCTTCTTCTCCCCTGTGTTGCTCATCAGAAAGGCCGATGGCACTTGGCGCTTCTGCGTGGACTACCGCCAACTCAATGACAAGACCGTCAAAGACAAGTTCCTAATTCCAGTGCGGAGGAGTTATTCGATGAGCTCCACGGCGCAGTTTTCTTCTCCAAGCTCGACCTCCGCTCGGGCTACCATCAGGTTCGAATGGCGGGCGAGGTCATCGACAAGACAGCCTTCCGCACGCACCACGGGCACTTCGAGTTCCTCGTAATGCCGTTTGGCCTCACCAACGCCCCTTCGACCTTCCAGGCCCTAATGAACGAGGTATTCCAACATTTTCTACGGAAGTTTGTATATATTTTCTTCGACGATATTCTTGTGTACAACCCCTCCATGGAAGAGCACCTTCGCCACCTCAAGACAACGTTTGAGATATTATACCACCACCAGTTCCACCCGAAGATGACCAAGTATACCTTCGCAGAGCGGCATGTGTCCTACTTGGGACATCATTTCCAGCAGCGGGATGACACCTGACCCGATCAAACTGGCCGCCGTGGTCGAATGGCTGTGTCCGACCAGCGTGCGGCTCTTCGGGGCTTTCTCGGCCTCGCCGGCTACTATCGACGATTCATCAGGTGCTACGTCGAGATAGCGGCACCACTCAGCGACCTGCTCAAGCGGAACGCCTTCATTTGGACGGACCTCGCCGATACCGCCTTCAACAACCTCTAATCCGCTCTCACGTCGCCCCCCGTCTTGCTTCTTCCCGACTTCTCCACCGACTTCGTCATCAAGTGCGACACATCGGGACAGGGCATCGGCGCAGTCTTACATCAGGAGGGCCATCCAGTAGCATTTTTTAGTCGGAAGCTTGCGGCACATCATGCCAAGTTGGCAGCTTACGAGAGGGAGCTCATCGGCCTCTCCAAGGCCATCCGACATTGGCGCCCGTACTTATGGGGCAGGAATTTCTGCGTCCGCACAGATCATTAAAGTCTCAAGTTTATGCTCGAGCAGGCTCTCGTCACACCCCCGCAGCAACATTGGCTGAGTAAACTCATGGGCTTGTTTCACGTGGAGCACAAGCCAAGCAAACTCAACCAAGCGGCTGACGCACTCTCCCGCATTGACACCGATATTCCCGAATGCGTCGCACTTTTTCGGCCGATGCTCGCACTTGAGCAGGAGTGGCTCTCCGCGCTTGCTGCCGACGGGACGGTCGTCACGAGGCGGGCAACCATCTCGGCCTCTCAGTCCGAGGCCGACTGGAAGGAGACTGGCGGCCTCATCTACTACCGCGGGCGTCTCTTCATTCCGGAGTCCTCGCTACTGGTCCCCCGTATCCTCCGCCACTTCCACGACAACCAGTATAGTCAAAGGCGCGCCTTGCTCCTAGGCGCAGGGGCAGCGCCTCAGGGCACTCCAGGCTAGCTGCAATTCTTAAGGCGCACCTAAGGCGCGCCTAGGTGCGCCTTTTTCGAGCGTCTTGGAATAGCTAAGGCGCGCCTTGAAAATCTTGTGAAAAAATAACATGTTTAGACTATTTTTTTAACTGTTGTACTGTTTTTAGACTGTTTTTTGAACTGATGTACTTTTTTTTATTGTTCTCTCTCACTCAATTCAAAGTGATTGCAACCTAGACATGGGAGAATTTGAAGCACACATGTTTATCAATGTAGAAATTCGATGTGAATATATATATATATATATATATATATATATATATATATATATATATATATATAATTTTTGCGCCCCGTGTCGCTCGGGCGCGCGCCTTAAGTGCGCCTTGCGCCTCGGACGATTTGGACCCTTTGCGCCTTAAGTGCGCCTTGCGCCTTTGACTACCTTGACGACAACACACATGAGGGCAGTACCAAGACGCTGGAGCGAGTGCGTAAAGAGTTTTTCTGGCCCGGTCTACGCCGCACTATTGGGGTGTACGTAGTTGCATGTGCCACCTGCCAACGCAACAAGACATCCACTCTCAGCCCTGCAGGCCTGTTACAACCCCTGCCAATTCCACGACATGTGTGGGCCAATATTTCCATGGACTTTGTGACTCAGTTGCCCTGTTCCAAGGGCAAATTCGTCGTCTTGGTAGTAGTGGATCGGTTGTCCAAGTATGCACATTTCATGGCGATGAGTCACCCTTTTTCAGCATCATCAGTCGCACATGTTTTCTTTGATACGGTGGTTCGTTTACATGGTATTCCCGAGACCATCATAAGCGATCGCGATCCCGTGTTTACCACCATCTTCTGACAGGACACTTTCCGGCGGTGCAGTACTAAGTTGCTCTTGTCCTTAGCATAGCACCCTCAGTCAGATGGCCAGACGAAAGTGGTCAATCGGACAATTGAGATGTACCTCCGCTGTTTCGTAGCTGACAAACCCAAAACGTGGACTTACTGGCTTCCGTAGGCTGAGTTCTGCTACGACACCTCCTTTCATTCGGCTCACCGCACTACCCCTTTTGAGCTCGTATACGGCCAACCTCCCCCCGCCATGCTTCCCCTATAAGGCCGACGCCTCCGTGATTGATGCTGTCGACCGCCACCTCAATGATCGTGCCACGGTTCTCGAACAAGTAAGACAGGCCTTCACCATGCTCAGAATCGGATGTGACAAGTATATGATGCTCGCCACCGGGAGGTCATCTTCAGCCCGGACGATTGAGTGTGGATGCGCCTCCAACGACATCGACAATCCACTCCGAGGCACACAACTGACCACAAGCTCGCTCCTCACTTCTTCGGGCCCTTCCGAGTCTCTGCTCGGATTGGCACGGTGGCCTATCAACTCAAGCTTCCAACCAACGTCCGCCTCCACAACGTCTTCCATGTATCCTTGCTGAAGCCATTCCGTGGTCCACCACCGACGGTAGTACCAGCCTTACCCGTCGACCTCACACCAAGCGAACACCCGGTCCCGGCGGAGATACTTGATACTCGGATGGTTGCTGACACCCGCGAGTGCTTGGTTCACTGGACGGAAGAAACTGCTGACGATGCTACATTGGTCCAATACGACACCCTCGAGAGCCTTCATCCCGGCTTTCAGCGCGAGGACGCGCTGGGTTTGAAGGGAGGGAGTATTGTTACGGATCGGTTCGGGCGAACCTATATCCGTTACTCACATGGACCGCTGACGATGCTACATTGGTCCAATACGACACCCTCGAGCGCCTTCATCCCGGCTTTCAGCGCGAGGATGTGCTGGGTTTGAAGGGAGGGAGTATTGTTACGGGTCGGTTCGGGCGAACCTATATCCGTTACTCACATGGACCGACCAAAGAAAAAGACATAAGACCCGGCTAGGGTTGTCTATACCTAGCCGGCGGCATTACTTGGCAATATTATTAGTAATATTAGCAATAATTAGTTTCCTTTCAAGGAAGATATTATTAGTAATATTGCTAATAATGTCTTTCCTTGAAAGGAAAGATATTACTTGGCAATATTATTAGTAATATTATTAGCAATAATTAGTTTCTTTTCAAGGAAGATATTATTAGCAATATTGCTAATAATATATTTTCTTTCAAGGAAAGAAATTACTAGTAATATTATTAGCAATAATTAGTATGATTTAGTTTCCTTTCGAACAAATTATGGTTAGCAATTGTAGCCATCCTCTATCTATATATAGAGGTGATAATTCTCTTGAGAAGATTATCAAAGAAAAGTTTAATAAAAAACATAGGCGACACTTCTCCCGATTTGAGAAGCGTCCGCGCCTGCGATAAGGCGCAACACCAAGGCCGGCCGGTCACAAGACCAGACGGCTTCTTCATCGTCTTCGTCCCATCGTCCAGTTACGCGTGCCTTCGCTAAGCAAGAAGAAGCGTGTAACACTTTACTTGAGATATTTGTAAGAGAACAATATATATATAGAACAATCTTTAGAATCCTCATTTATGCCTGTATGCTGCATGTCAGTGAGTGCGAGGGAGGAAATTGTTATTGATTGTTTATGTACCATGAATCCATGTCGATACTTGTTATTGCCTTGCCACTGGTAATACCTGCAAGATATTTTGTTCCACCACTAGATATAGGTCTTTGAAATTTTGTAAAATTGGACAATATGATGTACTGTCCTTTTCTACTGCTATGTGCTTACATTTTCCATGTTTCATATTTCTGATCACAAAAACAGACACATGCATATGTATAGGTACAAAGCTATATGTACATTAAAATTTTCGTGCTTCATGTTTCATATTTCTGATCACAAAAACGATTACATTTTCTATGTTTCATATTTCTGATCACAAGTTGTTCCTATAGAGGTACAGTAAATTTTTGACTTTATGTGGCTATATAATTGTCAAAGTTTGCTTGGCCATGTACCTTGTATTCATGTTTCAAAATCTGTTTTGTTAGGATTATATTATCCGTGGAGACAAGGAGCTACCACTATATAGGTGATTTTATCATTTTCCTGCAAAATTCTTATTGCCAGTTGAAATGGCTTGGATATACAAGTCTTTCTCATGGTGAAGTGTTTTGGTTTTTACAGTAGGGTCATTGATGCTCATGCTCCTACAGCTATTGTGATCCCTTCTAGAGGCTCCACTTTCAGCATAAAACTGCGTGATATTGATATATCTTGGCATGATTTCCTCGAAAAAGTCGAATGTTCTAAGTATGAACTATGTGCATTTTCTACTCTCTTTTGTCTTTGTCATAAATAAATGTATCAAATTTCTCCCCTTATGATGACTGTAGCTTGAATAATTTTCTGTAGCTTATTGTTGTCTGTATATCTAGAGTCCAGACTATGAAAGCATTAGAGGCTACAAGGCAAAGGTTATTAGTTTTCTAAAGGAAAAAGAGGAAGTGCAATAAGTGCATCTGCTATTAAGTTTGGAAGAGTGAGATCACCCATCAATAGAAATGATCAGTTACTGGAGTCTGGATGAACTATTTTTAGCTTCGGGCTAATTCTGATATGAAACGGAAAATAATACACTGTCAACAAGCAACAACTCATACTTTTCCCTGATTTTTTAAATAGTATCCTTATTATATATTTTTTTTCTTCCATCCTACGGAAATTGATTATAGAAGGGGAATATGACTATGAACCTTACTTCCTCTTTTCATTGTTTCTTCATTTTCTTTGTAATTGATTTCACATTCCAGAAGCTAATAATCATTTGGATAGATTATATCTATAACATGAACTGTGCTGATAAATAAATTGGGAACTGTACATCAACTGAAGTCTGGTAATAAAACTTGGAAGCCATTCATCTATTGGATTGTGGAGATAACACATGAGCCCCACTTGCGCCTAATGTCTAATACAATGTTGAATTATATTCACCCACGCACTGTGCTTAGTACAGTGGGATGCTGCATTATACAAATGATCTTAAACATCGAATTTCTTTTGAAAATAATTTTTACTGATTGAACTTTCTGTAAGATGATATATGATCTATGCAAGAAAGAACTTGTCACACTAAAAATGTTGATAAGAATAACATCTCCGTTTGCTATGACTTAATATACTTGTTTTATGAAATCTGGTAATGAACACATATCTTTGCTTTACAACCTGTCCAGAGGTCTTGCTTATTGATTTTTGAAACTATAAATTCAATCCATTCACATGTGATTCTGTAAGCAAGTTGGGCATTGAACTCATGAGTCAGATCTTAGTACCATATATCCGTAGGTGGATACTTTTCGGTTTTATAAATGTGCTAAACATTGATACAATGGTTGAGGGTGTCTCTTGGCACAACAGCAAGACTTGGCAAGCATATAGCCTCTGTGTTAAGTGGGTTAAGGATGACACCTTGATCATCGGTAGACTCTGCACTAGAAGCCTCATAACACGGGGACTCCCCTTTTTATCATTGACCGAAATGAGTTTTATACACACTATACATGATAAACGGGTACGGCTGATATAGATAAAGCTGTTTTGTCATCAGGTTTCTATTGAGAAAGTACTGAATTTCTGATGTATGCTGAATACTGCAGAGCGCATGAATACACTGCAGTAGAACAACCTGTTGAGGCATTTAGCAATATTCTCTTCTCATCTGGAACTACAGGTAAACTTCAGAAATAAAAGCCTCTCCAAATCAATCCGACTTGTAGATTTCTTTTGCTAGCTGGATATTTTTATTTTACTGGTTTCCATTTTAACAGAACAATCTCTTTACTTTGGTGCAGGGACTTTTGGTTGTCGTATTTTCCATTTCCACCACACTGCCTTGTTTACTTTGTTATTTCTTTCAATGTAGCATATCCAAGAACTTTTTTTTCTTTGACTGAGCATTTCTTTGCGAAAAGTGTGCATTGCTTTTAGTTTGGTCGTTAATTCAATTTAACTGTTAATTAAGGAACAATTTCTGTATCTTTTATCTTTTACTTCTTTTTCTTATAATAAATCTACGACTTCTAAAGCATTCTTTTAAGAGTGCGTTCTGCAATAGGAGTGACAGTGTAAAATCTAAGATTTTATGTTGAATATGTATTGTTTGGAATCAAGTATAAAATTCTCTCTAAAATATGGATGAAACAATCATTAATTTAGTCTTCCTCAAGTGGAGCCAATTCCAAAGGAAGTCAATTTCCAGCATGACGGGAAAGTGTCTCCAATAGTTTTATCAATTTCCATTTGAAAGTGGATCCTAAGACTTGAAACTCATCTATTCAGGACTTTTGGTATATGTGTGTCCAAAATATGCGCGTGAACACATATATGAGTGAGATTTTATACAGTATTATGAGAGCAGAAAATGGAATAGTATAAATATTTAATCCTCAACCTCATTACAACTTTGGGAGTTTTGTTGTAGTGGCAGGGACTTCAATGTGGTATCACGTGCCGCACATTTTATGATATTGTGAAAATGTTATACCTTTCATGAATCCAGTTCCCAGTCCATAGAATGGGTCTTTGACCTTTGGGTCTGTGTGTGTGTGTTGTAATATTTAACCCTCAATCCTCATCATACTTCTTGAGTTTGGTGTAGTGGCATGAACTTTAACAACTTTATTGCTATAGTGAAGTATTTTACTAAGTAATGATTGATTTAATGACAGGAATTTATGAATGAACCTTCAGTTAGACATTGAACCAGCAGCAATTTTTTTAACGGAAAGTCCGTTAAGGCTATATCATCATTTGGAAGCTAATGTAGTAAAGAATAGAGAAATGTTCCTCTTTTTTTTGCTGCAATTGTATATGGTTAAGGAAATACTAGTTTTCTTAGTCTCTTAATTTCTTCTATATATTGATTATTTTCTTTGCATAAGATGTATGATATCCTTGGACGGTTGGACCATATCTACATCTATCTGTAGGCAATCCTTGTAACTGTAACAAGCTAACTCTTATGTCCTCACTTGCCAAGACCTTACCGAAAGAATTTCAGACTGTAATAGCCTGTAACGTCTAAAGTAATAAATCACCTAAACAACGACAATTTCCTTTTTATAATGGATCTTTGGATATTGGGATAACCTCCTAATTTATAATTTTCTGTGATGATTTTGCATATCTCACTTGCCACACCATTTATTTGTTAACTCAAAATGCTCATTACTCATGAATCTTGTTACTTTCTTTTCCAGGGGAACCTAAGGCTATTCCATGGACTCATGCTACTCCTGTGAAAGCTGCCGCCGATGCATGGTCTCATATGGATATCCAGAAAGGTGATGTTGTCGCATGGCCAACCAATTTAGGTTGGATGATGGGCCCTTGGCTTGTGTATGCCGCTTTGCTGAATGGGGCTTCTATGGCTTTGTACAATGGCTCGCCCCTTGGTTCAGGATTTGCGAAGTTTGTACAGGTTCATCAACAACCTCCCCTTGACATTATCTCCCATGAAATAAGTTTTCTAATGGTTATTTCTATGCAAAATTTTTTGATGCATAAGCATGATCCTGATGAATGTCTCATCTTACTTTAAATATGATATAACTAATGAATAAATAAAACATGTCCTCCCTCTCCTACCACCTCTTAGACAACAAAAATCCTAGTTCTTGTGCTTCTTGTGTGCTTGCTACACCTCAGTTCAGCTACAGTATGTCATCATTACCAATGAAATCATCAATCTTCATTCTATATTATGACCCCTTTAAAATGTAAGTTAATGTTTTTTTTCACTCCCCCGAGAAACTTTCTACATAGGCCACCAATTGCTTACACACACAGTTGTCACTTAATTCCTGAACTGTATGCATGCTCAAGGCAGGGATAGCCAATAGGGCTTTCTAAACCCTAGGTGAAGTCTCCGCTGATTTAGTTTTCAGAGTACCAGCTTCTGTTATGTCTTCAAAAACTCATGTCAACACATGTGAGCTTGTGAATTAACACAAGTTGTTGGTCCATTGGTCATGGTCGAACCTTATTTCGATAATCGTCCAAACTTGGACTGATATAACCGACGAGTCAGACGAACTACCGGCGAGTCAGAAAAATTGTTGCTACAGATTCAGAGATTGGTAGTGCGACTTGTTTTCATTACTTGTCAATGTAATTTTTCTATTTATCGAGTATAGAATAATATGTAAATTGAGCCGCACTTGGCATTTAGAGGCTACCCAAAATATTTTCAACCCAGATTATTTAAGCCAAAATATTTCGAGTTTTAAAAATAACCCATCCTTATTTCAAAACCAAGCTAGTCCAAACCAACCCAATCCCATTCAATTCTGACCTGATTTTGAGCATTAGAACTCTGTACGAACTCGGTGCGAACTCCGTGCGAGTTCGGTACGAGTTCAGACCGAACTCGGTTCCCAGATCCAGTAAACCTTTGCAACCAGTTCTTCCTGCTGACTCGGCTCCAACGTTCAAAAAATCGAAAGTTTGGCATCCGAATTCGTCCCAAACTCGGTTTGCAAAATTGCTATAAATAGAGAAGGAATTCACCATTTCTATTCACTCAACTCACTTTCATTCTCTTCTCTATTTCTATAAAATCTATCTACACATGAGTGGGCCAATCTACAAATAGACTCCCACTATTTGATGGAACCAATTACACTTATTGGAAGACACAAATGAGCTTTTACTTAAAATTATTTGATTTTGATCTATGGTCAATTATTATTGACGGCTATAAAAAGCCACCAAGAATTGTTGTAGATGGTGCACTTGTAGATAAGCCACATGACAAGTACACTGATCACGAGAAGAAGCAAGCTAGTTTAGATGCCCGTGCTATTAATGCTCTATTTTGTGATGTAGATAGGACATAATTTAACAGGGTATCAACTTGCACGACGTCACATGGGAGTATGGAAGCTACTTAAAGTCACACATGGAGGTACGTCACAAGTCAAAGAATCAAAGATCAGTCGGCTTACACAAGAGTATGAAGCCTTCAAGATGAAGCCCAACGAGACTATTACGTAAATGTTCACTCGTTTCCTTGACATTGTCAATCCTTTGTCATCTCTTGGCAAAGAATACAACTACGAGAAGATTCACAAAGTTCTTCGGGGACTCACCAAGAACTGGAACCCCAAGGCTACAACAATCATCGAAGGAAACGATCTCGCCACAATGTCACTAGAGACATTCATGGACAAACTGATGACGCATGAGCTGGACCTCCAAGACTTCGAAGAGTCAACACCAAGGAGAAGACAATTGCACTTAAAGCTCAACACAAGAAGATCATCGATGAAGACTTCGAAGATGACGACTGACAGTGAAGAACAAGCTCTTATGGTCAGAAATCAAGAAAGACTGTCCGTCAGCAAAGAAGGAGAACAAATATGAAAAATATGCAAAGCGACCATCCTCCTGAAAGTACACTAACACAAGCATTTGGCACGAAAGCGAAGCCAGCGACTCAGACGATGATAAATCACAAGACGCTGCAAATGTTTGTCTAATGGCTTTCGATAAGGTATCTAACACCGCTCTATATGCCGACTTTACTTTTGATGAATTAGGTGATGCTTTTAGTGATATTCTTGATGACCACATGTCACTTTTAGATAAATACAAGGACACCAAGAAGGAACTCAAAATATACAAGCTAGATATTAATAGATTGTCTACAATGTTAGATGATATTAGAGAAACACAATCATCTAGCGACACAAATGAATTGCCTGCTATTATATTAAACTTGCATGAAGCTTTACTTAGTATTGAACAAAAAGACAAGGACTATGCCAATCTCATAGAAGAATATATGTTAGAGAAGAAGAAAAATAGTTGTGCACTTATCAAAATAGATGCCTTGACTGCTAAATACACTGAATTGTATGTCACATCCAAAAAGTTGAAAAATAGATTAGGAAAACAATCTGTACAGACTGCTTCCAAATCTAACACAAGTCACTCAAAATCCAAGGACACTCATAAGACACATCCCAAGAAGGTCAAACCATCTAATCATGCCTTCTATTACAAGTATCCACACACTTCACATAAGACCACAAAGCACACTTATCATGCAAATAACACTTCTTATGTTCATGCTAAATGTCATTATTGTGGTACTAATGGTCATATTTCTTCATTCTGTAGAATTAGAAAATTGGTTAATATGAATGTATATAAGTGGGTACTAAAGACTAACACTCCAGGACCCTTCATGAAATGAGTACCAAAGGTTATATCTGCAAATTGTCTTGTAGGTGGACCGTCCTTCCCATTCTAAAAGCAAATGGATCATTGACAGCGGTTGCTTACGGCACATGACTGGTGACGTATCTCTATTCGCAACACTGTCGATGAAGCAAGAAGGATATGTTTCCTTCGACAACAACTTGAAATGGTACATTATAGGTAACAATAATGTTGGTATATCTCCCTGTCTAGTAATTAAAGATGTTTGTCGTGTTACTGAATTGAAACATAATCTTCTTAGCATTAGTCACTTAGCTGATCATGGTTATGATATCAATTTCGCAAAAGACATGCTCCATAATTGATGGATCAACTGGTATTTGAAGGAATAAGGGAAGACAATATTTATGTATTTTATCTTTCAGAAGACTAACCACGCAGGTAGATGCCTATACGCCAACAAAGATAAAAACTGGCTATGGCACATGCGTCTAGGACATGCCAATATGGATACTATTGCAAGACTATCTACTAAAAGGCTGGTGAGAGGCTTACCAGAAATCGTTTTCAAGAAGGATACGGTATGTAGCGAATGTGAAAAGAATAAAGCTACGAAATCCTCCTTTAAATTGATTAACGCTGTGAGTACTTCTCGACCTTTACAACTTATTCATATGGATTTATTTGGACCCAGTAGAATTATCAGTCTTGGCGGTAAATTGTATGTTTTTGTGATTGTTGATGATTTCTCAAAATTTACATGAGTTTTCTTTCTTGCAAATAAAATAATGCATTTACTGAATTTGTGAAATTTTGCAAAAAAGGTACAAAACGAAAAAGGCTTCATGATTACTCAAATCCGAAGTGATCATGGTGGCGAATTCGAAAATGCTGATTTTCAAAA
The DNA here is from genome assembly GCA_036927795.1 of Iris macrosiphon. Taxonomy (NCBI): domain Eukaryota; kingdom Viridiplantae; phylum Streptophyta; class Magnoliopsida; order Asparagales; family Iridaceae; genus Iris; species Iris macrosiphon. The sequence continues at coordinate 17,631,354 of JAYESA010000020.1, read as the reverse complement.
CTTTTGTGATTCAAATAATTTTTTTCATGAATTTTCTTGTCCTAGAACTCCCCAACAAAATGATATTGTGGAGCGGAAGAATAGAACTCTAAGCAAAATGGCTAGAGTAATGCTAAATCAATTTAGTCTTCCGAAATATTTTTGGGCTGAAGCTGTAAATACGTGTTATGTTTTGAATAGGGTTCTAATTCGACCTAAATCGAAAAAGACTATGAATTATGGTTTGGTAGAACTCCATCTGTTAACTATTTCAAAGTTTTTGGTTGTAAATGCTTTATTCTTAATACCAAAGATAACTTAGGTAAGTTTGATGCTAAAGTAGATGAGGACATCTTTGTTGGATATGCTGCAAAGAGTAAGGGATATAGAGTTTTTAATAAACGTTCTATGATTATCGAAGAATCAATTAACGTTACTTTTGATGAATACATGACAGTGACGATGAAGATGTAATCATTAACAAAGCACCAACAGAGACTGCACTCAGTACCAGCTACCTGGAAAGTCTGCCAAAGAAAATGAGATTCATGACTGACCATCCAGAAAATCTGGTAATAGGTGATATAACCAAAGGTGCAAGTACTCGCTCTTCTACTAGAGACATAGCTGTTAGTGTAGCATTTATTTCACAAGTAGAACCTAAAAATGTAGAAAAGTTTTTCATGATGAATTTTGAATTTATGCTATGCAAGAGGAATTGAACCAATTTGAACAGAATCAAGTTTGGAAACTTGTTCCCAATCCTAGTGATCATCCGGTCATTGGTACTAGATGAATATTCCGAAATAAACTAAATGAGAATGGTTTAGTCACTAGTAACAAGGCTCGACTCGTAGCTCAATGTTAAAACCAAGAAGAAGGTATTGACTACGACGAGACTTATGTCCAGTTGCGAGACTCGAATCCATTCACATGTTATGTGCTTTTGCTTGTTTTCATGATTTAAATTTTTTTTAAATGGATGTAAAAGTGCCTTTTAAAATGGTTTTATTAAAGAAGAGGTTTATGTTGATTTTGAAGATTTTAAATTCCCTAATCACGTTTTCAAGTTACGAAAAGTTCTCTATGGACTCAAATAAGCTCCTCGTGCTTGGTATGAGCGCTTTAGCTTTTTTCTACTTGAAAATATTTTTTTAAAAGGAAAGGTGGACACAACACTGTTTATTAAATTATTAGATAATGATCTTATATTAGTACAAATTTACGTTGATGACATTATTTTTGGATCAACTAATGAGATATTATGCAAAGAATTTTGCTAAGTGTATACAGAGTGAATTCGAGATGAGCATGATGGGAGAAATGTTCTTCCTCGGACTTCAAATCAAACAAAATTCACAAGAGAGATTCATCAACCAAGCCAAATGCACTAACGACTTATTCAAGAAGTTTGACATGGAAAATGCAAAAACCAATTGGGACTCCTATGGCAACTTCTACCGAGCTTGACATTGATGAATATGGCAAACCAGTCGATATGCGTAAATATCGAAGTATGATTGGTAGTTTACTTTATTTAACTGCTAGTCGTCATGATATAATGTTTAGCGTTTGCTTATGTGCAAGATTCCAAGCGAATCCTAAGGAATCATACATGTGCGCAGTTAACCGTATTTTTCGATACCTTAAAGGAACTTCGACTGTCGGCTTGTGTTATCCCAAAACCACGTCCTTTAACCTTGTTGGTTATTCGAATGCTGATTTTGCTGGATGCAAAGTTGATCGAAAAAGTACCAGCGACACGTGTCATTTCCTAGGAAAAGTTTTAATCTCATGGTTTAGCAAGAAACAATTTTGTAGCATTGTCAACTACTGAGGCTGAGTATATCGCCGCATGACATTGTTGTGCTTAAATTTTGTGGATGAAGCAAAACCCTTGAAGACTACAATCTTTACTATACTAAGATTCCTATATACTGTGATAACACTAGCACGATCAATCTCACTAAGAATCCCATATGTCACTCACGTACCAAACACATTGAGATTAGACACCACTTTTTAAGAGATTATATCAAACTCACGGTGATATTTGTCTTGAATTTGTTGACACAGAGCATCAATTAGCTGATATATTTACTAAACCTTTAGCAGAAGATCGACTCAACTTTATACGTCGTGAATTAGGAATTTTGGATATCAATGGTATATAATTAATACGTATTTTCTTAAATCTCGGTCCTATATGTAAAAGTTATTTTAGAGACAAGCTGAAAGGGTCATTCTGTCAAAAGGCATAAAAGCCTAAGCGATACGGTACTTAAGTGTCTTTGGACCACCGCTAGCTGGGATACGACCCCTACAACTAATCTTATATAATTAATACATAACAGGAAAAAGATTTATTAAATACTATCAATTATTCCCATTTGAAATTCATAAATTACTGATTTATTGATTTACAAAGTTGACATGGTTATATTTAAAAGATAGTGGACATAACTTAAAACCTCAGAACTTTGTTAGAGTTCGTACAGAGTTCGGACCGAACTCGGTACGAACTCGGCTCGATTTCTGATGGCCTCGGTTTTATTTAAGTTGTGGGCCCCACTCTCTCTTATATATACACCATTCATCTTTCCAATCGGCTCCAGCACCTCCCCGCAGCTGAAAACCACCAAAACCCTAAATTTCTTAAACCCTAACCCCTTTGGATCTCCCTCGTGCGGTTTCAGGAGCTAGAAATTTGGATTTTGGTCCTTTCATCATTCTTTACCACTGTTCATCTTTTGATTGAAGGTATAAACCCTATTTCTCCTCCTTACAATTATTTTCATGGCTCCCAAATGTTGGCCCAATGTTTAAGTTGAGTTTTTGAATATGACTAATCGATTAAGTTTAGCAATATGATAATCATGCAATCACTATAGCAACTTCTACTTAAACTCAGCATTGTCCAGATATGCATTAATATTATAATATTTGCTTCTGTATATTGTTTTGTTCGTCTAACATGTATGTGCAGAAAGCAATGGACATATGCTATGAGCAAAATGATAATGAGCCAAAGACGGCGTTATGCCAGAAGCTTTCTCTGAATCACCTACGATATCTCCGAAGCCTCGTACTCGGGGGTTATCCGGTCAACGAACGGGGTCGAGGGGGCAGCGCCCCTCGTAGGGGTAGGGAGCAAAGCTCCTGAAAGGTATTCAAATTTTCAGATCTGCCTATATTTGGACAACTGTCGTCAAGGTAAAAGACGTCTTCAAGTCAGCGGACGTTTCAGAAGTTGGCGTCATCAAGTGCCAGTGTAGTCAAAGGCGCGCCCCAGGCGCGCCTAAGGCGCGCCTTGACCCTAGGCGCAGGGAGAGCGCCCTGGAGTACTCCAGAAGAGGCGCAGTCGGCAAGGCGCAGAAAAGGCGCGCCTTTTCTGGAGGCGCGCGAGATGAGTAAGGCGCGCCTTGTAATTTTTTTTTTTTTTCAGGTAGCATTCCAGCAGCAGCAGGCAAAAAAAAAATGAAAAAAAAAGAAAAGCCCAGGAACAGCAAAGAGGATCCAGTCCAGAAAGAAAGAGAGAAAAGAACATAGAAGAAAAACAAAGAAAGAAGAAAGAAGAAGAACCAGACCCAAAAAAAAAAAACCCTACTTACCCCTGGCGACGGCGGAGGCGGCAGTTCCCATCCGACGGCGGCAGCAGCTCCCAGGTAGGCGATCCCATCGAAGCTCACCGTCAACTTCGTCCTCCCCTACCAATCCGAGGTCTCCTCCAAAGAGGTTCGATTCTTTGTTCTCTCTCTCTCTCTATCTCCTCTCTCTCTCTCTCTCTCTCTCTCTCTCTCTCTCGAGTCGAGCAGTGGCAGAAATGCAGAATAGAGACAGATTTTTTTTTTTTTTTTTTTTTTTTTTTGTAATTTTGTATTTTTATTTTCGTTTTTTTCACTCTTTCTTTTTATTCTTGTATTCTTGTATTCTGTTTTTTTCACTGTTTCGTAATTTCTTTGTTTAAGTAGCTACTTGATCATTATGCTTCTCCACTAGTCATTATTAATTCAAATTGCATAGATGCTTGATCATTACATAGATGCTTTTTTCACTGTTTTTTTTTATAGAAAAATCTTGTATTCTGTTTTTTTCACTGTTTTTTTCACTGTTTCTTTTAATAGAGACAGATTAAGTAGCTACTTGATCATTACATAGATGCTTTTTTAATGAAACCAAATCAAAGAACCACTTGAGTAGGTTTACTGCAATTTGATATCTTTTTATTTTCCTTTAGAACCTTGGGAACATAATACTCTGTCACTACAACGGTGAGATTATATATTTGAATCTGAAACCAAATTCCTGTATTATAACATTCAGAAATAGTGTGAAGATGGACAGGAGATCATAATTGGCCTATAAGCTTTTACATTTACATCAAATTTTGTATACTGTCACTAGATTTTTTTCCACATTTTGTATACATTTTGATTTTGTATACCGTCACTAGGTTTTTTTTTCCACATTTTGTATACTACTATATACTGTTACTAAAATTTTGCATACATTTTGTATACTTTTTTTTCCATCACATATTGTTTTGTATAGTTTTTTTTAATTGTTCCTACAAACGAAATTCTCATTTCTCACTATAATTTTTTTTTCCACAGAATAGCAACCCAAGAAAATCAAGGAATGGGATCTTCAAGCTCTTCTAACTTCAACCGAAAAGATCCAGGTTGGAAGTACAACATTTTGGCGGATCCTAACGATTCCAATTCAGTAACTTGTTTATTTTGTAACAAGATTACAAAAGGTGGTATATATCGAGCAAAGCAGCATCAAATTGGAAAGTATAGGAATGCCAAAGCATGCGATAAATGTCCTCCGGATGTCAAGGAAGAGTTAGAGAACCACATAACCCAAAAGAAAACACAAATGTCTCAAACTTTTGAGCCAATTTATCACTTGGGTGATTATGGTGTTGATGAAAAGATTGAAGTCCAAGAGTTGCATGGAGGTGGTAGAGACAAAAGAGGACGCGGCGGTGGTGAAGCGGGTAGTAGCAAGAAGATGAAGACAAAAGCAACTAATTTGAAGGGTCCAATGGATCTTTACACAAGTAGAACCCAAAGTACAAGAAAGGGAGAAAAAGCAAGACAAATTAGCATGAATGAAGCTTGTGACAAAGAGCTAAGAGGTAGAACAATTCAACACATAGCTCGTTTCTTTTATCAAGCGGGAATAGCTTTCAATGTAGCGCGTCTAGAAAGCTTCAAGACTATGATTAATGCAATTGGGAATTATGGTCCAAATTTGAAGCCTCCAAGTTACCATGAGTTGAGAGTGCCACTCCTTAAAAAGGAGTTGGATTACACAAAAGATTTGACGAAGGGTCATAAGGAAGATTGGGAAAAATATGGTTGTTCTATTATGTCTAACGCATGGACGGATAGAAAACAAAGGACGTTGATCAATTTTTTGGTCAATGGTACGAAAGGAACTATGTTTATGGAGTCCATTGATGGTTCATCTTTTGTGAAGACCGGAGAAAAGATGTTTGAACTTCTTGACAAGTTTGTACAACGCATTGGTGAAAAGAATGTCGTTCAAGTGATTTCGGATAATGGAAGCAACTATGTCTTGGCCGGTTAGTTTACTTATGACTTTATGAGTTGTAAATATTTATTTTTAATTTTACTATCTTTATGACTTGTTTGATTTTGATATTAATAGGCAAACTTTTGGAGGCAAAGAGGAAGCATTTGTTTTGGACACCTTGTGCGGCACATTGCATAGATCTTATGTTGGAAGATATTGGAAAGATTGATAAGATCAAGAGGACCATTGGTAGAGCAATCAATCTTGTTGGGTTTATCTACAATCACACATTTGTGTTGAACATGATGAGGGAGTTCACCAACAAGAAGGAGTTAGTGAGATGTGGAGTCACACGCTTTGCGACATCGTTCCTTACATTGCAAAGTGTTTATAAGCAAAAGAGTTGTTTGAGAAACATGTTCACGTCGGAGAAGTGGATGGAAAGTAGATGGGCAAAGGAAGCAAAAGGTAATAAGGCATCAGAAGTTATTTTTATGCCTACTTTTTGGACTACAATCTCTTTTACTTTGAAGATAATGGGTCCTCTTGTCAATGTGCTCCGCCTTGTTGATAATGAAAAGAAACCTGCAATGGGATACATATATGAAGCAATGGATAGGGCTAAGGAGACTATTGAAAAATCGTTTGATGGTAATGAAGAAAAGTATAAGGACATATTTGAAATCATTGATAAGAGATGGGAATCACAACTTCATCATCCATTGCATGCTGCGGGTCATTTTTTGAACCCTCATTTCTTCTATAATAATCCTAATATTGAGAGTGATAAAGAAGTTGTTACTGGATTGTATGCATGCATAGAAAGACTAGTTCCATCTCAGGAGATGCAGGATCAAATTATGGATGAGTTGTCGTTGTACAAGAAAGCTATTGGTCTCTTTGGTTCCAACTTTGCCAAAAGATCAAGGAGCACCAAATCGCCCGGTAATGATATTTTATTTTGCTTATTAATTACTAGTACTACTACTACTACTACTACTACTAGTTGCAAATTTTATTTCTAATAATACAATTATCTTACAGCTATATGGTGGGATTTGTATGGTGGTGAAGCTCCTAAATTGCGAGAGTTCGCAATCAAAGTTCTTAGTCTAACATGTAGTGCATCCGGTTGTGAAAGAAATTGGAGTATATTTGAGCAAGTAAGTATTTTTATTATACCATTACAATACACACTTCTTTTTATAAATATATTCATTAATTTTCTTTCTCTTGGAAAAGATTCATTCAAAGAGACGAAACAAATTGGAGCATCAGAAACTACAAGACTTGGTTTACATCAAGTATAATCAAAAACTCAAAGCTCGCCATGATATGAGGGATGAGATTGATCCTATATGCTTAGAAGATATTGATAATAGCAATGAGTGGTTGATTGGGAAGATGGGGGATCCAAATGATGATGATGAGGCTGATGAGCTAGTTTTTGATGATGGACAACTCTCATGGAGAGATGTGGGTCTAGCAATGGGGGTTGAAGAGCCTCTAGCAAACACAAGGCAAGCAACATCAAGATCAAGACTTGCTGCTACAACTTCAAGATCTATAAGAGCTACAACATCAACTCTGGAAGTTGAAGAGGACGAGCTTGATTATGACGAAGATACGGAGGAGGAGGAGATTGAGGGTATCAACTCGGATGATACTGACGGTGACAATGATTCGATGGACGAATTTGATGAAGATGAATGATTGCTCTACGGATCTTGCTTTCATTTCGCTTGTTGTGTTCTTTTCATTTTGTAACTTTTTGTTAGAGAACACAAATTCTAGTTATTTTTGTTATTGACTGCTATTGCAACATGTTCACTTGGTTATGTATTTGCCCTTGTATGTGACATGTTCACTTGGTTATGTATTTGCACTTGTATGTTCTATGTCTTGTGCCATGCCTGATCAGTCTTTGTTGAAAGTCTTGTGCCATGTACTTCCATGGGTTTAAAGTTTAAACTTATGTCTGGCATCACTCTTTATTTGAAGTATTTATGCAGGTAGAGAGGTTGCTGTCCACTGAGCAGAAGGCTATGAATGCATGCATAAGGTGCACTTCAAATTGCAATGCAATTTTTTTGCATACTGTTTTTTTCATCCTCTCTTTAATACCGTTATGTTCCTGCGAACATTAAGTAGAAAATGTTAGTATAAAAATGATAGTTTATATAATATATATAATTTTATATATATATATATATATATATATATATATATATATATATATAATTTTTGCGCCTAGCGTCGCTCGGGCGCGCGCCTTAAGTGCGCCTTGCGCCTCGGGCGATTTGGACCCTTTGCGCCTCGAGTGCGCCTTGCGCCTTTGACTACCTTGTCAAGTGCTCTTGATCTTTTATCTTTTATTATGTATTTTACATTTTGTTTTAGGACCAAATGTACATCGAGTTCGCAGTTGGCACTAGGAAGCTCAAACCATATTAAACCAGAACCTAGTCCACTCAAAACAACCTGAACCAAACCAAACATGGACCCAACATTCTGGAAACAGACCAACAGAGTTCGGACCGAACTCGGTTAGGGTCAAACCAGAAAACCGAGTCAGCCTCCTCTTCTGGATGACCAGGTTCTAACGTTCGAATTTGTGAACGTTGGCCATCCAAACTCTGCTCGAACTCGGTTCAGAAAAACCCTATAAATATAATGGAATTCTATACCATTTTCATCATCAATTTCACTCAAAGCTTTCACTTTCAAACCTATTCCAATCTGAGCTATAAACCTTCCGATTCCCAAGATCAACTCCCAATCTTCTAGTGCCAACGCGGTTCCGATTTAGAAGTCTGATCGAGTTGTAAAAGCTTGGTTTACAAGTTTGTCTTCCATACAAGTCTGAAGTCGCGAGTCCTTCGGATCAAAGCTCGTGTTGTAAGAAGTCAGCGTGCCTTCGAATCAAAGCGCGTGTGTACCATATTTCACAAATAGTGGATTAACAACGAGCAAGAGTTCTCGGGCCTGGACTAATCCTCCACGAGGGAAACCATGATAAAATCGCGATGTTTGAGTTTGCTCTTTTTACTCTTAATTACTGTGCATATTCTGAATTGTTATATCTGTTGGTACATTTACTGCCTTTACGTAGCCTAATTTTTAAATTGGGTTATTGCTTCCGCTACACTCTATTCACCTTCCCCTCTAGAGTTTATCGATCCTACATCAAATTGTTTACAAAGAAGAGAAAAGTAGAAGCCTCATCTTACAATCAGGATAATGTTTCTCAATCTCTTTAGTCCAGCCTTGCAGATGACGAAAAATTTAATGGATTAATTTTTGCTTTATTAGACCAATCCATTGAATAGTTCAACGACTTTGTCGACCGCACCGTCTGTGCTGGTAGTCCTATTAACTTTACTGTGTTTCCTAATTATTTGGAATCCTTTCGTGCGCTAGGATTAGATGACATAGTGACTACTAGATTTCCAGTATTTGTTAATGTTGTCCGCATGTTTTACTGCAATATCTCCTCTGTCAATGATTCTGTTAAATCTCGTGTTGCTGGATTAGATATTGAATTTGATGCTGACTACTTAGGAAAAATAGTTCACATTCCCAACGAAGGAGAACCCTTAGTACCTATTACATCTTTCAAATTGACTTACGGCACGACTCCTTTAAGGACTCTATTTGTTTACCCAACCTCCGTCCTCATGGTCAACTGAAGGCCAAACACCTGAACAAATGGTTCTACGACTTATATCGTATTATATTTTCAACCATTATGTCTAAATAGACCTCCACTGATGATAATACCAACCTAGAGTTGTGTGCTATGTATCATATCCACTTTGAAATTCCATTTAGTTGTCCAAAGACTATGATTCAGATGATGACCCGTTCCCGCAAGAACAAGCGTAACCTTGTGTACACTATGTACTTGTCCATTATTTTTGAGCATTTCCAGATCTCTCTTGAGGACTGCACTTATCTTGCCGAGCCAGCTTTTCTCTTTGCTGCTCGACGACTTGACCCAGTTCCTTTAGCTACACCACATCCTCCTCCACCTACTGCTGACCTACCACACCCTGACCCTGCTGCTGTTCCTGAGCCACCTGCCTCTTTGGACGAGCTCCGGACTTTGATGCGAGATCACATCAGAGTTGAGGAAGAGCGTCACAGACTGGCGTTTGAGCGTTGCATTCTTGAGGATGACCGTCACAGACAGACAGAATATCAGACCACTCTCTGTTTCCAGGCGATGTACAACACTTTGGCGGACATGCAGTACCCTTTTTCTCAGCTACCTGGTGGATCCTATCCTATGGTTCGTGATCCTTTACGAGCTGGCTATAGGATTGTTGACCCTTTTGTCCAGCCTTACTTGGATCCAGTTGCTGCATTTTATGATCCCAACCGATCTGATGAGACTGAAGGCCCGACGACTGAAGATGAGTGATCTTTATGATATCTTTTTAGTTATACTAACTTTTTGGATTGATCTAGTTTATTATGCTTTTGCATATTAATTTTAGATGATATTGTACTATCAGTTTAAGTAGTAGTTTGAGACTTTAGTTTATTTTGGATATTTTTATTACTCTCACATGTGTGCTGGGTAATTTAAAACTTCGTAGTCTCTGAAATGTTTATTCAATGCTTCTACTACTTATTCCTAACTGCAATTTTGAAATGCTTACATTTCTGCAAATATATCTATGTTATTTCACTCTTGTTGTCTTTTTGTCTTGACATTCACGCTATAATTGCGGGGGAGCCCTCCAATTTTGATCAAATGACAACGGGGGAGTAAACTGATATTATCAGCGCAAAAAGAAGAGTACATATTTTGAGATTCATTTTCTACTATATCGGTCAAAGTTTGTCACTTATCAAAATATGAGAGATTGTTGGCCCATTGGTCATGGTCGAACCTTATTTCGATAATCGTCTAAACTTGGACTGATATAACCAACGAACCGACGAGTCAGACGAACTACCGACGAGTCAGAAGAACTACTGCTACACATTCAGAGATTGGTACTGCGACTTGTTTTCATTACTTGTCAATGTAATTTTTTTATTTATTGAGTATATGATAATATGTAAATCGAGTCGCACTTGGCATTTAGAGGCTACCCAAAATATTTTCAATCTAGATTATTTAAGCCAAAACATTTTGACTTTTTGAAAATAGTCCATCCTTATTTCAAAACCAAGCTAGCCCAAATCAACCCAATCCCATTCAATTCTGACATGATTTTGAGCATTAGAACTCGGTACGAACTCGATGCCAGTTCAGACCGAACTCGGTTCCCAGATCCAGTAAACCCTTGCAACCTGTTCTTCCTGCTGACTAGGTTCCAACGTTCAAAAATCTGAACGTTTGGAATCCGAATTCGCCCCGAACTCGGTTTGCAAAATTACTATAAATAGAGAAGGAATTCACCATTCCTATTCACCCAACTCACTTTCATTCTCTTCTCCATTTCACTCAGTGCAATTCAAGAGACTTTTCACTTTTCAATCCCAAGCTATTTACAACTCCTGAGCCTTAAGTACCCGTGCATTCTTGGTTAGAAGTTTTCAAGAGTTGTAAAAAGAGCTTGTCAAGAAGTTCAACACTTCAACGAGAAGTATTCGAGCCATTCGGATCAAAGCTCGTGTTTGTACGAAGTTGCAAGCCTTCGGATCAAAACTTGTGTTTCACTTGATAGTGGATTTCAACTCCGACTTAGAGTTCTCGGGACAGGACTAGTCCTCTCAGAGGGAAACCAGTATACATCGTTGTGTTTGCGGCTGCTGCTGCTCTTTCTTTCTTTTTCTCCTTTATCTTATTCTTATATTGTTAAGCTAACTGAGTTAATTTTTTATTGGGTGATTTTATTCCGCTGCATATACACGCACTCTATTCACACCCCCCCCCCCCCCCCCCCCCTCTAGAGGTGCTTATTCGATCCTACACAAGTATCATATCATACTGGACAACTGTCAGACATGCGGTTTATTGGAGATGGGTGGTCCCTTTAAGTTCTAACTTCTAGCTTCCTCAGAGAAGTAATGTTGTCTTTACAGTTCAATGATTCCTCTGTTCTAGTTGCAGCTATGTTAGTGCATCTGCATGCATATTATTTCACATATTTCAGTCTTATGTCTTCATATTTTGAGGTTGATCAGGAATGGACGGTTACTTGAATCCTCCAAGTTGAGCGGGGATGACTCCGGGAATAGTTTTAAACTTTCTTATGATATTTGCTACTTTTTCCTCCTTTTCTTTTTCGTGAGAAAAAAAGTTTTAAACTTTCCTATGATATTTGCTACTTATTCAAATGGTTAGCTTGCACAGGAAATATACTTAGTGAACTTGGTGAATAACATCTGCTTTGTGTGTCCAATTATTTTGTAGAAGTTAACAAATTGACATCTGCATTTATTTATGTTATAATCTAGATATAAATACTACAATTTAAAGATTGACTCAGTTTGGAATCCTTAAATGTCTAGGATGCTAAGGTAACGATGCTTGGCGTGGTTCCAAGTATTGTACGTGCTTGGAAAAATACAAATTGCACTGCAGGCCTTAATTGGTCTACCATTAGGTGAGATCATGTTCATGCTAATAATTTTGTTTTAATCCGTTACTTCATTTCACCTTTTAAGCATGCAAGCTGTGGTCTTTTATGTGATGTGCAATCTTCTACTACTTATCATTTAAAGTTGGGCATGAAAATACTGAGTTATTATTTCTTGACGAATCTAGATGTTTTAGCTCCACTGGTGAGGCCTCTACTGTAGATGAATACCTATGGCTGATGGGAAGGGCTCATTACAAACCTGTAATTGAATACTGTGGTGGCACAGAGATTGGTGGTGGATTTGTTTCCGGGTCTTTATTGCAACCTCAAGCACTGGCAGCATTTAGTACACCAGCAATGGGTTGCACCCTTTTTATCCTTGACAGCAATGGGAGCTCTCTTGTAAGTAGTGAATCTTTCTATCAACCATGTGAGGCTTGAATAGTTTTCAGGTATTCCCATAGTTATAATGTTAAATGAATGCACCCAAAGTCTCCAATGAAGTAACTAGCTAACAAGCCTGACAGAGCCTCACATTTTGTTTTAGTTAAAGATTATAGCCTAGCTATTTATGCTGTCCATGGTCTCATGTCACTTATCTAACATTCTGCCTTCTGTATCCACTCTTGATAATGCCTTGATAGAGTTGCAGATCCATTTCTATTGGAAAACCATGATTGCATCAATGATATCTTGCTTTATTTGTTTAGATATCAGAAATGTCTTCTTATGTTTTCATGTTTACTGGATGCATATAAAGAACTGTTCTTCCTTATAGCCAGAGAATACAGTTGGGATTGGAGAGCTGGCACTAGGTCCCAGCATGTTCGGAGCATCAACAGTATTGTTAAATGCTAATCACTACGATATCTATTTTAGAGGCATGCCAATCTGGAATGGAAACGTAAGTCTCGCTTTCAGAATTCAGATATTTGGAAAGACTGGACCTATTTGTCTTGTTTGGCCAAGCAGATCCTTCGGAGGCATGGGGATGAATTTGAGCGTACTGCTGGAGGATACTACAGGGCACATGGTCGTGCTGATGACACAATGAATCTGGGTGGAATTAAGGTACACATTACCAAACTTTTAGCCAAAACTTCATGGCCAAGCAATCTAAGTCAGTAGATTTCGTTCCTTAATCTCCAGGTAAGTTCTATTGAGATTGAACGGGTATGCAATGGTGTTGATGATGCTATCCTTGAGACAGCTGCAGTTGGAGTTCCACCATTAGGTGGTGGCCCAGAACAATTGATTGTTGCTATTGTCTTCAAAGATCAAAGTGTCTCTGAGACAGACATAGACCAACTGAAAAAGGCATTCAATACGTCGCTTCAGAAGAAATTGAACCCTTTATTCAGGGTACTTTTCTTTTATCTCCCTTTTCTTTGTAGTAGATATTTATTTCAAATCCCACCAAATGTTATATATTTAGTTATGTTTAATTGATTGACATAGGTTGCATCTGTTGTGACTGTTCCGTTACTTCCACGAACTGCTTCAAATAAAGTCATGAGAAGAGTACTACGCCATCAGCTCTCCCAACTTACGCAACAGGCCAAGATCTGAACTTGTATGTATCTTCATTAAAAGTTGTTATATTTCTTTCCAAGTTCTCCTAGTAATTACTTTTAATTTTTATACCCTTAAAAAGTCATGCATTTTGTCATAGATTTTTGCATTAGTAACTCCCTTATGTCAATAAGGTCAACTATCCAGAATCTTAGCTCAAGGTAAGTGTTGCTGCAGTAAAGTGATGTAGTCATTTTGCTGTCACAAAACTGCTTGAATTCAGATCCGCTTGAATTTAGATCCTACCTTCATTTCTTGTACCTGTTTAATGTCGATAGAGAAAGAAGAAAATCTAAATGGATATCTTTCATTCTTATTGCGCTTCCCAAAAACCTAGATTGTTTATAGATAAACAGTTACCAAGGTTACAATGGACATGGATATATACCTGTATATGTAAGTTCATATATGTTTTTGTAGATACTAGGTTCTAAACCAGATCTAGAATGGACAACTTTAAGTGGAACACTATTTTTTCATGTCTAGATAATGTATTCTTGAGTCTGTTAGTGGCAAATGTGTGTCTAGCCAGTTTTTGGGACCCTTCGGAACCAAGACAGACTGACGGGTGTCAGAAGAATATCGTGCTTGACACTGGTAAAGTCTAGAGAAGTGGCTGTGCAACCTAGAAAATGGTATAGTGCTTATGGCTTGTTAGAAAAGTAAACCTAGTTGCAAGTTTCAACATCTGTGCTGAAAGGCACTTCTAGTTGCTTGCTTTTGAGTTGTTTAACGCCTAAGAGTTACTTTGCGGTCAGTGTTCTAAAGGCAGCCTCCTAGGCGGCCCCTAGACGCTAGGTGCTTGGTGCCCGCCCGATGGCCGCCTAGGCATTCACCTAGTCCCCCTCGATATCCGACTATGCATGTTTTTGGGTTTTACGAACTTTTCTGCAAAATTTCAGCAGGTTTTTGGATTTTTTTAATTTTTTTGAACCACCTAGCAGGCTAGGCGGCAGGTTCCCGACTAGCACCTAGTTCAGAACCATGGCGGTCAATAGGAGCAATTACAATATTAATCTGGATATTTGCTCTTTCATCTTATACCTGAAGGTGATGTCGATGTGCCAACTTAGATTCGTCATAAATGGCTCACTAGTTAGACTAGAAACATTTCATCCTAGTTTCCATCATGCTTACATGAAGGGAAAGAGCACTCAATTGACCAACAATTTTCAATTGAACTTAAAACTAATCAATATTAGCATAAATCAAGAAGCATGAAGTGCTATTATCATGGAAAAAAAAACATCTATAACAATATTTCACAGGATTTGAGTTGTAAATATGATCCATGGATGAAACCTGACGAGGATGAACATTGACAACACTAGTCGAGGAATTTTTTTTTGTACAACAAATACAGTCCTTTCTGGTTCTTTTAGTGGTTTTCCTTTGATCTCATATACGGGTTCTCTTTTTGATTTCACTGTTCCAGGCTGAACTTAATTTGAACTAACTCTATTCAAAATAATTTCCTATGCTCCTATCACATTTATAAATCGAATATAACTTCTAGACTTTAGTATGTGTGAGAACTTGATGATAAAAAAGTTGTAACTGTATGTAATATTTTTCTACATCTTTTAGCTTCAGATGACATAATCAGTTTTAGATGCTCGTTATTCCTGTATCGACAAAATTATGTGGAATATGATCCTCTCATAAAAATAAAGGGTCCAACACAGTGGCGGATCCAGGATTACAATCCACTAAGAACACAATCATAAGGGGGTTCGGAGGTAACGCTCCAGAATTTTTTTTTGAGGTATAATAATATAATATTATATTAAATAGTACTATTTTATACAATAAAGCATTACATCTAACAATTGTTTTCTACGAGTTTTCATACTTTGAAAGCGTTTAACTACAATATCATTTGTAATATTACTAAGCAACTATTTTTCTATGAAGCATACATTTCTAAGCAACTCGTTTTCTATGAAGCATACATTTCTTTATGTTAATTTATTTATGTTTCAAGCAAGAATGTTTTAGAGCTGAAGGACTTAGAAATGTCTTCATGGCTCCTTTGTGGACAGTTTAGTCTTTTGATCCAACTTGGAGTCAAGCTGCATGTTGAAGAGCACTGCAGGAAGATCAATAATCAGAAGTGGATGAGGGCTGGGGTAGATGGACAACTTGTATAAACATTAAAGAGACATCCCAGTGCTTTTTTATATTGTGGTTAATAAGGTGTTAGTTTGGATGCAGGGCGAATCATGAACTTCCGTGAAGAATATAATGTGTATATATTTCTGTAATAAAGTTATAAAATCGTAGTTTTTGCTTAATAAAGATTTGAACTTATGTTCCATTTTTAACCTGGTTGCAACTTCAGGGGGATAGCTAGCTGGCGTGCCCCCTCTGATTTTGAGTATATAAAATGGTAATTTTATTCAGTTCAACAATCTCAAATAAGTACAGCGATCAAATCATATAGTGTACATCCGACTCTATGTTATGCAAAAGTCCCATTGAAGAGATGCTTTGCCCTTCAATTATGCACATATTTCAAGCACGTCATATATGTCAAACACTTGCAGATAGTCTGATACGGGCATACTGAAATCATGTCCCTCCTTTACTCCGATTAGCAGACAGCTTCTAACTGTTCATGGAAATCCCTTGTATTGATGAGCCCAAGGTTTAGTGATGCACAATGTGAAGACCAAATAAACCAGGAAGTATCACATTGGAAGAAAATGTGATTGAAATTTTTTGACTCTTTCTGGCAGAAAGACGCATGGGTGTAGCTGAACGTGAATCCCCAACCGAACCACTCTCCATAGTGAGCAGGCGTCATCTGGTAGCTTTGTACATGTTGAGTTTCATCTTGTTTGATAGCCCTTTTACCCATACGAACTCCGCTTGCGGGATTTGAGGACGAGGAGTCCGTATTTGATTGTAAACAATGTGGCTTTCAAACCGGCCTGTAGCGGAACCATAAGTGTCCGACCCATCATCCCGACTAATCGGTATCTGAAGTATCTCTGAGGTGTACCGTCCCACGGGAAATCTCTCCACGTCCCAGGCCCCATCCTGCAGGAGTCGGCTGACCGATCCTTCACTCCCCACCATGGAGAAGGATTGCCACCCCGCAATATCGATAAGGCTCCGGTGGTGAATCCATGGGTCCCTCTACAAGTGGGTTGTTCGCTCCAAGCTTTTCAAGTTCGCTTGCATCAGACACTGTTGGAAATCCGCTAGTATACTGTCAGGAACTTGACGCCCTCCAACCTTCTTCTGTCGGAACAACAATGCGTTGAAGTCCCCCACAAGCAGTTGAGGAAGACGACATTGGGCTTCTGCAATGTTACTCAGGCGGATAATATCTTACCATAGTGTCATACGGAGCCGACGGTCATTATTTCCCATACACAACACCATAAATGAATGAAAAACCACCTATGTTAGAGAAACGACATGCAAAAAGCTGGTCAGTATTTATAATAGGAGTACCTATCCAAATTCTGCTATCCCACATTAGCCAGATCCTGGCCAACCCCACATATCTCCAGATTGTTCAGTTGATTCCAAAACTCAGGTGTTCTTCTGGAGAGCATCTTGTTAGATTTGATTTTAGTCTCAAGAAATGTCGATATTGAACTATGTGTCTTCTTTGCTACATCTTTAATTTCCCTCCATCTGTCGGGCGAGCAAGCTCCCCGCGTATTCTATGTTAATATGGACATTAAATCGTTTGATTGACATGACCAATATCCTCCTCCAAACTCATCCTTAGGTCATTGGTGAGCTCGGTCCGAAAGCCAAGTGCCGTTCCTATATTCATGTCTTCCACAGGAGGATCAGACCTGACTAGTAGCCGCCACTTGGGGTTGTCTTCATACTGTGTCTCTACCTCCAACACACTACAATCGGTAGCCAGAACGACCATACCCCCTCTGCGGTGCCCTGATTGGTGTCGTTTCCTTGCAGGGCTCGGCATGAGATGCCCTTGTCCTCTCCCTCCGCTGGATATCTCGGCCAGTTTCGTCTGCCTCCTCGTAGCCATAACATGTTGTCCTACGAACGTGTCACACCCCAGAACCAGAATACTGGAAAGCGAGACTGACAAGGCCAGCTACGTATACTTAGAGCACTCCGGTACTCCGCATATACGGTGAATCTGTAAGACATGAGAGGTCACTACTACAATCCAACAGTCAAGCCTAGGTCCAACAAACGTAGTGTCTCAATCACAAGAACAACAGGTAAAATAACAAGATGTAAGATCAGCTGAAATAAAATAGTAAAGCGTCCCAAACTATAATATACAGATGATCATGATGATAATAAACACAAATGAGTAAACTAGCCAGAGTCTATGTCATACATGATCAACCCTAGGATATGCCAATCATGTAAATGTCCGTAGGCTAACAGATCAATCCAAAACACGAGCTAAACACGTGCTCGGTGGCTAAACGCCAACAAAAGAAGAATGTACAATAGAGCGGAGAAGTAAGGGAATCCACTCAAGCGGTCTGATGCTCCGGGTGGTCACCATCCTCGGGAAGATACGAAAGATCCTCTGATGCTGCTACCGGATCTGGCCATGCAAAACTAGTGGGGTCAGACCCCAAATAGCAAGTACCATAAGGGAAGCCAATCTAGCAACTTAAACCAGCAATATAAATATACAAAATACTGAAAGTAAAGACTGAAAGTAAATAATCTTTGGATGAAATAAATACTGAAAATCTGCAATGAGACATATCCTGAACTAATAAGCAATAAGAAATAACAAGTGCAGCAGATAAATGTGTGATAATGTAAAGCCTAGACTAATAATCATCCATCAATCATGACAAATCATATAAGTACGGCTTGATACTTTAACTAACAAGGGTTATCACAATCATTAATTACTAACATTTATAATGCAATGCGATGCTAGAGTTCCTTCTGATCGCATGCCCCTACAGTCCGTCCGGGATACCCACTGGCGCACGTTGAGACCAGGAAAATCACACAATGAAGCCATGTAAATCCACTTCTTTGCTGTGGGTAACCAGGACTGCATGTAATCTAGAAAAATCCCTAGCCATGAACTATGTGAGTCTTTAGTTGTTTAATCCTTAGCATTTTCTTGTATGAATCCGGGTGTGGCATTCCGCAGAATCCATCCTAGACATGATGCAGATAAATCAAGTTCTAACAGTAATATAGTCCAGTTTCAATATACATTGCACAAACGGACTCATGTAAGCCACGACAACAACCAAGCCACGAAACATGTCTGAAGTCACTTTATTTTATTTTACTTTACTTTTTTTTTCTTCGGTACTTTTTTTTTCACTCTTGATCATGGTGTTTAATGGGCCGGTCCGGACCGACCTGCGGCTCGTGCTGATCGAGTTTGACCAGGTTCAGACTGAACTTAATCCGAAAG
Source organism: Iris macrosiphon (assembly GCA_036927795.1). NCBI lineage: Eukaryota > Viridiplantae > Streptophyta > Magnoliopsida > Asparagales > Iridaceae > Iris > Iris macrosiphon. Next base: position 17,612,325 of record JAYESA010000020.1, on the reverse strand, counting down.
ACGTAGCGGGTCAGTCCGGCCGGAAAGAAAAAATGTTGGACTCAGTCCAGACCCATAATCCGGTCAGGAGTGGACCAAGTCGAACCGGTCTGGATTCGGACCGATTCATGGTGTCCGGGCCGCAAATTTTGTTTTTTGTTTTTTTTTGAAACATTGTATATATAAGTTAAGTATATAATAAGTTAATAAATTTAAATAGAAAATATAAAATCTAGATTATATATATATATATATATATATATATATATATATATATATATATAAAGATTATATAGAAGTTAAGATTTGTAAATTTTAGTTATATAAGTAAATTAAATTGTTGTTATATAAATTTAAATAGAAAATTATCCTTTGCATAATCAAATACATTAGATATAAACAACATTAACTAACAAAACATATAATTGAGAGAGAATTTTGAGAAGGAAAACGTTTAAATTTTTTTATTAATGTCAATAAAATCTAAATATGCTATAACATTAACTAACAAAAAGTTGAAAGTTGATACTTTATTAATGCCCAAAAAAATTTATTATGATTAATTTTCATAAATTATGGTCTATTTATAGGAATTTTTTGGTGCAAAATGATTCCAGTATACTTAAAATATAGTTGTTAAAGGTATTTTGGTCATTTTCAGAAAATAATCAAAATATTCCTAAAACGTCTATCAAAACGGTTAAAAAAAATATCTTCGGAACAGATCGAACTTAGATAGGCTTGGATCGGGTCAGTGACTGGGCCAGTCCGGACCGGTCTGATCGGATTTTTCGGGTTCAACCGAACCGTATCCGCTAACTCATCGGGTCGGACCTGGACTTACGGGTTGAAATATTTGACCTAGTTCGGACCTGCTAACTTTATGGACGGAGTCGGACCAGTCCATTGACTGGATTCAAAACCGGCGTTGACCAGGCCAATCCCATTACACACCATGGCCTCTCGATGGTTGTTTTGTATTTCTTTCTACTTCTTTGCTTCTTTGTGATAGTTGACTTATTACCATTTATGTCACGTAGATCATGTCTGACAAGTTGCTGTGTTAGGACCAATCACCATGTAGAAGAAATGGAAGGGGGCAGTTGGTAGCGGCTGTTAGGATTTATTGAAGTTATTCTCTAGAAGATGTTATCACATTCATCTGACAAATTCCAAAAAAATATGGAATTTATTTTTGTTTATCTGTCAAAATTAGAATATATGTTCTTACTTTCGAGTTATCATATTTCATTTTTATGCAATATAAAATTATTTTAGAAGTAATTTTGTGAAAAAACAAAAAACAAAATCAACTATATATGGGGTTTACTTGGCTCGATGACATGTCCACCGTGGACTAAGCTCCTACGTCTCATTCTATACCAAAAATTTTCAGTGGAAAAAGAAAAACTTTTCCTCTTTTATATTTTTTGTGTAACAATCAAAAGTTTTGGAAGAAATTTTCGAACATTCACAACGAAAAGTAAAACTATATATGACAGTGGCTTGATTGAGAAACATATTAATCAATATGTGATTGATTTGTTCAAGCATAGTTCAAGTATATCGACAGGTAAAATGTGTCCAAGTCACTTGTGTTTCTTTTTTCTTTTCCAAGCCACCTCTTCTCTTTTAATTTTTTTCTTCTGATTTTTGGAACTAATAGAACAACTCTGCTACACAAATCGACGAAAATCACACACGTGAACCAAGAACACGTGGCGACCCTCCATTAGTCCGGATTGGACTCCGACGATAGCATAGAATTCGGTTTTGGTGGGTCCCACTCCGAATCAATGGGGGACCACCATGTGTCTTCGGTTTCATGTACGCAGTTCTTCCTTTGGTTTCGATAAACATTTTTGCTAATAGAATAGACAGTAAAGACATATTTTGGACAGGTTAAATTATACATAGCTCTCTTTAACTAATGGGATAATTGTGAACAATCTCTTAACTTGTTTCAGCAATTGAACCCATATTTACTATTTCTTCGAGGATATGGCAGGCTTAGTTCAAGATAAATTTCAAATAATTCAAATACAGTGATGAGACTACTCTAAAGAATTTATGTTTCAAGATAATGAGGTGTTTTCAAGTTTGTAACTTCGTGTAAATTTTTTTTTTTTACTATTAGTTTATGTACAAATAAATTTAAGAAGAGTTGCTTAAATAAACTGCTTCAGTTATCCATAAATCTATTCATTAGCGGACGCTTGGGTCTAAGGTGGGCTTCTACCCAACCGAATATTTTTTCCGTACAAGTCAGTCATGACCACTCCACACCCCACTCTACCCCAACTTATCCAACTCGAATTTCTGATTCCACACTTGAATCTATTGTTACACAAACCAAGTAAGCAACTATTGATATCCACGAGATTTCATTGACTTCTCATCCATTTGGAGACTGAAATGGAGTAGTGTTTCCATTGGCTGAAACTCTTGAAAGGTCATTCAATTATTATTTTTCTCAATCTCTTGTTTGAAAAGAGTCATCTCAACTGCTACCAGTTTCCATAAAATCACCATCAGACTTCATATGGTACATTAAATGTGTAAAATGACACGAGTTGAACACGAGTTTGTTGATTTTTTAGTCCATGGTCGTTCGGAGCCACTCGTGGTTCCTTCTGAACCTCCATGAAGCATGGAAACGACAATATATATATATATATATATATATATATATATATATATATATAAAAGAAAATGTCCTTCATTGAATAAAAACCAGCAGCCATCATACATATATGGGGTTTGCCATTGTTGGTATTTTTCACTTAGCTTTAAAAGTTTTAGTCTAACATTAAAAAACTACCAATGTGTATATCTCAATATATAACTATGATTAGTATTAGTATAAGCACATGGGGTGCTGGTCCATGTTGATTGACTTTTCTAGAGGGATTAAGTGTGCACCAATTTATGACAATTTTTATTTTATCACCACATTTGGAAAATTTTCCTTAGGAGCTTGACTCGAACTCGGATTCAAGGACGCAAAGTAGCGCTTTGTTGGCGCACTTTGCACTAAGCACGTCGCAATGCGCGAGTTGCATGCACGGATGCTAGCTCGGGCGCTGTGCGGCCCGGCGCGATGCGGCCAGCGAGTTTGCATGAGCGAGTCGCATGTGGAGGGGACATGGTCTGTTGTTGGCGGCGCATGGTTATTCGTGCCCTCCGGAATATGCGGCGCATGCGGCGCGTGGGTGTTTGTGCACAGTGGTTGATGCTTTCGGCACTTGGCGGAGTTTGGTGGCGCTGTCCTCTGCAACGTGAACGGCGGCAGAGGCGACGCATGTGGCGCAGGCGATGCATGCGGCTCCGGCGACGCATGTGGCTCCGGCTACGTATGCAGCTTGGTGTCTGGTCGGATGGCGCATATGTGGCACGAGCTTTCTCATGCCGCATAGGTGCAGATTTTCTCTATATATAGAGGAGCTTCTCTTTCATTTTAGAGGAAAAAAATTGAGAGCACCAGAGCACATGCGGCCCAGAGAGCACCCCTCCCACATAGTGATTTTCGAGTGATCTGAAGGTGACCTAGAGCGTTCTAGAAGTTATTTTGTGAACCTGCTGGATCCTGGGAGCAGATCGTCGTGTAGGAAATCTTGCCTTGAGCATCGGTGGTTTTGATCACCCCAGCAAGGAGTTTTCTTTCATTGTATTTTCTCTTCCTACGTCCGTTCTTTCTCATTGTAGCGTCTGCGAACGTAAAGAGAAGAACGTTTTTCTGTTTATTGCTATATTTTTATCTTCTTTATTTAGTCAGTTTGTAACATGTTCGTGATTTAGTGCTTCTTGGGGGTTGCATGTCACTGTAGAGAAACTCTTGTGTGAATCTCAGTGCATAAAATTCTCTTCTGGAGATAGTAGAGACGAACTCTTGTGTGAGTCTTTCCTTTGTGGCTACCTCTTCTTCTTTGGTCTGACTTCGGAACTAACAATCTCAAGGCAAGATCCGAGTTAAAATGGAGAACCGCTCAAACCTTCTCGATACTAGTTTTCACAAGCTTAAAAAGTTTGATGGCGAACACTACAACAAATATTTGGAAAAGGAAGATCTCCTTGAATCTTTAACTTGTCAATGTTGCTTATGTGTTGGTTGATCCTGAACCTACCATTCCCGAAGATGGAGGAGAGCTTGCAGTTGGCATGGCGCAGGACGCGCATTCCAAATGGAAGAAAGACAACGACCTCTACAGGTTATTGATTTTGAATGCTATGGACGACTCGATGACAGAGTCCTACAACAAGAAGGAGAAGGCAAGAAATGTTTGGGAATCTCTTGAGAAGCAGTATAAAAATGACAAAAAATATCAAAAATTTATCTCGTCGAGAAATTTTTCACTCTACAATTTGAAGAAGAGAAGGTGATGCTACCACAAGTCAAGGAACTTCTGAAGATGTAGCAGAAACTGGAGGAAGAGGGCACGAAGTCGAAAGACAAGTTTATGGTGGGGGCTATCGTCACCAAACTTCCTCCAGGCTGGATCAAGTTCAAGACTGACATGTACCGTAAAAATATGGAGATCTAGCTCAAAGATATTCTTCACTGGATTCACATTGAAGATGAAGCCAGGGGGCAACTAAAGTTGGACTCCTTGTCCAAGCAGTTGTCTAAAGCCAACATGGTACATGCTAGTGATTCTAAAGGAAAACATAAATTTTTCTACAAGAAGAAGAAATATTATTATTATTATTACTACAACTTGATACCCTACTTTTTTGAGTTAATTATTATTACCCCTCCCCCCCCCCCCATTTCCTAAGCCTCACTCCACTATCCCCCCCTAATTTTTTTTAATTACTACTACCCCATACATTCATAGTTTGTTAATAGTAATTATACTTACCCCCACCCAAAATATCTATTTTTTTTCCTAAACTATTCCCTCCACCCTATCTCTCTTCGGCAGCCCCCACCCCCTCTCTTCTACCGGCAATAGCCTTGTCCGCCTCCTCCCGCCGTCGGTTGCCCCCTCCCCCCGTCAGCAGCAATCCCGTAGCTGCAGCAGCACCAGCAAAAGCGGCGGCAACGATGGCAACAGCGGCATCGGCATCAGCATCAGCAACAACAACAACGACGTGAGGAGGGCGCGCGGGATGCGCCAGCCGGTGGGAGGAGGGGGGCGAGGCTGCTGCCGGCAGGAAAGGGGGGCTGCCGGAGTGGAGGGGTGGTGGGGGAGGGGGAGGGGTAGTTTAGGTGTGTGTTTTTTTGGTATTAAGTTGTAAGGTATAAAGTTTAGTGTATAAACTTCAAAAACTGAGATAGTTGAGGCTATCAAAGTAGAATTAAAGAGAAATTTTGACTTACCCTCCCCCACACACTTTATTTACCCATATTTCGGGTGTACCCCACATTGTTTCCATAATGTACAAGTCCTCCCATTTTTGACGAAAATCGTCTATTCCTAACGGTCAACTCGTTTGACTAATTTTTTGGACGAAAATATCCCAGTCTTCTTTTTCCTCATTGCTGCAGGTCCCCGCCATACCCTTCTCCCCCCTCCTCGCTACAGGCCCCGCTCCCCCCCTCCCCGTGGCTCGCAACTTTTCCGCCCTCCCCGCCCCCGTTCTCCCGCAGCAGCAACAGCAATAGCAGTGGCGAGCAGCGCGGCGGCGCGGGCGAACGAACAGCGCGACGGCAGCAACGCCCGCGAGCAGCTGCTGGTGTTGGCTGGGGGGTCGGGGGCAGGGAAGGGGACGGTGGCGAGGAGGGGAGCTGTGGCAGGGAGGGGGGAGGAGGCCGGTGGCGGGGAGGGGGTGGAGCGGCGGCGACGGTAACCTACTCGCTGAAGAGGGAGGGTGAGAGGAAAGAGGAAGAAGAAATGAGGGATATTTTGGTCAAAAAATTTGGTCAAATTTGTTGGACGAATTTCGTCAAAAATAGGAGGACTTATACGTAATGGAAACAATATAAAGTACACCATTAATATAGATAAATAAAATAGAATATAAGTCAAAAAAATTCAAAATTAAACCTTAATTTTTTTTTTTCATCGTTAAGGTTATTATTGTGTTGCTTTTGCGTGTGAACAACAATCATACACCAAGCTATGCCAAAGGTTGGAGACTAGTCTCTAGCATTCAACAGGATTCTTCTAAGTGGTAGAACACTTATTAGCCATTTGTATTTCCAACCACACATGGTTCTATGGACAGGATCAGAGCCAGAAAAATTAGTGGGTGCAATGTCATGATACCTAGTCAATTTATCACTTGATCAAAGCAGTTGGGACACCTTCGGCACCCAGCCTCTCTCCTTAGTACTTATAAGGGCACTCCCTCCATTGCCTAGAGCACATACATATATACATCATCTTCTTTCTTTGTGTTGTGAGAAATATTTAATTAAAGCTTGGCCATGGTGCTGGTGACAACTATAGTTCGGAGCCTCAAGTCAAAGCTGAGGAGGCTGAAGTCGACGAAGAAGGCCGAGTACAACAAGATGGGCAAGACGGACAGCATGAGGGTGGAGATAAGAAGCAGGAAAGCGCAGAAGCTCATAGCCAACACCCTCAAGATTGCAGACTCCCCTGGTCACAAGAGTTTCACGTACTAATCGCTTCGCAATATATATATATATATATATATATATATAAGTTATGGAGATCACGTTTCGAGTTTCCTCTTGGACGTCGGCTGGATAGCTTTGTGCTACGGACTTGTCAAGCCTACTTGGATGGGATGGAAGCTCCCGTTGGATGATTCGGGTTGTAGACCCCTCTCTGCGGAAGGGGGGCTCCATGTTGAGCACTCTGGGTTGTAGATCTTATTCCGTTCGGATTGACTGTATGATTCTGCCACGAATTAGAATAGACCAAAAATGAACACACATATATATATATGCACCTAAGTCGATTTTTTTTATCGCGTTCATGAGGTGATATTTATGATTTAAAGGGAAGATTTTTCAGGAAAACTTAATTCGTTTGTAATACGATGAGTAATGAAGGGATCACAAGGATCAATTTGCGTATGTAGCAACAAGTCTTAGCTTATACTTGTCTCATGAATTGTGTTCATTACTAATATTTTCAGACTTTCTGGTGCACTTTTGCTTACTGATCTAGTTAAGAGAGGCTTATTTGGCTTGTCTATTTGAAGGGGATCCGCATTCCGTGCTGGTAAAATCCATAGTTTGCAGTTCGATACCGATCCGATACACAGTTTGGTATGTTCCGATCCGATATCCGATAACGATACTGACAGATATCGCCATCGGGAGTAACCAACAAGTCTTAGCTTATACTTGTCGCATGAATTGTGTTCATTACTGATATTTTCAGACTTTCTAGTGCACTTTTGCTTACTGATCTTGTCATGAGAGGCTTATTTGACTGTCTATTTGATGGGGATCCAGATTCCGTGCTGGTAAAATCCATAGTTTGCAATTTGATACCGATCCGATAAAGTTTGGTATGTCCCAATTCGATATCGATACTGACCAATACCGACATGGGGGTAACCAACAAGTCTTAGATTATACTTTGTGTTCATTACTAATATTTCGAGACTTTCTAGTGCATTTTTGCTTACTGATCTTGTCATGAGAGGCTTATTTGACTGTCTATTTGATGGGGATCCACATTCCGTGCTGGTAAAATCCATAGTTTGCAGTTCCACACCGATTCGATACAGTTTGGTATTTCCCGATTCGATATCGATACTGACCAATATCGATATGGGGGGTAACCAACAAGAATATAAAAGCATTAAGTGAGATGACCGTGCCGGGAGGTAATAGATAAAGAAAACTTATCTATAGTAAGTACACCCATCAAAAAGGATGACTAGTATTTCATTCAATTTCAAAACTACTATGGAACAATACAAAAAAATTACTTATAATATTTATGCCTAAATGTCTAAAATATATTTTCTAGATTTATTAATAATTGTTTGTTTTTTGATATCCAAAAATTTGATACTCCAATCTGAAACCGTCGATATTACCTATATTGCTGATCTCGATACTCATATGAAGGGTTTGATATCGATACTACGAACCTTGGTAAAATCTCGTATTGCCTGGTATTGGACAGGATCGGCAACATCCTGTAATCAAATTAACAAAATCAGTCAAATTAATCATGTTTTCGAAAGTTTTGCTAAAAAAAAAAAGTGTAACAAGGGTGTCATGTAGATAAATTAGTACAAGCAAGCTACATGTATAATAAATACGGAAATGATATGTTGTTCGTGGTCTGTAACTGTAAAGCCACGTGGCTGAATCTCTTTGACTCCTCCCCCCCCCCCATCCTTCTCCCGTTAGGACCCGTCATCGAATTCCTGTTAATGGTACGACGACACATGGCTTGCGGGCCAAAAAATGTGGACCACAAAACGAAGCAGCTCGATAATAAATGTGGGAATAGGAGATGTGAAATATTGGAAAAACCTATATTAGTAATTAAAGCCACACAAATGTATGACGCAAAATTGTATCGATACACAATCTCGCTACACCAATTTTTTTTTTCTGCTTCAAACCAAAGTTATGATAATCTCCCTATCGCATCGGATGTTCATACATCAGTATCATGTATCGTGTGCAGTACGGCTTATGCGCATAATGACAACTTGATAATTTAAAGATATCGAATCAAGAAATATGGAAAGTATATGCGAGTTGGCCATGCTAATTAATTAAAACACTTCCACAAGCAGCTAAGCAAGTATGTTTAGGTACAGGTTGCATCTAACTGCTAACCGTATGTTTCATATCAGTGGCATGATTCATCCATGCTTTTGGACTGCTATCCAGAGTTTGCATATTCAAAGCAACATTTTGAGAAATGAGGACAAAACATACGTATCTGCTTGAGTTGGACGACTCCTTTTTTCAATAACTTGCCCTAAGGAACTATTTGGTTCGTAGATTTGAAATATAAAAATGGTTAAAATTTGAATTTTAGATTATTTTACGTACTTGACTGAAGAATTTATAGACAAGAGCTATTGTAATTTGACATAAAAAATAATTCTTACTTTTCACGAAGTTGGAGTTTTGATATCGGAATTTTTTTTCTCCGAAGTGGAGCGAAGAAGTGAAAAATCCGCATTCTCTCTTCGCATGTTCCTCTTCTCACGCTTGGTTGGAGAACAACTTCCTCTCTACTTTAACAAAAAAAAAAAAAATATTATTCATGTCACTTCAACGAAACATAAACATTTCCACTCACTTCAACAACCAACGAAACATCAAACATTAGGATTTTTTATTTCTAATCTTCACTTCTTCAAAGCATCCAAACGAATAATTTTTAACTTCGCTCAACTTTGTTGGGGTTTTTCTAACTTGCTTTTGGGAACATTAGTCCCACATTGAAAAATCACCAAAGTGTATACCGCAATATATAGCTATGCTTTGAATTAGCATATGCACATGGGGTGGTGGCACATGTGGAGTAATTTTTCTAGAGGGTTTAAGTTTAAACCTCATAAAAACAATCTTTGTTAATTTTGTCACTCATTTTGGGAATTGTTAGGAGCTAAGTCACGTAGGGGCTAAGCAACTCAGACGAAGGGCGCAAAGTAGCGCTCGTGCACTCGTTTTATGTGCGAGTTGCACGTGCGAGTTGCATGTTGTGCGCATATGTTGCGCTCGTACGCTCGTTTTATGCATGAGTTGCATTCTTGAGACATATACATGTGGCATTATGCACGCGACGCTATGCGCGAGCGCATGCACGTGTCTGCATGTGCTGCAGTTGCTTTCGGCGCATGGTTATTTGTGCCATCCCGCAACAGCTTTTGGCGCAGGCGGCACTGTCTGCTCTATGCAATACAGCGTGCAGACAGCGCATAGGACTCTGTGTGTGTCCCGTTTCCCCTATTCAGGGAGCGCGGCTAAGAAATACAAGACGATATCGTTCGATCGGGATAGATTGAATCAAGAACTCATCCTCGTTATGGATTTGCTTCTTCGGAATCGATTTCCATATTCAGTGGACCGTGTCCCGAGGATGGACTTAGCGGCAGAGTCGAGAGGGACCTCTCCACTGCAAGTTTTCTTGCCTGGTTTTCGATGTCGCTTTTGTGCTTTCGTGCTTTGAGTTGGTTTTCGAATTTGCTTGCGTTTTCTTGAATGGTTTCGATGGATTTTATTATTTTCGTTCGTTGAACTGCACTTCAATTCCGAGATTGGAAAGAGTGGAAGAGGTATTGATCAGCTGTTCGTGGCAATGCAGGTGAACGAGCAGTAGGCGACGCGCGAGCGGAGTCCTGAAGCACCTCTTTTCTTTCCTCCTTCCAACCAACTTGTGAGTGGCTTATATTCGATTCAGTTGACCCTTCTTCCAAGTCTTCACATCTAAAATCTTGTATTCTTGCTTGCCCCGATCAAACGATACCAAGTAATAACTAAAAGATGTCAAGATAAAAAGGAATAGACTTGGATTATTATGCTTGTCAATCAACTTGTGAACGGTTATCCTACTGCATGCTAGTTCATTCGGAATATTCTATACATGTTTCAATTTTAGTTAGAATTGCATACTTCTTCTATAAATTGTGCTGAGTATGAAACACATTTTCTTATGCAATAATTATTCAGGGAGACTATGAAAAAAAATGAATCATACAATGCTACTTGTCTTGTACTAATGTTGCCTCAAATTTGCATAAACTGGTATCTTAGTATGAACATCGTTGATCACGGACAACTTCTGCACAAGGTCAATGGTTCCTGCGGACGGTCGATGGGGCACTGGCACCGATCCGATCCGGACGAAACTTCACGATAAGTCTCATGTACAAGACGGGATGGCATGTAGCGCCTCATGTTTCTCGCGTTGCACACCATCCTTGTCTATGACTATAACTTGTCCATTATGGTATCAAGCCAGTGATCACCACGTATATTTAAACCTGTGCAAGCTAACTTGTGTCTTCGTGGTAAGGAAGGACATGGTAAATTTTGTGCAGCTGGTTCAGACTACCGAACGGTAGCAAGTATATTTCAGAAATTCTATACATACTGCTTGTTTGTAAAATGACTAAGGCAAGATAGAAAGACCACAAATAATATGCATGCTTCATATAAACAATGTGTTGATTGGTATAGTTGGGTTAGCTAGCCTTCACCAGTATATTTTGATGTACTGACTCTCGTTGAAACAGGTTCCCCACACTAAGGAGATCCGAGCGAGGAGCTGAAGTCGTTTTCCCAATCCAGTCCAGCTATCGGCGTATCCTGATCGTGCCATCTTTTGAAGCATTTTGAAGCAAGGAGCTAGCAACCTAAACTCGATGCAGCTCCGTGGGAAAGCCATCATCCCGCCTGGAGGTCCCTTATTTTGATTTTTAGTAAACGATGTAATATACAGGATAACTATCTCATTTTGTGTCAACTTTTGTAAGCCCGTGCGGCAACCCTCTGACTCGTTCAAGAGTTTGTAAATAGATGTTCAATATCAATAAAAGAGAACTTTTTCACGTTTTAACTTTGCGTTTCAATTTATCTGCGTACTCTGAATATGTGCTCGCTATGCAAAATACCTTAGCCTTGTGCGCTGCACAACCTAGGCCGCACGGTGTCACGCCCGGGGGACGACTATCGATTTCATGGAATCCGGGCATGACATATTGGTATCAGAGCACGGCTTCAAGTTCCTTTGACCCTCGTGTTGGAAAAGTTTATTTAATGATAAGTCCCTGTGCGAACTCTTGAACTCGTTAGGCCAAAATGAGATACATTCATATAATGAGTCCATAATACATTATGATCCTAATGAAATTTACCTTCTTTTGAAAGAATAGCACAAGTGCAATTATCAGCGCTAGCACCGGGCGAGACACAAGCCCAAGAAAGCAGTTTCGGTACTTCGAGAAATTCTCGGAGCCAGCGAGCTATGTCTCGTGTAGATCCTATTTAGCAGATGATGAGGATGTTAGTGGCTAACCAACAGAAGGAGGAGGCTCGTTATGAACGGGTCGAGAATCGAGCGGAGGAAAGGCAAAACCAGTTTAAAGACCATATAGAAGCTCGATTCTCAGTCCAACAAAAGCAGGTAGATACCTGCAGCAGATCGTTCAGACTTTGGCCTCCAACCAGTCCACGGCGACAGTAGCGACACTGGTGGAGCAACCCGCGCTTGAAGTCAAGATGCCTCAAACTGCAAGAAAGAAGGAAGTGACTGCCTTCGACTTTGCCGACTTCAAGAAAGTCTTCAACACGCCATTTAAAGAGACTAGGGATCCAATAGTGGCTCTAGATTGGTTGGCCGAACTGGAGGATCATTTCAAACTGCTAGAGGTACCCGAGCAGAAGTGTGTCGCGTGTGTCCAACTTCATCTCCGTTTGAACGTGCACGATTGGTGGAACGTGCATCAAAGATCTCTTCCAGTTGATGATGATGAAGAAACGATCGCATGGGCTACTTTCCGTGGCACATTTGAAGAGGAGTTCATACCCCCCTCCCGTACGTCGATAGAAGGAGAACGAGTTCGTGCAACTACGATAAGGTAGCATGACAGTTAAGCAGTATTCCGTCGAATTCAACCGGCTAGCCAAATTTGCAAGCTCCTATTTACCTGATGCGGCGAGTCATGCCAGACGATTTGAAGGCGGTCTGCGTCCAGCCATCCATGCGCACGTGGTCGTTCCTCAGTACCAGACGATGAGGGAAGTCCTGAATCATGCTCTTTCTCTTGAACCGCAGTATCCTCATGTTGTTGTCGGCGCTGTGCATACCTCCAATCACAAATGCCATAGCAATGAGAAAGAAAACAATACTGCAAAGTGTCAAAATAACGACGGTCAACAGAAAGAGAAACCAGGGCCATTATGTGATTATTGTAAGAAGTTTGGGCACGCCTTCAATTATCGTTCGAGAAACGGCTTATGCCTCATATGTGGAGATGCAAATCATGCGTATCGTAACTGTCAGCTCTTCTCTGATCGTCGCCCTCAACATCCGAATCCTGCCCCTGCAACCCAGGCCAACCGAGTTGTACCTCAGCAAGAGCGTCGCCAAGCTCAAGGTCGGGTCTATACAATGACACGAGAGGAAGCCCTGGCCTCAGACACCACTGTGTCAGGTACTTTGCTTTTTAATAACATACCTGCACGTGTGTTATTTGACTCTGGTACAATGCATAGTTTTATATCCACGAATTTTTTCGTAAAAAATAATATAGAAATGACACCATTGCATCTAGACCTTAGTGTTAGCACACCGTCAGGCACGAAAATACCTGTCCGTTCAGTATGCCAAGGTGGTTACATCTGTATTGAAGGAAAGAAGCTATTGTTAGATGTCTTAGTCCTAGATGTCCGGGATTATGATATCATTTTGGGGATGGATTGGCTCGGCACCTGCTCGACAACTATCGAATGTGTAGAGAAACGAGTCATCTTTCGCCTACCTGGAGAAGCCAAATTCTGCTACACGATTAGTCCAGCAACTGATGCTTCCAGGGCTTGCATGGTGATTTTGGCGATATCAGCTCGACGAATGCTACATACTGGCTGCGAGGGATACCTAGCGTCGGTTCGGGACACACAGCTGGATTATGCAAAACGTTGAGTCTTCTTCCGCTGAGGAGGAGTTTCCTGATGTGTTTCCGAGCGAACTACCCGGCATGCCACCTGACCGAGAGATCGAGTTCACCATCGACACATTCCCGAATACTCAACTGATTTCTAAGCCTCCGTACCGAATGGCCCATGCTGAACTGAAGGAGTTAAATTGCCAACTACAAGAATTGCTGGATCACGGGTTCATCCGTCTGAGCGTGTCTCCTTGGGGTACGCATGTGCTCTTCGTAAAGAAAAAAGATGGAACGTTACGCCTCTGCATCAATTATCAGAAGCTGAATAAGGTCACTATCAGAAACAAGTATCCTCTGCCCAGGATAGATGACCTCTTTGATCAGTTGCAAGGGGCAACGGTGTTCTCAAAAATTGATCTTGGCTCGGGCTACCACCAGCTAAAGATTAAGCCAGAAGACATGTCCAAATCTGCAATCCAAACCCGCTATGGGCATTACGAGTTTTCCGTTATGCCGTTTGGTCTGATGAATGCCCCTGCTGCTTTTATGGATTTGATGAATCGAGTGTTCTGACCTTTCCTCGATTAATTCGTGGTCGTTTTTATAGACGATATCTTGGTGTACTCGAAGAATAGGGATGAACACGCAGGACACCTGCAGATAGTGCTTCAAACCCTTCGAGACAACAACTTGTATGCCAAGCTAAGTAAATGCGAGTTCTGGTTGGACATCATATCCTTTCTAGGGCATATTATTTCTGCAACGGGCATCTCAGTTGACCTGAAGAAAATAGAAGCCATCGTGAAGTGGAAACGGCCTGAGTCAGCTAGCGATATTTGGAGTTTCCTTGGTCTGGCGGGCTACTACCATAGATTTATACAAGATTTTGCTAGAATTGCATCGCCTTTGACTCAGCTCACTCATAAGGGAGTAACATTCGCGTGGACGGACGAGTGCGAAGCTTCATTTATGGAGTTAAAGCAGCGCCTCGTCTCTGCACCAATTATTATCCTTCCAGATGGACCTAATGATTTTAAGATATACAGTGATGCCTCATGTAAGGGATTGGGATGTGTCCTTATGCAACGAGACAAAGTGATAGCCTTCGCGTCGAGGCAGCTAAAGCCTCACGAGAAGAATTATCCAACCCATGATTTGGAACTCGCAGCGGTGGTGTTCGCACTGAAGTTGTGGCGCCACTACCTTTATGGTGCGCTATGCAAGATCTATACAGACCATAAGAGTTTGAAATATCTTTATACACAAAAGGATTTGAATCTTCGTTAACGATGTTGGCTTGAACTTCTTAGCGATTTTGACTTGATAATCAGATATACCCCTGGCAAGGGTAATATTGTAGCTGATGCACTGAGTCGAGTATTCGTTGGAAGCCTGGCTATTGATAATAAGCTGCGTCGAGATATAGAAGACAAGTTGCGTCAAGATATAGAAGACAAGTTGCGTCAAGATATAGAAGCTTTGGGAATTACACTTATAATCAGATACAAAAGAGGGGCGCAAGTGGCTCAGCTACGCCTCGAACCTGACTTATTAGAAAAAGTCAAGACTTCTCAGAAGGATGACCTGTTCCAGCAAAAGATGTAAGGTCTTATCTCAGCAGGAAAGACAACTGACATTGCGGTGAGCACGGACAGAATGATCCGAGTGAAGGGGAGATTGTACGTTCTAAATGATGCAGCCCCCAGAAAGGAGATACTCACGGAAGCCTATTATGCTAGTTATACTTCTCATCCGGGTAGCACAAAGATGTATCGAGATCTCCATACGACGTTTTGGTGGTACGACATAAAACGAGATGTGGCGCTGTTCGTGTCGCAATACATGGCTTGTCAGAGGGTAAAGGCCGAGCACTAGAAGCCAGGCGGAGAGATGCAGAACCTCGCTATACCGGAGTAGAAATAGGAACATATAACAATGGATTTCATTGTTGGTTTGCCGAAGACGCAACGGGGGAATGATGCCGTCTGGGTCATCGTGGATTGATTCACCAAGTCAGTTCACTTTCTGCCTATCAAAAGTACTTTGAGTGCCGACCACCTGGCTCAGATCTACCTCAACGAAATCGTTCGGCTCCACGGCGTGCCCGTATCCATTGTCTCCTATGGAGATGGTCGATTCTTATCGCTTTTCTGGAAAAGCCTGCAGTCTGCAATGGGGATGAAGTTGAAGTTCAGTTCCGCCTACCATCCACAGACAGACGGTCAAATAGAATGGGTCAACCAGATCCTCGAAGATATGCTACGACTCTGCGCCTTAGACTTGAAGACGAGTTGGGACATGCATCTACCGTTAGCCGAATTTGCATACAATAATAGCTTTCAATCCAGCATTCAGATGGCGTCGTATGAGGCATTGTATGGGCGGAAGTGCAGATCCCCGATCTGTTGGGATGAAGTTGGGGAACGACAAATTCTTGGCCCGAAGCTCGTGGAGCAGACCGTCCAAAAGATTTGTTTGATTCGGGAATGGCTAAAGGTAGCTCAGAGTCGCCAAAAGAGCTACTCAGATACGCATCGACGTCCACTTGAGTTCTTAGAAGACGATCGGATATTTCTCAAAGTTTTGCCCATGCGAGGAGTCACCAGATTTGGAGCAAAGGAAAAGCTAAGTCCGAGATTTGTAGGTCCATTTGAGATACTAAAGCGAGTTGCCTCAGTTGCATATCAGATTGCCTTACCACCGTCACTATCCGAAGTGCACGATATCTTCCATGTTTCACAGCTTAGGAAGTACGTGTACGACCCGAGTCATGTGGTAGATCTTGATCAACTGGATCTTAAGGCAGACTTGACATATGTCGAACAACCTGTACAAATTTTGGATTATAAAGAAAAGCTGCTTCGAAGTCGTTCGATTCCGCTTGTGTGCGTGCTTTGGCAAAATCATTCGGTTTAAGAATCCACTTGGGAGCTTGAATCTGAGATGAGAAAAAGGTTTTCTTCATTGTTTCCTAGTGGTAGGTTCTATTCCTAAGTTTCGTGGACGAAACTTTCAATTAGTTAGTTAGGATGTGGTGTCCCATTCCCCCTATTCAGGGAGCGCGGCTAAGAAATACAAGACGGTATCGTTCAATCGGGATAGATTGAATCAAGAACTCATCCTCGTTATGGATTTGCTTCTTCGGAATCAATTTTCATATTCAGTGGACCGTGTCCCGAGGATGGGCTTAGCGGCTGAGTCAAGAGGGACATTTTCGCTGCAAGTTTTCTTGCCTGGTTTTCGATGTAGCTTTATGATTTCGTGCTTTGAGTTGGTTTTCGGATTTGCTTGCGTTTTCTTGAACAGTTTTGATGGATTTCATTATTTTCATTTGTTGAACTGTACTTCAATTCCGAGATTGAAAAGAGTGGAAAAGGTATTGATCAGCTGTTCATAACAATGCAGGTGAACGAGCAGTAGACGACGCGCGAGCGGAGTCCTGAAGCACATCTTTCCTTTCCTCCTTCCAACCAACTTGTGAGTGGCTTATATTCGATTCATTTGACCCTTCTTCCAAGTCTTCACATTTAAAATCTTGTATTTTTGCTTGCCCCGATCAAACGATACCAAGTAATAACTAAAAGATGTCAAGATAAAAAGGAATAGACTTGGATTATTATGCTTGTCAATCAACTTATGAACGGTTATCCTACTGCATGCTAGTTCGTTCGGAATGTTCTATACATGTTTCAATTTTAGTTAGAATTGCATAGTTCTTCTATAAATTGTGCTAAGTATGGAACATATTTTCTTATGCAATAAATTGTTCAGGGAGACAATGCAAAAAAATGAATCATGCAATGCTACTTGTCTTGTACTCATGTTGTCTCAAATTTGCATAAACTGGTATCTTAGTATGAACGTCGTTGATCACGGATAACTTGTGCACTAGGTCAATAGTTCCTGCGGACAGTCGCTGGGGCACTAGCACCGATCCGATCCGGACGGAACTTCACGATAAGTCTCATGTACAAGACGGGATGGCATGTAGCGCCTCATATTTCTTGCGTTGCACACCATCCTTGTCTATGACTATAACTCATCCATTATGGCATCAAGCCAGTGATCACCACGTATATTTAAACATGTGTAAGCTAACTTGTGTCTTCGTGGCAGGGAAGGACATGGTAAGTTTTGTGCAGGTGTTTCAGACGGGCAGGTAAAAGCTACCGAACGGTATAAAGTACATTTCAGAAATTCTATACATACTGCTTGTTTGTAAAATGACTAAGACAAGATAGAAAGACCACAAATAATATGCATGCTTCATATAAACAACGTGTTGATTGGTATAGTTGGGTTAGCTAGCCTTCACCAGTACATTTTGATGTACAGACCCTCGTTGAAACAGGTTCCCCGCATTAAGGAGATCCGAGCGAGGAGCTGAAGTCATTTTTCCAATCCAGTCCAGCTGTCGGCGCGTCCTGATCGTGCCATCTTTTGAAGCATTTTGAAGCAAGGAGCTAGCAACCTAAACTCGATGCAGCTCCATGGGAAAGCCATCATCCCGCCTGGAGGTCCCTTATTTTGAGTTTTAGTAAAGGATGTAATGTACATGACAACTATCTCATTTTGTGTCAACTTTTGTAAGCCCGTGCGGCAACCCTCTGACTTGTTCAAGAGTTTGTAAATAGATGTTCAATATCAATAAAAGAGAACTTTTTCACATTTCAACTTTGTGTTTCAATTTATCTGCGTACTCTGAATATGTGCTCGCTATGCAAAATACCTTAGCCTTGTGCGGTGCGCAACCTAGGCCCGCACGGCGTCACGTCCGGGGGACGACTATCGATTCCACGAAATCGGGGCGTGACACTCTGACCCCCAGATTTTGGAAAATTTGGTTAGGCAACGCGTATGCGCGCATAGGTGGTGGCTTCCTCTATAAATAGAGGTTCTCCTCCTCCATTTAAAAAGTTTGAAAAAATAGGAGAGAGAAACACAACCACCAACAACCAATCTTGTCCACGCATAACCTTATATGCGCAGCCGAGAGCACCACTTTGAGAGTTTGAGTTTCCAAGTCTCCCAAAAGATGACTTAGAGCGTTCCAGAAGTTCTTTCTTGAACTTGCTGGTTCTTGGGAGCATATTGTCGTGTAGGATGAATCTTGCTTTTAGCAACGGTAATCTTCATTACTACAGTAAGAAGTTTTGTCGTATTTTTTATCTTTTTGTGTTGGTTCTATCTCATTATAGCGACTGCGATCACAAAGAGAATAATGTTTTTCGTTTTTTATTGTAGTTCCACTTTTCTTTGTAGTCAGTTTGCAACATATTGCTTATAGTGCTTCGTTGGAGTTGGGTGTTACTAGAGAACAAACTAGTTTTAAGTGAATCTCTGTATACAAACAACAACTTCAGGATCAAGTAGAGAACAGACTTTTGGATTTGCGTGTATCTCTACTCCTAGCAAGATCTCTCCTTCTTTTGATCATACTTTTGGACTAACAAACTTTACCACAATGAATATGCAAAATATTAATTTTAAAATCTTCTACTTTGTTCTACTTTGCCGAAACAAATAGTCCCTAAACTCGTCTTTAGACCCAGGATTCATTTGTAGCAAAAGAATAAAGTATTACAATAACTGATAGAAAAAGGGCAAAGCTGATAAAATAGAATCTAGATAGTTGCTGCTGACAAAGATAGACAAATAAGCATCACCAGAAGCATTAGTAGACATTTACTAATTTGCCTCTATATTTATCACTCTCTCGTAACAACTATGTACTACTCTTAGGTTTTAGCTCTCTAAAGAGAGCCATCATCGTCTTTTGTTAAATACATCCGTGTAAAAAAATATGTTCCTTTTACAATATAAAAGATTTAAATTCATACCAGACAAAAAATGTACATCTCATACAACACCAACAAATAAATTTGATATTTCGCACCAAAAAGGCTAATAAAATGTAATGGTGAACTTCATTTTAGGAGGAAGAAAGTGGTTTTCCTAATAAGCCAACATATATATAACCAAGATAGTATGTTGTCGCTGACGGGGTTTTAGCACACACCAAACAAAGAAAAAGAGGTCGGCTACTTTTTTTCAATGTAGACATTGCGAGAGCCTATGACATAGGTTGGGGATTATCCTATAGTAACATTAATTAGCAGAAAATGGCTTTGGAGAGAATTGTAGATAAATTGTGGTGAACTTTGCCTTAGGATCACTAAAAGCAGCATCATGCTAATGGTTCTAATGCATGGTATCGATATTAAATGTCACAGGACTGAGGCAAAGGGATCGAGAGAGATTATCCCTGTCTTTTCACTTTGGTTCTGCTTGCTTGATAATGATGTTTTAATCGGTTTTTTGTTTTTTTGAGCAAGTCATTTATGAAGTGTTTAAAAGATCATTACTAGGTTTTATTTTTTTTCCTTTTTTTTGACGCAATTAATTTTGGTCGACTCAAAAATTCTTACTGTAGTATAATTTTGGGTGTCTTTATAAACACCCTAAGTCTTGGGTCTTGAAGGTTTTTATTATTTTCTTTCATTTATATTTTTATTGGCATGCATTCCGACTGTCCTTATATTAATTCCTCCACAGAAAATTAAATGTGTTTCCATCGTTGCTCGAACCTGCAACCTCCGAGCCGAGGGGATATGTCTAATCACTCTAACCACTTGAGCTAGAGGCCCTTGACATTATATATATATATATATATATATATATATATATATATATATATATATGGGTAAACGGGATATGAGCCATAGGCTCATATTCCTACATGAACCATGCACATGTGGACCAGTATGAATGAACTCATACATTCTATGTGCACCCATGTACACTAGTACACACTATTTTTATTTTTCCACATGTACACTGGCTCATGTAGGAATATGAACCTATGACTCATATCTCATTTACCATATATATATATATATATATATATATATATATATATATATATATATATATATATATATGAGTAAACGAGATATGAGCCATAGTGCTTATATTCCTACATGAGACATGCACATATGGAACAATAGGAATAGAGTGTACTAGTGCACATGAGTGCACATTGTCATACCCCGATCTCCTGCAGGTAATCGGTCGTCCCTACTAGGTGCGAATCACCGCGCCAGCGCTCCCGTGGGATGATCTTTCCCATCTGGACGTGATGTCACACGAGCGTAAGCTGAGCCCGTGCAAGGCCATAATCCGAATAGGCGGTAAGATGTCTAAGCCACAGAGTCGCACAGATAGTCCGAGTGCAGCGGAATAAGAAACGAACAGGCGATTGGTAACAAGTTCACAGAGTCGTCAATAGCAGAAGCATTGAATAACACAAGTCTAGAAGTAAAACAAGCTCTTTATTGATATTGAACAAGTATTACAAGCGGCGCTAGGCCGAGATTACAAGTCGCTCAAGCCTCTCTCTCTCTCTCTCTCTAAAATGATAAAAGCGTGCCAAGTGGCTAGATTTGTGGAACAATACATAGGCGATGTTCCAACATTATGTCTTGTATATGTGTTTCAGTTCCAGACGCAATGTTCTAAGGCTCCAGAGTGAACTCCACGCCTTAGCTCGCGCGAAAGAGATTTTTCTACCGAACGAGGTTCTCCCGCACCCTACAAACAATCTGGTGGGTTATCAGTACATGAATGCACTGGTGGAAAGGCTTCTCGCCCGCTCGACAAATCCAAACACGTTTATAAGGTTTCGTGCACCATCTATTAAGTTATCTTTCTATTCTTGTCTTAGGATCAGTTTCATGGCATAAATAAAAAGCCAAACTCGTGTGGCAGTGTACCGTACGATATAAGAGTAACACGGCGAGACTTACCAACTTACCATTTATCCTTCCCTGTCCAAGGCAAACCAAGTTAAACCAAGCACGAGCATATATAATGAAATCCAGGGGCAATATCATAAGCAAACACAAGTGTCGTGAGTGAGATTATGTTTCAGGTGCATGAGTTACACGAATACTCGGGTGTGTTACAATTGATTGCTCAGGTTATTCAATTTATGTATAGATGTCTTATAATCATAATCGTTCAGGCATTTCAGATTACTGGATGCGATGCAATGACTCGCACGCAGATTGCCGCTAAGCGGGGATGACTTATCTATACGAACATGAGTCGCTGGCATAGCCATAAAGGACGAGTTATAGTCATTGACGAGGATGGTATGCAACAAAAGTACACGGTGCGCTATAAGCCACCCCGTCCAGCACACAAGACTATCAGTCTTAGAGCAAGAATCGCGCAACGTGAAGCACACACGCCATCCTGCTCCACACGATTAAGACTACATGAGTTTCATCCGGATCGGATCGACCCTGGTGCCCCTGAGATCGTCCATGGAACGAGATCCAAAAATCTCCCTTGTTCAACAAGTTTTTCGTGACATGCAAGTCTTGGGTCTTACAGATTCACGAGATTCACAGATCATCCTAAGGTCAAATCATTGTTCATTTGTACATGATATTTTACCCAAGCTCATTTTACTCAGATTTTTAAACATCAAGCACAGATTATCCTACACACATTAACGCGTTCATTTGTACAGGGTTCGAGGCTGTTCAGTCAAATCCATGATACATCCAAGATGCATGACAAGCCTAGCAATTCGCATAGTCGATCTCCTTCAAACTTGTTTTGATAGAATCTATATATCCAATCTAAGTCTAGACCACCAAGCCATGATTCATTTCTAAATCTTTGATCTCAATCATAACTCCAAGTCATCCAACCAAATTCATGTATCCGTTCACGAAACTATCAAGCGTGTCTTACTCCAGGTTCTAGACTAACTCATCCATGAAATACTTTTGATTCACTTATATTTCTAAATTTGTCTTATCGTGTCGAACCACAAGTCAAGATGATCCATCAGTTGCCACACTCCGGTCTTTCGCAAGTTCGATCATCCTCGTTGGATGTGAGATTACCACGCCAACGCTCCTGCTGAATAATCGTCCTAATCCGGGCGTGACGCATGTACGAGTAAAGAGTTACACTCGCACAAGACAAGAACGTCGAACATTATGGTTATCATCGAAACGATCGAGACACCTTATCATTTTACTTTGCTCCATCCAAGATATATATATAAAATCTATCAAGTCATGTTTGTTCATGCCGTGATTATAATTCGTCTAGTAAAATTATCCAACTTCAATGTTACCGTTTGATAAATCCATAGTCTACTTCTGGCATTCCTCAAACAATTAAGTTTTAAATATTTAAGCCAAAGTCTATCCACTTTTTGATATGTTTCATTCATCGAGTTTGTTTGAATAATCATCGAACATGTTCCCGTAAGTTTGATCATCCCCGGCAGACATGAAATTACCACGTCGGCGCTCCCGCATGATAATCGTTCTCGGCTGGGACTGATTTCAAAGGTTATCTTTTTCGAACTAGATTTCAAGATCGTTCTTCCAAACTCCAGATCAAATCCGTTATCGCTTACCTCTTTCATCGAACCACAATATTCATTCTCGGGCTAACTTCTATCGAGCAATATCCTACTCAAGTTCAATACGTTTGATTCAATTTAAAATTGCTAGAACGAACCATCAAATTTCTACCAAGTTTCCTTGACCAAGATATCAATTTTATTACCTTGAATCCCTATTCGATATAAGCCTTATCACTTGTTCAAGACATACTCAATCGTTCAAACCAACTATCGTACGAGACCTACGAATTGTTTGAATATTTCCAAAATAATCCATAGACCACACAGGAATCGAGTCACCCAATTAAATTCTCAATCGTGTTCGCATCACTAGCTAGCATATTCACTAAGTCGTTTCTTAGAATTCCTGTACGATACCTAAGCATCGCCTGATGAATCTTAGTCTCGTATATATCCTTGTTGATAATCATCCAAGTAAACCATAATTGATTTATATCTGCCGACACAAAATACCGTTCGAGCTATTTCTCAAAATCCAAGCACGATCTCCTATATTTGCCTTAGCGATAAAATGATAAGGTTCTATCGGTTGCCATTCTAAGTCTGACTTGTCCTTATCAGGACGATGTTCCAATCTCGCTTGCAAACTAGCTCGCACCAAAAAGGATCTTGGCGCACGATACTCTTCACAACTTAGCCGAAAGGCTGTGTGCATAGCTAACCGTCCGAACAATATTCTATATCGCACACTAACCAGCTTAGAATTCACGTATAGGTATTAGGGTTAGCAAATAACTTACAAATTTCTAGCACGAGTCTATTCCCACAAAGCCTAACACAGTTCGGCACAAAGGCCTTCGCATCAAAATTTTGTACAAGCAATCATATAATTCACATGCACTTTTAAAATTATTTAGACTCATTGTATGGAATATCCCATCGGGTCAACGAGAGAGAGTGTATGTACATAACCTACGAACGAGCATTCGAAACTAAGAAAATTGATACGAAGTCCAAAGGCGTAAAGCCATGCTCTGATACCAATATGTCATACCCCGATCTCCCGTAAGTAATCGGTTGTCCCCGCTATGTGCGAATCACCATGCCAGCGCTTCCGAAATGATGCTGCACGAGCGTAAGATGCGCCCGTGCAAGGCCATGATCCGAACAGGCGGTAAGATGTCTAAGCCACAGAGTCGCACAGATAGTCCGAGTGTAGCGGAATAAGAAACGAACAGGCGATTGGTAACAAGTTCACAGAGTCGTCAATAGCGGAAGCATTGAATAACACAAGTCTAGAAATAAAATAAGCTCTTTATTGATATTGAACAAGTATTACAAGCGGTGCTAGGCCGAGATTACAATTCGCTCAAACCTCTCTCTCTCTCTCTCTCTCTTTCTCTCTCTCTCTCTCTGAAACGATAAAAGCATGCTAAGTGACTAGATTTATGGAATAATACATAGGCGATGTTCCAACATTATGTCTTGTATATGTGCTTCAGTTTCAGATGCAACGTTCCAAGGCTCCAGAGTGAACTCCACACCTTAGCTAGCGCGAAGGGAGTTTTCGCACCGAACGAGGTTCTTCCGCACCCTACAAACAATCTGGTAGATTATCAGTAATAAATGCACTGGTGGAGAGGCTTCTCGCCCGCTCGACAAATTCAAACACGTTATAAAGGTTCCGTGCACCATCTATTAAGTTATCTTTCTATTCTTGCCTTAGGATCAGTTTTATGGCATAAATAAAAAGCCTAACTTGTGTGGCAGTGCGACGTACGATATAAGAGTAACACGGCGAGACTTACCAACTTACCATTCATCCTTCCCTGTCCAAGGTAAACCAAATTAAACCAAGCACGAGCATATATAATAAAATCCATGGGCAATAGCATAAGCAAACACAAGTGTCACGAGCGAGATTCTGTTTCAGGTGCACGAACTCGGGTGTGTTGCAATGGATTGCTCAGGTTGTTCAATTTATGTATAGATGTCTTATACTCATAACCGTTCAGGTGTTTCAGATTACTAGATGTGATGCAATGACTCGCACACGGATTGCCGCTAAGCGAGGATGACTTATCTATATGAACATAAGTCACTGGCAAAGCCATAAAGGACGAGTTATAGTCATTGACGAGGTTGTATGCAATAAAAGTACATGGTGTGCTACAAGCCATATCGTCCAGCACACGAGACTATCAGTCTTAGAGTGAGAATTGCGCAGCGTGAAGCGCATACACCATCCTTCTCCATACGATTCACACTGCATGAGTTCCATCCAGATCGGATCAGCCCCGGTGCCCTAAAGATTGTCCGTAAAATGAGAATTGAAAATCTTCCTTGTTCAACAAGTTATCCGCGACATGCAAGTCTTGGGCCTTCCAGATTCACGAGATTCACGAGATTTGTTCAATCTTGATTCTTGCTCTGAACAAGTATTGCTCCACGAGCTGTATTTCTTGATTCCTTGACATGATTCTCATTCAGAGTTTAACTTGACTTGATACAAATCCCCCAGTTCAGAAACTGCCTTGGTGACCCAACGGTCCCGGATACTTGCAGGTTCATATTGCACAGAAGGACTATTTGATAGTCTTCTGGCTAACTAGATGCATGAACGATACGGATAGTATTACTTGATTATGGCATAAATTCGGGTGGCAAGCATTGAAATGAGGCAACGAGTACTAACTATAATGTAAGCAAGAAAGCATGCATTTTATATGAATTTTACGTTGGCACGATCTAAGGGGTAGTGCGAGGGATGAAGCCGTACAGGGACATATCGAACGACATAATTTAGGGGCGTGCAGTGTAAACAAGTAAAAATAGTGCATTACGAAGGGTCCATGATGATCTACTTGGGGCATAGCGAAGTCTATTTACACAAAACGAAGTTAGCATGCAAGGGTCCAAGTTATAAGCCAACTTTTATTTTTATGTTCTAACACAAGCAATCCAAGATGGGATTATTCCCTTAGCTAGGTGCGTTGTATTCTTTATTAGCATGCAAGGGGTGATTCACCTAGCGACTAGAATGTATCGTCCATATTTTAGACAAGTTCATCGTAGCCATCCACCTTAGCAATGATTCGCCTCGGTCGAGCGATACTCCTAGCGAGCCTTTGAAAGTCTAAATTTAAACTCCTAAAGGGCCAAGTCTGGAAATCCTTTGCCTTAAACGAGTCTTCTCGCTGAGCAAAGCGGTTCGGGTTATTGCACTTGCGCAGTTTGAATCGGCTGTCCGCTTGAACGGAACGGGTCGTCATACACATAGGATATAGGAGTTTATTCCTATTGGTCCACATGTGCAACGCTCGTGTAGGAATATGAGTGTAATGTCCCGCCTTCAGCGGTTCACTTATGGAACACTTGTAACTTTGACTCGGTTGAGAATCAAGTCTCGGAGAAACTATATCGCCAAATCAAATACGGACAAAATGCAATGAACCCTTCAAACTGATGGAACGACTTCTATTAAAATGAGTCCAAGATTTTTTGTTGGTTGTTTTGTTGCTTTGTTTTATTTTCTTTGTGTTTTGTCTTGCTTTCGATGACTTGGTTTTCATGATTCATTTTTCTCGCTTGCGTGTTCATTTTGAATCGTAAGAGAAAGAGATCGAAGGATGCTAACCAAGTGTTATTGCAATTTCAGGACGCATAACCAAGGAGTGATTGTTGCGTAAGGGTTCCCCATCTCTTGCGTTGATTCGTTCGGTGAGTGACTTCGGACCTTCGATGAATCCTTAGTCTGCATGCCTAATAAAAATGAAAATGATCTCTAGTTCACTTGTATGATACTTCACTAACAAGATAACTAAAAGAAATGAACTGCATGCTTGAAGTATTAGAATTTTTCTATACTGTCAAGTTTATATTGCATGTCCCTCGTTTATATGCTGCGCAACCCGTTCTATAGCAAGTTCTTATGTTTGGAACATGATCTATAGAATAAGAACAAGAAGATGGAATCGTGTACTTGTTGTTCAGAAATATGCATATAGTATCTTTACTTGATAGAAGTTTCATGTTATGCATCAGTCTTGGACAACTTGTGCATAAGGTTTAGTCTCTCGAACGATTCCTGGGGCACTGGGAATCGCTAGGTCTGGAAGAGAATTTTGTTGCACCATGAGGTACGGTCCTTGTGATCAAGTGGGTATTGTGTCTATTAGTGAAGAGCGGAACCATGATGTCACAGCTGCTAGTATTTGTGTGTGTTGGTGCAGAGCTGAACCTTGAGTCACAACTATTAATACACGTGTGTACTAGTACTGAGCTGAACCTTGAGTCATCGTTGCCAATCATGGGGCAACCCATAGACCATCATGTAGTTAGGTCACATGCTAGGTTTACCTTCTTTCATACCTAATATTTGATGCCAAGATTGATTCATAAGTTAGATACATATATGCAAATTGTTGCTAACTTGTGTGTCTACTGCAGGGATAACTGTTCGATCGTGGGTAAAAATTATCATATGCATGGTTCAATTTATCGTTAATATTTTTTTGCATGAATTGTTAAAAAGAAAACTAGACAACTAGAAAGATCACATAGTAGTAATGCTAGCTTCACTTGTATACTTAGTGTGAATTTCTAGGTGAGTTTGGCCATGGTCGTTCACCAATACATATTGTAGTACCGACCCATGTTTGTGGGCAAATCTTCAGGTTCTAGTAGCGAGAGTTTGGCGAGCATTTTGAAGCTTTAGGAGCACATCCCTTCAAGCGGAACAGTGCTCGTGCTGCTTCATTTACTTTTCTCTCCTGTGACAAGCTCTTTTGTTAGGTGTTCTATTTTGGGCCTACTAAAAGGATATGATGGTTGGGTATTGTGGCTAGTTTTGTATTTGTAAAAAGAGTTGTAAGCCACATATAACATATTTTGTAATCATCCAAGCAAGTACTTTGTAATCCAATCTTCAAGTATTCAATAAAGAAAGTATTTTGTGTTCCTATCAAATGTGTTCAACTTGGTTCTCTGTATTTTATATTCCGTGCTTCTATATATGTATATTTTTGTCTAACTTATGTCTTGTGCAGGTATTATGCCTTGTGCAATCGCAACTTAGGCTTGCATGACATCACGCCCAAGCGAGGACGATCGATTCCGTAAGGACCAAGAGAGGACGATCGGTCCTTACGGGATTGGGACGTGACAAGGTGGTATCAGAGCACGGATTTACGTCATTGGCCTCTTTAAATATTATTTTCAAAAAATGATATAAGTTTTCAAGCGATTTCAAAAGCCCTGGATTTCAAAAATGGTTGCAAATCTATATAAGTAAATTGAAGGTATTAAATGCCCCGATCTTAAAAGTATGAAAACCCCAACGTCACATGCAATAAGTCCATATTACATTATGAAACTAATGCAAGCTACTCTCTTTTGTTAGCAGGATGGCTAAAACAGGTAACCAAGGGACATCGCGCGCAGCGATTATGAGCGATGACCAAGTCGATAGACTGATAGCTATGTTCAAAAATCAGAATGATCGATACAAAGCCCAACAGGAACGGTTCGAAGCTTAGCAACAATGGGCTGATGCTCGAGACTTGACACAACAATAGCAGCTTGACTCTCTGACTCAAATAGTAACAACACTGGTAGCCAACAGTGGTGCATCGGGGACCGTCGTGACACCTGTGACAGCCGCGACTGTGCCTCGGGGAGCTAGCTTAGCAGAAACTGATGAGCCTCGATGGGCGGCCAGGAAGTCTACCTTTAGGGGTGCCGAGTTTCTAAAGTTGAACCCTCCAGAGTTCGAAGCCAAGACCGCACCTGATAAGGTGATGGACTGGGTCACCGAGTTGGAGGGCTTGTTTGAGTTTGCTTTGATACCAGCGAACAAGAGGGTGGAGTGTGCAGTCATGCAGCTGCGGTTATGAGTACACGACTGGTGGCAGATCAAGAAGCTGTATCTCGCCATAAAAAATCAGGATGGTAGAATCACTTGGGGGATGTTCAAGCATGCATTCCTTGCACAATATCTCCTGCCAGCTGTCAGGCAGAGAAAGGAAGATGAGTTTACCAAACTTAAGTAAGGAAGCATGTCCGTCGAAGACTATGAGTCAGAATTCTCCAAGCTTGCTAAGTTCGCTAGCTCAATGATTCCTAATAAGAGGTCCCGTACACATCGGTCCATAAGAGGCCTGAATGACAACCTGAGAAAGGATGTTATGAACCGGGAGTGTACATCGTACATACAAGCTTTTGAGATAGTGGTACATAATAAGCAGTTCACACCACAAAGGTCTCCAGAAAAGGCATCGGCTCCTCGACATTCTCCTGCTAAAAGATACCACAACAGTGAGAAGAAGGTCGATACTGAGAAAAAGGCTGATAAAGATGAGTACCGTGGGAAAGTGTACAGTTTTTGCGGCCGTCCGGGTCATACTAAAAAATTTTGTCGTCACTTTAATAAGGGTGCTTCAGATGTGGACAACAAGGTCATATGATCCGAGATTGTCCAAACAATAGGGATTCGGTACTGCACCATAATGGCAACACTAGTCAGAATGAGAATCAGAATCTCGTGCCAGCTACAGCTTCGGCTAATGGACCAACTGATCAGACGAGAAGGCCTAGAGTTTATCAGTTGAATATTAAGCATGATGCGAGCGGACACGATATTGGTGAGTCTGATTTCTTTGACCTCTTGATGCCTTGATTATCGACTCCTTTATCTCTTTAGTTTCGATGACGAAACTTCTTCTCGGTGGGGTATTATGTAATATCCTGCCTCCAGCGGTTCACTTATGGAACACTTGTAACTTTGACTCAATTGAGAATCGAGTCTCAGGAAAACCTTACAGCCAAATCAAACATGGACGAAATATAATGAACCCTTCAAACTGATGGAACGGCTTCTATTGAAATGAGTCCAAGAGTTTTCGTTGGTTATTTTGCTGCTTGATTTTGTGTTGCTTTGTGTTTTGTGTTGCTTCCAATAACTTGGTTTTCATGATTTATTTTTCTCGCTTGCGCGTTCATTTCGAATCATAAGAGAAAGAGATCAAAGGATGCTAACAAAGTGTTGTTAAAATTTTAGGATGAATAACCAAGGAGTGATCGCAGCATAAGGGTTCCCCATCTCTCGCATAGATTCGTTCGGTGAGTGGCTTTGCACCTTCGATGAATCCTTAGTTTGCACGCCTAATAATAATGAAAATGATATCTAGTTCACTTGTATGATACTTCACTAACAAGATAAGCTAAAAAATGAACTGTATGCTTGAAGTATTAGAATTTTGCATTACTGTCAACTTTATGTTGCATGTCCCTTGTTCCTATGCTACGCAACCCGATCTATAACAAGTCCTTATGTTTGGAACCTAATTTGTGGAATAAGAACAAGAAGATGGAATCATATGCTTGTTGTTCAGAACTTTGCATATAGTATCTTTATTTGATAGAAGTTTTATGTCATGCATCGGTCTTGGACAACTTGTGCACAAGGTTTAATCTCTCGAACGGTTCTTGGGGCACTGGGAATCGCTCGGTCCGGAAGAGATTTTTGTTGCACCCTGAGGTACGGTCTTTGTGATCTAGTAGGGTATTGTATCTATTAGTGAAGAGTGAAATCATTGTAGTGCCCGGCTCTGTGTCGGCACTATGTATCAAGGTGAGTGGGCAGAACTTCGTTCTCTGATTCTTGCATACCTTAATAATGAATCTGAGTATTTTGAATGCTTGTTTGCTTAAAGAGAATGATAGAACATGCCTTGCATGCTAATAAGAGAACTCACCTAGCTTGTATTTGAAACGAACATGGCTGCTTAACTAAGAGAACCTAAAATGCTTGTCTAAGAGTATGAGTTTGCATGAACATGTTCCACTATCGCTTGTGCTTCAAGAGAATCATATCGTGTGCCTGAACTTGTTCAGTGAGGGCGGCTAGTCTGCAACAAAGATATATGGTCTGATGTTCGTCTCGTCTGCATCCTAGAGTTTATTTGATAGTGTTTCATGCATTTGCATCAGTCGAACAATGGCTATTGGTGGAGAGCTGAACCTTGGTCACGGCTGCTACAGACATAGTGGAAAGCAACCATGAGTCACAGCTGCTAATAGCATCAAATAAATGAGTCATTGGCTAGCTGGATCAACCACTACAGATCCTGAGTTACTCGGGGACCGCGCTGCATAAAAGCTAGTTTATTGTGTTGGCTTGATAGAGGACTACCCCTAGATGTGCATTAGTCCCTAGATGTGCAATTGTCCCTAAAGTCTTTGAGTATATCTCATGAGACACGCTGCGCACACCCTGACAACAGAACAATCGGCTTGTCTTGTCTGCTTGCTTATATCGAATATGAACTCTGTTTTTTAAAGATGTTTTCATAAAGAAAATAATATGATCCCGTTCTTCTGCTGCATGTAACGAACATCTGTCATGCCCCGATCTTCTGCAGGCAAATCAACCGTCCCCGCTAGGCAAGAATCACCGCACGAGCGCTCCCGCGGGATGATCGCTTGACCCATCTGGGCGTGATGTCGCACGAGCGTGAGCCCCACCGGTGCAAGGCCGTAGTTTATTGGCTGGCGGTAAGAGGTCTAAGCCATAGAGTCGCACAGATTATCCGAGTGTAGCAAAATTATACACGCATAGCGATTGGTAACAAGTTCATTGAGTCGTCAATAGCGGAAGCATTGAATAACACAAGTTGAAGTAAAACTCTTTATTGATATTGAATAAATGTTACAGGCGACGCATAGTAGAGATTACAAGTCGATCAAGCCTCTCTCTCTGAAATAATAAAAGGGTGCCAAGTGGCTACATTTGTGGAACGATGTATAGGCGATGTTCCAACATTATGTCTTGAGTATGTGCTTCAGTTCTGAATCGCAACGCTTCAAGGTTCCGGATTGACTCCATGCCTTAGCACGCACAAAGAGGGCATCCACACCGAACGAGGTTCTCCCGTATCCTACAAGCAATCTAGTGGGTTATCAGTACATGAATGCACTGGTGGGGAGGCTACTCACCCGCTCGACAAATCCAAAAACGTAATATAGGTTCTGTGCACCAACTATTATGTTGTCTATCTAGTTGCCTTAGGATCAGTTTCATGGCAAAGTTGAATAGCCTAACTCGTGTGGCAGTGCACCATGCGATATAAGAGGAAATACGACAAAACTTACCAACTTACCATTTGTCCTTTTCTGTCCAAAGCAAACCAAGTTAATTCAAGCACAAGCATGTATAAACATTCAAAGCAATAATATATGCACACACTGTGTCATGGGCGAGATTACGATTTGGGTGCATGAGTTACACAAAATATCAGGTGTGTTGCATACAATGTTTAAGTATTCAATTGATGTATAAGTATCTTATAACCATGCTTGTTCAGGCATTTTTGATATTCATGACTCGATGCAATAACTCGCACGCGAATCACCGTGCCTCGACGCTCCCGCGGGGAGCGTATGGTCGTTTTATACTGGGACGTGATGCCGTGTGAGCTTGGGGTTGCGCCCGCACAAGGCAACATCGTTTAAGTTTTTGGCTATTATTGCATCTATCGAGTAAGCAGCGGAGGGACATTGTTGCAAGCATTTATCCATCTGAGTATTCGGGGCAAATCGAGGGACTGGGTTCTCTTTAATACAATGACATTGTTCTATACATTATGTCCCTTTATACGAAAGCAGCTCGAGGCAATCGAAACCAGATTTTTGGGTCTTGGGGATGAGGCACGCCTATCTCTCCCTCGAACGATCCAGTACCTACAAGCAAGTAAACTGTTGGTGGGTCAGCACTTTTATAAGTATTGGTGAGTCTAAAACAACTGAACAGAAGCAAACATTCACTAAAACCAACACTAAGTAATCATGTTATAAAATATTACATTACTAGTGATCTTTCTAGTTTTTACTTATGTTCGTTACATGCAGCAGAAGAACGGAGTCATATTACTTTCTTTATGAAAACATCTTTGAAAAATAGTGTTCATATTCGATATAAGCAAGCAGACAAGACAAGACAAGCCAATTGTTCTGTTGTCAGGGTGTGCGCAGCGTATCTCGTGAGCTATACTCAAAGACTCTAGGGACAATTGAATATCTAGGGACTAATGCACATCTAGGGGCAGTCCTCTATCAAGCCAATATAATGAGCTAGCTTATATGCAGTGCGGCCCCCGAGTAACTCAGGATCGATAGCGGTTGATCCAGCTAGCCAATAACTTATTTATCTGATGCTATTGGCAGCTGTGACTCATGGTTGCTTTCCACTATCTTTGTAGCAGTCGTACGTAACCAAGGTTCAGGTCTCCACCAATAGCCATTGTCCGACCGATGTGAATGCATGAAACACTATCAAATAAACTCTAGAATACAGACGAGACGAACCATCAGACCATATATCTTTGTTGTGGACTAGCCGCCCTCACTGAACAAGTTCAAGCACACGATATGGTTCTCTCGAAGCACAAGTGATAGTGAAACATGTTCATGCAAACTCATACTCTTAGACAAGTGTTTCAGGTTCTCTTAGTTAAGCAGACATGTTCATTTCAAAGACAAGCTAGGTAAGTTCTCTTATTAGCATGCAAGGCAGGTTCTATCATTCTCTTTAAGCAAACAAGCATTCAAAATACTCAGATTCATTATTAAGGCGTGCAAGAATCAGAGAACGAAGTTCTGCCCACTCACCTTGATATATAGTGCCGACGCGGAGCGGGGCACTACATACTTACCCACCAACAAAAACTTTTATCCTTGAAACTTCAAGGATAAACTTCTCGATATTCCGAGCAGCGATAGTGGAACATGTTCATGCAAACTCATACTCTTAGACAAGCATTTCAGGTTCTCTTAGTTAAGCAGACATGTTCGTTTCAAAGACAAGCTAGGTGAGTTCTCTTATTATCATGTAAGGCAGGTTCTATCATTCTCTTTAAGCAAACAAGCATACAAAATACTCAGATTCATTATTAAGGCGTACAAAAATTAGAGAACAAAGTTTTGCCCACTCACCTTGATACATAGTGCCGATGCGGAGTGGGGCACTACAACCATGATGTCATAGCTGCTAGTATTCGTGTGTGTTGGTGCAGAGCTGAACTTTGAGTCACAACTGTTGATACACGAGCGTATTAGTGCAGAGCTGAACCTTAAGTCACCGCTGCTAATCATGGGGCAACCCATGGACCATCATGTAGTTAGGTCGCATGCTAGGTTTACCTTCTTGCATACCTAATATTTGATGCCAAGATTGATTCATAAGTTAGTTGTATATATACAAATTATTGCTAACTTATGTGTCTCCAGCAAGGATAACCGTTCGACCGTGGGTAAAAAAATATCATATGCATGGTTTAATCTATCGTTTATGTTTTTTTTTGCATAAATCGTTAAAAAGGAAACTAGACAACTAGAAAGATCACATAGTAGTAATGCTAGCTTCACTTGTATACTTGGTGTGGATTTCTAGGTGAGTTTGACCACAGTCGCTCACCAGTACATGTTGTAGTGTTGATCCACGTTTGTGAAAAAATATCCAGTTTCTGGTAGCGAGAGTTTGGCAAACATTTTGAAACTTTTGGAGCACATCCCTTCAAGTGGAACCGTGCTCGTGTTGCTTTCTTTACTTTCCCTTCATGTGGCAAGCTCTTTTATTAGGTGTTCTATTTTGGGCCTAATAAAAGGATATGATGCTTGGGCCTTGTGGCTAGTTTTGTTTTTGTAAAAAAAGTTGTAAGCCACCTATGGCATATTTTGTAATCAGCCAAGCAAGTACTTTGTAATCCAATCTTCAAGTATTCAATAAAGAAAGTATTTTGTGTTCCTATCAAATGTGTTCAACTTTTGTTCTCTGTATTTTATATTTTGTGCTTCTATATATGTATATTTTTGTCTAACTTGTGTCTTGTGCAAGTACAATGCCTTGTTCAAGCACAACTTAGGCTTGCACGGCATCACGCACAAGCGAGGACGATCGGTTCCGTAAGGCCCAAGCGAGGACGATCAGCCCTTAATGGATCAGGGCGTGACAATGAATACATGACTCATATCCTGTTTACTCTCTCTCTCTCTCTCTCTCTCTCTCTCTCTCTCTCTCTATATATATATATATATATATATATATATATATATATATATATATATATATATATATATATATATATAATGTGAGTAAAGAGCCCTATCGCTCTCGTATCTTCTAACCTCTTCGCGTTAGCTCGAGCTAAATTTTATCGTCCCTATAAGTCAGCTAAAGTCCTACGATCCATTCTCTGATAGAAAGTAACAGTTCCAGTTGTTGTGTTATGAAAGTCACTTTGGTGCCATCGTAGTAGGGATCGTCCGATCAAATAGCTTTACAGAGGGCTATCGCGGTGAATGGAGCTATTGCGGAATATGTGTGTGTGTGTGTGTGTGTGTGTGTGTACAAATTCAAGAAGAACGATGCACGTAGTACTTGTCTCGTAGGCCAATGATACGATTGTCCAATTGAGACTCCTCCCATGCCAAGGATGTGGGTAATCATAATAAAAAGTTTTACAGTAAAAGTGAGATGATGGATGTTACTCGTACAATTCTAGAGATAGCTATGAAAGTTGTCACGCCCCAGTCCCAAAATATCGAGGGACTAGACACGTGGCAATGGCCAGCAGCACACACTGATGGACAAACCCAATTGAATGGATCCATCAGGGCGTACTTAAGCTGTAAAATAAAGTCTACTAAAACCTGCCACAACTAATCTCATCCATAGAAGATAAATATGATCAACAGCAATAAGAAATGAAAATCAACAACCAGTCTCAACAAAGTACTTCGGGGAACAACCCGGTATAAATCTGATACAATGATTCAACAGACCAAAACATAAATGTCTGAATAAAGTAGATACTGAGTACGAAACACAGATACTCAGAAAAAGTCTTCAGCCAACACCTCGTCCTCGAAAATCGGTACAGCTCATGTGTCAACTTCTGCTCCTGCTGCTGTCCCGTATACCTCGGGATAGATCTCGTCTGCTAATCCTGGGGACATAATCCGGATCCAGGTCCTCAGGGGACATACCAAGGTACAAAATAATATAAGCCAAAATAAATACAGTGCAAGAGTAAATGAAATAAATAGGGTAAATATGTAACCATCTATGTAAAATGCAAGTAAGAGCATCACTAGTACTCAGGCTGAGACCGCTACAAGCTCTGCGTCGGGGAGCCAGTAGCAGTAATATCACGTAATGTGCCTAGCTCCGATGTAGAGTCTACAGCCTCACAATAATAATAAATATATATAAAATAGCCTGTAGCCTGTGTGTCTCTCCCCACCCAATGTAACCACACGTCTCATGTCCATAACGTCTCATGTCCATGTCACGCGAGATCATAGCTAATGCAACAAGTCATAGAATATCTATGAATATAATGTCTATGTCAAATCCTGCAACCTACACAGAATCACCTTGAATATTTCAGGAAGATTTTGTCTCATGAATAGTGTCAGGTATCCAGGGAATAACGTACTTGATAATGCAAGCACGAGAAGTATAGGGTCTCGGTAACCATCTCTAGGTGACGTTACACAACTCCGCGTACGGTGTTGGCACCCGACTATTAATCGGATGCTAAGTAAGTCACACGGTCCTAGGTTAAGCATGTACAACAATATAAATGAATCAAGAAAATATGTAACAAAACTGCATTGTTGGCAAGGTACACTTGCCTGGGGTTTGAATACCAACAGCTGTCCCTGTATCAGTGGATTCTGCCGGTACTCCTCCAAAAGCTGAAATAAACATCACTAACAGGTTCAAAAAATATTAAATAGTTAGAAATGCCTGTCCTTGAGTCCAATTTGGACACAAGGGCAAAAATTACAGTTTCTGGTCAAAACGAGGTCCACTTGTGGCCCGGTTCGCACCAAAAAATGTGCCAAGGATGACAGTCTCTAAATGGGACAAGTTATAGGTCAAAAAAACTCTAGATGTCAATACGAACACAACGGTATGTCCAAACATGGATTCCGATGGGCCGAACACAATTTTGCCCAAAAAGTCAACTGTAGGGCCCGCCAATTAACGACTTGGTCAACTGTCTCAAAATTGCATAAAAATTAGGTCACAGGACCAGCGCGGTACCACGAGTCCAGTGGCACAAGTTTTGTCACAATCTGACGAGCGTCCAGAAAGTGTGTGCGACTTCCACAAAAATTGCGATACGGGGTGTGTCCGCGGATATGGGCTGATTCTGGCGCGCACACGAATCCGAATCAGTTTTTACCAATTTTTACGTGTCCGGTTATGCTGCACGCTCTGTTTGTTACACTTGGTACACTACGGGGCAGTCCCGTTGGGCGGGGTGCGCTCCGTTTCACAACTTTTGGAAATCTGAAAAAAGTGGGTTCGCGGGGTTTTCCAACGAATTTAATTCTGTCTACAGCAGTTAATAATCTAGGGGTATTTAACAGAAATTAAACTAGGTCAAATGGTCTACGCATACCAGAAAGAATCATCGAATTTGGATCTCTGTGGTGAGAGATACGAACTCGGAGACATGGGTGGTCACCGCAGTTTTCTGCGATTCCAGAATTTGGTCTATTTCTGCCAACTTTGGCATTATTTTTGCCTATGGTTACGTGTTGTTCGAGGTCTACTATCGCACAGATATGGAAGAGCGTTAAGGGGTGAGCATACCGGTGAAGACGGGGTGGCGTTTGGTTGAGCGAGTCGACGGAAAACAACTCTGGAACACAGGTACCTCGCTGTGGGAATCTGCAGTGCGCGGGGTCGCGGTCGTCGGGATTGGTTTGGACGGCCTGGCGGGGTTCTCCGGCTGCGGTGGCGGCGCTCTCTAGGTCTAGATGGGAAGAGGGAGAGTCTGGATGATTAGGTTTAGGGTTTAGAGAAATATATATATATATATATATATATATGAAAGGGAGAGAGGGGATTGGATTTGTATTCGCGGCCAATGGGGGTCTTGGCTAACGTGGGTTTGCTTGCTGTGGGAATTATGCAAAAAGGGGCTCACATGGCTTAGCAAAGGTGGCGGTGGTGCTTGCTGGCTGTTATACTTAAGGGGGTTGGTTGTAGTATGGTTAATAGGTTATTTAATAGTAGTTATTATTATTATTATTATTATCTTTTCTTTTCTTTTCTTTTCTTTTCCTTTTTCTTTTACAGCTCCTTTTCAATTAAATATATATATACATATATATATATACATATATATATTTATATATATATATATATATATATATATATATACTCATAAGAAAAATTCTAGATTATAATAATGCACACCGTTAAGCTAGCAACTACTCAAGGGGTCTCCTACATGAAATAAATTCAGAAAAATTTCTGATGGTCCCATAAATCTCCTAAGTGCACCAACACCTAAAATAAAAATTAATAAAAATCTATTTTTCCTAATTAGCCACTACTTACTACAATTAAACTAATAATTAATAATTAAAAAAGATATATACGATTTCTAGGGGTTTTACATTCTACCCAACTTATAAAAATTTTGTCCTCGAAATTAAAATTAAGCCACGGTAGAAGTCAAGGATGGTATAAGATTTGCATTGTTTAAAATTCAAGGCTAGGTTTAAAGGAGCGGACGATGTTGCGCGTTGCACATCCCAAAAAATTATGGAAAAATCTACATGAGCGAAAAATAGGTTTCTTCATGTGTCATGTCCAATGGTGTGGACACTAAAATGCTCTTTTGCATAAAAGCGCCCAATAATTGGAAAATTGCACAAAGATGAGTATTGGATGATGGGCACGTCTAGGACAAGGATGTGAAATTTGTAGGAAGGCAGTGACTAGTGAAGTGCTCCAATTATCGAAGCAATGGTAAGGTGCGCTAAGTGATACCATGTTGTAAAACTAAATATAAATAATAATAAAATACCGTGTTCTATTTCTAAGTGGATTCGAGCTAACCTCAGTCTCACTATCTAAGCCAAGTAGGTCTAATTCTTGGGTGAGGGAGTTTTACAATCCAGCCAACTTAAAACAATATCGTCCTCAAAATTAAAATAAGGCATAATTTATTAATCCTTCACGTACATAAGGCAAGTCAATCGTAATCTCTTTGCGATAATTAAAATCCTAATCATATCCATCGCAATCACTTCAAGGTTAAGATGACTACTGTTCCAATCAAAATTCAACCTATGGTTATCTCTTCTTATTTTTTTTCAAATTATCCACACCCAAATTTAAATTAAATCCATATAACCTCTTCAAGATTTAAATACGCATATAAATTTTACCTCACGATCTCCAACTATCATAATCTCCTCTAGAAGTAATTCGAGTCCAATAGTATTCCTATTTTCACTTATAAATTTTTGTATTCTTCAACTTTTTAAATTTCATTCACATCCTCAATATTTCAAATAGGTAGTCCAACCATCAAATTTTAATTCTTAATTTAAATCATCAAATTAAAAAATAATTTAAATGCAGTCCACCAATGTTCAAGTCTGAAATTCTATATTTATTCTTCAAATTCAAATTGATGATTTTACCTTTAATACTCAAAATTTTAAATTATGTACTTAAGGTATAAATATTGGGTCCTCAATATCAAGATTTTTAAAATTCATTAATCCTCATCATCTTAGTCATTCTTCTAAAATTCTCAAAATTAAAATGGCTTGAACCTCTCCCAATCTAATCTTACTCGATCACAATCTAAAAGAAATTCCTCTCGAGTTGACAATGCACTGCTACCCAACTTAGAATTTACCCACCTATCACAGAAGGCTATATACTTTAAGAAAAATATTCCTTAATCTATTTACTCATGCCATTCAATCCTCAAAACTTCAACGCCGATTATATCATATATAATATGTCCTTAATTACGAAAGAATAATCCATAAGTATGTGATCGGTCTATGGGGTATATCTAGTACTCTCTGTATATCAAACTTATACCAAGCACGAGGTTTCGTCTTTCCGAAATAAGGGAAGACGGAGATCAATAATAAAGAGTTCAAGGGCGAGGTAATAGAATAGAAGTATCGGGATCAAGACGTTTAAAGAATTCAAATAGGAATTGTCAAAGCAGTTGTGGATTGAAGTCCTATTTTGGTAATTCCTATTCACATGCTCGTATCAGTACAGTTATGTAACAGATACGATATGCTCAGACATATCTAGGGGCAAGTACATTCGTCTACTAATCACTATATACCTCGATCCACGTAAAGTAGTTATGCGAAGGGCGAACCAAGCGCGCTATGGTTGATCAGACCGTAGTACACTGATTCTGAAATATATTAGTGTACGCGTCCAATAATACATATGTCGTGAACAAGCTTGATAAAAGAATGAGCTTGCAAAACTGGGTTGTAACAGCAGCATAAGTCGAGGTAGTACAAAAATATAAGCACGCTAGATTATGATGAGAGAAATTATAAAATAATTCAAGTTCACAGATAAAACAAAAATAAGACTCTACGGTCTCTCTAGTTGTCATATACTCCTTATCTAAGCCGCTAGTCGACCAAATAGGGGTACGGGTCTCTAATTTCTACAGTCTGAATAAACACTATCTTCTTATGCAAGTCTAAAGTTGTGTCATCCTAGTTCACTTCATCAATGGGTCAATAGGGCTAGGTGGTACTATATTGTGAGGTATACTACCCAACTTAAAATAATAAACTAATACTGTAATCGTCTTAAGGATACCGTGGAAACTCTTGTTAAGGTCTACGAGAAGGGGTCTTGGTACTTATTAGGGTATCCTCTTCTATTATATAGGTCATGGTCATCTTACGTCTTAGTCATAGTGCTTATAGAACAAGTGTCAATAGTGAGGATAGAAGAGTTACTGGCAGTCAAGGGGAAGGGATCTAACTTGTATCGAGGTGGGGGTACTAATTACGCGACTTAAAGCTAAGGGGTAATCATTAGGTCATAATCTATAATAATAACTTAAACTGTCAAGTTCTAATTACCAATCACATAATACAAAAATTCAAGAGTAACAACCAAAATCCTAGCAAGCTATATATATCCTAACATAGAATAAAATCACTTGGTCTATAATCAGAAGTGTCAGATGGCACGAGTTGAAATATGAAGAGAAGAAACGTGATTAGTCGTCGCACACTAGCGAGCGCTATGGTCGCAGAGGAGCAATATATGAAATTAAAATATAGGGCTCTAGATAGCATCATGGTTCTCTAAGGGGGTGGTATGCTAGTTGCTATGTTCGAGATATGATCAAGGAACAAGTGTTGATTACATTCCTCTAGGCTTCCTAAGGTGTTGTCTACTAATAATAAGACAATGATCTAAGTTTATAGTTCTCCACTACTATCTAGCTATGAAGGTTAGGTTCAGTCCTAATATTCAATTTTGGTTTTCTGTTGGTTCCTCAATACTAGGGTCAAACATTATGGTAAAGACTTCTAGCTACTCTACTAGTATCTATACAATTCTCAAGTCCTTCATAATACATCAAGGGATAATGGTAAACCAATCTATAGATAAAGAATTCTAGGGTTCACTAGATATTCTAAACTTAGTGGTGTATCTATATTCTCGTTGTATTCTTAATAGGTGTGCTACCCTAATTATCATCCTAATAACAGGGGTTCCTATATTCTAGCAGAAGGCTATACTCAAAGAATTATTAGGGAAGTACAGGAATCAAGCAGGATACAATTGTTCAAATAGAATAGATTGAAAGGAAGGTGAATCATAGTCAATGTGGATGAGATCCTATACTCTAGTCCTAGGTGCAGGCTTGTTCGGTACAGTAACATAATGCTCTGGACCTGCATGAGCCACCACAAAAACTATGTCACGCCCCAGTCCCAAAATATCGAGGGACTAGACACGTGGCAATGGCCAGCAACACACACTGATGGACAAACCCAATTGAATGGATCCATCAGGGCGTACTTAAGCTGTAAAATAAAGTCTACTAAAACCTGCCACAACTAATCTCATCCATAGAAGATAAATATGATCAACAATAATAAGAAATAAAAATCAACAACCAGTCACAACAAAGTACTTCAGGAAACAACCCGATATAAATCTGATACAATGGTTCAACAGACCAAAACATAAATGTCTGAATAAAGTAGATACTGAGTACGAAATACAGATACTCAGGAAAAGTCTTCAGCCAACACCTCGTCCTCGGAAATCGGTACAGCTCCTATGTCAACTCCTGCTCCTGCTGCTGTCCCGTATACCTCGGGATAGATCTCGTCTGCTAATCCTGGGGACATAATCCGGATCCAGGTCCTCAGGGGACATAGCAAGGTACAAAATAATATAAGCCAAAATAAATACAGTACAAGAGTAAATGAAATAAATAGGGTAAATATGTAACCATCTATGTGAA
Organism: Iris macrosiphon; assembly: GCA_036927795.1. Lineage (NCBI taxonomy): Eukaryota > Viridiplantae > Streptophyta > Magnoliopsida > Asparagales > Iridaceae > Iris > Iris macrosiphon. Next base: position 17,570,103 of record JAYESA010000020.1, on the reverse strand, counting down.
ATACAAGTGAGAGCATTACTAGTACTCAGGCTGAGACCGCTACAAGCTCTGTGTCGGGGAGCCGGTAGTAGTAATATCACGTAATGTGCCTAGCTCCGATGTAGAGTCTACGGCCTCACAATAATAATAAATATATATAAAATAGCCTGTAGCATGTGTGTCTCCCCACCTAATATAACCACACGTCCCATGTCCATAACGTCTCATGTCCATGTCACGCGAGATCATAGCTAATGCAACAAGTCATAGAATATCTATGAATATAATGTCTATGTCAAATCCTGCAACCTACATAGAATCACCTTGAATATTTCAGGAAGATTCTGTCTCATGAATAGTGTCAGGTATCCTGGGTATAACGTACTTGATAATGCAAGCACGAGAAGTATAGGGTCTCGGTAACCATCTCTAGGTGACGTTACACAACTCCGCGTACGGTGTTGGCACCCGACTATTAATCGGGCGCTAAGTAAGTCACACGGTCCTAGGTTAAGCATGTACAAAAATATAAATGAATCAAGAAAATATGTAACAAAATTACATTGTTGGCAAGGTACACTTGTCTGGGGTTTGAATACCAACAGTTATCCCTGTATCAGTGAATTCTGCCGGTACTCCTCCAAAAGCTGAAATAAACATCACCAACAGGTTCAGAAAATATTAAATACCTAGAAACGCCTGTCCTTGAGTCCAATTTGGACACAAGGGCAAAAATCACAGTTTTTGGTCAAAGCAGGGTCCACATGTGGCCCACTTCACATCAAAAATTGTGCCAAGGGTAACAGTCTCTAAATGGGACAAGTTATAGGTCAAACAAACTCTAGATGTCAATACGAACCCAACGGTATATCCAAATATGGATTCCGATGGGCTGTCAGTACCCAATTCTAGAAAATAGGGTATTTTTTTATTTTTATTTGATAAATAGTGGATTGTATTTAATTAATTATATTTATATTTATTTGGTGCTTGTCTTATTTTTTTAATGATTGTTTTAGGGTTTTGGCTAGTCTGGACCCATGTCAGACCCTAGTGGACCCATGTCCGACCCAGCCCACACCCTTGTGAGAATTATTTTGGGGCTTAGAAATATTTATTATATTTTTAGGAGGTTAGTTGGAGAGATTTGGAGCTAATTTGAGTATTTTTGGAACCCGAAACCCAAAACCCAAATTAGGAGGGCATTTTGGTCATTTAGAGACTTTATGTGACCTATATTGGAGTGGCCGGCCCCTAACCACAGCCCCTCACCCGCACACCAGCAGCACAGCCCCCCTCTTCTTCATATTCTTCTTCTTCTTCACTTCTTCTTCTTCTCCACTTCTTCTTTCTTCTTCCCTCCTTCTCCAAGTAAGTTCCTCTTTCACTTTTCTTCCTTCTTCCTTCCATTCCTTCTCCTTATGCTAACCGTCACCTTGCATTTTCCCTAACCTAGGTGTGAGGAGCTTAGATCTAGTGTGGGAGCTAGATTTGGTGGCTTGGAGCTTGAGGGAGGTGATTTCTAGGGGTTGTGAGACTTTGGCCTTGGGATTTCAACTCCCAAGAGGTAAAACCTAACTTTTCCCTTGCTAATTATTTTTATATAGTATAATTAGTGTTGTAGAACCTTTCTAGACCCTAAGCCTACCCGTAGGAGGAAGATGGAACTAGTTTGGTTGAGTTTAGAGACTTTGACATTAGATTTTGTGTCGAATTCGGGTGGAATCCAAATTTGGCCCAATTTTGGGTGATGCCTTAGGTTAGACAGACCTAGGTAGACGTTGTCGGGTGTCTTGAGAGTGAGTGCGTGTCTCCGTTCGGACACGGGAAGCCGTGTCGCGGAGAAACGGGCGTTTTGGGCAAATTTGGGGCTTTTCGTCGTCGCCGATTCTAAGTACGTGCGCGTTTCTGCCACGGGCCTAGAATCGATACGGGAGCATATTTTCTAGGATCTAGGCATCGTTTAGAGCGCATAGGTAAATTTTGGGCCGATTCCGAGTTCGTTTGGTGTGCGTTTCAGGAGGTTTTCCGAACCGCGTACCACGTGTTCGTCGAAATGACCGAACGGCCATTTCGACTTGGTTTCCTCGTTTCGGGCTTGTGCGCGCGTTGGGTTAGTATCGGGGAGTGTGTGCTAGAGTTTTCGAGTTATATTTTATATATTTTAGGGTATTGGTGAGTGTCGGGGTCGTTGGGCGTGAGTGGGGCGTGTGGTTTGTGTGTTGTTGTGTGTTGTGTTGTGTTAGTGTATATGTGTCTATATATATATATATATATATATATATATATATATATATATATATATATATATATATATATATATTTATATGTATGTGTGTTTATGTATATATATTTATATATATATATATGTGTGTATTTATATCTATGTGCTTGTGTGTGTATATGTCTATGTGTATATATATATATGTATATGTGTAAGTGTGCTTGTGTGTGTATATGTATATATATATATATAGGTGTATGGATATATATATATATATATATATATATATATTTGATGAGTGTGTGTGTATATATATATATATATATATATATATATATAAATAGGTTCTATATATATAAATATATAGCTATGTATATTTATATGTTTGTGTGTGAGTGTGTGTATTAGTGTGTTTGTTAGTGTGTTAGTGTGAGTGTTAGAGAGTAGATATAAGGGTATATATATCTATCTAGTAGTATATATCTATAGATATATGTATGTATATATATATATTTATAGAGTGATATATATATATATGTATAGGAGTGTGGGTGTGTGTGTTTGTGAGATGGAGGGGGGTTCAGCCGCAGTGAGGCAGCAGCTGCTGCAGCACAGCAGCAGCAGGGAGCTGCAGCAACAGCAGCAAAGAGCAGTAGCAGCAGCAATGCGAAGCACAGCAGCAGCAGTAGCAGTACATGCAGGAGCAGCAGCAGCAGGAATAAGAAGCTCCAGCAGTAGCAGCGGGTAGTAGCTAGTGAGGGAGGAAGAGAGATTGATATACATATATATATATATATATATATATATATATATATGTCAATAGATAGATAGATAGGTAGATGGATAGATAAATAGGTAAGATAAGTTATTAGATACTTAGATAGATAGATATATCTATCAATAGATAGATAGTTACCTAGATAGGTAATACATAGATGGATAGGTATACCTATAGATAATTAGATAGGTAGATATATGGTAGATACCTATATCTATATGATAGATATATATATACCTATAGCTAGATAGATAGTTAGATATCTAGATATAGTTATATATACATATATATTTATGTGTATAGGTAAGGTAATGGGTATTTGGGTATATGTGTGTGGATATCTATATATATATAGGTATATACATATTTAGATATTTATAAATATGGTAGATATCTATATTACCTAGCCTAGATTAATAACTAGGTGTATAATTATTAGTTAGATAGCTAGTTAGAGGGGTTTGAGAGCGGTATCTCAATACCTTGAGATATTCAAGGTATTGAGTTTCGAGCGGGGTATTTGAGCATTAGCCTAGGAAATATTTTGGAATAATTTTTATATGTTTATATATATATATTTACGCGTGCTAGCTTAGGTTTTAGCGGGTTTAGGCTGGGTGCGTGGCCTAGGGCGAGGTATCGGATACCGAGGGTATCCCGGTATCTCGATTAGGCGAGTTTGTGAGTTTAGTAGCTTAATGAGCTCGGTTTGACCTAGAATTTCAGGGGCACCCTAGTTTGACTTAGCTTTGACCATAATTGTCCCCGTTGACCGTAAAAGTCAACGTTTGACCTAGTTTTGACCTAAAGTTGACTTTTTGGACCCAGGGTTGACTTTTTGACCCGATTTTCACCGGTTTGACCCGTTCGACCTAGAATAGCCCTAGAAGCCTGTTTTTAATTATTTTATATCAGTTTAAGTGCTTAGAACTTTGTTTAATCCTTGCTTTTTGTATTAGGTCCTTGCGACACCGGTCCGGATCTCGATCCTCATCAGTTGCTCAGGACATCAGGCGAGTACCTACCTCTGATAGTTTCCATTTTATGATAGCATTTATATCACCTGTTCTAGAACTGTAATACTTGATTCTGACACATTATTATATGAGCTGGTACTAGTGGATACCGTCATGAGATGCTATCCCCTTACCGTGTTCAGCGGGTACTCTATCACGTGTATTTCATCATGTACTTCGGGTATTGATTCTCATGTGCTATCATGTGCTTCTTGTGCTCTCGCCTTCATGTGCGCGAGCTATTATCATGTACGTAGCGTGTTGTGGTTGGATCCAATGGTATTAGTGGGGGAGGGGAGTAGGAGTTGGTTATGTGATCAAAGCCAAGCAGTATTCATGTGTATGTCGGTTATGCAACTCACGCATAACGGAGTTATCGTAGTATTTTTTATGTGCAACCTAAGCCGATCACATAACGAACTTGTGCTCAAGGCACTTAGCTAGTATTCATGTTTCTCACCTGCAGTTACTTTTCCAGTACTTGTCTTGTTCTCCAGTTTACTTGCAGCTACTTATTGTGCTCCAGCATATATTTATTTCCTGTGCATCTTGTTTACTTTTTCATTGCTCGTCATATACACCTTACCATGTATTTGGAGTTGCTTTCAGAGTTATATACTTCGCTCCAGTCCTGACTGGGTATATTTTTTCCAGAGGATCCTGAGGACTATTGCCCGACGTTCTACGGGCCGGGTGTTGACGACTGTTGTGACCCCATGATCGAGGATGAGTGCGCCGAGGAGACGTCGTTAGCACCCTAGTTAGCTAGGTGGGTTTCCTGGGTTATTCCCAGTGTTTTATTTTGGATAATTGTACTTATTCTTTTGTGGCTGTGAGATGTTGTAGCTATTATGGCCTTGGACTGTATTATTTTGGATTGTCTTGCTCTCTTGGTTCTGTTTCTTTGTTTATATCATATCGTGCTTATATTCTTCCTCTAGATTTTGTGATTGAGATTATTGATATATATATTGCGTGGTTGCCCTCCTTTTGGAGAGGATTTTGATATATATATTGCGTGGTTGCCCTCCTTTTGGAGAGGTCATGCCGGATTTTTCTGTGAGATATAGATAGATATGGTTGACCTAGAACGGACCTTTACAGCGTTCTACCGTCGATTCTGCGGCGTAGGCTGGACGTACCCACGGCTCATGCCCGATTTTCGGGTGCGGGTCGTGACACGTTTCTGGTGGTGGCCCATGCAGGTCTAGTTTTTAGGTTTACCTGCAATAGGATATAGGAGATAGGCTGAGAGAGAGTGTGCTCAATCACAACTAGGACCCTTCCTGCTTCCTTTTGCTATCTTTAATTTTTCCTGAAATTATTTCTTTTGTAATATTACTGTCCTTCATTGATGTTATCGTTTCTTGCACTATATTGACTTCTTTTGATCTGTGTTCAGGATGTCTCCGAAGACCAGATCTCAGCGCACCGTCCCAGCAGCTGCCACCGAGAGGTCTGCCACCTCTCGACCTGCTCGACTTCCGGCAGCCGCTACCGCTCCACTCGCCACTCCTGCGGTTGAGGGAGCGTCAGTTTCTCTCGGAGATCCCCTTACTCCCATTGATCCGAGAGTCACCCCAGTTGTTCCGGTGGTACCTCCTCCACCACCGCCTGCGCCAGTGGATGCTACGCAGTTGTTCTCATTCTTCCGAGAGATGATGGATGCGCAGCACCGCCAGGCAGATGTTATGAGGATGGGCATTGAGAATGCTCATCAGGTGGCTATGACAGCGGTCGACAGGGTGGCTCAGATCCAGCCACAGCCAGAGCAGGATCAGTATCCTAGGCCGGGTACTATTATCGATTTTCAGAGGATGTAGCCTAAGGAGTTTCGCGGCACAGAGGGGATCCTGTACGCCGACGACTGGATCGAGCATATAGAGGGCATCTTCAGGCTGGCGATGATCCCAGCCAGCATGCAGATAGAGGCAGCGGGCAGCCAGATGTTCGACCTTGCCCTTACTTGGTTCCGCACGGATAAGCGGATAGCAGCTCCAGGATTGACTTGTGAGGCTTTCAAGAAGCTTTTCAAGGAGAAGTTCTTCCCGGATGTGGCTCTCAGTGCCTTAGAGAGTCAGTTCGAGGCGCTCGTCCAAGGGAGTATGTCAGTGGACAAGTATGCAGTGGAGTTCTGCCATCTGGGCAGATTTATTGAGGGGTTGTCTGAGGCAGCGAAGGCGCGGAAGTTCCGCAAGGGCTTGGTCATGGCGGTCAAGTCCTTGACTAGGAGCGACCGTGAGGCAACCTTCGAGCAGATTGTCAGCGACGCACAGAGGGCTGAGGATGATTTGGAGCTGAAGACGAAGAGGAGCAGAGATGCTTCAGGAGCAGGTAGAAGTGCAGGCCCAGCCAAGAGGCCATTCCAGCCCAGCAGCACCAGGGTCAGGGTCATGCGCCATTCCGGCAGGCGCCCCAGCAGCAGAGGCAGGGTCAGCAGCAGGGCCAGAGGCAGCCCTTCGTTTGCCCTTTCTGTAGGAAGCCAGGGCACGGATGGGACATATGCAGAAAGAGGCTGGGCAGATGTTTATTGTGTGGCACCGCAGATCACCAGCTGAAGGATTGTCCTTCAGCGCTTGCCCGTCCAGCTCAGGGCGGAGGAGCCGCTCAGAGGGCACCATCCAGAGCACCTGCAGCGCAACAGAGAGGTCCGCCTTTGCAGACTCAGCAGCAGAGGTTCACCCAGCACCAACAGCAGCACCGAGGAGGACAGCAGGGGCGAGCTTTTGCCCTGACAGTAGACGAGGTCGAACAAGTTGGTGATGTTATCTCAGGTTCTGTTCTCCTTGATTCCATTCCAGCTCTTGCTTTATTTGATTCTGGTGCTTCCCATAGCTTTGTGTCTATATCTTTTGCTGTTAGACACCATCTTGTTGCTGAACCTTTAGCTAGACTCTGCAAGATCACGACCGGGGGTGGTATCATCCTAGTCCGTGATGTCTGCAGAGACCGGAGAGTTACCTTGGGAGGCCGGGAGTTGAGTGTGTGCCTACTCGTAATGCCACTTCCGAGCTACGATATTGTACTCGGGATAGATTGGTTGAGTACGCATTGTGCTAGTATAGATTGTCGTAGAGGCAGAGTTTTGTTTAGTCCGCCGGGTGAGCCAGAGTTTTAGTTTGCCAGAGGAGCAGCGGAGCAGACCGAGGGAGTCTTCTACGGAGCCCTGGTGGTAGAGCCGAGGTCGCTACATCCACTGATAGAGGAGTATATGGATGTCTTTCCGGAGGAGTTGCCAGGGTTACCTCCGGACAGAGATGTGGAGTTCTCTATAGACTTGGTGCCAGGCGCGGAGCCGATATCCCAGCACGTCTATAGAGTTAGCAACAGTGAGCTGATAGAGTTGAAGAAGCAGGTGGATGAGCTTCAGGACAAAAGATTTATCAGATCTAGTTCTTCTCCGTGGGGTGCTCCGGTACTTTTTGTACCGAAGAAGGATGGGTCGATACGGATGTGTATCGACTACAGGGCTCTGAACAACCTCACAATCAAGAACAAGTATCCGCTATCGCGTATTGATGATCTTTTTGACCAGTTGAGCGGAGCGAGGGTGTTTTCCAGGATTGATCTGAGGACAGGCTACCACCAGGTGAAGGTCAGGAAGGAGGATATTCCGAAGATAGCCTTTCGGACCAGATATGGACAGTATGAGTTCTTGGTGATGCCGTTTGGGTTGACTAATGCCTCGGCAGTGTTCATGAATCTGATGAACAAGGTGTTCCATCAGCATCTGGACAAGTTTGTGGTGGTGTTTATAGATGATATCTTGGTGTATTCGAAGACCCCGGAGGAGCATGAGGAGCATCTGAGGATAGTGCTGGAGACTCTCAGGAAGGAGAAACTTTATGGAAAGCTCTCGAAGTGTGAGTTCTTCCTTGACAAGGTGGAATTCCTTGGTCATGTGGTGACTGGAGAGGGTATCTCGGTGGATCCGAGAAAGATCATGGCAGTTGAGGCATGGAGTGCTCCGAGTTCAGTAGCCGAGGTCAGGAGTTTCCTGGGGCTGGCAGGCTACTACAGAAGATTTGTTCAGGATTTTTCCCGGATTGCAGAGCCGTTGTCCAGGTTGACCCGAAAGGACGTGGAGTTTGTTTGGTCAAAGGAGTGCCAGGTTGCCTTTGATGAACTGAAGAGGTGTCACGACCCGCACCCGGAAATTCGGGCACGAGTGCGTGGGTACGTCCAGCCTACGCCGCAGAGTCGGCGGTAGTACGCTGTCTAGGTCAAATCCACACTTAACTAAACTAGCTCATTCACAAATAACATAGGCAAGATAATAATGAGAAACAGATAATTAAGATTTCAGATGAACTAAATATGACAACAGATTCAAATGTTTAGTACAGAAATCAGAATGAAATCGGGGACAAACCCGATTACTAAGATAAGAGCAATAAATAAAATAGCTACTGCTATCTACTCTGCAGCAGGGGTCTCCTGGGTGGGATCTGGCTCCTCATAAGTATTATCTGTACCCTCATAGGGACCATAATATGTAGGGGCAAGGTCCTCATCATCGCCTAAATCAACAGATCCAGTCAGAAAAGGAGCAAAGTACACAATGCACAACAAGATTAAACTAAATATTTATGACAATTAAATTGAGTATCAATAATGAGGAATTGCATAGAAGAACATCAATATCTCAGAGTGAAAACTATAAACAGGAATATGAGAGAACAGAAATAAATGAGACAGGAAATAAAACTACAACAGTCAGCAAGAACTATAACAAGACCAGAAGCTATCTGTGTGAACTTGTGTTTGTTTTAGAAGACATAGTTGGCATGTAGGGGTTTATAAGGCTAATCTGGCCGTCATAAACGGCTATTAAACAGGGAAAATCGAGATTCGGCTGAGGTACAGTCGTGTACCAACAGCTATTAAACATGACAAGGGGAAGGGTAAACTACATGCCTTCTAGTATTCTCCCACCCGACATGAAAAACAAGACATGAACTCCAAATATTCAAGACATGAATTCCAGTATTCCTAACACTAGGTGTAATCATCAAGGGTACTAGTAAGCAGGGAATTAATTATCACAATATAAAGATTTAACTTGAAGTGCAGGTACTTGCCTGTTGTTTGGATCCAGTTAATTACACTTGGGGAAATTTTCCAGAGATGAGCCCAAAAGCTGAAATAGACATTACCATCACACTCAGAAGATGTCAAATAGCTAGAAATGCCTGTCCTTGGGTCCAATTTGGAGACAAGAACAAAAACGGCAGTTTTGGGTCAAAACGGGGTCCGCCGGTGGGCCCGCTTTGCACTGAAAAACATGTCCGGGTCAACGGTTTCCAAATTCACCAAACTTAGTGTCAACAGGTCAGGAACGCTGATACGAACCCAACGGAACTTCCAGATTTAGATTCCGATGAGCCGATCACAAAATCGCCCGTCGAGCGGGACCTATGGGGCCCACGACACGCAATTTCGTCAACGTTCTCAGAATCGAACCAAACTTGACCCACAGGACCAGCATATTGTTACGAGTCCGATGGCGCAAGTTTCATCTCGATCTGACGAGTGTACAAGAAGTTAGGGCAAATTACAGAAAAACCGAATACGGGGCGATGTCCGCGGATACGCGTTGATTCCGGTGTGTACGCACACCCGAATCAGCTTTCGCGAAGTCTCACACGTCCGTATCGACGACGTGCACGTATCTGTGAAGACCGTACACGACCAAGTTGTCCCGTTTGGCGGGGCGTACTCAGTTCCGGGGTGAAACAGGGTCTGCTTTTTCCTGTTTTTGGATCGCGGTGTGCGATCACCACAGGACGCGATGCCCCGAGCGGTTTGTCCGGACACCGAGAGGGTCGTACAGGCTTCGCAACGCAATTTACGAAATTAAAAACGGAGATACAGGGTGCAAGATACGAGTACCTGAACGAGGCTCGAGAAACAGGGACTTTTCGTGTCCGTGTCGTGTCCGACACGACACAAAGAAATTGGGGATTTAGGGTTAGGTTTTGTTCTCGCCGGACTCAGACGACAGCCGGCCGGAGGGGGGCTGAACGGCGCTGTGCTGGCCGGGGCGGCCGGGGACGCCGAGGCGGGGCCGGGCGGAGGCACGGCGGAGCGGGGTGGCGCCGGGGACGGCGGCTGCTGCTCGCTGTCCTCCGCTGCTACTGGACGCCGGAGGCGGAGGGAAGAGGAGGAGAGGGCCGGAGGTCGTCGGGGCAGTGGAGGGCCGTGCTGGGCGGCCGGAGCGGGTGGGTGGTGTTTCGCCGGCGGGAGGGTTCCGGTCGGGAGGATGGAAGTGAGGGAGGAAGAAGAAGAAGAGGGGGCTTTTATAGGAGGGAGGAGGCCGGTCAAGGCGGGGCGAGGGGGAGGTCGTGGCCGGGGAGGGCGGGGTGAGCCGGGCGGAGCGGCGGGTGGCGCGGAGCTCGCCGGAAAACGCGCGGGGACGGGGAGATGGGGGAACCGGTCTCCGGGTCGGGTAGGCGGCGGGTCGGGTCTGAGTGACCCGACCCGACCCGACCCGGTAGGAAGGGTTGGGCTGGGCTGCTGCTGGGCCGGTCCACTGGGCCGGGCCGGCCCAAGGAGAAAATAAAAATATATATTAATAATAATAATAAATATTAATAAAATCATTTATTTAAATAATTAATTAATAAAAATAGTTTTTAGGTATTTAAAAATAGGTCTGAGGCCCAAAAAAATTCAAAAAATTATCCTAAGTCCAGTTTTTCATTTTACACCCAAAAATATTATTTTCATGATATTTTAATATTATTTATTAACAAATAAAAATTATTTAATAATTAAGAATCTTGATTTTAATTTCAGAAAATTCCCAGAAAATTCCAGAAAATTGGGAAAAATCCAAGTTTTAATAATTTTGAAAATTCAGGGGGTTACAATCTACCCAACTTATAAAAAATTTGTCCTCGAAATTTAAGAATAACAATGGTACGAAAGGAAAGGCCGAGAATTAAATATACCTCAGGGTTCAAAAAGGTAAGGGTAGCGCTCTCTAATCTCGTCTTCTCGCTCCCAGGTGGATTCGCCGGGAGAATGGTGCTTCCAGGCTACGCGAACAAGGGAGATAACCTGGTTCCGTAGAACTTTCTCTGATCGATCCAGTATCTCCACGGGTTGCTCTTGGTAAGTCAAACTTGGGCCTACTTCGAGCTCTGAGTGATCCAAAATGTGGCTGGGATCTGACACATATTTCCTCAGCTGCGACACGTGAAAGACGTTATGGACTCCATCCAGAGAGGGTGGCAATGCCAGTCGGTATGCCACTTCTCCGATTTTCTCCTGTATGCCAAAGGGTCCAATAAATTTTGGGCTGAGTTTTCCACTTCTTCCGAACCTAATGGTGCCACGTGTCGAAGAAATCTTCAAGAATACCGGTTCTCCAACCTCAAAATCTAAGGGCCTTCGGTGGCTATTTGCCCAATGTCGTTGCCTGTCCTGAGCCACCCGAAGTCTTTCCCTTATTTGTTTTACCTTCTCAGTTGAATCGATCACCATCTCTGGTCCCAGTAGGGCTCTTTCTCCAACGTCGTCCCATGATAGCGGGGTACGACATCTTCGTCCATACAGAGCTTCAAATGGAGTCATCTCAATACTTGCTTGGTAACTGTTATTATAAGAGAACTCCACAAGATGTAGATAGTCTTCCCAGGATCCTCCAAAATCCAGAACACATGTACGAAGCATATCTTCAAGTGTCTGGATTGTACGTTCCGATTGTCCATCGGTTTGGGGATGATAAGCTGTGCTGAATTTGAGTTGAGTCCCCAAACTGGCTTGTAAGCTCTTCCAGAAGTGAGAGGTGAATCTTGAATCTCGGTCGGAGACAATACTTACTGGAACTCCATGCAACCTAACAATATATCTGATATGAAAGAGGGTTAAGGGATGAGCATACCGGTGAAGACGGAATGGCGTTTGGTTGAGCGAGTCGACGAAAAATAACTCTGGAACACAGGTACCTCGCTGTGGGAATCTGCAGTGCGCGGGGTCGCGGTCGTCGGGATTGGTTTGGACGGCCTGACGGGGTTCTCCGGCTGCGGTGGCGGCGCTCTCTAGGTCTAGATGGGAAGAGGGAGAGTCTGGATGATTAGGTTTACGGTTTAGAGAAATAAATATATATATATATATATATATATATATATATATATATATATATATATATATATATGAAAGGGAGAGAGGGTATTGGATTTGTATTCGCGGCCAACGGGGGTCTTGGCTAACGTGGGTTTGCTTGCTGTGGGAATTATGCAAAAAGGGGCTCACATGGCTTAGCAAAGGTGGCGGTGGTGCTTGCTGGCTGTTATACTTAAGGGGGTTGGTTGTAGTATGGTTAATAGGTTATTTAATAGTAGTTATTAGTTATTATTATTATTATCTTTTCTTTTCTTTTCTTTTCCTTTTTCTTTTTCTTTTACAACTCCTTTTCAATTAAATATATATATATGCATATATATATATTTGTATATATATATATATATATATATATATATATATATATATATATATATATATATATACTAATAAGAAAAATTCTAGATTATAATAATGCACACCGTTAAGCTAGCAACTGCTCAAGGGGTCTCCTACATAAAATAAATTCAGAAAAATTTCTGATGGTCCCATTAATCTTCAAAGTGCACCAACACCTAAAATAAAAATTAATAAAAATATATTTCTCCTAATTAGCCACTACTTACTACAATTAATTTAATAATTAATAATTAAAAAAAGGTATATACGATTTCTAGGAATAGAAATTTTACAAAAGTAAAAAAAATTCAAAATATATGATATCTGTGTTGGGGTCCAACCTCATTTTGAGGTGTGTGTGGAAGGACAATTTGCGTGTCGTAAAGCGTCGACAGGAGTTGCGAAAGACAAAGGAAGATCGTTGGCTAGACCGGGGCTCAAATTTAGCCAAAACAATAGAGACGGTATATTGGAGGCATACCGACATTATATTAATTTTTGGGTACTTCGTTCAAGAACTTAATGCAAGGGTCTGGCGGTACAATGTGGTATATCACGTTATACCGATGGTATACAGTCTGTCAAGAATTGGTTCAGACGTAGGCCCAAGTCAGCACATATTATGACCGTGTGATCAAATTTGGACGACCAAAATTATTGCTGGACTATTTTTTTATTTTTCTAAACCCTAAATTAGGTTTCTTAACCTATATAATTAAAATAGGTTGGGGTTTTTTTAAGGAGAAGCTCATACAAGAGATTTGATGGAGCAAGTCCACGAAAGTCTAAGAGAAAATTCATACTTTGCTCTTATGGCTCGCCATTCGAGATATACTGAGGAGAAGATCTGTTCGAGAAGTTGTCTACTTTGTTCAGGAAGACCATCATATGATTGGGTGAGTGATTTCAATTATAATCTTCTTTTTCTTTTTGAGATTGTGAGAGATTGAACTTAGGGGCAAATAGTTCAACATATTTGTATCAATCTTGTATTATTGATATATAGAGATTGGAATTTATTCAGTGATGTATTCACCAAATAAATACTTGTTTAATATGTATTGATGTTTGCATGAGACAGGGGTTTGTCAACTCCAGGTGGGTTTATGACATTTTTGCGGCGATCTTAGACCAGCAATTGGTATTAGAGCTCTCATGTTTTTGAGTGGGAATGTGCAAGCGTGTCTATAGAGTAGATAAACACACATATGATTATTCACACAGGGGGGACTAGGCAATCTGGAAACCAAATAATGGAGGATCTACAATGGTGTAAACATTTGGATGTCCATTGTGTTAGGATTATATACTAAAAGCATCACTTTGTATTAACTATATTTTCTTATTTTTAAATAAGAATCATATGGGCAAATATTTGCATATTATATTTGTTATAATGTTAATGCAAGTGTCTGATATTCTATATTATAAATAATATGGTGTGTGGTGTCACATATAAGATCATATTATCAGTTTTTTGTGGAATATATAAATAGTTCACAACCTAGATGGACTTGGACAAACCATTGAAAAGGTTGTGGTGTAATCTGGTATTAGTCTATCTTGACTATAGGTTTACAGTAGTACACTTTGTGTGTATTGAACATGAACACTTGAGGTTATTCTCTTTGTACTGACTACATAAGAGAACAAACACCTATATTATTATGGATGCTTATGCTCTTAATCCGAATATAATAACAGATATGTATATGCATTACTTTAACTCATAAAAAAGTGAGATTCATTAAGGGTAAATTGTCACGCCCCGATCTCCCGCAGGCAAATCGGCCATTCCCGCTAGGCGAGAATCACCGCGCCAGCGCTCCCGCGGAACGATCATTTTGACCCATCAGGGCGTGATGCCGCACAAGCGTAAGCCATGCCCGTGCAAGGCCGTGGTTCATTGGCTGGCGGTAAGAGTTCTAAGCCACAGAGTCGCACAGATTGTCCGAGTGCAGCGGAGTCATAAACGTGTAGGCGATTGGTAACAAGTTCACTGAGTCGACAATAGCGGAAGCATTGAATAACACAAGTTGAAGTAAAATAAGAACTTTATTGATATAAATAAGTGTTACAGGCGGTGCTTGGCCGAGATTATAATTCACTCAGATCTCTCTCTCTGAAACAATAAAAGCGTGCCAAGTGGCTACAATTGTGAAATAATTGTACAGGCGATGTTCAGGCTATGTTCCAACATTATGTCTTGTATATGTGCTTCAGTTCCAGATGCAGCGCTCCAAGGCTTCAGAGGGAACTCCTGGTCTTAGCACGTACGAAGGAGGCATCCGCACCGAACGAGGTTCTCCCGTACCCTGCAAACGATCTGGTGGATTATCAGTACATTGAATGCACTTGTGGGGAGGCTACTCGCCCGCTCGACAAATCCAAACACGTAATACAGGTTTCGTGCACCAACTATTTGGTTATCTTTCTAGTTGCCTTAGGATCAGTTTCATGCAAGATTTGAATAGCCTAATTCGTGTAGCAGTGCGTCGTGCGACATGAGAGAAAACACGGCGAGACTTACCAACTTACCATTTGTCCTTTCCTGTCCAAGGCAAACATTGTTAATTCAAGCACGAGCATTCATAATAAAAACCAAGACAATGGCATATGCAAACACGAGAGTCGTTGTTTCATGCTCGTTTAGGTGTTCAGTTATTCATTTGATGCGATGCAATAACTCGCATGCTGATAGTCGCTAAGCGAGGATGACTTATCTATATGAACATGAGTCGCTGGCATAGCCATAATGGACCAATCTAGTCAATGGCGAGGATGGAATACAATGAAAGAACGCAAGGCGCTACAAACTATCCTGCCTTAGGACAAGAACTATCAGCCTTAATCTACAAAGGTGGCGAAACGTTAGCGGAGACGCCACCCAGCTCGTACACGAAGGCTGATGAGTTCCGTCCAGAATGTGAGACTATACGTGAGTTTCATCCGGATCAGATCGGCCCCAGTGCCCCGGCGACCGTCCGTGGAACCAAGACCTCATTTTCGAGTTGTCCGCGACATGCAATTATTGGTCTTTCCAATTTTATGAGATACACGAGAACACGAGTACACGAGATTCTTGAATCTTGATTCTTTGTTCAGTGAATGACTTGCCTTAATGCATTCTCCTGGTTCGGGGCTGCCTTGGTGACCTAACGGTCCCAGATACTTGCAGGTTCATTCATGCACGGGACGACTACTTAGTAGTCTCCCGGGGTTTGGATGAAAATAAGGCGACATATAAGCAGACAAGCATGCATTTGTATAAACACAATCATTCATGTTAGCTCGGACCCGAAGGTAAGCCGATGAGTGAGATCGTAAGTGTCACGCCCCAGTCCCAAAATGCCGAGGGACTGGAGATGCGTGGCAATGGCCAGCAGCACGCACCGATGGATAACCCAATTTAATGGAATCATCAGGGCGTACTTAAGCTGTAAATAAGGTCTACTACACAAGTCACACTAATCTCATCCATAAAGATAAAGAAATAAACTGTATACTGAATGGAAATAAGTAGCAACAACAAATCACAGCAAGTCAGTCGGAGAAACAATCCGACTTAAGTCTGAATAAACTGGCTCTATAGGCCAGGAACAAAAGAGATAACATGAAATAAATGAGTACTGGAACAGGCACTCAGGAGAAGTCCTCGACAGTCACCTCGTCTTCAGTGTTCGGTTCTGCTCCAGCAATAGTCTCAGCTCCGGTCCCGTATACCTCGGGATACTGCTCCTCAGCTAAACCTGAGGACATAATCCATTCCAGGTCCTCAGTGGACATAGCAAGGCACAAAATAAAACAAGCCAAATGAATAAGCAGTGCAATAAATAAATGAACAGCAGGGTAAACTAAGTAACCATCTATGTGATATGCAAATGAGAGCAACACTAGTACTCAGGCTGAGACCGCTACAAGCTCTGTGTCGGGGAGCCGGTAGCAGTAATAACACGTAAAGGGTCTAGCTCTGCTGGAGAGTCTACAACCTCACAATAATAGTAGATATATATATAGAACAGCCTGTAGCCTGTGTGTCTCTCCCCACCCAATCTAATCACGCAAGCCATGACCATAACGTCTCATGTCCATGTCAGCGGGATTATAACTAATGCAACAAGTCATACTGTCTATAAATAAATGTCTCTATCAAGTCCTGTATCCTATACAGAATCACCACGAATATCTCAGGAGGATTCTGTCCATGATAGTCTCAAGTGTCCTGGGTTGTAGGGTACTTGATAGGACAAGTACAAAGTAAGGGATCGTAAATCTATCTCTAAATGACGAACCCAACACCGCGTACGGTGTCGGCACCCGACTATGATCGGACACTAGGTACGTCATACGTTCCCTAGGTTAAGCAGTTTAAATCAGTTTATATGAATTTGCACCAGAAATCCAGCAGAGTATTTTTACAGAAAATATGAAAATAATGACTGCAAGTTTGGCAAGGTGCACTTGCCTGATATTTGAATTCCACTTAGGTCCTGGTTTTCGGAAATTTTCAGAGATGTCTCCGAAAGCTGAAATAAACAGTACCATCACGCTCAGAAGGTGTCAAACAACTAGGATCGCCTGTCCTTGGGTCCAATTTGGAGACAAGGGCAAAAACGGTAATTTCGGCCCAAAACGGGGTCCAACGGTGGGCCCGCTTTGCACCGAAAAATGTGTCAGGGTCGACGGTCTCCAAATTCACCAAACTTAGTATCAACAGGTCAGAAATGCTGATACGAACCCAACGGAACTTTCAGATTTGAATTCCGATGAGCCGATCGCGAAATCGCCCGTCGAGCGGGGCTTGTGGGGCCCACGACACGCGATTTTGTCAACGTTCTCAGAATCGAACCAAACTTGACCCACAGGACCAGCGTATCACTACGAGTCCGATGGTACAAGTTTCGTCTCGATCTGACATGTGTGCACGAAGTTAGGGTAAATTACAGAAAAGTCGGATACGGGGCGATGTCCGCGGATACGCGTTGATTCCGGTGTGCACGCACACCCGAATCAACTTCCGTGAAATCCCACACGTCCGTATCAATGACGCGCACGTATCTGTGAAGACCGCACGCGACCAAGTCGTCCCGTTTGGCGGGGCGCACTCAGTTCCGGGGTGAAACAGGGTCTGGTTTTTCCTGTTTTTGGATCGCGGTGTGCGATCACCACAGGACGCGATGCCCCGAGCGGTTTGTCCGGGCACCGAGAGGGTCATACAGGCTTCGCGTAGAAATTTACAGAATCGAAAACAGAGATCCGGGGTGCAAGTTACGAGTACCTGAAGGGGACCCGAGAAACCGGGGTTTTCCTGTGTCCGACACGCGAGTTCGTGTCCTGTGGTGTCCGGCCTAGGGCTGGGCTTCACTGTGTCCGTGTCTCCTGTTGGCGGACACGGTGGAGGCGACTCAGGATGGTGAGGGGCCGGCTAGGTCTCGGCGGCGCGTGCTGCTCCGGCGGAGGGGAGAACAGCCGGAGGAGGAGGGGTTCTGGAGAGGGTTGGCCGGCGTCGGCGCTGGAGGAGCTGGGCGGCTCTCGGCTCCGGGCGGAGGAGGGGGAAATGGCTGGGAGGCGGAGGAAGAAGAGGAAGGGTGGAGATGGGAGGCTCCGGCGTGGTGCTCAGTCGAGGGCAGCGGCTAGGGGAGGGGACGGCGGTCGCCGGAGTTCGGGGTGGTTAGGGTTAGGGTTTCGGCTTGGGGGGAAAGGGAGGCGGAGGAGAGGGGATTAAATAGGGCTCGAGGGAGGGGTTCGGCCGGGGCGACGTGGGCGAGGGTTTCGGAGGGCGAGGCGGTCGTGGAGGAGGACGTGGCCGGCCGGAAAACTCGGCGCCGACGGAGTCTGCGGGGAGAGGGAGTCGTGGGTTGGGGGTGAAGATGCGGGTCGGGTCGGGCGCGGGTTCGGGTCTGGCCGACCCGCCCGACCCGTTAACAGCGGGGGGCTGGGTTCTAACGGGCTCGGCCCACTGGGCCGGGCCGGGCCCAAAACAGTAATAACAGTAAATATAAATAAATAATAATAATAATAATAATAAATTAATTTAATTAGAAAATAGTTTTTAGGCTTTTAAAAATAGGTCTGAGGCCCAATAAAATCTCAGAAAATTACCCTAAGTCCGGTTTTCTATTTTACACCATAAAATCATATTTTCATTTCATTTTATTGTTATTTAGTGGCAATTAAAAATTACAAACTCACTACAGGGCCTATGTAAATTCCTGAAAAAATTGCATATTAATTCCAAAAATTGATTTTAAAAATCTAAAAATATAGGGTGTTTACAGTAAGGGACTTTCCGAGCGACACGTTCTAGGGTCGTGCAGTGTGAACAAGTAAACAGTGCACTAAGGATATATGTATATCGTCCTACTTGAAACATAGCGGAGTCAAGTTGCATAAGGCAAGGTAGCATGCAAAGGGTCTGAATATAAGCAATATTTTATTTCCATGTTCTAGCATAAGCAATACAAGTTAGGATTATTCCCTTAGCTAGGTGCGTTGTATTCTTATTAGCATGCAGGGGGTGATTCACCTACCGACTAGCATGAAATATCTATATTTTTATGTGTGCTGGCAAGCAAAGACAAGTTCACCGTAGCCACCCCCTTAGCGATGATTCACCTCGGTAGAGCGATAAGTCAAGCCATACTCTAAAAGCCCTAGCCGAATTCCTAGAGGGACAAGTCTGAGTATCATTTGCCTCAAACGAGTGTTCTCGCCTGAGCAAAGTGGGTCGGGACATTGCACTTTTGCCGTTTGAATCAGCAGGTTCGCTTGAGCGGAACGGGTGCTATATCGTACCCAACTCAGAAAAAGTCTCATCCTCGAGACTTATTGAGGGCAAGCAGTACATTTCAATCAATTTTGATTTAACAATACAAGACTGAGGCAAACCTATACAAGTTGTTGTACTTGTTCATTTGGATATTCACTTGCACAAGCATTTGAGATCAGCATTTCGCTAGTCTGGATCGTGCCCACATTCGAAGTGCACCTCTAGCATGAGCACGCCAACCAACTTAGCGATAGCGAAGTCTTAGCACTCGAGTTTCACATTCACTTGAGTATTGGATCATGCACAAGTTCAAGGCGTCCCTCGAATAGATGCATTCAACCAAACTTAGAGATAGTAAAATCGGACAAGCTACTTGCGTAAATCATAAGGGTTTGCACAGGTCGGCACAAAGGCCCTAGCATCACGATTTCATACAAACAATCACATTATTCTAATACACTTTTTAAAAGTATTTAGACTTATTGTTTAGAATATTCCATTGAGGCATTGAGAGAGAGCGTGCACATAACCCACGAACGAGCTTTCAAAACTGAGATATCAAAAATGAAATCCAAAGGCATATAAGCCAGGCTCTGATACCAACATGTCACGCTCCGATCTCCCACAGGAAAATTAGCCGTTCCCGCTAGGCGAGAATTACCGTGCCAGCGCTCCTGCGAAACAATCGTTTTGACCCATCCGGGTGTGATGCCGCACGAGCGTAAGCCACGCTCGTGCAACGCCGTGGTTCATTGGTCGATAAGAGTTCTAAGCCACATAGTTGCACAGATTATCCGAGTGCAGCGGAGTCATGAATGCATAGGCGATTGGTAACAAGTTCACTAAGTCGACAATAGCGGAAGCATTGAATAATACAAGTTGAAGTAAAATAAGCTCGTTATTGATATAAACAAGTGTTACAGGCGGTGCTTGGCCGAGATTATAATTCGCTCAGATCTCTCTCTCTGAAACAATAAAAGCGTGCCAAGTGGCTACAATTGTGAAATAATTGTACAGGCGATGTTCAGGCTATGTTCCAATATTATGTCTTGTATATGTGCTTCAGTTTCGGACGCAGCGCTCCAAGGCTTCAGAGGGAACTCCTGGCCTTAGCACGTACGAAGGAGGCATCCGCACCGAACGAGATTCTCCCGCACCCTGCAAACGATCTGGTGGGTTATCAGTACATTGAATGCACTGGTGGGGAGGCTACTCGCCCGCTCGACAAATCCAAATACGTAATACAGGTTTTGTGCACCAACTATTTGGTTGTCTTTCTATTTTTCTTAGGATCAGTTTCATGCAAGATTTGAATAGCCTAATTCGTGTGGCAGTGCGTTGTGCGACATGAGAGAAAATACGGCGAGACTTATCAACTTACCATTTGTCCTTCCCTGTCCAAGGCAAACATTGTTAATTCAAGCACGAGCATTCATAATGAAAACCAAGGCAATGGCATATGCAAACACGAGAGTCATTATTTCATGATCGTTCAGGTGTTCAGTTATTCATTTGATGCGATGCAATGACTCGCACGCGGATAGACACTAAGCGAGGATGACTTATCTATATGAACATGAGTCGCTGGCATAGCCATAATGGACCAATCTAGTCAATGGCGAGGATGGAATGCAACGAAAGAACGTGAGGTGCAACAAACCATCCTGCCCTAGGACAAAAACTATCAGCCTTAATCTGCAAAGGTGGCAAAACGTTAGCGGAGACGCCACCCAGCTCGTACACGAAGGCTGATGAGTTTCGTCCAGAACGTGAGACTATAGGTGAGTTCCATCCGGATCGGATTGGCCCTAGTGCCCCGGCGACCGTCCGTGGAACCAAGACCTCTTTTCCGAGTTGTCCGCGATATACAATTATTGGTCTTTCCAATTTCACAAGATACACGAGAACACGAGAACACGAGATGCTTGAATCTTGATTCTTTGTTCAGTGAATGACTTGCCTTGATGCATTCCCCTGGTTCGGGGCTGCCTTGGTGACCTAACAGTCCCGGATACTTGCAGGTTCATTCATGCACGGGACGACTACTTAGTAGTCTCCCGGAGTTTGGATGAAAATAAGGCGACATACAAGCAGACAAGCATGCATTTGTATAAACACAACCATTCATGTTAGCTCGGGCCCGAAGGTAAGCCGATGAGTGAGATCGTAAGGGACTTCCCGAGTGACACGTTCTAGGGTCGTACAGTGTGAACAAGTAAACAGTGCACTAAGGATACATGTATATCGTCCTACTTGAAATATAGCAGAGTCAAGTTGCACAAGGCAAGGTAGCATGTAAAGGGTCTGAATATAAGCAATGTTTTATTTCCATGTTCTAGCATAAGCAATACAAGTTGGGATTATTCCTTTAGCTAGGTGCGTTGTATTCTTATTAGCATGCAGGGGGTGATTCACCTAGCGACTAGCATAAAATATCTATACTTTTATGTGTGCTGGCAAGCAAAGACAAGTTCACCGTAGCCACCCACCTTAGCGATGATTCGCCTCGGTAGAGCGATACGTCAAGCGAGCCTCTGAAAGCCCTAGCCGAATTTCTGGAGGGACAATCTGGGTATCATTTGCCTCATACGAGTGTTATCGCCTGAGCAAAGCGGGTCGAGACATTGCACTTTTGCCGTTTGAATCGGCAGGTCCGCTTGAGCGGAACGGGGTATTACATAAATAACCTCTATGAATTGGGTAATGACATTGTTTGTATGATGGACTGTTGATTATAAAAGGAATCAATGTCCCGATACATCGGGTTGATGATGTCCCCTTAAGGAATTTGTAGGAAGGCAAGGATGTGAAATTTGTAGGAAGGCAGTGACTAGTGAAGTGCTCCAATTATCGAAGCAATGGTAAGGTGCGCTAAGTGATACCATGTTGTAAAACTAAATATAAATAATAATAAAATACCGTGTTCTATTTCTAAGTGGATTCGAGCTAACCTCAGTCTCACTATCTAAGCCAAGTAGGTCTAATTCTTGGGTGAGGGAGTTTTACAATCCAGCCAACTTAAAACAATATCGTCCTCAAAATTAAAATAAGGCATAATTTATTAATCCTTCACGTACATAAGGCAAGTCAATCGTAATCTCTTTGCGATAATTAAAATCCTAATCATATCCATCGCAATCACTTCAAGGTTAAGATGACTACTGTTCCAATCAAAATTCAACCTATGGTTATCTCTTCTTATTTTTTTTCAAATTATCCACACCCAAATTTAAATTAAATCCATATAACCTCTTCAAGATTTAAATACGCATATAAATTTTACCTCACGATCTCCAACTATCATAATCTCCTCTAGAAGTAATTCGAGTCCAATAGTATTCCTATTTTCACTTATAAATTTTTGTATTCTTCAACTTTTTAAATTTCATTCACATCCTCAATATTTCAAATAGGTAGTCCAACCATCAAATTTTAATTCTTAATTTAAATCATCAAATTAAAAAATAATTTAAATGCAGTCCACCAATGTTCAAGTCTGAAATTCTATATTTATTCTTCAAATTCAAATTGATGATTTTACCTTTAATACTCAAAATTTTAAATTATGTACTTAAGGTATAAATATTGGGTCCTCAATATCAAGATTTTTAAAATTCATTAATCCTCATCATCTTAGTCATTCTTCTAAAATTCTCAAAATTAAAATGGCTTGAACCTCTCCCAATCTAATCTTACTCGATCACAATCTAAAAGAAATTCCTCTCGAGTTGACAATGCACTGCTACCCAACTTAGAATTTACCCACCTATCACAGAAGGCTATATACTTTAAGAAAAATATTCCTTAATCTATTTACTCATGCCATTCAATCCTCAAAACTTCAACGCCGATTATATCATATATAATATGTCCTTAATTACGAAAGAATAATCCATAAGTATGTGATCGGTCTATGGGGTATATCTAGTACTCTCTGTATATCAAACTTATACCAAGCACGAGGTTTCGTCTTTCCGAAATAAGGGAAGACGGAGATCAATAATAAAGAGTTCAAGGGCGAGGTAATAGAATAGAAGTATCGGGATCAAGACGTTTAAAGAATTCAAATAGGAATTGTCAAAGCAGTTGTGGATTGAAGTCCTATTTTGGTAATTCCTATTCACATGCTCGTATCAGTACAGTTATGTAACAGATACGATATGCTCAGACATATCTAGGGGCAAGTACATTCGTCTACTAATCACTATATACCTCGATCCACGTAAAGTAGTTATGCGAAGGGCGAACCAAGCGCGCTATGGTTGATCAGACCGTAGTACACTGATTCTGAAATATATTAGTGTACGCGTCCAATAATACATATGTCGTGAACAAGCTTGATAAAAGAATGAGCTTGCAAAACTGGGTTGTAACAGCAGCATAAGTCGAGGTAGTACAAAAATATAAGCACGCTAGATTATGATGAGAGAAATTATAAAATAATTCAAGTTCACAGATAAAACAAAAATAAGACTCTACGGTCTCTCTAGTTGTCATATACTCCTTATCTAAGCCGCTAGTCGACCAAATAGGGGTACGGGTCTCTAATTTCTACAGTCTGAATAAACACTATCTTCTTATGCAAGTCTAAAGTTGTGTCATCCTAGTTCACTTCATCAATGGGTCAATAGGGCTAGGTGGTACTATATTGTGAGGTATACTACCCAACTTAAAATAATAAACTAATACTGTAATCGTCTTAAGGATACCGTGGAAACTCTTGTTAAGGTCTACGAGAAGGGGTCTTGGTACTTATTAGGGTATCCTCTTCTATTATATAGGTCATGGTCATCTTACGTCTTAGTCATAGTGCTTATAGAACAAGTGTCAATAGTGAGGATAGAAGAGTTACTGGCAGTCAAGGGGAAGGGATCTAACTTGTATCGAGGTGGGGGTACTAATTACGCGACTTAAAGCTAAGGGGTAATCATTAGGTCATAATCTATAATAATAACTTAAACTGTCAAGTTCTAATTACCAATCACATAATACAAAAATTCAAGAGTAACAACCAAAATCCTAGCAAGCTATATATATCCTAACATAGAATAAAATCACTTGGTCTATAATCAGAAGTGTCAGATGGCACGAGTTGAAATATGAAGAGAAGAAACGTGATTAGTCGTCGCACACTAGCGAGCGCTATGGTCGCAGAGGAGCAATATATGAAATTAAAATATAGGGCTCTAGATAGCATCATGGTTCTCTAAGGGGGTGGTATGCTAGTTGCTATGTTCGAGATATGATCAAGGAACAAGTGTTGATTACATTCCTCTAGGCTTCCTAAGGTGTTGTCTACTAATAATAAGACAATGATCTAAGTTTATAGTTCTCCACTACTATCTAGCTATGAAGGTTAGGTTCAGTCCTAATATTCAATTTTGGTTTTCTGTTGGTTCCTCAATACTAGGGTCAAACATTATGGTAAAGACTTCTAGCTACTCTACTAGTATCTATACAATTCTCAAGTCCTTCATAATACATCAAGGGATAATGGTAAACCAATCTATAGATAAAGAATTCTAGGGTTCACTAGATATTCTAAACTTAGTGGTGTATCTATATTCTCGTTGTATTCTTAATAGGTGTGCTACCCTAATTATCATCCTAATAACAGGGGTTCCTATATTCTAGCAGAAGGCTATACTCAAAGAATTATTAGGGAAGTACAGGAATCAAGCAGGATACAATTGTTCAAATAGAATAGATTGAAAGGAAGGTGAATCATAGTCAATGTGGATGAGATCCTATACTCTAGTCCTAGGTGCAGGCTTGTTCGGTACAGTAACATAATGCTCTGGACCTGCATGAGCCACCACAAAAACTATGTCACGCCCCAGTCCCAAAATATCGAGGGACTAGACACGTGGCAATGGCCAGCAACACACACTGATGGACAAACCCAATTGAATGGATCCATCAGGGCGTACTTAAGCTGTAAAATAAAGTCTACTAAAACCTGCCACAACTAATCTCATCCATAGAAGATAAATATGATCAACAATAATAAGAAATAAAAATCAACAACCAGTCACAACAAAGTACTTCAGGAAACAACCCGATATAAATCTGATACAATGGTTCAACAGACCAAAACATAAATGTCTGAATAAAGTAGATACTGAGTACGAAATACAGATACTCAGGAAAAGTCTTCAGCCAACACCTCGTCCTCGGAAATCGGTACAGCTCCTATGTCAACTCCTGCTCCTGCTGCTGTCCCGTATACCTCGGGATAGATCTCGTCTGCTAATCCTGGGGACATAATCCGGATCCAGGTCCTCAGGGGACATAGCAAGGTACAAAATAATATAAGCCAAAATAAATACAGTACAAGAGTAAATGAAATAAATAGGGTAAATATGTAACCATCTATGTGAAATACAAGTGAGAGCATTACTAGTACTCAGGCTGAGACCGCTACAAGCTCTGTGTCGGGGAGCCGGTAGTAGTAATATCACGTAATGTGCCTAGCTCCGATGTAGAGTCTACGGCCTCACAATAATAATAAATATATATAAAATAGCCTGTAGCATGTGTGTCTCCCCACCTAATATAACCACACGTCCCATGTCCATAACGTCTCATGTCCATGTCACGCGAGATCATAGCTAATGCAACAAGTCATAGAATATCTATGAATATAATGTCTATGTCAAATCCTGCAACCTACATAGAATCACCTTGAATATTTCAGGAAGATTCTGTCTCATGAATAGTGTCAGGTATCCTGGGTATAACGTACTTGATAATGCAAGCACGAGAAGTATAGGGTCTCGGTAACCATCTCTAGGTGACGTTACACAACTCCGCGTACGGTGTTGGCACCCGACTATTAATCGGGCGCTAAGTAAGTCACACGGTCCTAGGTTAAGCATGTACAAAAATATAAATGAATCAAGAAAATATGTAACAAAATTACATTGTTGGCAAGGTACACTTGTCTGGGGTTTGAATACCAACAGTTATCCCTGTATCAGTGAATTCTGCCGGTACTCCTCCAAAAGCTGAAATAAACATCACCAACAGGTTCAGAAAATATTAAATACCTAGAAACGCCTGTCCTTGAGTCCAATTTGGACACAAGGGCAAAAATCACAGTTTTTGGTCAAAGCAGGGTCCACATGTGGCCCACTTCACATCAAAAATTGTGCCAAGGGTAACAGTCTCTAAATGGGACAAGTTATAGGTCAAACAAACTCTAGATGTCAATACGAACCCAACGGTATATCCAAATATGGATTCCGATGGGCTGTCAGTACCCAATTCTAGAAAATAGGGTATTTTTTTATTTTTATTTGATAAATAGTGGATTGTATTTAATTAATTATATTTATATTTATTTGGTGCTTGTCTTATTTTTTTAATGATTGTTTTAGGGTTTTGGCTAGTCTGGACCCATGTCAGACCCTAGTGGACCCATGTCCGACCCAGCCCACACCCTTGTGAGAATTATTTTGGGGCTTAGAAATATTTATTATATTTTTAGGAGGTTAGTTGGAGAGATTTGGAGCTAATTTGAGTATTTTTGGAACCCGAAACCCAAAACCCAAATTAGGAGGGCATTTTGGTCATTTAGAGACTTTATGTGACCTATATTGGAGTGGCCGGCCCCTAACCACAGCCCCTCACCCGCACACCAGCAGCACAGCCCCCCTCTTCTTCATATTCTTCTTCTTCTTCACTTCTTCTTCTTCTCCACTTCTTCTTTCTTCTTCCCTCCTTCTCCAAGTAAGTTCCTCTTTCACTTTTCTTCCTTCTTCCTTCCATTCCTTCTCCTTATGCTAACCGTCACCTTGCATTTTCCCTAACCTAGGTGTGAGGAGCTTAGATCTAGTGTGGGAGCTAGATTTGGTGGCTTGGAGCTTGAGGGAGGTGATTTCTAGGGGTTGTGAGACTTTGGCCTTGGGATTTCAACTCCCAAGAGGTAAAACCTAACTTTTCCCTTGCTAATTATTTTTATATAGTATAATTAGTGTTGTAGAACCTTTCTAGACCCTAAGCCTACCCGTAGGAGGAAGATGGAACTAGTTTGGTTGAGTTTAGAGACTTTGACATTAGATTTTGTGTCGAATTCGGGTGGAATCCAAATTTGGCCCAATTTTGGGTGATGCCTTAGGTTAGACAGACCTAGGTAGACGTTGTCGGGTGTCTTGAGAGTGAGTGCGTGTCTCCGTTCGGACACGGGAAGCCGTGTCGCGGAGAAACGGGCGTTTTGGGCAAATTTGGGGCTTTTCGTCGTCGCCGATTCTAAGTACGTGCGCGTTTCTGCCACGGGCCTAGAATCGATACGGGAGCATATTTTCTAGGATCTAGGCATCGTTTAGAGCGCATAGGTAAATTTTGGGCCGATTCCGAGTTCGTTTGGTGTGCGTTTCAGGAGGTTTTCCGAACCGCGTACCACGTGTTCGTCGAAATGACCGAACGGCCATTTCGACTTGGTTTCCTCGTTTCGGGCTTGTGCGCGCGTTGGGTTAGTATCGGGGAGTGTGTGCTAGAGTTTTCGAGTTATATTTTATATATTTTAGGGTATTGGTGAGTGTCGGGGTCGTTGGGCGTGAGTGGGGCGTGTGGTTTGTGTGTTGTTGTGTGTTGTGTTGTGTTAGTGTATATGTGTCTATATATATATATATATATATATATATATATATATATATATATATATATATATATATATATATATATATATATATATATTTATATGTATGTGTGTTTATGTATATATATTTATATATATATATATGTGTGTATTTATATCTATGTGCTTGTGTGTGTATATGTCTATGTGTATATATATATATGTATATGTGTAAGTGTGCTTGTGTGTGTATATGTATATATATATATATAGGTGTATGGATATATATATATATATATATATATATATATTTGATGAGTGTGTGTGTATATATATATATATATATATATATATATATAAATAGGTTCTATATATATAAATATATAGCTATGTATATTTATATGTTTGTGTGTGAGTGTGTGTATTAGTGTGTTTGTTAGTGTGTTAGTGTGAGTGTTAGAGAGTAGATATAAGGGTATATATATCTATCTAGTAGTATATATCTATAGATATATGTATGTATATATATATATTTATAGAGTGATATATATATATATGTATAGGAGTGTGGGTGTGTGTGTTTGTGAGATGGAGGGGGGTTCAGCCGCAGTGAGGCAGCAGCTGCTGCAGCACAGCAGCAGCAGGGAGCTGCAGCAACAGCAGCAAAGAGCAGTAGCAGCAGCAATGCGAAGCACAGCAGCAGCAGTAGCAGTACATGCAGGAGCAGCAGCAGCAGGAATAAGAAGCTCCAGCAGTAGCAGCGGGTAGTAGCTAGTGAGGGAGGAAGAGAGATTGATATACATATATATATATATATATATATATATATATATGTCAATAGATAGATAGATAGGTAGATGGATAGATAAATAGGTAAGATAAGTTATTAGATACTTAGATAGATAGATATATCTATCAATAGATAGATAGTTACCTAGATAGGTAATACATAGATGGA
Organism: Iris macrosiphon; assembly: GCA_036927795.1. Taxonomy (NCBI): domain Eukaryota; kingdom Viridiplantae; phylum Streptophyta; class Magnoliopsida; order Asparagales; family Iridaceae; genus Iris; species Iris macrosiphon. Next base: position 17,541,335 of record JAYESA010000020.1, on the reverse strand, counting down.
TAGGTATACCTATAGATAATTAGATAGGTAGATATATGGTAGATACCTATATCTATATGATAGATATATATATACCTATAGCTAGATAGATAGTTAGATATCTAGATATAGTTATATATACATATATATTTATGTGTATAGGTAAGGTAATGGGTATTTGGGTATATGTGTGTGGATATCTATATATATATAGGTATATACATATTTAGATATTTATAAATATGGTAGATATCTATATTACCTAGCCTAGATTAATAACTAGGTGTATAATTATTAGTTAGATAGCTAGTTAGAGGGGTTTGAGAGCGGTATCTCAATACCTTGAGATATTCAAGGTATTGAGTTTCGAGCGGGGTATTTGAGCATTAGCCTAGGAAATATTTTGGAATAATTTTTATATGTTTATATATATATATTTACGCGTGCTAGCTTAGGTTTTAGCGGGTTTAGGCTGGGTGCGTGGCCTAGGGCGAGGTATCGGATACCGAGGGTATCCCGGTATCTCGATTAGGCGAGTTTGTGAGTTTAGTAGCTTAATGAGCTCGGTTTGACCTAGAATTTCAGGGGCACCCTAGTTTGACTTAGCTTTGACCATAATTGTCCCCGTTGACCGTAAAAGTCAACGTTTGACCTAGTTTTGACCTAAAGTTGACTTTTTGGACCCAGGGTTGACTTTTTGACCCGATTTTCACCGGTTTGACCCGTTCGACCTAGAATAGCCCTAGAAGCCTGTTTTTAATTATTTTATATCAGTTTAAGTGCTTAGAACTTTGTTTAATCCTTGCTTTTTGTATTAGGTCCTTGCGACACCGGTCCGGATCTCGATCCTCATCAGTTGCTCAGGACATCAGGCGAGTACCTACCTCTGATAGTTTCCATTTTATGATAGCATTTATATCACCTGTTCTAGAACTGTAATACTTGATTCTGACACATTATTATATGAGCTGGTACTAGTGGATACCGTCATGAGATGCTATCCCCTTACCGTGTTCAGCGGGTACTCTATCACGTGTATTTCATCATGTACTTCGGGTATTGATTCTCATGTGCTATCATGTGCTTCTTGTGCTCTCGCCTTCATGTGCGCGAGCTATTATCATGTACGTAGCGTGTTGTGGTTGGATCCAATGGTATTAGTGGGGGAGGGGAGTAGGAGTTGGTTATGTGATCAAAGCCAAGCAGTATTCATGTGTATGTCGGTTATGCAACTCACGCATAACGGAGTTATCGTAGTATTTTTTATGTGCAACCTAAGCCGATCACATAACGAACTTGTGCTCAAGGCACTTAGCTAGTATTCATGTTTCTCACCTGCAGTTACTTTTCCAGTACTTGTCTTGTTCTCCAGTTTACTTGCAGCTACTTATTGTGCTCCAGCATATATTTATTTCCTGTGCATCTTGTTTACTTTTTCATTGCTCGTCATATACACCTTACCATGTATTTGGAGTTGCTTTCAGAGTTATATACTTCGCTCCAGTCCTGACTGGGTATATTTTTTCCAGAGGATCCTGAGGACTATTGCCCGACGTTCTACGGGCCGGGTGTTGACGACTGTTGTGACCCCATGATCGAGGATGAGTGCGCCGAGGAGACGTCGTTAGCACCCTAGTTAGCTAGGTGGGTTTCCTGGGTTATTCCCAGTGTTTTATTTTGGATAATTGTACTTATTCTTTTGTGGCTGTGAGATGTTGTAGCTATTATGGCCTTGGACTGTATTATTTTGGATTGTCTTGCTCTCTTGGTTCTGTTTCTTTGTTTATATCATATCGTGCTTATATTCTTCCTCTAGATTTTGTGATTGAGATTATTGATATATATATTGCGTGGTTGCCCTCCTTTTGGAGAGGATTTTGATATATATATTGCGTGGTTGCCCTCCTTTTGGAGAGGTCATGCCGGATTTTTCTGTGAGATATAGATAGATATGGTTGACCTAGAACGGACCTTTACAGCGTTCTACCGTCGATTCTGCGGCGTAGGCTGGACGTACCCACGGCTCATGCCCGATTTTCGGGTGCGGGTCGTGACACGTTTCTGGTGGTGGCCCATGCAGGTCTAGTTTTTAGGTTTACCTGCAATAGGATATAGGAGATAGGCTGAGAGAGAGTGTGCTCAATCACAACTAGGACCCTTCCTGCTTCCTTTTGCTATCTTTAATTTTTCCTGAAATTATTTCTTTTGTAATATTACTGTCCTTCATTGATGTTATCGTTTCTTGCACTATATTGACTTCTTTTGATCTGTGTTCAGGATGTCTCCGAAGACCAGATCTCAGCGCACCGTCCCAGCAGCTGCCACCGAGAGGTCTGCCACCTCTCGACCTGCTCGACTTCCGGCAGCCGCTACCGCTCCACTCGCCACTCCTGCGGTTGAGGGAGCGTCAGTTTCTCTCGGAGATCCCCTTACTCCCATTGATCCGAGAGTCACCCCAGTTGTTCCGGTGGTACCTCCTCCACCACCGCCTGCGCCAGTGGATGCTACGCAGTTGTTCTCATTCTTCCGAGAGATGATGGATGCGCAGCACCGCCAGGCAGATGTTATGAGGATGGGCATTGAGAATGCTCATCAGGTGGCTATGACAGCGGTCGACAGGGTGGCTCAGATCCAGCCACAGCCAGAGCAGGATCAGTATCCTAGGCCGGGTACTATTATCGATTTTCAGAGGATGTAGCCTAAGGAGTTTCGCGGCACAGAGGGGATCCTGTACGCCGACGACTGGATCGAGCATATAGAGGGCATCTTCAGGCTGGCGATGATCCCAGCCAGCATGCAGATAGAGGCAGCGGGCAGCCAGATGTTCGACCTTGCCCTTACTTGGTTCCGCACGGATAAGCGGATAGCAGCTCCAGGATTGACTTGTGAGGCTTTCAAGAAGCTTTTCAAGGAGAAGTTCTTCCCGGATGTGGCTCTCAGTGCCTTAGAGAGTCAGTTCGAGGCGCTCGTCCAAGGGAGTATGTCAGTGGACAAGTATGCAGTGGAGTTCTGCCATCTGGGCAGATTTATTGAGGGGTTGTCTGAGGCAGCGAAGGCGCGGAAGTTCCGCAAGGGCTTGGTCATGGCGGTCAAGTCCTTGACTAGGAGCGACCGTGAGGCAACCTTCGAGCAGATTGTCAGCGACGCACAGAGGGCTGAGGATGATTTGGAGCTGAAGACGAAGAGGAGCAGAGATGCTTCAGGAGCAGGTAGAAGTGCAGGCCCAGCCAAGAGGCCATTCCAGCCCAGCAGCACCAGGGTCAGGGTCATGCGCCATTCCGGCAGGCGCCCCAGCAGCAGAGGCAGGGTCAGCAGCAGGGCCAGAGGCAGCCCTTCGTTTGCCCTTTCTGTAGGAAGCCAGGGCACGGATGGGACATATGCAGAAAGAGGCTGGGCAGATGTTTATTGTGTGGCACCGCAGATCACCAGCTGAAGGATTGTCCTTCAGCGCTTGCCCGTCCAGCTCAGGGCGGAGGAGCCGCTCAGAGGGCACCATCCAGAGCACCTGCAGCGCAACAGAGAGGTCCGCCTTTGCAGACTCAGCAGCAGAGGTTCACCCAGCACCAACAGCAGCACCGAGGAGGACAGCAGGGGCGAGCTTTTGCCCTGACAGTAGACGAGGTCGAACAAGTTGGTGATGTTATCTCAGGTTCTGTTCTCCTTGATTCCATTCCAGCTCTTGCTTTATTTGATTCTGGTGCTTCCCATAGCTTTGTGTCTATATCTTTTGCTGTTAGACACCATCTTGTTGCTGAACCTTTAGCTAGACTCTGCAAGATCACGACCGGGGGTGGTATCATCCTAGTCCGTGATGTCTGCAGAGACCGGAGAGTTACCTTGGGAGGCCGGGAGTTGAGTGTGTGCCTACTCGTAATGCCACTTCCGAGCTACGATATTGTACTCGGGATAGATTGGTTGAGTACGCATTGTGCTAGTATAGATTGTCGTAGAGGCAGAGTTTTGTTTAGTCCGCCGGGTGAGCCAGAGTTTTAGTTTGCCAGAGGAGCAGCGGAGCAGACCGAGGGAGTCTTCTACGGAGCCCTGGTGGTAGAGCCGAGGTCGCTACATCCACTGATAGAGGAGTATATGGATGTCTTTCCGGAGGAGTTGCCAGGGTTACCTCCGGACAGAGATGTGGAGTTCTCTATAGACTTGGTGCCAGGCGCGGAGCCGATATCCCAGCACGTCTATAGAGTTAGCAACAGTGAGCTGATAGAGTTGAAGAAGCAGGTGGATGAGCTTCAGGACAAAAGATTTATCAGATCTAGTTCTTCTCCGTGGGGTGCTCCGGTACTTTTTGTACCGAAGAAGGATGGGTCGATACGGATGTGTATCGACTACAGGGCTCTGAACAACCTCACAATCAAGAACAAGTATCCGCTATCGCGTATTGATGATCTTTTTGACCAGTTGAGCGGAGCGAGGGTGTTTTCCAGGATTGATCTGAGGACAGGCTACCACCAGGTGAAGGTCAGGAAGGAGGATATTCCGAAGATAGCCTTTCGGACCAGATATGGACAGTATGAGTTCTTGGTGATGCCGTTTGGGTTGACTAATGCCTCGGCAGTGTTCATGAATCTGATGAACAAGGTGTTCCATCAGCATCTGGACAAGTTTGTGGTGGTGTTTATAGATGATATCTTGGTGTATTCGAAGACCCCGGAGGAGCATGAGGAGCATCTGAGGATAGTGCTGGAGACTCTCAGGAAGGAGAAACTTTATGGAAAGCTCTCGAAGTGTGAGTTCTTCCTTGACAAGGTGGAATTCCTTGGTCATGTGGTGACTGGAGAGGGTATCTCGGTGGATCCGAGAAAGATCATGGCAGTTGAGGCATGGAGTGCTCCGAGTTCAGTAGCCGAGGTCAGGAGTTTCCTGGGGCTGGCAGGCTACTACAGAAGATTTGTTCAGGATTTTTCCCGGATTGCAGAGCCGTTGTCCAGGTTGACCCGAAAGGACGTGGAGTTTGTTTGGTCAAAGGAGTGCCAGGTTGCCTTTGATGAACTGAAGAGGTGTCACGACCCGCACCCGGAAATTCGGGCACGAGTGCGTGGGTACGTCCAGCCTACGCCGCAGAGTCGGCGGTAGTACGCTGTCTAGGTCAAATCCACACTTAACTAAACTAGCTCATTCACAAATAACATAGGCAAGATAATAATGAGAAACAGATAATTAAGATTTCAGATGAACTAAATATGACAACAGATTCAAATGTTTAGTACAGAAATCAGAATGAAATCGGGGACAAACCCGATTACTAAGATAAGAGCAATAAATAAAATAGCTACTGCTATCTACTCTGCAGCAGGGGTCTCCTGGGTGGGATCTGGCTCCTCATAAGTATTATCTGTACCCTCATAGGGACCATAATATGTAGGGGCAAGGTCCTCATCATCGCCTAAATCAACAGATCCAGTCAGAAAAGGAGCAAAGTACACAATGCACAACAAGATTAAACTAAATATTTATGACAATTAAATTGAGTATCAATAATGAGGAATTGCATAGAAGAACATCAATATCTCAGAGTGAAAACTATAAACAGGAATATGAGAGAACAGAAATAAATGAGACAGGAAATAAAACTACAACAGTCAGCAAGAACTATAACAAGACCAGAAGCTATCTGTGTGAACTTGTGTTTGTTTTAGAAGACATAGTTGGCATGTAGGGGTTTATAAGGCTAATCTGGCCGTCATAAACGGCTATTAAACAGGGAAAATCGAGATTCGGCTGAGGTACAGTCGTGTACCAACAGCTATTAAACATGACAAGGGGAAGGGTAAACTACATGCCTTCTAGTATTCTCCCACCCGACATGAAAAACAAGACATGAACTCCAAATATTCAAGACATGAATTCCAGTATTCCTAACACTAGGTGTAATCATCAAGGGTACTAGTAAGCAGGGAATTAATTATCACAATATAAAGATTTAACTTGAAGTGCAGGTACTTGCCTGTTGTTTGGATCCAGTTAATTACACTTGGGGAAATTTTCCAGAGATGAGCCCAAAAGCTGAAATAGACATTACCATCACACTCAGAAGATGTCAAATAGCTAGAAATGCCTGTCCTTGGGTCCAATTTGGAGACAAGAACAAAAACGGCAGTTTTGGGTCAAAACGGGGTCCGCCGGTGGGCCCGCTTTGCACTGAAAAACATGTCCGGGTCAACGGTTTCCAAATTCACCAAACTTAGTGTCAACAGGTCAGGAACGCTGATACGAACCCAACGGAACTTCCAGATTTAGATTCCGATGAGCCGATCACAAAATCGCCCGTCGAGCGGGACCTATGGGGCCCACGACACGCAATTTCGTCAACGTTCTCAGAATCGAACCAAACTTGACCCACAGGACCAGCATATTGTTACGAGTCCGATGGCGCAAGTTTCATCTCGATCTGACGAGTGTACAAGAAGTTAGGGCAAATTACAGAAAAACCGAATACGGGGCGATGTCCGCGGATACGCGTTGATTCCGGTGTGTACGCACACCCGAATCAGCTTTCGCGAAGTCTCACACGTCCGTATCGACGACGTGCACGTATCTGTGAAGACCGTACACGACCAAGTTGTCCCGTTTGGCGGGGCGTACTCAGTTCCGGGGTGAAACAGGGTCTGCTTTTTCCTGTTTTTGGATCGCGGTGTGCGATCACCACAGGACGCGATGCCCCGAGCGGTTTGTCCGGACACCGAGAGGGTCGTACAGGCTTCGCAACGCAATTTACGAAATTAAAAACGGAGATACAGGGTGCAAGATACGAGTACCTGAACGAGGCTCGAGAAACAGGGACTTTTCGTGTCCGTGTCGTGTCCGACACGACACAAAGAAATTGGGGATTTAGGGTTAGGTTTTGTTCTCGCCGGACTCAGACGACAGCCGGCCGGAGGGGGGCTGAACGGCGCTGTGCTGGCCGGGGCGGCCGGGGACGCCGAGGCGGGGCCGGGCGGAGGCACGGCGGAGCGGGGTGGCGCCGGGGACGGCGGCTGCTGCTCGCTGTCCTCCGCTGCTACTGGACGCCGGAGGCGGAGGGAAGAGGAGGAGAGGGCCGGAGGTCGTCGGGGCAGTGGAGGGCCGTGCTGGGCGGCCGGAGCGGGTGGGTGGTGTTTCGCCGGCGGGAGGGTTCCGGTCGGGAGGATGGAAGTGAGGGAGGAAGAAGAAGAAGAGGGGGCTTTTATAGGAGGGAGGAGGCCGGTCAAGGCGGGGCGAGGGGGAGGTCGTGGCCGGGGAGGGCGGGGTGAGCCGGGCGGAGCGGCGGGTGGCGCGGAGCTCGCCGGAAAACGCGCGGGGACGGGGAGATGGGGGAACCGGTCTCCGGGTCGGGTAGGCGGCGGGTCGGGTCTGAGTGACCCGACCCGACCCGACCCGGTAGGAAGGGTTGGGCTGGGCTGCTGCTGGGCCGGTCCACTGGGCCGGGCCGGCCCAAGGAGAAAATAAAAATATATATTAATAATAATAATAAATATTAATAAAATCATTTATTTAAATAATTAATTAATAAAAATAGTTTTTAGGTATTTAAAAATAGGTCTGAGGCCCAAAAAAATCCAAAAAATTATCCTAAGTCCAGTTTTTCATTTTACACCCAAAAATATTATTTTCATGATATTTTAATATTATTTATTAACAAATAAAAATTATTTAATAATTAAGAATCTTGATTTTAATTTCAGAAAATTCCCAGAAAATTCCAGAAAATTGGGAAAAATCCAAGTTTTAATAATTTTGAAAATTCAGGGGGTTACAATCTACCCAACTTATAAAAAATTTGTCCTCGAAATTTAAGAATAACAATGGTACGAAAGGAAAGGCCGAGAATTAAATATACCTCAGGGTTCAAAAAGGTAAGGGTAGCGCTCTCTAATCTCGTCTTCTCGCTCCCAGGTGGATTCGCCGGGAGAATGGTGCTTCCAGGCTACGCGAACAAGGGAGATAACCTGGTTCCGTAGAACTTTCTCTGATCGATCCAGTATCTCCACGGGTTGCTCTTGGTAAGTCAAACTTGGGCCTACTTCGAGCTCTGAGTGATCCAAAATGTGGCTGGGATCTGACACATATTTCCTCAGCTGCGACACGTGAAAGACGTTATGGACTCCATCCAGAGAGGGTGGCAATGCCAGTCGGTATGCCACTTCTCCGATTTTCTCCTGTATGCCAAAGGGTCCAATAAATTTTGGGCTGAGTTTTCCACTTCTTCCGAACCTAATGGTGCCACGTGTCGAAGAAATCTTCAAGAATACCGGTTCTCCAACCTCAAAATCTAAGGGCCTTCGGTGGCTATTTGCCCAATGTCGTTGCCTGTCCTGAGCCACCCGAAGTCTTTCCCTTATTTGTTTTACCTTCTCAGTTGAATCGATCACCATCTCTGGTCCCAGTAGGGCTCTTTCTCCAACGTCGTCCCATGATAGCGGGGTACGACATCTTCGTCCATACAGAGCTTCAAATGGAGTCATCTCAATACTTGCTTGGTAACTGTTATTATAAGAGAACTCCACAAGATGTAGATAGTCTTCCCAGGATCCTCCAAAATCCAGAACACATGTACGAAGCATATCTTCAAGTGTCTGGATTGTACGTTCCGATTGTCCATCGGTTTGGGGATGATAAGCTGTGCTGAATTTGAGTTGAGTCCCCAAACTGGCTTGTAAGCTCTTCCAGAAGTGAGAGGTGAATCTTGAATCTCGGTCGGAGACAATACTTACTGGAACTCCATGCAACCTAACAATATATCTGATATGAAAGAGGGTTAAGGGATGAGCATACCGGTGAAGACGGAATGGCGTTTGGTTGAGCGAGTCGACGAAAAATAACTCTGGAACACAGGTACCTCGCTGTGGGAATCTGCAGTGCGCGGGGTCGCGGTCGTCGGGATTGGTTTGGACGGCCTGACGGGGTTCTCCGGCTGCGGTGGCGGCGCTCTCTAGGTCTAGATGGGAAGAGGGAGAGTCTGGATGATTAGGTTTACGGTTTAGAGAAATAAATATATATATATATATATATATATATATATATATATATATATATATATATATATATGAAAGGGAGAGAGGGTATTGGATTTGTATTCGCGGCCAACGGGGGTCTTGGCTAACGTGGGTTTGCTTGCTGTGGGAATTATGCAAAAAGGGGCTCACATGGCTTAGCAAAGGTGGCGGTGGTGCTTGCTGGCTGTTATACTTAAGGGGGTTGGTTGTAGTATGGTTAATAGGTTATTTAATAGTAGTTATTAGTTATTATTATTATTATCTTTTCTTTTCTTTTCTTTTCCTTTTTCTTTTTCTTTTACAACTCCTTTTCAATTAAATATATATATATGCATATATATATATTTGTATATATATATATATATATATATATATATATATATATATATATATATATATATATACTAATAAGAAAAATTCTAGATTATAATAATGCACACCGTTAAGCTAGCAACTGCTCAAGGGGTCTCCTACATAAAATAAATTCAGAAAAATTTCTGATGGTCCCATTAATCTTCAAAGTGCACCAACACCTAAAATAAAAATTAATAAAAATATATTTCTCCTAATTAGCCACTACTTACTACAATTAATTTAATAATTAATAATTAAAAAAAGGTATATACGATTTCTAGGAATAGAAATTTTACAAAAGTAAAAAAAATTCAAAATATATGATATCTGTGTTGGGGTCCAACCTCATTTTGAGGTGTGTGTGGAAGGACAATTTGCGTGTCGTAAAGCGTCGACAGGAGTTGCGAAAGACAAAGGAAGATCGTTGGCTAGACCGGGGCTCAAATTTAGCCAAAACAATAGAGACGGTATATTGGAGGCATACCGACATTATATTAATTTTTGGGTACTTCGTTCAAGAACTTAATGCAAGGGTCTGGCGGTACAATGTGGTATATCACGTTATACCGATGGTATACAGTCTGTCAAGAATTGGTTCAGACGTAGGCCCAAGTCAGCACATATTATGACCGTGTGATCAAATTTGGACGACCAAAATTATTGCTGGACTATTTTTTTATTTTTCTAAACCCTAAATTAGGTTTCTTAACCTATATAATTAAAATAGGTTGGGGTTTTTTTAAGGAGAAGCTCATACAAGAGATTTGATGGAGCAAGTCCACGAAAGTCTAAGAGAAAATTCATACTTTGCTCTTATGGCTCGCCATTCGAGATATACTGAGGAGAAGATCTGTTCGAGAAGTTGTCTACTTTGTTCAGGAAGACCATCATATGATTGGGTGAGTGATTTCAATTATAATCTTCTTTTTCTTTTTGAGATTGTGAGAGATTGAACTTAGGGGCAAATAGTTCAACATATTTGTATCAATCTTGTATTATTGATATATAGAGATTGGAATTTATTCAGTGATGTATTCACCAAATAAATACTTGTTTAATATGTATTGATGTTTGCATGAGACAGGGGTTTGTCAACTCCAGGTGGGTTTATGACATTTTTGCGGCGATCTTAGACCAGCAATTGGTATTAGAGCTCTCATGTTTTTGAGTGGGAATGTGCAAGCGTGTCTATAGAGTAGATAAACACACATATGATTATTCACACAGGGGGGACTAGGCAATCTGGAAACCAAATAATGGAGGATCTACAATGGTGTAAACATTTGGATGTCCATTGTGTTAGGATTATATACTAAAAGCATCACTTTGTATTAACTATATTTTCTTATTTTTAAATAAGAATCATATGGGCAAATATTTGCATATTATATTTGTTATAATGTTAATGCAAGTGTCTGATATTCTATATTATAAATAATATGGTGTGTGGTGTCACATATAAGATCATATTATCAGTTTTTTGTGGAATATATAAATAGTTCACAACCTAGATGGACTTGGACAAACCATTGAAAAGGTTGTGGTGTAATCTGGTATTAGTCTATCTTGACTATAGGTTTACAGTAGTACACTTTGTGTGTATTGAACATGAACACTTGAGGTTATTCTCTTTGTACTGACTACATAAGAGAACAAACACCTATATTATTATGGATGCTTATGCTCTTAATCCGAATATAATAACAGATATGTATATGCATTACTTTAACTCATAAAAAAGTGAGATTCATTAAGGGTAAATTGTCACGCCCCGATCTCCCGCAGGCAAATCGGCCATTCCCGCTAGGCGAGAATCACCGCGCCAGCGCTCCCGCGGAACGATCATTTTGACCCATCAGGGCGTGATGCCGCACAAGCGTAAGCCATGCCCGTGCAAGGCCGTGGTTCATTGGCTGGCGGTAAGAGTTCTAAGCCACAGAGTCGCACAGATTGTCCGAGTGCAGCGGAGTCATAAACGTGTAGGCGATTGGTAACAAGTTCACTGAGTCGACAATAGCGGAAGCATTGAATAACACAAGTTGAAGTAAAATAAGAACTTTATTGATATAAATAAGTGTTACAGGCGGTGCTTGGCCGAGATTATAATTCACTCAGATCTCTCTCTCTGAAACAATAAAAGCGTGCCAAGTGGCTACAATTGTGAAATAATTGTACAGGCGATGTTCAGGCTATGTTCCAACATTATGTCTTGTATATGTGCTTCAGTTCCAGATGCAGCGCTCCAAGGCTTCAGAGGGAACTCCTGGTCTTAGCACGTACGAAGGAGGCATCCGCACCGAACGAGGTTCTCCCGTACCCTGCAAACGATCTGGTGGATTATCAGTACATTGAATGCACTTGTGGGGAGGCTACTCGCCCGCTCGACAAATCCAAACACGTAATACAGGTTTCGTGCACCAACTATTTGGTTATCTTTCTAGTTGCCTTAGGATCAGTTTCATGCAAGATTTGAATAGCCTAATTCGTGTAGCAGTGCGTCGTGCGACATGAGAGAAAACACGGCGAGACTTACCAACTTACCATTTGTCCTTTCCTGTCCAAGGCAAACATTGTTAATTCAAGCACGAGCATTCATAATAAAAACCAAGACAATGGCATATGCAAACACGAGAGTCGTTGTTTCATGCTCGTTTAGGTGTTCAGTTATTCATTTGATGCGATGCAATAACTCGCATGCTGATAGTCGCTAAGCGAGGATGACTTATCTATATGAACATGAGTCGCTGGCATAGCCATAATGGACCAATCTAGTCAATGGCGAGGATGGAATACAATGAAAGAACGCAAGGCGCTACAAACTATCCTGCCTTAGGACAAGAACTATCAGCCTTAATCTACAAAGGTGGCGAAACGTTAGCGGAGACGCCACCCAGCTCGTACACGAAGGCTGATGAGTTCCGTCCAGAATGTGAGACTATACGTGAGTTTCATCCGGATCAGATCGGCCCCAGTGCCCCGGCGACCGTCCGTGGAACCAAGACCTCATTTTCGAGTTGTCCGCGACATGCAATTATTGGTCTTTCCAATTTTATGAGATACACGAGAACACGAGTACACGAGATTCTTGAATCTTGATTCTTTGTTCAGTGAATGACTTGCCTTAATGCATTCTCCTGGTTCGGGGCTGCCTTGGTGACCTAACGGTCCCAGATACTTGCAGGTTCATTCATGCACGGGACGACTACTTAGTAGTCTCCCGGGGTTTGGATGAAAATAAGGCGACATATAAGCAGACAAGCATGCATTTGTATAAACACAATCATTCATGTTAGCTCGGACCCGAAGGTAAGCCGATGAGTGAGATCGTAAGTGTCACGCCCCAGTCCCAAAATGCCGAGGGACTGGAGATGCGTGGCAATGGCCAGCAGCACGCACCGATGGATAACCCAATTTAATGGAATCATCAGGGCGTACTTAAGCTGTAAATAAGGTCTACTACACAAGTCACACTAATCTCATCCATAAAGATAAAGAAATAAACTGTATACTGAATGGAAATAAGTAGCAACAACAAATCACAGCAAGTCAGTCGGAGAAACAATCCGACTTAAGTCTGAATAAACTGGCTCTATAGGCCAGGAACAAAAGAGATAACATGAAATAAATGAGTACTGGAACAGGCACTCAGGAGAAGTCCTCGACAGTCACCTCGTCTTCAGTGTTCGGTTCTGCTCCAGCAATAGTCTCAGCTCCGGTCCCGTATACCTCGGGATACTGCTCCTCAGCTAAACCTGAGGACATAATCCATTCCAGGTCCTCAGTGGACATAGCAAGGCACAAAATAAAACAAGCCAAATGAATAAGCAGTGCAATAAATAAATGAACAGCAGGGTAAACTAAGTAACCATCTATGTGATATGCAAATGAGAGCAACACTAGTACTCAGGCTGAGACCGCTACAAGCTCTGTGTCGGGGAGCCGGTAGCAGTAATAACACGTAAAGGGTCTAGCTCTGCTGGAGAGTCTACAACCTCACAATAATAGTAGATATATATATAGAACAGCCTGTAGCCTGTGTGTCTCTCCCCACCCAATCTAATCACGCAAGCCATGACCATAACGTCTCATGTCCATGTCAGCGGGATTATAACTAATGCAACAAGTCATACTGTCTATAAATAAATGTCTCTATCAAGTCCTGTATCCTATACAGAATCACCACGAATATCTCAGGAGGATTCTGTCCATGATAGTCTCAAGTGTCCTGGGTTGTAGGGTACTTGATAGGACAAGTACAAAGTAAGGGATCGTAAATCTATCTCTAAATGACGAACCCAACACCGCGTACGGTGTCGGCACCCGACTATGATCGGACACTAGGTACGTCATACGTTCCCTAGGTTAAGCAGTTTAAATCAGTTTATATGAATTTGCACCAGAAATCCAGCAGAGTATTTTTACAGAAAATATGAAAATAATGACTGCAAGTTTGGCAAGGTGCACTTGCCTGATATTTGAATTCCACTTAGGTCCTGGTTTTCGGAAATTTTCAGAGATGTCTCCGAAAGCTGAAATAAACAGTACCATCACGCTCAGAAGGTGTCAAACAACTAGGATCGCCTGTCCTTGGGTCCAATTTGGAGACAAGGGCAAAAACGGTAATTTCGGCCCAAAACGGGGTCCAACGGTGGGCCCGCTTTGCACCGAAAAATGTGTCAGGGTCGACGGTCTCCAAATTCACCAAACTTAGTATCAACAGGTCAGAAATGCTGATACGAACCCAACGGAACTTTCAGATTTGAATTCCGATGAGCCGATCGCGAAATCGCCCGTCGAGCGGGGCTTGTGGGGCCCACGACACGCGATTTTGTCAACGTTCTCAGAATCGAACCAAACTTGACCCACAGGACCAGCGTATCACTACGAGTCCGATGGTACAAGTTTCGTCTCGATCTGACATGTGTGCACGAAGTTAGGGTAAATTACAGAAAAGTCGGATACGGGGCGATGTCCGCGGATACGCGTTGATTCCGGTGTGCACGCACACCCGAATCAACTTCCGTGAAATCCCACACGTCCGTATCAATGACGCGCACGTATCTGTGAAGACCGCACGCGACCAAGTCGTCCCGTTTGGCGGGGCGCACTCAGTTCCGGGGTGAAACAGGGTCTGGTTTTTCCTGTTTTTGGATCGCGGTGTGCGATCACCACAGGACGCGATGCCCCGAGCGGTTTGTCCGGGCACCGAGAGGGTCATACAGGCTTCGCGTAGAAATTTACAGAATCGAAAACAGAGATCCGGGGTGCAAGTTACGAGTACCTGAAGGGGACCCGAGAAACCGGGGTTTTCCTGTGTCCGACACGCGAGTTCGTGTCCTGTGGTGTCCGGCCTAGGGCTGGGCTTCACTGTGTCCGTGTCTCCTGTTGGCGGACACGGTGGAGGCGACTCAGGATGGTGAGGGGCCGGCTAGGTCTCGGCGGCGCGTGCTGCTCCGGCGGAGGGGAGAACAGCCGGAGGAGGAGGGGTTCTGGAGAGGGTTGGCCGGCGTCGGCGCTGGAGGAGCTGGGCGGCTCTCGGCTCCGGGCGGAGGAGGGGGAAATGGCTGGGAGGCGGAGGAAGAAGAGGAAGGGTGGAGATGGGAGGCTCCGGCGTGGTGCTCAGTCGAGGGCAGCGGCTAGGGGAGGGGACGGCGGTCGCCGGAGTTCGGGGTGGTTAGGGTTAGGGTTTCGGCTTGGGGGGAAAGGGAGGCGGAGGAGAGGGGATTAAATAGGGCTCGAGGGAGGGGTTCGGCCGGGGCGACGTGGGCGAGGGTTTCGGAGGGCGAGGCGGTCGTGGAGGAGGACGTGGCCGGCCGGAAAACTCGGCGCCGACGGAGTCTGCGGGGAGAGGGAGTCGTGGGTTGGGGGTGAAGATGCGGGTCGGGTCGGGCGCGGGTTCGGGTCTGGCCGACCCGCCCGACCCGTTAACAGCGGGGGGCTGGGTTCTAACGGGCTCGGCCCACTGGGCCGGGCCGGGCCCAAAACAGTAATAACAGTAAATATAAATAAATAATAATAATAATAATAATAAATTAATTTAATTAGAAAATAGTTTTTAGGCTTTTAAAAATAGGTCTGAGGCCCAATAAAATCTCAGAAAATTACCCTAAGTCCGGTTTTCTATTTTACACCATAAAATCATATTTTCATTTCATTTTATTGTTATTTAGTGGCAATTAAAAATTACAAACTCACTACAGGGCCTATGTAAATTCCTGAAAAAATTGCATATTAATTCCAAAAATTGATTTTAAAAATCTAAAAATATAGGGTGTTTACAGTAAGGGACTTTCCGAGCGACACGTTCTAGGGTCGTGCAGTGTGAACAAGTAAACAGTGCACTAAGGATATATGTATATCGTCCTACTTGAAACATAGCGGAGTCAAGTTGCATAAGGCAAGGTAGCATGCAAAGGGTCTGAATATAAGCAATATTTTATTTCCATGTTCTAGCATAAGCAATACAAGTTAGGATTATTCCCTTAGCTAGGTGCGTTGTATTCTTATTAGCATGCAGGGGGTGATTCACCTACCGACTAGCATGAAATATCTATATTTTTATGTGTGCTGGCAAGCAAAGACAAGTTCACCGTAGCCACCCCCTTAGCGATGATTCACCTCGGTAGAGCGATAAGTCAAGCCATACTCTAAAAGCCCTAGCCGAATTCCTAGAGGGACAAGTCTGAGTATCATTTGCCTCAAACGAGTGTTCTCGCCTGAGCAAAGTGGGTCGGGACATTGCACTTTTGCCGTTTGAATCAGCAGGTTCGCTTGAGCGGAACGGGTGCTATATCGTACCCAACTCAGAAAAAGTCTCATCCTCGAGACTTATTGAGGGCAAGCAGTACATTTCAATCAATTTTGATTTAACAATACAAGACTGAGGCAAACCTATACAAGTTGTTGTACTTGTTCATTTGGATATTCACTTGCACAAGCATTTGAGATCAGCATTTCGCTAGTCTGGATCGTGCCCACATTCGAAGTGCACCTCTAGCATGAGCACGCCAACCAACTTAGCGATAGCGAAGTCTTAGCACTCGAGTTTCACATTCACTTGAGTATTGGATCATGCACAAGTTCAAGGCGTCCCTCGAATAGATGCATTCAACCAAACTTAGAGATAGTAAAATCGGACAAGCTACTTGCGTAAATCATAAGGGTTTGCACAGGTCGGCACAAAGGCCCTAGCATCACGATTTCATACAAACAATCACATTATTCTAATACACTTTTTAAAAGTATTTAGACTTATTGTTTAGAATATTCCATTGAGGCATTGAGAGAGAGCGTGCACATAACCCACGAACGAGCTTTCAAAACTGAGATATCAAAAATGAAATCCAAAGGCATATAAGCCAGGCTCTGATACCAACATGTCACGCTCCGATCTCCCACAGGAAAATTAGCCGTTCCCGCTAGGCGAGAATTACCGTGCCAGCGCTCCTGCGAAACAATCGTTTTGACCCATCCGGGTGTGATGCCGCACGAGCGTAAGCCACGCTCGTGCAACGCCGTGGTTCATTGGTCGATAAGAGTTCTAAGCCACATAGTTGCACAGATTATCCGAGTGCAGCGGAGTCATGAATGCATAGGCGATTGGTAACAAGTTCACTAAGTCGACAATAGCGGAAGCATTGAATAATACAAGTTGAAGTAAAATAAGCTCGTTATTGATATAAACAAGTGTTACAGGCGGTGCTTGGCCGAGATTATAATTCGCTCAGATCTCTCTCTCTGAAACAATAAAAGCGTGCCAAGTGGCTACAATTGTGAAATAATTGTACAGGCGATGTTCAGGCTATGTTCCAATATTATGTCTTGTATATGTGCTTCAGTTTCGGACGCAGCGCTCCAAGGCTTCAGAGGGAACTCCTGGCCTTAGCACGTACGAAGGAGGCATCCGCACCGAACGAGATTCTCCCGCACCCTGCAAACGATCTGGTGGGTTATCAGTACATTGAATGCACTGGTGGGGAGGCTACTCGCCCGCTCGACAAATCCAAATACGTAATACAGGTTTTGTGCACCAACTATTTGGTTGTCTTTCTATTTTTCTTAGGATCAGTTTCATGCAAGATTTGAATAGCCTAATTCGTGTGGCAGTGCGTTGTGCGACATGAGAGAAAATACGGCGAGACTTATCAACTTACCATTTGTCCTTCCCTGTCCAAGGCAAACATTGTTAATTCAAGCACGAGCATTCATAATGAAAACCAAGGCAATGGCATATGCAAACACGAGAGTCATTATTTCATGATCGTTCAGGTGTTCAGTTATTCATTTGATGCGATGCAATGACTCGCACGCGGATAGACACTAAGCGAGGATGACTTATCTATATGAACATGAGTCGCTGGCATAGCCATAATGGACCAATCTAGTCAATGGCGAGGATGGAATGCAACGAAAGAACGTGAGGTGCAACAAACCATCCTGCCCTAGGACAAAAACTATCAGCCTTAATCTGCAAAGGTGGCAAAACGTTAGCGGAGACGCCACCCAGCTCGTACACGAAGGCTGATGAGTTTCGTCCAGAACGTGAGACTATAGGTGAGTTCCATCCGGATCGGATTGGCCCTAGTGCCCCGGCGACCGTCCGTGGAACCAAGACCTCTTTTCCGAGTTGTCCGCGATATACAATTATTGGTCTTTCCAATTTCACAAGATACACGAGAACACGAGAACACGAGATGCTTGAATCTTGATTCTTTGTTCAGTGAATGACTTGCCTTGATGCATTCCCCTGGTTCGGGGCTGCCTTGGTGACCTAACAGTCCCGGATACTTGCAGGTTCATTCATGCACGGGACGACTACTTAGTAGTCTCCCGGAGTTTGGATGAAAATAAGGCGACATACAAGCAGACAAGCATGCATTTGTATAAACACAACCATTCATGTTAGCTCGGGCCCGAAGGTAAGCCGATGAGTGAGATCGTAAGGGACTTCCCGAGTGACACGTTCTAGGGTCGTACAGTGTGAACAAGTAAACAGTGCACTAAGGATACATGTATATCGTCCTACTTGAAATATAGCAGAGTCAAGTTGCACAAGGCAAGGTAGCATGTAAAGGGTCTGAATATAAGCAATGTTTTATTTCCATGTTCTAGCATAAGCAATACAAGTTGGGATTATTCCTTTAGCTAGGTGCGTTGTATTCTTATTAGCATGCAGGGGGTGATTCACCTAGCGACTAGCATAAAATATCTATACTTTTATGTGTGCTGGCAAGCAAAGACAAGTTCACCGTAGCCACCCACCTTAGCGATGATTCGCCTCGGTAGAGCGATACGTCAAGCGAGCCTCTGAAAGCCCTAGCCGAATTTCTGGAGGGACAATCTGGGTATCATTTGCCTCATACGAGTGTTATCGCCTGAGCAAAGCGGGTCGAGACATTGCACTTTTGCCGTTTGAATCGGCAGGTCCGCTTGAGCGGAACGGGGTATTACATAAATAACCTCTATGAATTGGGTAATGACATTGTTTGTATGATGGACTGTTGATTATAAAAGGAATCAATGTCCCGATACATCGGGTTGATGATGTCCCCTTAAGGAACTCATAAGGATTGCCATGTAAATCCTGCAGGTGGATTATATCCGATATGACAAATAAAGTTGAGTGGTACTACTTAAGGATAAAAGATGTCGATCAATATAATTGTCAGTAACTTAATTTGATCGACGGACATTCGATATTTTAACATTGGGAGACAAACAAGCATATAATAAGAAGGAGCCCATAATCGTAATTTGGGTTTAGGAAGGTAGTGCAACAATAGCTCTTTAATGGACCGTGCTATTGTTAACGGGCCAGGGTTATGTGTTCGGGCTGAACATGGGATACCCAGATCAGTTAGGAGACCTAACCCTAATTTCTCCTCATGGTCCCTGTCGTAGCCTATATATATCCTCTATTCTCTGGCCGTCATGGCAATATAAAAAAGTAAGCAGCTTTCTCTAAATTTGTTTTTCACGTAAGGAGAGAAAGAGGGTCGGCCAAGAAGAAGAAAATGTTGGAAGATCGTCGCCCACACGACGTCCAATTAGAGGAAGGAATACGTGTAGAAGATCTTGGGGTCGCTAACTGATCAAGGTTGCTAAAAACTTTTATCTTCTTCTTGTTACTTCAGGTATAATTCGTGAACCATAGTTTTCGTCTTTGAAGGGTTAAATCACGTATTAAACTTGTTAATCTTCTATCGATCGATATGCACACCAATCTGTGGTCTTGGGGATCCCCAGTTCCATAACATTGGAGGGCAAAAATGCCAAGCCATCGGACAAATTTTTTGATGGCTCGAAGAAGTTGGATCAAAAGTTTGTTGGATTCATCCATCGATGGTGGTATGATTTGATATTTCATCATGTGTCCATGGAGAGTTCAACAAAAATATTATGGAAGAAGATGCATTCATTATATAAACGGTTGGCAACAAGGCATTTTTTATTCGTCAACTCAAAGTACACATATGGTGCCTCGGTGGCACAACATCTGAACGAGGTTCAGGTAATTATCAATCAGTTGTCAGCGATAAAGATGGTGATTGACGATGAACTTCAGGTCCTTCTGCTTTTGAGTTCTCTGCCAAAAACTTAAGAGAGATTGGTAGTTTTTGTGAGTAACTCTGCGTCTGAAATTCGACGTAAGAAAATAGTTTGTTGAATAAGGAGATTCGACATAAGAATATAGAATCATCTTAGGAGTCTGTCCTGGTTTCTTTTGGGAAGGAAAGCCTCAGGTCACAGTCGAGAACAAGAGAAAATTCTCGGAATCTTGCGAGGGTGGACCATAATGAGGGTTACTATCACTATGGTAAAATGAGTCATTTTAAATGATACTACATGAAGCTCAAAGATGAGAGGGCTAAAGACAAGGACGATCGGGTAAATTTCACAATTATTAAATATTTTATTATTGCAACAACCAACACAAACTTTGTGGCACATGTCATGACGATGATTGGGTCTTGGACACATAGGTGTTGTATTACGTTACTCCATAGAGGAGGGTCTTTACACCATACCAAGTTGGTAGGTATGGACGTGTGAAGATGGACGACAAGGAGAAGGCTGCAGTTGTGGATATCATTGACGTGCACTTGATAACGGAGCCTGGCAAAAAACTTGTTCTCAAGGGGGTCCATCATGTAACGAGTTTGTACTATAACTTGGTATCAATAAGGAACCTGGTAGATGATGGTTTATCATACTATGTTTGGGGACAAAGATTGAAAGTTTATGAAAGATTTTCAACTGCTGGCTCGAGAAGATATATATTGTGGTAAGTACAAGCTCTCAAGTCGTTGAAGTGTACAAACATGCCACAAACATCGGATGGAGGTTTGAGTGATATTCGACAGAAAATTGTGGATCGTCGGGAACTTTTTTCATAGGGAGAAAGATTGAGGGTCAGTCTATCTGTCCCATAATAGCTAGTCGGTGTTCATGTGGAGGTCATTTTCGGGTTCGCTTTTGGTGGCGGATGGTTTGCTAAAGTCTAACGGAGCGATATCAATTTCAGTAGTACAAAGATGGAAAGGAGATCAAGGAATACATCAAACTCAAGCTGAGACAGGTACATCTCCATTTGTACAGTTTATGAAGAGTTATGGGTCATTGACAGTGTACAAAGTGCATGTTGTTTTGCTCACGGATGCATAAGTACGGGAGAGTTTCAGTATCGGACATGAAGGTGAACTTGTTCAGGAGCTTGAATCTTGATGGAACCATATCGTCTACTTGGTTAGGCCAGCCAAGGGTGAGTAAGCTCGATAGACGGGAGCACGTTAAGGAAGAAGACGAAAGTCAGGAACTTATAACAAAGACTTGCGGTGAGGTTGATGGTCAGAGACTTCGGTTTTGACCGAGTTATTGATGTTTATGAGATCCTAATTATTATCAAGGTGCTACGCATAGGAGATAGCATTGATGTGGTGTTCGAGGAGCTGGAGACGAAAGAAGATGTAAAGCAACCCCGGGGGATTCAAGATCATGACGAGGGTGAGTAGTAACTATGTCGCGGGATAACAAACATGGAGTCCAGTTGAGAAACCATGGGGTCAACACCTCTCATCATACTAGAGGGAGAGTTTTTTGGGGTTCTAGCCTCGATTCTAGGTGTGGAAGTACAGTCTCGACATAGTAAAGCGTTGACGGGAGTTGCGGCAAAGACGACAGAGGATCGGTGGCTGAACCGGGGTCAAACTGAGTCAAAACAGCAGTGGTGGTATACCATTGTTTCGGAACCTATTCTGAAAATCTGGCGGTATATCGCCTAATGTAAATTGGTTTTGACATAGGTTCAAGTCAACGCATATTATGACTATGTGATCAAATATGGACTGTCAGAACTATTGCTGGGCTGTTTTAGGGATTTTCTAAATCCTAAATTATGTTTCTAACCAATATAAATAAGGTTAAGGGGGGTTGTTCAGAAGAAGCTCATACGAGAGATTCGATGAACAAGTCCACATAAATCTAAGAAAAAGTTCGTACTTTGCTCTTAGGGCTCGTCATTCGAGATAAACTGAAAAGAATATCTGTTCGAGGATTCGTCTACTTTGTTCAGGGAGATCATCAAAGGGATGGATGAGTGATTTCAATTATAATATTCTTCTTCTTTTTTGAGATTGGTGATGGGTTGAACTTGGGACAAAGGATTCAACATATTTGTATCAATATTGTATTATTGAGATATATAGATTGAAATTTATCCAAGTGACATAGTCACCGAACATATTTATGTTTTATCTGTCTTTGTACTTTCGTATGAGATGAGAGTTTGTTATCTTCGGATGGGTTAATATCGTTTACGCGACATTCTTGGACCAACAATATGTTGAGTACGAGAACATGGTGTTTATAACATGAAGCAAGTACCCAACAATTTGAGATGTTTTGTAACGTTCAAAGGATCAATTCGCAAGTACGAAAGTCGACATGCAACAACCATGATGGTATCATCTGACAAGGAAGTGGAAGTTGTTTGGAGACAAAGTATCACTGGATGAGGGTGATGACTCGCTAAGTGGAGGAAAATGTCAAGCAATTTTTTTCTTTTTCGTCCATACTACTTTGAAGTTACTTCTTGAAGTCTTTAGAATATTCTATAATTTTGTAGGATTCTCTAGATTTTAATTTCTTGAGATTCCTGCCTTTTACTACAAATTTGTGATATATTCCATGTATGTAAATATTTACCGTAAATGTATTGTATGTAAAATTTTCTAGCTTTGAGTATAATGGACACTCAGGATCTGCTTGAATGGAAGAGGGAATCGTTATGTGAAGTCATTACACATATAATATTGTCAGGATCGGCCTTAAGTTTATGGGAGTTCTAGACGAACTTTTAAAATGGAACTTCCATATATAATGTATATGTTATTTTTTTTAAACTGAAAAAAGAAAAATTAATGCTACAACCAAAAATTGAACCTAAGATCTCTAGTGTACAAGTCTAACATAATACCCACTACACTAAAATTGTTTTAAAAGACTCATAATAAATACTAGTTCTATTTTAAAAACAAGTATATATATATATATATATATATATATATATATATATATATATATATATATATATATATATATATATTAAACTGATTTTTTGGACCCTCCTATTTCGTGGGTCCTGGGAGATCGTCCTGGCTGCCTGGACCAAGGATTGGAGGAAGAATTAAGTGGGGTGTGTTTAATAACTCTTATTTGGATTGAAGATTTTGAGTGTGATGACGATTAATAAAAATAAAATAGTTACCAAAATATTTTATTATATGTGATATAAAATTAAATTTGATTGAAATTTTAATTAAAATTTGTGAAAACAAAGAATGTTTATGACTTTTCCAACGATTTGGGAATTGAAAATGGATAAAATATGGTTAAACTTCTCCTCATTTAACTATCTGTCGTCTAACTCTCTCCACACTCAATCTAAGCATATCCTCGAGACCGTACAAGGAGGAGCGGGTCTCATTCCCCAATCCACCCGATACAATTCAACTAATTAGAAGTTGTTGTATTTTCCTGTTTGCAAATTAATTCTCTATCGTGCACACGTTGCATTAATTTGAATATGCAATTGAGTACACTCCTCTCTTGACTATCTACAATGGCTGCAGGCTGATGAGAAGTCCCCAAAAGTACGTACTCCTTTACACAAATAGCTCATAACATTATTGAAACAATGAAGCAGAGAAGAATATCGATCTCAGAGTTGATGTTCTTTCTACTTTTTGAACAATAACAAATATTGGATACATACGTACGTACATGCATGCACATAGTGTATATACAGCCAACAAGTCGAACTCAACCGTAACCTCTGTAGTGGCTGTACTTGTCGCCTCGGTTGTTCCTAAAGGCGCAACATCCGATCGAGTACATGACGACAAGGAAACCAAGGAGGATGGAGCAGAAGATCGCAAGCTTCTTCCAGTCGCCTCTGAGGCCCGTGAGCACCGCGCCCTTGCACGTGTTGCATTCGTAGCACAACTTTTCGCTGTCGTTGCTCCATGTCTTGCAGTCGGGATCTTTCGGCATCGATTTCGGAGGTTTCCAGTAGGTAGAATTCACCGATTTGAATCCACACGATGGCGGTGGATTACAACAGCCAGGCTGAAATTAGTAATGAACATCATCATCATGTATACATCTTTTAGCTAACTGTAAAGTTCATATATATATGATAGGGCTATCAAGGATCGATATCGATCCATCTCATGCCATGTATTGTTTCAGAGGCACTCCAAAATATTTTAGGAAACACAACTTCATTGTCGTGCCCATATCTAGTTATCAAAGCCGACAAGTGCACTTAAGATCCGTCAGGACCTAGATGCAAAGTGCAAAAGCAAGGTGTACATGCATGATCAAAGCATGCAAGGTGCATGTATAATTCAAAATCGAAGGAAAAAATAGAGGTTAGTGACCTCAATTAAGTTCTCATGTTTTGCTATGCTATAAGTCAAATTTGGTCGTAAAGTATTGTTCGGGAGAAGTATTGTTCGGGAGGGTTGACCATATTGTTGCTGTTTTTTTTTTTTTTTTCTTTTCTTTTTTTGACGTCTAGTTTTAATCTAGTGGTTAAGATCGATGCATATTGGGGGAGAATTAAGTGGCTAGTTTGTGATTGGTGCAGCGCAGGTAGGGTTCAAATGCGATACAGGTACGGACCTACGGGCCGAGATGTGTAGGACATTCGTGCCGGAATGTAGTGGACCTTTGAACCGAGTTTGTAGGCCTTCGGACCAGGAGTCTGGAACAAAATTACCTCTTTCAATATATATATATATATATATATATATATATATATATATATATATATATATATATATATATATATATATATATATATTTATTTATTTATTTATTTATTTATTTATTTATTTTAAAAGGCAAATGATCCACATAGCGAATTTAGCAAAATCATCATTCGCCACATCATCACCCCCACAATCTTTGGGACTTCATCCCAATAGAACAAGAACTATGGTTAATAAATAAAAATCCATGAGTCTTACTATATATAAAAAGTTAGTCTATAACCCAGCTCACCCCAGCTCTTTTCAGTCCATCCTTATTAGAAATCGCTAGGTGTCCTGTGTCCGTGCAACATAGTTCAAATTGTTTAGACAAACTATATAATTACCCTTATGAATAAGCCATCACAATTTAGAATTTGCTTTCAAATAAGAGAGAATTTATAAAAAAAAATTGGTAGAGGATGAGGATTAATTTTTTGCAAATATACGGAATTTTGGAACATAACAATACATTTAGACAAAATTACCTGTAGGTATTTGCCAGCATCTGCATAAAGGAAGAATATAGGGTTTGTGTCATCGTCGCAGATATCGGATTGCTTCAAACACTCCTCGATCTTCATCCAGTTATCGTACTTCCCTACCATCTTGTCGAGCCAGTTCGAGTAATTCCCGACCTGGTAGCTCAACACCTCCTTGTTCGACACCTCCTTCAGCACCGCGGAGTTCAGCACCACGACCACGAACACGGTCGCCGCGAACATCGCGACGATGAGGAAGAACATGAAGAAGAGGTAGATCCAGAGGAAGAAGTTGATCCTGCAGCAGGAGCCGAAGATCCCGAGGAGGCAGAGGACGAGGAGGGAGACGCCGAGTATTATAAGCGGCCACTGCAGGTACCTCTGGCAGTCGTTGGTGGCGGCAGTCTTGAACCAGAGGCCGGCGCTGATGATGGGGATGGCGACGAGGAGGTAGACGAAGTTGAAGATGCAGACAATGCCATTGCTAACCCGAACCATCGTCCGCAACGATAATATGTAATTGAGTTCTGGACGACGTCGATGGTCGGTCGATGATGACGGGGAGATGGGAAATGGCTTAGTCGGCTTTCTTGGTTAATTTCTTTCTTGATGGGGTTACATATATTTAGAGAGAGAAAGTAGGGTTGTTCCTCTCTCTCTCTCTCTCTCTAATCGGTTTCTCTAGAACGCTTGGTGAGGGGAGGACAGGAAGGGAGGAGAAACCCTAAAAGTAGGGAGGGAATTGGTTTGTTCGTTGGTGGTGGTTTTTTCTATATTTACGTAGGATTTTAGGGTTTCTAGGATCGGCAGCTTTTGACCTTGTTTTTCCCTTACCTATTTACGTAATGCCCCAGTTGGAAAAATCTCTGTAATACACGCGGGAACGTAGCTAAACATGCTATATTTGCTTTATGGAAATAAACGGTTTGTTTTCTACTTTAAGAGGCTTTTCCATATAACTAGTTAGTGTACCAGAAAAATTAAAGATTTGTTTACAAAATATGAAGAAAACACAAACATTAACCATATTCAAGGACTTAAATTTATAGGCTTATTTTGCAGTTAAATTAATACGGTCACGCGTCTTGGTAAATATAAGTTCACTTTGCTATAAATATCAGTAAGTTCACTTTTGCTATAAATAACATGATTCGTGATCACCTCAAGATAAATAAATTATTTGTATATAGAGGGGAGAGATTGTGGGTAAAATAATATTTATACCATGTCAATTAAATGTCATGAATACCATGATCGAGCTAGTAGTTTGAACAAGGGTGGGCTAGATTTGGTTGGGGTGGGTTGGATCATGAATAAACTCATGGAAACAATAAACAATATATATATATATATATATATATATATATATATATATATATATGAAAAAAATAAATTTGGGGTGGGTTGTAGCCAACCCGAGCCCTAAGCTACCTCCGCCTCTGACCATGGTGAAGATGTGGTAATTGGATGGTGGTGGTTGTCACGCCCCAGTCCCAAAAATACGTAGGACTAGGACACGTAAGCATGCCAGCCGCATGGATATGGCAACTCCAATATATGAAAACCAATTCCATACGTACGCTGTAATATGAATATAAAATCCACAAGTGGTATAAAATGTAATACAAGTCACAGGGTAAAATCTAAATCTCATCCACCAAAATCATATAGAAATAAATAACCAGTATCTATGAAACTAGATCTCAATAAGAAGTATCTAAGGATGATAGTTGGATGGAAATAAATCCACTACCAACTCGAATATAAGAGCAAATACAATATGAGTACAACACCACAACACAATATAAGAATACCAGCTATCCATCACAGCTCGAAGAGAAGACATCCTCGGATCACATGTAACCATCCAAATCTGCGCTCCTGCAAATACTCAAGAAAAGATACACCTGGCAGCGGACCAGGTTCTCAGAGGGACGTAACAAGATACAGAAAATACGAGCCAATTTGAATACAGTAAACATGCATATGGTTTAAAAATAAATAAGTACGCTGTACAAGACAATCTATATGAATGCAAATGAGGACAAGTTTTCGACGTATGGGCAAGGGTAGGCTACTCGATCTACCTCACAACTCACACACACGTCAGTGGACATCAGAAATCGACATACCGCGGGGGTAGCGACCAGCGAGACTCCAGAAATCGACATACCGCGGGGGTAGCGACCAGCGCGACACACGCCCGTAGTGCGAGCTATATACTACGGTTTACCAGAGTGGTTAAAAGCCCATACGCCTAATGATTGTCCTCCCATGATACTAGGTGTCATGTGTGTGTCAACATATCTAATACATAGTAATGACTGGAGAAAAACTATACATGCAAGAACTATACAGAAATAAAATAAATAAAAAGAAATATAAATAGCATACAAAGTACTGTAAATAATTTGGCAAGGTATCTTGCCTGGGGTCCTGCTGCTGGTATGAATCAGAGTCCAAGTCACAGTCCAAATAGCCTATGTATTACAAATTTATCACGTCAAAAGATAATTTATTTTAATTTATTTAATTCTAGAATAATTACTCTAAAATCCTATTTTAATCTTATTATTCTAATTTTTATGTTAATTCCTAAATTTTGTCCAAAGAAACTAAATTTTATCAACTCGAGACTCATGGCACGCAAATCGAGGCGATCTGTTGACCAAAAAGTCAACCGACACAAACTCAGCTTTCATATATGATTTTCTGTAGATTTCAGCGTCAAAAACATGCTGGAATTTACAGCTAGTCCGAATTCAAATTCGTTTGGGAATTATGGCACATACAAATTTTGTATTGTGCACCGATGGTTAAATTCTAACCTAGAAGTTCTACAGAATTAACAGTATATAAATACTTTGAAATAAATTCTGGGAAAAATATATGTCGATGATCTCGATATTAGCTTTCAGAAACTTTAAACGGTTCATGATTCTGATTCCTGGTTCTCCCGAAATCGCAAAAATATCGAAACACGTCTATTTTCGGATATGCTGTGCTCTACAAATTTTCCAGAATTTAATACTCATAATTTAGAAAAACAATTTATATAATCAGAAAGCTAACCTCATTATTGTTCTAACAAAAAAAACTGGAGCGCGTTTGGAGTCCGGAGCTAGGAGATATCGTCTTTTTAATTCGTCATAACTAGTAGAAAATGAGGCTAAATTTATGACGAATTTTGACTATTTTTGGACGAAAAAGAGAGGAATTTTGGGGAAGAAAAATATGAAGGATGAGCTTTTTATAATGGTGGAGACTACTTAATTAAATACAACTAGGATTGGTTAATTTGGATAGAATTATGATGAATTTAAATAAGGATATGATATACATTAAGTTGCTTTCCTAGTAGGTTCAGGATTTGAATTAATTTAAAGTAGAGTTTGAATCTATCTCAATAATTTATAATCTTGAATATAATTAAATATAATACAAATAATTTATAAAATCTTATTAATATCTATTAACACTAAATTAGCATCTATCTAATATTAAGACTATATATATCCAAATAAATCCTAATTAATTTTAAAAATCTAAAATAACCTAAAAATGATTCTAAATAAATATTTATATAAGTAAATATATCAAGAAATTTATTTTCTAGTTAAATAACAGAATACTCTAAAGAAATTCAATATCTATAATAATATAAAATATACACAAAATATTTATTTTGGGTGAGGGGGTTTACAATCTACCCAACTTACAAAAATTTCGTCCTCGAAATTAAAATAGAACATGGTTTCTCTCTATCTAATCTCACTTGATCATAATCTAAAAGAATTCTCCTCAAGTTTAATAATGCAATTTTTACCCAACTTAGAATTTACCCATCTATCACATAAGGCTCTTACACTTAAGAAAAATATTCCTCAATTTATTTTCTCATGTCATTCAATCCTCAAAACTTTAACACCAACTATACCATATGTGATATGCCCTTAATCAATTATGAAAGATAGTCACCAAATAATGTGATTGGCCTATGGGGTATATCTTGTACTATCCGTGTATCACTTATATCCAAGCACGAGATTTCGTCTTTCCGAAACAAGGAAAGACGGAAAGCAACGGAAAAGAGTTCAAGGAGGGGTAATAGAATGGAAGTATGGGAATCAAAGCGTTTAAAGAATTCAAATGGGAATTGTCAAGACAGTTGTGGATTGAAATCTTAATTTGGTAATTTCCTATTCGCATGCTCACATCGGTACAGTTATGTACTTGATATGATATGCTTTGTCGTATCTAGAGAGTAAGTATATTTGTCTACTGGTCCACTATACATCTCAATCCACGTAAAATACTATTGCGAAGGGCGAATCAAGCGCATTATGGCTAGCTAGACCATAATATACTGATTCTGATTAGACAATTTATATTAGTGTGGTTGATCAGGCCCCAATAACACATATGTCATGAACAAGCTCGATATAAGATTAAGCTTGCAAAAAACTAGGCTATAATAGCAGCATAATTCAAGGTAGCACAGAAAATATAACGCTGGATTATGATGTGAGAAGTTACAAAATAATTCAAGTTCGCAAAAGCAAAAACAACATAAGCAATAATAATAAAAGACTCTACAATCTCTACAGTTATCATACAACCTCCTTATCTAAGTCGCTAGTCGACCAAATAGGGCAAGGACCTCTAAATTCTATGGTCTGAATAAACACTGTCGTCTTTTGCTAGCATACGATAAATATCATTCGGTTACACTTCAATTAATAGGTCAAAAGACTATGTGATACTAGGTGTCAAATATTATGGTAAAACTTCTAACTAACTCTAGTAGTGTCTATACTACTCTCAAGTCTTCTTAATACATCAAGGGGTAATGGTATAACAATTTAAAGATAAGGAATTCTAGGGTTCACTAGATATTCTAAACTTAGTGGTGTGTCTATATTCTCGTTGTATTCTTAATAGGTGTGCTACCATAATTATTATCCTAATAATAGGGGTTCCTATATTCTAGCAGAAGACTATACTCAAGGAACTATTAGGGAAGCACATGAATCAAGCAGGATACAATTATTCAAAATAGAACAGATAGGAGAAGATGAATCACAGTCAATTGTGGATGAGATCCTTACTCTAGTCCTAGGTGCAGGCTTGTTCGGTACAGTAACGTAACCGAGACAATATGCTCTCGACCTGCATGGGCCACCACAAAAATATGTCACGCCCCAGTCCCAAAAATACGTAGGACTAGGACACGTAAGCATGCCAGCCGCATGGATATGGCAACTCCAATATATGAAAACCAATTCTATACGTACGCTGTAATATGAATATAAAATCCACAAGTGGTATAAAATGTAATACAAGTCACAGGGTAAAATCTAAATCTCATCCACCAAAATCATATAGAAATAAATAACCAGTATCTATGAAACTAGATCTCAATAAGAAGTATCTAAGGATGATAGTTGGATGGAAACAAATCCACTACCAACTCGAATATAAGAGCAAATACAATATGAGTACAACACCACAACACAATATAAGAATACCAGCTATCCATCACAGCTCGAAGAGAAGACATCCTCGGATCACATGTAACCATCCAAATCTGCGCTCCTGCAAATACTCAAGAAAAGATACACCTGGCAGCGGACCAGGTCCTCAGAGGGACGTAACAAGATACAGAAAATATGAGCCAATTTGAATACAGTAAACATGCATATGGTTTGAAAATAAATAAGTACGCTGTACAAGACAATCTATATGAATGCAAATGAGGACAACTTTTCGACGTATGGGCAAGGGTAGGCTACTCGATCTACCTCACAACTCACACACACGTCAGTGGACATCAGAAATTGACATACCGCGGGGGTAGCGACCAGCGAGACTTCAGAAATCGATATACCGCGGGGGTAGCGACCAGCGCGACACACGCCCGTAGTGCGAGCTATATACTACGGTTTACCAGAGTGGTTAAAAGCCCATACGCCTAATGATTGTCCTCCCATGATACTAGGTGCCATGTGTGTGTCAATATATCTAATACATAGTAATGACTGGAGAAAAACTACACATGCAAGAACTATACAGAAATAAAATAAATAAAATGAAATATAAATAGCATGCAAAATACTGTAAATAATTTGACAAGGTATCTTGCCTGGGGTCCTGCTGTTGGTATGAATCAGAGTCCAAGTCACAGTCCAAATAGCCTATGTATTACAAATTTATCACGTCAAAAGATAATTTATTTTAATTTATTTAATTCTAGAATAATTACTCTAAAATCCTATTTTAATCTTATTATTCTAATTTTTATGTTAATTCCAAAATTTTGTCCAAAGAAACTGAATTTTATCAACTCGAGACTCATGGCACGCAAATCGAGGCGATCTGTTGACCAAAAAGTCAACCGACACAAACTCAGCTTTCATGCATGATTTTCTGTAGATTTCAGCGTCAAAAACATGCTGGAATTTACAGCTAGTCCGAATTCAAATTCGTTTGGGAATTATGGCACATACAAATTTTGTATTGTGCACCGATGGTTAAATTCTAACCTAGAAGTTCTACAGAATTAACAGTATGTAAATACTTTGAAATAAATTCTGGGAAAAATATATGTCGATGATCTCGACATTAGCTTTCCGAAACTTTAAACGGTTCATGATTCTGATTCCTGGTTCTCCCGAAATCGCAAAAACATCGAAACACGTCTATTTTCGGATATGTTGTGCTCTACAAATTTTCCAGAATTTAATACTCATAATTTAGAAAAACAATTTATATAATCAGAAAGCTAACCTCATTATTGTTCTAACAAAAAAAACTGGAGCGCGTTTGGAGTCCGGAGCTAGGAGATATCGTCTTTTTAATTCGTCATAACTAGTAGAAAATGAGGCTGAATTTATGACGAATTTTGACAATTTTTGGACGAAAAAGAGAGGAATTTTGGGGAAGAAAAATATGAAGGATGAGCTTTTTATAATGGTGGAGACTACTTAATTAAATACAACTAGGATTTGTTAATTTGGATAGAATTATGATGAATTTAAATAAGGATATGATATACATTAAGTTGCTTTCCTAGTAGGTTCAGGATTTGAATTAATTTAAAGTAGAGTTTGAATCTATCTCAATAATTTATAATCTTGAATATAATTAAATATAATACAAATAATTTATAAAATCTTATTAATATCTATTAACACTAAATTAGCATCTATCTAATATTAAGACTATATATATCCAAATAAATCCTAATTAATTTTAAAAATCTAAAATAACCTAAAAATAATTCTAAATAAATATTTATATAAGTAAATATATCAAAAAATTCATTTGCTAATTAAATAACAGAATACTCTAAAAAAAAATCAATATCTATAATAATATAAAATATACACAAAATATTTATTTTGGGTGAGGGGGTTTACAGTGGTGGTGGCGGCGGCGGCAGCGAATGGATAAGGTTAGTGAGTTAGGGTTTAGGGAGAAGAAAGATGATAGTAATGTGTTTTAGTTTGAGAATGAGAAAGAAGATGCTATTGGGGTTAGTCCAGTAATTACTTGATCCCACCATGAAATTGTAGAAAGAAAGTAATTGAGTGATTTATTTCTCCAGAGGGAGTACATATATATAGGAGGAGACTAGCATCCTCCTTATTTTCTATCAAATGTGGGAATAAATATGACCCTATAACTCAACACTTTTTCTCAAGATGGACGATAGATATCAATCATCCACATCTTGTTACAAAGATATCAAACTCTCTAGGACCTAAATCTTTAGTTAAACAATCAGCTAACTGCTCCGCTGATTTTACATAGCTCAAAGTCAAAATTCCTCTATCCAGCTTCTCCTTGATGAAGAACCGATCAATCTCCACATGTTTGGTCTGATCATGTTGAACTGGATTGTTTGCTAGATCAATTGCTAATTTGTTATCACACCAAAGTTGCAGGGAGTCTCATATAAACAAATGCATATCAGACAACAAGCTCTTCACCCAGGCGTCCACTCATAGAGGGAGGCGGGGGGGGTGAGACAGGGGGAAAGGAAAAAAAAATTATGGAGAAATGATTCAGAGCTTTGGCTCTGATACCATGTAGAAAGAAAGTAATTGAGTGATTTATTTCTCTAGAGGGAGTACATATATATAAGAGGAGGCTAGCCTCCTCTTTATTTTCTATCCGATATGGGACTAATTAAGTCCCTATAACTCAACAAAAATCCCATGTGTGATTGTTGATTGGGGTGTGTGTGTGTGTGTGTGTGTGTGTGTGTGTGTGTGTGTGTGGTGGTGGAAGGGGGGATAGTTTCGTTGTGGTAGCGCCGCAATCCATTATCGAGAGTTACTCCTGACTAATAAATCCACGTCTTAGTGGGTTGACTGTTGATAATGTGTGTCTCTCCTATATAAGGAGAGCACCAACATTCAGTGCTAACAATTGAACAACGAATAGAAAGAATTCAGAAAGCTCTCTATCAGCTCGTTCAAACTTTTGCAATAGCGCTCTAACGCTTGTTCGAGGTCATCAGTGCATCATCGCTTGCACCATGAAGAGAGGTGATACATTGAGCGTTTGTGTATAAGCAATCAGAACTTTCTGGTTAATGGGAGTGAATTGACGTGAAAGACGGTCAAATCTCGCTATGAGTAACAATGATTTTGATTACCGCAGCTGCTAATTATTTTAGCGAACTTATAGCAGTTTTTACTACGATCCAATTCCTATAGAAAATTATTCGACTTGCTTTCATATAGCAGATTCGTTGCTAATATTATTATAAGTTACAACCATTGTTGAGATTTTAATCTCTCTAGTTAGATTCACTTGTTGATTTGAAACCAATTGTGGGTAGTCTTCTAAGACATGTACGGTGAATGTTAACAAC
This sequence comes from Iris macrosiphon, assembly GCA_036927795.1. NCBI lineage: Eukaryota > Viridiplantae > Streptophyta > Magnoliopsida > Asparagales > Iridaceae > Iris > Iris macrosiphon. The sequence goes on along the minus strand of JAYESA010000020.1, from coordinate 17,507,344 downwards.
AATTAAAGCGATATTCTTGTGATTCAAAAAGTTTAGGACTGATTATCGAGAGTTACTCCCGACTAATAGATCACTACCAAAAAAAGTTAAATCAGCGACGAATTTAGCGACTCCAGAAAATGGCGTCGCTAATATTATTGAACTTAGCGACGTCGCAATACATCATTGTCTGCGACATTCCGTGACATGTAGCGACTAGAGTTAGCATTATGAAAGCTTATGTCGCTAGGAGTCGATACACGTCGCTAAATATTTATTAATAGTGACGTTTCGTGACCCCAAATCTTATGTGTTGCAGTAAATTTAAAAGGTAGCGACTGTTAGCGACATCCAATATTAACGTCACTAAATTTCTTCATATATGGTTCCGCTGGTTCAACTTTTTATTTCATTTTTCCCCAAAATTTAATTTTCCTCCCTCTCCCCCTCGTTGCCGACGACTGCCTCTGAGCCCCTGGCGACCCCCTCTCCGACCTCAGCCACCCCTCGCCCCTGTCTCAGTCGTGCCCCACAGGCTCTCGGCGACCCACCCGCGCCTCCAGTCCCTCAGAGCCCCCGGCGGCCCACCCACGGCTCTGGTCCCTCCTCCCTCCGTCAGGCGCTCCTCCCCCCCCCCCCCCCCGCCGCCTTTCCCCTCCGTCGTTCCCCACCGACTCGCCACCGCCTTCGACACGCCACCTCCCCCCATTCTCAGGTAAACCCTAACCCCTAATTCTTCTAAAAATGACATTGACACACACTCACACTGACACGGCGGAGGGGAGGAGGAGTGGTTAGCTAGCTAGGTTATAATTACCACATTTTTAGAATAGGAGTATTTTTATCATTTTGTATTATTATTATTATTATTATTATTATTATTATTATTATTATTATTATTATTATTATTATTATATATATATATATATATATATATATTATGCATGTTATAAATATTGTAACTATTATTATTATTGGTCGGTAGATTGGACTATTTGATTAGACATGACCCTAGTGGACCTAACCAACTTGACATGACAACTTAACCAAATTATTAGACTAGTCACTTTGGACCCTATTTAGTTAACCAATCCCATTATATTAGTGTTTGGACTTAACCTTCATTAGGAAGAGAAGCTTCCTAACTAATTTATTCTTCATGACTAACCCCAAGGAGTATTCTAGTCGTATCACATTGCTTGGAAGGAAAACCTAGGGTAGCCGGCCCTAATATTGGGTGGAGACTCTTTCTCTCTCCTCCATTCATTTATCTCATTTTAATTCCTATTTAGTGTTCTTCCCCAAATAGTTTATCCCTCCACAAAATTCTTCACAAATCCCTCTCAAATTCACTCATCCTCACCATTGAAGGAGACTAGGAGCTTGAGATTGACAAGAGCATTTGGAGAAGGAGCTTTGAGAGTAGAAACTTGTGTCCTATTGTGTCCATTTTGGTTTGCATTGGGAATCCATCTCCCAATAGGTAAATTCTAAGATTATTTCTCTAATTAGGTTCCATCTGTTGTATTTGAGCATTAGAAATACACGCATGCTTTAGGGCTACTCATAGGAAGAAGTTTTGGCTTCTAACAATCCCTATTGTGAATTTTACATTGACTTTTATGGCCAATTTGGGAGAAATCTGAATTTGGACCATCAAGTGTTTGAGAAAATGACTCAATGGTAGTTTTATAGTCTAATTCATAGATTAGGGGAGTGTACGTGTCCACAATTTGATATGTGTAGGCTGTATCATGATACGCCATGATACGTAGAGAGATTTGGGTATATTTAGGGTTTTAGTGCATGTTAGTGTAATCTCTCTTTAAAATTTATTGTAACTAATTAATCTAGTTATATAATAATGTATTTGGTATGTAGATATGGTGTTTGTTAGTTATTGAGAGTTTTGGTACTATGATTAATAGTGTATCATGATAGTAGAGTGAGTATCTTGGTGTGTACACCAAGTGTTTGTGATTATGACTAGTTCTGAGTATCATATAATATATGTTCATAATTGTATATAAGTGTATATATGTATATATATTTGTATGTGTCTTATATATAGATAGACTTATAAATGGATTGTGAACCATAGTACAATTGTGAGGAGTGTTAAGTGAGTATCATGTGGTGAATGTTGGATTCAAAGTGTTGGTGTGTTGGCTCTGCAGACGGTGCCTGCAAGTGTTACAGCAGTTGTTGCTGCATCTCAATAGGAAGAGAGTGTAGTAGTATGAGGAAGGGGTGTCGGGTTGCAAAGTGTAGTAGAGGAGTGGAGTGGTAGTGTCTGCAACACTTCAGTGGCAAGCACACATGATGTGCAGGCCGGGGAGTGAGGTGAAGGAGAGTTGGATTAGATGAGCTAACTGTGATATCTGGTTTTAGGTTGTGTTGCGATCATGGTGGGGGCTCAGGTTAGACCAATGCTTCCAGTTTATGAACTGAAGAGCATACACTCGGGTATTGGGCAGTAGTAGGCAGTGCACTCTGGTGCACTGCAAGGGGTAATACTAGCAGCAGTGATCACTTGTTGTGGTGCTATATTAGATCGATGTATAAGTATACTAATGAGGACTGCTATACAGGTGTGGAGTGCTCTGGTAGTGTTGGAAAATAGTATAGGAATAGGATCGGGTTGTGCACAACAGTACAGAATCTGCTCATGTGCAGACCCTACAGTCAATGCCCTGGTTGCACATGAAGTATTACAGTAAGATAGAGACAAGAGTAGGATGCATGGTGCTAACAGCAAGGAAGGGCAGTGTGGATGGGTAAGAGTATTGGTGGAGTATAGGGTTGATGTTAAACTCCTGCTACTGCAGTTATTGTAGTTGTTGCTGTAGTTATAAGGGGGGAAACTTGTGTCTCAATTAAACTGGTGTATAATGACGTACAAGTGGTGTTAAAGTGTTTCAGTGATGAGATGTTACAGTCTTATCCAGGTATGAGTGTTCTGTTGGGATATTATGTGGAGAAGTTGGGTGTGAGTTTGATTGTGTATTGCAGTATAGGGTTTGTATCTTGGTAATGTAAGCTTTTGAATGTTATACATTGGTGTATCATAGTATGTCTTGAACTTTGAGCTCTAGGTGTTTGAGGTATTGTCATATAGTGTGTGTGAGTTCTTATGAGGTGAGTAGGGGGAAATGTGATTATATCAGTGATTGGGAATAACTGAGATGCTAAGCAAGGTATGGGACTGTGGATACCTACTGTAAGTGTCAGTAAGTAGGAGAGGCATGGAATGATGGGGATATCAAATATCCATGGAGGTAGTGTCAGATGGGGGTTGGTGTTAAGTAAGTTACAAGTCTAAAGTCTGAATGTGAAGGATACTCGTACCTTAAGTGACAGTTATGGATAGTCCAGTTTTGGACTTATAGTTAACAGTGGCAGTGAGGTTAAGGTAAGTAGGATGAGTGTTAAGTGTATAGATATGAGGGTGGATAGAGTATCTAAGTGTGCTGTGTGTGAGGAGTAGGTTATGAGTTATGGTGATATCAATAAGTTAAGTTATAGGTAGAGAGTAGGCCAAGGTAATGAAACATGTTTAAGGTAATATTAAGTATTAAGATACTTTGTATTAGTAGAAGGGTAAAGGGTAAGTATGAGTTGTTAAGTAAGTTACTAATCATAGCAGGGATACTAGTATTGGTGATACCTAGTTAGTAGTGATTAAGAATACTTAGATACCAAGTTAGTAACTAATGCAGTGCTCCGCTCCGTGTTGGCACTATGTACAAGAGATATCGGTTTGTTGACTCGAGTGGAAGTCTTCTCGGAGAGTTTCCGATCGAAACACCAAACGGTTGATCTAAGTGAGTGGGCAGAACTTTGTTCTCTGATTCTTGCACGCCTTAATAATGAATCTAAGTTTTTGCAATGCTTGTTTGCTTAATAAGATAATATTCGCATTGAGAATGATAGAACGAGAACATGCATGCTTAACTAGAGAATTTGTATGCTTATCTAAAAGAGATAGAACCATTGGCATGCTAGCTAAAGAATAGAATATTGTATGCTTAGTTACACGGACACCGCTATCAAAAAAACTGTTGCCATGCTAATAAAAATGAGTAAAAGAATGTTTATATGTTTCCATCGTATGCTAAAGAAAAAGTAGAACTACATGCTTAGCTAAAAGAGATAGATGAATCATGCCATATTTTGCTTGTCATTGATACTAGAAAGATATAACGATTTGAAATGCTTGAACGATATCAGAGAGATGGCAGCCAGTCTGCATAGAGATAGAGATGGCGGCATGACCGCACAGAGACAGAAGAGAGAAGAGATTGACTATATGCTTGTTTATTGAACTGTTGCATCCATATAGAGTTTATCTGGTAGAGTTGCATTCATGCATTGGTCTTTAGACAACTTGTGCACAAGGATAATCCTACGATCGGTTCATGGGGCACGGCGGACCATTTGCCGTAGAGGGGATCAGAGAAATACCCTGAGGCAAAAAAGTCCTCGCGATCAGGGGGTATTCATGTCTATTAGATAGCTGATTCACGAGTCAAATCAGCTAGTATATGAGCGAGTATATTAGTGCAGTGTTGGGCCGTGATAACACCGCTTCTAATCATAAGGAAGTAGACTCATGGGCCATCATATAGTTAGGTCGTATTCTAGGATTTAGCCTTCTTGCTTACCTAATTGTTTGATGCAGAGATGGGTAGGAAAAGAGAACCTTATTTATATATATGCAAATTATTGCTAACTTGTATGTCTGCTGCAAGGATAACCATTCGACAAAAGGGTAAGAATCACTGAATAAGTAATATTCATGCTATCGAACATGCACTCTTGTATTAAATACTTTCATAGAGAAGTCTTATTTTTCGTATATGCTTCTATCTCGTGCCCATGATAAGATATTAATTTATGATAAAAGAAAGAGAGATATGCTAAGAAGATAGTCCACTAGATGCATGCTATAGTCTTTAGAGAATAGATATGACTCACGAGACACGTTGCGCACCAGAGATAGTAATTGATCTTGCATATCGTGCCTTGCCTGCTTGACTTGCCTGATTGCCTATATATTGAACGTAAACTATGATTTCAAAGATATTTCCAAAAGAAGTAATATGACTCCATTCATGTACTGCATGTAACGAACCTAGGTAAAACTAGAAAGATTACTAGTAATGTAATATTTTATAACATAATTACTTAGGGTTGATTTTAATGAATGTTGCTTCTGTTCGTTGATTTTATACTCACCAGTACTTTCTTCAAAGTGCTGACCAACCAACAGTTTGCTTGTTCGCAGGTATTGGATCGTCCGAGGAAGCGATAGCCGACCCTCATCCCCAGGACCCAAAAATCTGGTGCTGATGCCTTGAGCTGTATCGAGATTGCTTTGTGCTGATCTTATATAAAGGGATGTAATGTATGGATTGATGTCATTATAATCGAGAGAAAGAGAGCTTGAGCGAATTATAATCTCGGCCAAGCGCCGCTTGTAACACATCTTGATTATCAATAAATAGCATATTTTCTTATGCCATTGTGTTCTTTACTTTTTTGCAATATTGTGTCGTTGTTCCCGTCTTGAATAGCTTACTTGCCCTAGTTCAAGCTTTGGCCTTGTGCAACCGTAGCTTAGGCTTGCACGGCATCAAGTCCAAGCGAGGACAACTGGTCCCGCAAGGACCCAAGCGAGGACGAACAGTGCCCTACGGGATCGGGGCATGACATAATGGTATCAGAGCAACTCGATTCTTTGCCTATTATGTTGCCTTCAACTCAGAGATGTCCCAGATATTATGCTGCAATGAACGTTCCATACAATAAGTCCATAGATATTCTCAAGGATGCTAGCAAAACATTTTCTGGATTTGATTTATCGCTTGAGAGTTATGTCTTCTAAATTTTTTTTGCTTGAGTGGTCATTTTTTTATTGCTAGAGTTTTTGATTGGGGATGGTGAGGGATGAGGAATATCGCTGCTCTGGATATCGAAAGTTTCTCCTTGAAGTTTCGAGGACGAAACTTTTTTTTGGTGGATAAGTTTGTAGTGCCCCGCTCCGCGTTGGCACTATGTACAAGAGATATCGTTTGTTGACTCGAGTGAAAGTCTTATCGGAGAGTTCCCGATCGAAATACCAGACGATTGATCAAAGTTAGTGGGCAGAACTTCGTTCTGTGATTCTTGCACACCTTAATAATGAATCTGAGTTTTTGCAATGCTTGTTTGCTTAATAAGATAATGTTCGCATTGAGAATGATAGAACGAGAACATGCATGCTTAACTAGAGAACTTGTATGCTTGTCTAAAAAAGATAGAACCATTGTCATGCTAGTTAAAGAATAAAATATCGCATGCTTAGTTACACAGACACCGCTATCGAATGAACCGTTGCCATGCTAATAAACAAGAGTAAAAGAATAGTCATATATTTTTATCGTATGCTAAAGAAAGAGTAGAACTACATGCTTAGCTAAAAGAGATAGATGGATCGTGCCATGTTTTGCTTGTCATTGATACTAGAAAGATAGAACGGTTTCAAATGCTTAAACGATATCAGAGTGATGGCATCCAGTCTGAATGGAGATAGAGATGACAGCCTGACCGCACAGAGACAAAAGAGAGAAGAGATTGACTATATGCTTGTTTATTGAACTGTTGCATCCATATAGAGTTTATCTGATAGAGTTGTATTCATGCATTAGTCCTTAGATAACTTGTGCACAAGGATAATCCCATTACCGTTTCTCGAGGCACTGGGGACCATTCACCCTGGGGGGATCAGAGGAATATCCTGAGGCAAAGAAGTCATCGCGATCAGGGGGTATTCATGTCTATTAGATGGTTGGTTCACGAGTCAAAGCAGCTAGTATATGAGCGAGTATATTAGTGCAGTGCTGGGCCGTAATAACACCGCTTCTAATCATAAGGAAGTAGACTCATGGTCCATCATATAGTTAGGTCGCATGTTAGGTTCAGCTTTCTTGCTTACCTAACTGTTTGATGTAGAAACGGACAGAAAAAAAGAACGTTATTCATATATATATGCAAATTATTGCTAACTTGTATGTCTGCTGCAGGGATAACCATTTGACGAAAGGATAAGAATCACTGAATAAGTGATATTCATGCTATCGAACATGCTCTCTTGTATTAAATGCTTTCATTGAGAAGTCTTATTTTTCTTATATGCTTCTATCTTATGCCCACGATAAGATATTAATTTATGATAAGAGAAAGAGAGAGATGCTAAGAAGATAGTCCACTAGATACATGCTAGAGTCTTTAGAGAATGGATATGACTCACGAGACACGCTGCGCACCAGAGATAGTAATTGATCTTGCATATCTCGCATGAATTGCTTGCCTTGCTTGCTTGCTTGCCTATATATCGAACATGAACTCTGATTTCAAAGATGTTTCCAAAAGAAGTAATATGACTCTGTTCATGTACTACATGTAACGAACCTAGGTAAAACTACAAATGTCACTAGTAATATAATATTTTGTAACATAATTACTTAGTATTGGTTTTAGTGAATGTTGCTTCTGTTCATTGATTTTATACTCACCAATACTTTCTCTAAAGTGCTGACCCACCAACAGTTTGCTTGTTCGCAGGTATTAGATCGTTCGAGGAAGCGATAGCCGAGCCTCATCCCCATGACCCAAAAATCTAGTATCGATGCCTTAAGCCGTATCGAGATTGCTTTGTGTTGCTTTTGTACAAAGTAATGTAATGTATGGAACGATGTCATTGTAATCAAGAGAAAGAGAGCTTGAGCGAATTGTAATCTTCGCCAAGCGCCGCTTGTAACATATCTTGATTATCAATAAAGAGCTTATTTTCTTATGGCATTGTGTTCTTTACTTTTTTGCAATATTGTGTCGCTTCTCCCGTCTTGAATAGCTTACTTGCCCTTGTTCAAGCTTTGGCCTTGTGCAAGCGCAGCTTAGGCTTGAATGGCATCACGTCCAAGCGAGGACAATTGGTCCCGCAAGGACCCAAGTGAGGACGAACGGCGTCCTGCGGGATCAGGACGTGACAACTAATAATAAGATACTATATATATATATATATATATATATATATATATATATATATATATATAGTGTATATGGATACATAGAGTATCATATTATCTAGTATATAGATATATATTAGTGCTATTAGCTAATATAGTTAGTATCGGCTAGTGATAGCTAGATGTTGACTAAAATAGACTAGTATACCCTAGTATGACCTAGTTGACCTTGTATAGACTTAGAAATGGCCTAAAAATATCATAATTAGTTAGTTAATCATGCATATCCTTTCTATTCACCAATTAACACTATTATTTTATATTTAGGACCTTGTGACTCCAGTTTGGATATTGATTCTCATACCTTGCTCAGGACCACAGGCGAGTATATTCTCTGATAGTTTTTATTACTTGATAATTACTATAATACAAGTATTTAGAAATATTTTACTTAATTCTGATACAGTGGTTACACGAACTGGTACTATATGGATCATGTCAGGAGATGTCATCACATTACCGTATACTTTGGATACTCCTTTACATGTATTTTATCGTGTGCATCGGGTATTCCTCGTGCTTGTGTTCTTTCGTGTACATTCGTATTCTTCGTGTACTCATATTATATTCGTGACGTGTCATAATCGGATCCATGAGTATTGGTTAGGGGAGGGGGAAGTGCTAGACAGATATGTGATCAAAATCTTAAGCATTGCATTGTATCGTATAGACAACAGCCAATCTTAAATGATTGTGTTCCTTGTAAACAACAGCAAATCTTAAATGATTGTGTTCCTTATGGACAACAGTCAATCTTAATAATTGTATTCCTTGTAGACAACAGCCAATCATACTAATTATATGATTATGTTATTGATCATGTTAGTAGATCTTGATAACCCAAGCCGATCACATATCTAACTAGTATTTCAACACTTAGTGTAATTACAGTTCTTCTCTATATTCTAGTTTATTACTTTTATTCTATTTTATTATGACCAGTTTGTACCATATTGCTCTAGTTTATCTGCCTCTTCTCTACCATAGTATGATATTGTTTATTGCCTCTCTTCTTGTATTACATTCTCTATTTATGTTTATAGTCATTATCAACTAATTAGAACTGATATTGGGTTGTACTTTGCTCCAATCCTGACTGGATATATTTTTCAGACGATTGGTTAGAGCAGATGTGTCACACCTTTTATGGGCTACAAGATGACGAGCCGACTGAGGATTTAGTACCGGCTACTGAGGCGACTTAGATTTCCATTAGCATGTTGTATATATTTTAGTTTTAGACATTGGCATGTATATATATTATTTAAGACTTGTGTTGTAGCTAGACTATTGGTCTTGGATGGATTTTATTGTGACTTTGTGACTCCTTCTTTTATTCCATATCGTGCATTTATCTTCCTTTAGTTTTATATTGTGATTGAGTATTGATTATCATTATCATATCATATTGTCCTCCATTTGGAATTGAGATAGCATGACAGGTACCTTATATATATTGTGTTAGATAGATAGATAGATAGATAGATAGATAGATAGATAGATAGATAGATAGATAGATAGTATTGTTGACCTAGACAACGTTCTACCGTCGATGCTGCGGTATAGGTTGGACGTACCCACGTACTCGTGCCCTTACACCGGGTGTGGGTCATGACATAGGTTGTGAAAGCTTACATATATATATTCCGGGGGAGTGACTTCCCTGGCACGACCTTTATTTGCATGTCGAACCTACCAAAGTAGTACTGGTTCTTGAACCTGAATTCTGAGTCAGAGGCCTGGTCGAGCGTGAGCTACAAAAGTTCTTGAACATAAATCCCGAGTCGGAGGCCTACTCCATTTTTTGACGTGGTTGATTTTGATAATTTTTGCTCAAGATCATGACACTCACTCCCCCGAAATATATATATATATATATATATATATATATATATATATATATATATATATATATATATATATATTCACACACACATTCAATGATTTCAAGTATATATGCAAGAATATATTCTTTAATACTTTAAGGCAACCATACCCTCCCGATATTTGGATTGGGGTTGGATATGATTATGGTTAACTTTTGAATATTTAGGTAATCATAAGTGTCAATTTCTAACTATGATATAGGTTGTTTGATATAAATTTGGGTATGTATTTTAGCCAAGATATTGTGTTTGGGTATGGATAGTACAGTGTGTGTGTGTGTGTGTGTGTGTGTGTGTGTGTGTGTGTGTGTGTGTGTGTGTCAAGTGTATAAGAGTGTCCAAGTGAGAGATGTGTATATGTATATGTTTGAGTGAGGAATGAGTGAGCCAGTGGGGATTAATAATCTATATAGATAGATACATATATAAGGGTATAAAAATGTACAGTTATAGAAGTAGGTATAAATATGTGTTTAGTGTCAAGAGTGAGTGTCCTAGAGTGTATGTTGGTACCAAGATACCAAGTGTCAAGTATAGTTAGTATCATGGATATTTAAAACTATATCCTAGTGTCAAGATTCAAGAGAGTTTCAATGTGAGATTGTGTACCATGGTATGTGATATCCACATAATACACAAATACCTAGAGTGTTATTAAGACCTATGTATATATTGGACACTCCGAACTCAAATGTCCATGCCAGCCCTTCTCTGAAAAGTAAATTTATATTTGTAAGCCTTCTTGAGGCTTTTAGAGTTCTACAAAAAAAATCGTAGAAAAGACAATAAACACATCAAAATGTCCATGTCAGATTTTTTAAAAATCTGGTATAACTCTAAAAGCCTCAAAAAGGCTTACAGATACAAATTTATTTTTCAGAGAAGGGCTGACAATGAACACGTGACGACGCATATTTAATAGGATTTAAAATTTGATTTGTCCACATGTCTACTAGTTTTTGGATAGTCACGAATTATAAAACGGATACTCATGAACCACGATATGGATACTCATGCATCACAACTCGAATACTCACACATCAATAGGAGTTGTTACTTTGATGAACATATGTATCCATCTTTGCATCCATTTGGATAATGTACTTGAACGATGTATATTCATCTTTTCAGAAGTATCTAGAAATGGATCTGAATTACTACATGCATCATCGTTCGTGGATGTACAACCATCATCCTGATGACATGTGCGGTGTGTGGAATAAATTCATACAGGGGGTGGAACAGTTACTGCAGTTCGCCAAGACGTTCCCTCAGTACATAGATGGTACCAAAATTAAGTGTTCGTGTGTGTGAAGTCGTAACTCAAAATATCACTCAGAAGTGGATATGATATATCATTTATCCTCGAGGAGTTTCATGCCGAATTACTATCAGTGGACCTCACACGGAGAACTTGTGTCTTTAGCATCAGAGCCGGAGCCTTATGTTGAGCCGTATATGGGTGTCCACGACCACGCTGATTACGACGATGGGTGCATGAACATAATTTTTGAAGCTGACGGGCCTAGTTTTGATCCGGACAATCATGATGCAGTTGAGGAGACACTGAATGTCGATGCTGCAAAGTTCATGGAGTTACTGGAGAATGCAAGAACTCTATTATATCCTGGTTGTGAGGATTATTCATCGTTGGAGGTGGTTACAAGACTGTTGAGCATCAAGTCTGATTTTAACATGTCCAACCGACTGATGGAGTTGATTATAGAGATCTTGTCGGCGGGTGCTAAGTTACCTAAAGACTTCTACCGGTCTAAGAGGATGGTGAGATCGCTCTGGATGGGATACGAAAAAATTGATGCATGTCGCAACAGGTGCATGTTGTACTACAAAGACGACAAGGAAGAAGATGCGTGCAGATTTTGTGGTGTTGATCGCTACAAGGCAACTGGTACAGGAAGGTCTGTCGGTACAAGAAAGCCGACCGATTCGATGCACTACTTGCATTTAACGTCGTGGTTGCAAAGGTTGTTTATTATTCATATTAACTGTACATCAAAATTTACCGGTGTTGAGTGTTCCACCGAAGGCGTCGGCGAACCCAGAAAATTCAACGGAGGGTTGCACCGGGTCTATTTATATAAATTTTGATTTTATAACTGCACATAGAGTTTTGTTGGAAAATATTTTACAAACTGCATTCTATTTTTTTAAAAAAAATTAATTTAGCGACGTGTTTCGATGTATTGCGATATTCCACGACGTATATTTACGTCGCTAAAAAATATCAGAAGGTCACTACCTAATACCATGGACGTCGCTAGTATGTCACTAAACGTCGCTAACATGTTGACATGGCAAAACTTGCCATGTCAGCATTGTTGTAGCAAAATGTCGCTCATAATGTTGAAGTACCCGTCATCCGAATGTAGCGACGTTTTGTGACCAAATATTACGTCGCCATTTAACGACGATACGTCACTAATCGTCGTATATTTTACGACGTCGTGTCGTTGCAAATATACGTCGCTCCAGTGACGACTAGCGACATTTTTGTTGTCAGCGACCATGAAATACCCGATACTATAAAAACGTCGCTAATTACGACGCTAAATTATTTTAGCAACGTTAGTTTACCTATTAGCAACGTTTTTAGGCGTCGCTAATATGTGTTATTCTGGTAGTGGATCCACGTCTTAGTGGGTTGATTATTGACAATGTGTGGCTCTCCTATATAAGGAGAGCACCAACATTCAGTGCTAACAATTGAACAACGAATAGAAAGAATTCAGAAAGCTCTCTATCAGCTCGTTCGAACTTTTGCAATAGCGCTCTAACGCTTGATCGAGGTCATCAGTGCATCATCGCTTGCACCATGAAGGGAGGTGATACATCGAGCGTTGGTGTATAAGCAATCGAAACTTGTTGGTTAATGGGAGTGAATTAACGTGAAAGATAGTCAAATCTCGCTTTGAGTAACAATGATTTTGATTACCGCAATTGCTAATTATTTTAGCGAACTTATAACAGTTTTTATTGCGATCCAATTCCTATAGCAAATCATTCGACTTGCTTTCATATAGCAGCTTCGTTGCTAATATTATTATATGTTGCAACCATTGCTGAGATTTTAATCTCTCTAGTTAGATTCACTTGTTGATTTGAAACTAATTTGTGGGTAGTCTTCTAAGACTTGTAAGGTAAATTTTAAGAACAATCTCAAAGCGATATTCTTGTGATTCAAAAAGTTTACAAAAATCTCAAATCTATTATCACGTTAACGTGATGGAAGACTGTACAAGTCCCCTGAACACAATTTCACAAGATGGATAAGTTCGATGATGAACAATACAATCACTGAAAGAGGCATATCAACCTCAATCTCCAACTTGTGAATGTTGAGTACATTCTGACAAAAATAGAACATGAAATCCCCAAAATGGACAATGTTCAAGAAATTGTTTGTTTTGATAACTGTTCATCAACAATGAAAGAGAGAGAACAATCTCTGCAAGTTGCTTATAATTAATTCTTTGGAGTACAATTTAGTTGAATCCTACATCAAGATGGAAAAAGGCCAGAGACATATAGGAGTCTCTCGAAAAAGCAGTATAAGGACGATAAAAATATGTCCAAGATATATCTCGTCAATAAATTCATGGTTATGGAATTTGAAGACTAAAAGACTGTGATGTCCCAAGTAAAGGAGCTTATGATGCTTCAACAGAAATTGGAGGAAGAGAATATGCCTCTCGTTGACAAGTTCATACTGGAAGTCATACTCTCTAGACTCCCTACAAGATAGGATCGCTTCACTATATACTGACATGTACCGCAAGAAAGCTGAAGTAAAGTTGGAAGATCTTATGCGCTTTATACGCATTGAGGATCAAGACATGAACAAGATCAAAGTAGATTCGTTATCGAAATAGTTTGTTAAAAAAAAATATGGTCTGACTGGAGATCATAAGGACAAGAAAAAAATATGGTTTCAAAGTAGGAAGAGCTTTAAGAAACTAAAAGTGAAGTCTCTCCTTCAAGACAAATTATAAGGAAGATGTGTTCTGTTACAACTGAAACAAGAAGGGGTACTAGAATAGAAACTACATGTCCAAACCAAAGTAGAAGGAACACAATGGAGGTGAGTTTAACATGACTGTTATGATCTTGCATATAGAGACATCGACAATTGATACTGACTGGTGGGTAGACAATACTGGGGCCTCATATCATGTGTGTTCCATAAAGAATCTATTTGTAACATATGAACCTTCATTTGAGAATGTAACTATGGAAAACAAGACTCAAGTTGAAGTAAAGGGAGCTGCAAAATGTGAAGCATGAGCGGCTGTCGCAAACAACGTCTATGGAAGCTTTATGTGCAATGTTGACCTGAGGATGGACATCAATGTTGGTCAAATGGTGATGCCCTACAGCGGTGCATACTTTGGCAAAGCATTTTTTACTAAAGGAATGTTTAACCTTAGCTAGTTAGACATTCTGAATGTATAAATGAAATGTTTGTTTTTGTTTATTCTCTTGAGTTATGACACTATAGGCTAGGACATGTTTACTATAAAAGAGTAAATAACATGTCTAGCCTAGTTAGGCATTATCTCCAAATATAGGGTAAAGGGGTAAAGAAATGTGAAGTTGTGCTCAAACAAAATTAATTCTAAGAAAATTATTTAAGAAGGTGAAATGAAGCACAAACCTTCTAGAGTCAATACACTCTGATATTTCTGACTTCAAACACTTACCATGAAGGATGAAATGAATTAGTTCCTCACCTTCACCGATGACTACTCGAAGTACACATTTATCTACTTTGTCAAGACCAAAGATGAAGCCTTCAAGAAGTTCAAAGACTTCAAGGCATAAGCTGAATGGAAAACATCTCAATAACTCAAGAGACTCAAGAGTGGTCAAGATGAATAATGTCATTCACACAAATTCGTATATTATGTAAATAACATGGGATTGTCAATGAGACGATCGCTCCTTTCTTCCCCTCAATCGAGTGGAGTTGTTGAAAGGAATAATCATATTTGAAGAAAATGATGAAATTTATGCTTTTAACACCAGGTCTTCTGAACTACTTCTTAGAAGCTGGTCTAACAAAAACCTTTATTCTAAATAAAGTGTCGTTCGCACAACCTGAGGTAACTCCTTATTAACATTGTTCAATGTCAGACCCAACTTATAGTAGTTTTACCGATCCAATTTATATAGTAATCATTATGTTTCCTTTCATATAGTAGTTATGTAGTGATATTATTATAGCAATAACCATTGCTGAGATTTTAATCTCTCTAGCAAAAGTCACTTTGGGGTGGGGGTGATTAGTCAGATTGGATTATACAAATACTAAGCGGTTATGATTCTAAAATCATAATCACGATAATTTTGAACAAAACACGGTGATTTCAAAAATTCTTGTTATTGCAGTTTTGGTAATAATTTCAAACCATGTCAAGCATTGTTTTGACATCACTAATTTTTGAAAATGGGTATTTGATGTGTTTTTGTTCCATATAAACAAAATTAATAGATATAAAATAAATTAATATAATTGAGGTTTGATAAATATTATTTGTTGTGTTATTATTATTAATTTAAAAGTGCATAAATATTTTTTGATTATATATATATATATATATATATATATATATATATATATATATATATATATATATATATATATATATATAATCTGGAACAAAACATGAGTTGTTGCAAAAACATAAATTAACATCTATTAAATTATAATGCCACGTAGAAAAAACAATTACAAATCAACCCATTTTCATTGGGAATAAATAACAAACACTTGGAAGATGCAATTTTATGTTTTTATTCTTTCTATCTCTATATTTATTCTCAACTATTTATTGCATCTCCATATCTATTCATAACCATATTTTATACCTAGTTATATTCTATATTAAAATTCATCGGTTGGGTGTCAAATTTGAAGGTGATGAACTCATGTACTATTTTGCTTTTCTAATAGACACTCGTGAATGAAGATGACATCATCGACCTTGTCGAAAAAAGAGAAAAAGTTATGTGAACACTTGATGGATTTGATATTAGTAACCATGTGAATAGAAGAGATTGTGGAAAAAGGAATCGATGACCATGACAAATAAGAAGTGAATGAACTTCTTGCGGGAGGACTCCAGACAATGGGGTGGCTTGAGGAAGAGAGAGACAACGTATTTTTGTTGGCGGAAGAAAGATAAAAGAAAGATATTGGATTTAATCTTTTTTTTTTCTAACCAAAGAAAGGAAGAACCAAGTGAGAAAAATGTGATTTAAGAATCACATGTCGAAAAGATGTCGACGATATCAAGGAAATCTATATAAATTTGGAAATAGTGATTATAAATCACAATGATTGAGATTTTAAATCTCAGTTGACTTGGAGTTGAATTAGGATTTAAGGTTAAGAGGAAAAAGATGATGGGGGTTTAGGATAAAGGTTTGAAAATATAATTGCTTCGATATTTAGGATAACTATTGTCCTACTTTAATTAACTCTAACAAAAGTATAAAAATAACAATAACTAATTGTTGAACCAATAAAGGTTTTTTTCCCCATATATGTAAACATAGGACAAGTTGAAGTCTGAGAATAGGCATGCATATAGGCATGCATATTCAAAAGTTCGTCAATATGTTGTCCTTGAATTGGGGAATTCATTCAAAGAGTAATACTTAAGACCTGGTTTGGAATTGCTGCTGCTTTCAAAAAAGTAAAAGCAGCTTCTCAAATGCTTTCAAAAGATGTCCAAAGTGAACTAGTTGGAAAAAAGAAAAGAAAAAATCATAACTCTTGTTGCAAAACTTTTGGGACTGTTTTTTAGAAAAATAATAAGCAGAAGCAGGGTAAACAATCCCAAAACTCAGCCTTGGTAAGTACAGAACTGATAAGATAGGTTACATTGATGGGCAGAGTTGGTAGTATAGATTCGGTGTGAGCTTAAATCTTAGTGGACATGTCTGTGAGAGATGGGCCACCTTCAGAAATCTGCGTCTCCAAAATATTTTCCTCGTGTAAAATTATTGTGCATGACATCTCCTTTTACCGTGACAAATATTTCCAATTTTATAGGCTGTGAACTGTTGAATGAAGTGTAGGCATTACAGTACAGAAGATTAGGCTTGTTTACTACTTTTAGCACACAACAAAATATCACAAGTCAGTATGCTTATTAGCTGATAGAGCATGAGTACACAACAAGTTGTATGAAAATTCCAATTTCATTTTAGTTTCACCATGTAATCCTATTACAATAACATACATTAGAATTGGTGTTTGATCTCAACTCTATAATCTTAGCTGAGCTAACAAACTCAATAAATACAATTCCAACTAACAACCGATAACAAATTCTACTTGCCAACAAACTTTACCTCTTTAATCTTAGCCGAACTATATATTCATCACAAATAGCAATCAGTAGCTTCACAAAGAATACTCAAGTACAAGACATTTCAAAACCTGCTAAATCTTCTTTTGGATAACTCGATAACTACTTCACGATAGTTAGCTTCAAAATTCAGACAAGGCTATCAAATTGCCTGGTGTCTGTTTACTATATTCTCAGTAAATCACAAAAGGTCTTTGTGATTCAATTTGCGCTCAGCTGTTTTATCACCATCTCCTGCCATCTTTGCAGTCTCCATGTATCTCAATGGACATTGATCAACTCCTCAATGTTTACAGAATCAGAAACTCGCATTTGATGTTAGGACCTTCGCAAACTATATAGCCACTGAAGAGAACTTCCAATATACTCCCAGATTGCTTCATTAGTAGGTGAAACAATACAAATGTCACAGCTCCTCCAACCAGAACAATCACACAATTAATGTGCACTCGAACTTAAACTGAAAACATCATAGGTTTTTGCTTCAGGATCTTTATCCAAGTCAAAAGATCAACTTGACTAGGTCAGACTTGACAGAACTATATGTAATACATCATTATGAAAGATGTATCAGGGTGTTGAACATTTAGTAAGAGTTGGAGCAGACCATAAGCCATTGCTTGTCGAGCTTTCTAACCCTTGGACTTTTCATGCTTAAACCATTCACTTACATCCATAAAATTCATCCAATACCTCTATCCAACGACACATGGGTATATAAACCAAAATAATTTATAAAATCTTGTTCAATGGAAGCGCTGGTAAAGCAAGTGGAGATCTGTGCACCTTAAACAAGTCCATGGAACCAAAGGAGGATCTAAACAGTAAGAATGCACCCATTGGTTGTGGCAGATATGGCAGCATACAAGGAGATCTTCGGGCTCACGATTGTGGCAGTGATAACAAACAGAAACAGGGAGCTGCAGAATCATATGAAAACAAAACAATTGTTTAATTAAGCACTTTCTATGACCACTGGCCAGAACAGAAATTTTGACTGAAGAATTGAATTCACTCAAAGTAGGACTTAGGAAGGATGGTGTTTTTCAGTTCAATGTTAAGAAACCATTGCTTACCCAGGAGTAATGATTGTAATCCGTGACAGGAGCCATGAAACAGTCAGTTCTTAATGGATTACAGGGAACACTTTGTGACTAAATCTTTTGATCATATGAGGAAGTCTCTTCCCATTTTATGATGTGTGAGAAGCCGGTTTTGCAAAGAGGGCATGTTGAGACCTTTCCTCTAGAGTTCTGCAAAAGATAAACGAAATTTAGCAGGCACAGACTCGCTGAACATATATATTCTCAATATACATATATATTGACACCACAATGTTAAACTAAAATGATTGCAAGGTTACAAGGTTACGTACAATACAATCAGCCCATTCTTGAATACATGAATAACAAAACCGATTTCCACATGGCAAGATCCCCCTTGTTGAACAGTAATCTATCCAGCATATTACACATGATAAATTTGTCTCTGATGGCTGAGCAGCTCATTACCCTGTTCATCACATTTTTCTCTTTCTTGGTTCTGATCCCCTCCAACACTACAAAACTCAGGTACTTCTTGTATATCTTTACAATACTCATTCTGCAAAGTCTCTGAGACAGATACTGTTGGCTTTGCTTTTCTTGCAAAAGCTCAAGTTCCACTTCCTTTCTTTAGTCCCACATCGGATGGGGCAAAACTCTCTTGTGTACATATATTAGTTTCTCTTCTTTGCTCTATTAAGTTGTTGTGTGGGGAACCCCTTGGGCCACACGGGCGCGCCGCCGTCCGGCTCAGTTCGGTTCGGCGCGCGTAACGGGTGCGGGTACGCGCCCACATCTGCGGGTGCCGAATGCCGATTCGATTTCCTCTTCGGGTTCGGGCTGGGACCCTAAAATTATTTTTGCTCCTCTTCTTCTTCTTTTATTTTTTCTGAACGTTGGAATTTATTTCGTCCGTTACGAATGGTTTTGAACCGTTATTGTGTCCAGGTTCATTCCTTATTTCTCCTATGTAACGGCTGAATTAATAGAAAATTAATTCAGACCGTTACATATGAGTATTATATATGTCTGTTTCTTTGTAAAAGATTACAGAAAATTTCTTTACTCCAAAACTCTTGCTGCCAACATTCTGTTCAATCTACATCGTCTCCAAGCTCTGGGCAGAGCTAAGTCCGGGTCGCTCTCTCCAAGTCGTGTGCGACGACGAGATACCGGTAGTGCGGGGGTTTTACCACTAGGAGCTTCGGGAACGTCTGCACATAAATCCCGAATCAACTCTTAGGGCAGTGCTTCGTGCACGACTTCCCCAGAGGCCGGTAACATCAGTTTAATCTTATTTTCATTTTATTCACAAGTTCTTCGATAAGAAAACGAAAATATTTCTAACAATCTAAGAGTTGATTATTTTTTACAATTGATTATTTCTTAGAATTGATTTTTTAACAAATAGTCACTGTTTGTTAAATAGTTATTTGTTACAATTGATTTATTTGTTAAATATTAAAAATAAGGAAGCACTTTGTTAATATATAATACTGTTTGTAGAAATACTGTTTGTTAAATTTAATACTGTTTATTAAATAGTTAAATAGTTATTTGTCAAATTTGTTATTTGCTACAATTGATTATTTAATACTGTTAGTTATAACATACTGTTTCTAGGAATTTGTTAATAATTCTTCTAGCAATTTGTTTCTAGAACCAAAAGAAAATACTGTAGCAATTCTTCTAAAAATTTGTAATACTGTAGCAATTATGTATCAATTCTTTTAATCATTTTTAATACTGTAACAATTCTTCTAGAAATTTTTTAATACTGTTTCTATAGCAATTTGTTCACAAATTCATTTCAATTGAAACATACAATTTGCTTCAATTTTTAATCACTTAGTATTTTGAAAGCAATCTAGGACCAAAAGAAAATAGTTTAGTAAAAAGGAAATTGCAAATAAAATCTTCAAATCTAAAGTTTCAAAGTAGAGTCAAACTCGGGCACAAGCCGAAAGGGTCTTTCTGTCAACCGGGTGTAAATAGCCCTAAGCGACACGGTACTTAAGAGTCTTCGGACCACCGCTAGCTGGGAACCGGCCCCTACAGCTAACCTGAGTTGATCAACACTTGAAAAACTAAAGATTTTAAGATTGATTAGCAAAGACCACCTAAACTATTATCTTAGACATTGTTATTAAATAAATTTATATTTTTCAGACTGCAATCATGACTGGTAAGGAGGAATCCTCTACTGCAAAACCTGCTAAGTTTGATGGCTCTTACTTTAAAAGATGGCAGAGTCAAATGAAATTTTGGCTCACGACCTTAGGACTTATTTCTACCATTGATGGGTCCACACCCATCACAAATGATTCTGATGATACTGGGTCTGACATAGGAGTGTCCACCTCCTCGAAACCAAAAACCCCTAAAGAGATAGATTTCCACTGCTTTCATAGAATTCTAAGCGCATTATCTGAATCCTTATATGATATATATTTTGAATACAAGAGCGCTAAAGAACTGTGGAAAGCCTTGGAAGATGAATACGGCTGTGATGATGTCGGAATAGAAAGGTTTAATTCTTCAACCTTTAATAGGTATTTCATGGTAGATGACAAACCAATGAATGACCAGCTCCATGAATTCCAAGAATACCTTAGACATATTCAAGCCAAAGGGACATCTTTCTCCAATGAACATAAAATAGCATGCCTAATAGACAAGCTACCTCCCTCTTGGTCTGATATGGCTAAGGATCTTATCCATACACAAGGAGATCTTACATACAATCAAGTCCTAAAGAAAATTAGAACCGAAGAACAAATTAGATTGAGGTCTAAGCCTAAGACTGAATCTAAAGCTAAGGTAAACCTTGTAGAAGGCCAAGGAAAACCCAAATTTAATTTTTCTTATAAATCCAAGAAGAATTTCTTCAAGAAGAAGAAAAACTTTCAGCCTAACCACCAAAACCATCATCATCAAAACCAAAAACCTAGAAACTTCAGTCAGACTCAGGATCAAAAGAGATTTTGTTTTGTGTGTGGTAAAACAAACCATATGGCCACCAACTGCTACCATAGGAAGAAGGAAGCTGTCCAGACCTCCTACAAAGGAAAGGGCTCAGTTAGACCAGAAGCGAACATGCTTCACAAAGGTTCTTCGAGTTCCTTCAGGTCTGTAAGCTTTCAACCCCTTATTAACATCTCTTACCATTCTGATGATTGGTGGTTGGATTCTGGAGCTAATGTTCACGTTTCGTTTGATCGCTCCTGTTTTTCAAACTATCAGGAATCAAGTGGAGGAGGTGTGACCCTAGGAGATGGCTCAACGGCACAAATTATTGGAAGAGGAAAAGTTGACCTGAAGATGATATCAGGAAAAATCTTAACTCTTCATGATGTCCTTCATGTGCCGTCTGTCAGGAGAAACCTAGTTAGTGGATCCCTTCTTGTAGCCTCAGGATACAAAATTGTAATGGAGGCAAATAAAGTAGTTTTTTCTAAGCATGACTCTTTTATAGGAAAATGCTTTGTAAAAGACGGTCTTTTCATTTTAAGTACAATGAATAAAATTTCTGATTGTTCTCTCATTGTCTCTAATATAGAATCTTCAAATGTTTGGCATGGCAGACTAGGTCATGTGAACCTAGGTTCTATTAAAAGAATGATGACTTTAGATCTGATTCCCAAGACTCCAATAGATGACAAACACAAATGTGAAATCTGTGTTCAAGCCAAACACACTAGACTACCATTCAAATCTGTAGAAAAAAATTCTGACCTTCTAGAACTTATCCATAGTGATGTATGTGACTCAAATAGGATTTTGACCAGATACGGTAGAAAATACTTTGTTAGTTTATAGATGATTATTCAAAGTATTGTTATATCTACCTTCTCAAAACCAAAGATGAAGTTCTAGATAGATTTAAGGTCTTCAAATCTGAAGCTGGGAATCAATTAGAAATGAAGATTAAGATCCTTAGATCTGATCGTGGTGGAGAATATACCTCAAACGAAATGATTAACTTCTGTGAAGAACATGGAATAATTCATGAGGTAACTGCTCCATATTCACCTCAGTCTAACGGAGTTGCTGAACGCAAGAACCGCACTCTGTTAGATATGGTGAATGCCATGCTTCTCAGCTCTGGTGCTCCTGATAACTTGTGGGGAGAAGCTCTTTTAACTGCATGTTACATTCTTAAAAGGATTCCTAGTAAGACAAAAGATAAGACTCCCTATGAGCTGTGGAAAGGTAGAGCACCTAGGATTAATTACCTTAGAGTTTGGGGATGCCTTGCTAAAGTCAGAATTTCCGAACCTAAAAAGAGGAAGATTGGTCCCAAGACTATAGACGTTGTTTTCATAGGATATGCCTTAGACAGCTATGCCAATAGATTTCTAGTGACTCACTCATAAGTAAATGAAATCTCTAACAATACCATTATAGAAGCAAGAGATGCAGTTTACTTTGAAAACATATTTCCATTTAAGGATAGAAGTTCAATCTCTTCCTCCATACCCTCTACTAGTTCTCATGTCCAAATACCTAGCTCTCAATCTGAACAAGACTTAGAACCAAGACGGAGTAAAAGGAATAGGATTGAGAAAAATTTAGGAGAATGATTCTTCACCTTTTGATAGAGGGTGATCCCTCAACTTATGAAGAAGCAATGTCGTCTCCTGATGTTCCCTTCTGGAAAGAAGCCATTAACAGTGAATACAACTCCATCATGGAGAATAATACTTGGTTTCTAACAGATCTACCTTTAGGCAATAAACCAATAGGCTGTAAGTGGATTTTCAAGAAGAAACTCAGAGCCGATGGTACTATAGAGAAATACAAAGCTAGATTAGTTGCTAAGGATTTTACCCAGAAGAAAGGGTTAGATTATTTTGATACCTACTCTCCTGTAGCTAGGATCACATCCATTAGAACTCTCTTGGCCTTAGCATCCATTCATGATATGCTAATCCATCAAATGGATGTAAAGACAGCATTCTTGAATGGAGATCTAGAGGAAGAACTTTATATGGACCAACCTGAAGGTTTCATTGCTAAAGGTCAAGAAAAGAAAGTCTGCAGACTAGTAAAATCCCTCTATGGCCTGAAACAAGCTCCCAAACAATGGCACAATAAATTTGACAAAGTAATTTGTGAATATGGTTTCTTGTCAAATGAGTATGACAAATGTATATATTCTAAAGGTACATGTAAAAGTTGTGTCATTTTATGCTTGTATGTAGATGACATTCTTATCCTAGGTTCATCACTGAAATTGATAAATACTACAAAGAACTATTTATCTAGCCAGTTTGATATGAAAGACCTAGGAGAAGCCAACTTAATTTTAGGAATGCAAGTGACCAAAGGCAAAGAGGGTTATACTCTATCTTTAGCACATTCAATTGACAAAATGCTAAAAAGATTTGAGTTATTTGATAAGAAACCTGTCCTTACTCCTTATGACAGCAGTATTGTACTGAAAAAGAATGAAGGATCACCATTGGAACAACATAAATATTCACAGATGATAGGCTCCCTTATGTATATAACAAACAGGACAAGACCTGATATTGTATTTGCTATTGGGAGACTAAGCAGATATACCAGTAACCCAAATCAGTCACATTGGACTGCCTTGGATAGGGTATTTAGATATCTCAAGGGCACCCTAGATTACAAACTTCATTTTACTAGGCACCCTGATATCATAGAAGGTTATTCAGATGCAAACTGGGTAACCGACTCACATGATATAAAATCTACTACTGGATATGTATTTACTCTAAGAGGAGCTGCAATCTCCTGGGGCTCTTGTAAGCAAACTATCATACCTAGGAGTACAATGGACTCCGAAATGATAGCTTTAGATACAACTTGCACAGAAGCTGAATGGCTTAAAAATCTTATTATGCATATACCTGTTTCTCTTAGTCCTGTTCCTGCAATTTCTATAAATTATGATAATAAATCTGTTATTGAACTACTAAAGCATGATTCTGTGAATGCTAAGATGAACAGGCACCTGCAGCTGCGCTTCAAGTCAATAAAAAGCCTACTAGGCAAATATGTGGTTCTTGACTATATAAAGTCAGAAAAGAACCTTACAGATCACTTGACGAAGGGTCTGTCTAGGACTTTGATCCTAGAATCATCGAGGGGGATGGGGTTAAGCCCATAAGTTAGTCACCAGCAGTGGCAACCCAACCGAGTCTGACTGGAGATCCCAAGAAGCCGGTTCAATGGGTAGAAACAAGCTGAACTTAGGTGACTTTATGGAACACTGACTCGATATTAAAAGTCTCATTAAAATAAAGCCCAAGCGGCTGTACATGTGTACAATGACTCTCCATCCCTATGGTGACAGTGTTCATGTGTGATATGGTTAGGATGAGGTTAACTCTTAATAGGTCCAAGCTGTAATGCTGGGTTGATTCATATCACCAACTATTAAGGACTTACCTATATGAGAGGTCGTGAAGGCCGCGACTATGGGACAGGGCGATCCCAGACAACTCTCATGAATGTGGAAAGTGCGCATGGCCATTTAAAGCGCCACCCGATAGACCAAGGACCTCTAGCGTACTATGTGTGCTATTTTTCTAAATCTGGTTCAAGAAGTCTGATTCAAGGCATAGTCCATCAAGCACTTCTTCAGATTAAGGCAATAGTCACTACGTGAGATTCAAGACTGTAGTCCATCTCATCTATGCATAGTATTTTACTGCCCAGATGCTCTCTCTCTCTCTATTTACTTCACTCTTATCTCTGTTTCGGAACTTGACCTTTTGGGGGGGGATTGTTGGCTTTGCTTTTCTTGCAAAAGCTCAAGTTCCTCTTCCTTTCTTTAGTCCCACATCGGATGGGACAAAACTCTCTTGTGTACATATATTAGTTTCTCTTCTTTGCTCTATTAAGTTGTTGTGTGGGAAATCCCTTGGGCCACACGCGCGCGCCGCCGCCGCCGCCCGGCCCGGCTCGGCTCGGTTCGGCGCTCGTAACGGGTGCGGGTACGCGCCCACATCTGCGGGCGCCGAATGCCGATTCGATTTCCTCTTCGGATTCGGGCTGGGACCCTAAAATTCTTTTTGCTCCTCTTCTTCTTCTTTTATTTTTTCTGAACGTTAGAATTTATTTCGTCTGTTACGAATGGTTTTGAACCGTTATTGTGTCCAGGTTCATTCTTTATTTCTCCTATGTAACGTCTGAATTAGTAGAAAATTAATTCAGACCGTTACATATGAGTATTATATATTTGTCTGTTTCTTTGTAAAAGATTACAGAAAATTTCTTTACTCCAAAACTCTTGCTGCCAACATTCTGTTCAATCTACATCGTCTCCAAGCTCTGGGCAGAGCTAAGTCCTGGTCGTTCTCTCCAAGTCGTGTGCGACGACGAGATACCGGTAGTGCGGGGGTTTTACCACTAGGAGCTTCGGGAACGTCTGTACATAGATCCCGAATCAACTCTTAGGGCAGTGCTTCGTGCACGACTTCCCCAGAGGCCGGTAACATCAGTTTAATCTTATTTTCATTTTATTCACAAGTTCTTCAATAAGAAAACGAAAATATTTCTAACAGATACTGAATTGCAGCTTGGACTACTGGAGTTTTTTGAAACATGGACATTCTCTCCTATGTCGTTATTTTGCAGGGATGCTTGTCTCCTACTGTCACAGAGAATAACAGGATCATCTGAGGCAATAGTCTCTTGCCTTGTCGGTACCATCCTATTGCGAAAATTATCTAACGCAATGGATACATGATTGTTAGTCTCGTGAGCATCATAGTTTTCTGTTAAATTGCAATCAAGCATGACAGGATTCAAAGGATAGGCAGGTGCAATTTTCTTTTGAAGGCGACAACTTCTCTGAGCTGTTGAACCAGTAACATCACTCCCAGAAGCATCACACAAGTTTCTTTTGTTCCTTGAGTAGAATCTAGATACGGGCTGCTTGCAAAAGAAGGTAACAGTCAATAGATAGCCATCAATGTTTGGTGAAGGGCCTAAGAATGAAGCATGTCTATGAAACAAATTTCAATGAGAACTTGAATTCAACCAACATACTGGCAAACCTGATTGAGCAGATCAGTTTAACTTTTGTTAATAATAGAACCTGCAAGCAAGTTAATTTAGAATCCAAAGCATTGGACTGATCAGACAGAATCCTTTCACTGCTTGATACTTTCTTTTTCTTGCCATGTCTATCCAAAACAACAGGCAATTGCCACGATATTGGTCCTGCTTCTATTCCACTGTAAAGGTCAAAATAAATAGAAAGAGTCATATAAATAAACATCATAAGGACATAAACAGCGTTGTATTTGATAATAGTCGGTCACATGCTTCCCTTTTAAATCCAACATGTTCACCAACAATTACATCATTTGATGAAGACACTTACATCATGTTCACTAATTGTATCCATGTTGTACATGTCCTAAATTTTCTTAAGTATTGTATTTTGAATTAATTATTGTATCCATGTCGATGTAACCTAGTCACCAAGTATCAAGTATCAAGTATCAACCACACCCCAACATGTTCTTTCTTTTGCATTTCTTAACAAGTAATAGACATACTCCAACTTATGTAGCTATATATAGGTTAGCTACACATACACACAAAAATAAATAAAAATCTACCAAGTGGAGGTAAGTCCTATAATTGTTAATACACGCAACTACTGAAAAATACCCTTACTATTTCAACAACAGGATATATATAATCGTGAAATCCAAAATAGTCCCATATCTAAGAAAAGATGCATATTTGTTAGGCTTAGAACCGAATGCTCGAGTTTTGCATGTTAAGTTAACCATTTTGGCAAGGGTACAGTAAAGTGGTGATGCACATTGGGTCACATGCACAGGTCGTGTCCTAGTAGACCCTTGGACTGGTGCATGACAAAAGTTAATAGCTACCTAGTGGATTTGTGTTCCAGTGTAAAATGGGGCCATCTGCATGGGCAATAACAAGGATGTTGCATCTTTGAGTTGGAGAGATTTGTGAAATACCAAATAGTCCTATTTTGTTATGCATATACACGAGTCTAATCATGTGCATCCGGTTTAACCATTTTGGCAAGTGGATAGCTAAGTGGTGATGCACAGTGCGGCTCATGCACTGGTCATGTCCTGGAAAGTCCATGAGCCAGGGCATGACACTCCAACCTTCAATATAAGTATATACAAGTTACCAACACTAAACAGTCTCCCAAGAAAGAAAAGTTGTATCATTCGTGAACTAGGAAGCACGACACTCCAAAAATGTAGGCCGTTTCATGTTGGACACGACCCGGACACTCAAAAATACACTAGGACACGCCAAAATATGTGTTGTATCCGTGTATGTGCAATATATTTTGTGAATAGAGCCAACTACGTTAACATAGCCTTACTAATTTCGACATCAATAACGTAATAAAAGTTGCACGATTTTTAACATAATAAATCAAACAAGCAGTACAGTTCATATACCACTGCATGGAATAAGGATCCTCCGGGAGTCGCCTCCCTTCCTTCAAGCAATCTTCGAACCAGCGATGGCTGACTATCAGTGTACCCAACTGCCTAGCCAGATCGTACTTCTTGCCTTCGAATTTCCAACACACCTACATTGGCACCACAGCACAAAATTCAATTAAAATCAAGAGCCCTAACAAAATTTTACGCATTAAAAAAAGAGAACTTATCGAACCAAAGGAGCACACCAGATGGGTGGTGGATGTGCCCATGGCCCCGACGTAGCTCGCGCCGGTCCGCGCTATGAGCTTGATGAGCCTGAACCTCTCGGTGCCGTGGTAGCCGCTGACCGTGGCGACCACGGACTCCATTCCTGGAACTGCAGCAAGTGGAAGAAAAAAAGAGGGGAAATTAGGCAGTGGGGAAGTACGGAATTAGAGGAAATGGAGAGGGAAATGAAGTGACCTTCGGATTGGGAGGAGGAGGAATCCATGGATTTTTCGTTAGGGTTAGGGTTAGGGATGAGGAAATTAGGGTCAAATTTTTTTTTTTTTTGCCGGGAATTGAGAAAATTTTGAAATTTGGGAAGTAGTGCAATGCGGATGTGATGCTCCGACCGAAATTAATATGGGCACCGTGTTACAAATTTATAGCATCCTGACTTCGGAAAATTTCAGTCAGAACACAAAAGTTTACTATATTTATAAAAAAAAGCATAAAAGTTTTCAAATTTATAGCAAAAGTATTAAAACGTCCTTTGTAAGGACGTTTTACACTTTTCCGTTAACCACCGTTAACGGCCAGTCACTGACATTTAAAAAAAATAAAATATATATTTAATTTAATATCTTTCTCTCCTCTCTCTCCCCTCTCTCCTCTCTCTTCTCTCTTCTCTCTTCTCTCCTCTCTCTCCTCTCTCCTGTCCACCCGCTCCCCTCTCTCTCCTCCTCTCTCTCTCCTCTCTCTCTCTCTCTCCTATCCTATCCTCTCCTCTCTCCTAAGTAAAAAAATTAAAAAAAATTAAAAAAAATGCTTGAACTTTCTCCCCTCTCTCTCTCACACTCTCTCCTCTCTCCTCTCCCAACTTTCCCAAGAGCCGGTACTACCGGGAGCGCTTCTCTTTTTTTTTTCCTAGCGCTTCTCTGTAATTGATTTCTTCAGCATGAAATCTTGATTATCTTGTCTGTATGCTTGAACTTTACTGTATTATGTAGTGTTAATTAGAAGTGAGAGGAGAGGAGAGAGAGAGAGAGAGAGAGAGAGAGAGAGAGGGGAGAGGAGAGTGTGAGTGAGAGAGAGGAGAGAGGGAAGAGGGTGGTCGATTTTCTTTTTTTTTGTAAATTTGACTAGGAGAGAGAGAGAGAGGAGAGAGGAGGAGAGAGTGTGAGAGAGAGAGGAGAAGCGCTCTCTTTTTTTTTTAATTTTTTTAATTTTTTATTTAATTTTTTTATTTTTTTTCCGGAAAAAAAATATTAAAAAAATGTAAAACGCCCTTCACAAGGGCGTTTTTTTATTTTTTTTTATTTTTTTTTTTTTTTTTTTTATTTTTATTTTTTATTAATTTTTTAATTTTTTAATTTTTTCGGGAAAAAAAATATTAAAAAATATATAAAACGCCCTTCACAAGGGCGTTTTACATTTTTTAAATATTTTTTTAAATTTTTTCAAATTTTTTTAAATTTTTTTAATTTTTTTATTAATTTTTAAATTTTTTATTAATTTTTTAATTTTTTTTCGGGAAAAAAAATATTAAAAAAATGTAAAACGCCCTTCACAAGGGCGTTATACATTTTTTTAAAATTTTTTTAATTTTTTTATTAATTTTTAATTAATTATTAATTATTTATTTTATTTTCCTTTAAATATTTTTTTTTCTTTTCCTACAGAGAGATGAACAGAAGAGATAAAATATTAATATAAAAAATATAAAAAATTACAAAACGCCCTTGCAAAGGACGTTTTAGCTTAATTTATATTATTTTCCGCAGAGAAATAGGAGATAGGAGAGAGGTTTTAAATTTTTTTTTCTACAGAGGGAGGGGATAAAATATTAATAAAAAAAATATAAAAAATTATAAAACGTCCTTACAAAGGGCGTTTTACCTTTTTATTTTATTTTTTTTAAATGTCAGTGACTGGCCGTTAACTCCGTTAACGGAAAAGTGTAAAACGTCCTTACAAAGGACGTTTTAATGCTTTTGCTATAAATTTGAAAACTTTTATGCTTTTTTTATAAATATATTAAACTTTTGTGCTCTGACTGAAATTTTCCGTCCTGACTTTATTGCTTTTCGCGGATGGAGTGCACTGTTTTCTAATAAATAAATATTTGCATACGGCTAATATTGGGTTGTTATGGGTTATAGGAAATGAAGTGGTTAACTTTGGACTATATGGACAAATGTATATGCAGAAGTAATTAATCTAATATTTTAAAATTATTTAGTAAAACTAAAAATTCAGTTGTCTTTTCTAAATTTACTATTATATTATTTTATACATTTAAGGAATACAAAAGATAGTTTTCGTAATTATTTAGACGCTCCTATTAACTTTAATTAGTAAATATATGTAAAAATATATTTGGAAAAAAATCACGATATAGTAGTACTAGTATATATATACGTGTGTTGTACTTGTTTTATAGATTATTATTAGAAAGACAAAAAAAATAATTGTTGTAATTATTCTAATATATAATTTAGAAATACTAAAAGACAGTTCATGTATTTACCTAACTATTTCTATTAATTTAATG
This sequence comes from Iris macrosiphon, assembly GCA_036927795.1. NCBI lineage: Eukaryota > Viridiplantae > Streptophyta > Magnoliopsida > Asparagales > Iridaceae > Iris > Iris macrosiphon. Next base: position 17,476,790 of record JAYESA010000020.1, on the reverse strand, counting down.
AACAATATTAATTAATAAATATATACAAGAGTATATTTGAAAAAAAAAAACTGCCCATGAAGCTAAAATTTTCCTATTATATAGTAATATAGATAGATAAATTAGGAAATGAAGTGGTTAACCTGGACAAGTAGGTTTGCTAAAATGGCATGTGCAGTTGATTAATACGCTAGCATCTTTGACTGATGTTGAGAATTTTTTTCTACACTATCACATTCCGATTTCGAAAAAACAAAACAATAACTACTGGACGTGATGTCGTACAAGTTTATATTGCACTTATACAAGACAAAACAAACACAATTAATACTATTTATCTACAAGACAAAACAATCACAATTAATACTATTTATCAGAAACAACAACATTATAACGGAATAAACAGATAAATTGAAATTAAGATATATAGAAATGTATCTTTTTTTTTACATTGGTAGCGGAATACAAAGGCTCTTACTAACCAACTGAAACTTGTTTAACTTACTTACATTTAGCTTGCCGACTTTGCTTACAACTCACTTGTACAAAAGATTTACAACGTTCTATACATTATACCCATTATACATAAAATATTTTTACAAGAAGAGCTTATGCACGTCCAACAAATCTTCGATATCTCAGATTGCCAAGCTATTTTCCGCACCTGCAAAGCTGGAAGGATACCAGTACATTGAGCTCTCAGAAAGTGTATACAATAACACCATGATCACTTCTGCCTATTATTTTTAAAAACAGTTCAACAACTGCTTGGTAACAGCAATTTCTTAAAAAAAAAAAAATGAAAATGTGCTTTAATTTAGGGAGATTTTGAAAACAGGTGGGAACTTACTTTCAAAAGTTGCTCCTTTCTGAAAGGCAACACCCGACACGCTGGCACAAGCCAAAGGCTTCGTCAAAAGTTGTGCATCAACAAATTTTTTTTCCAAATGCCAACAGCCAATAAATTGTTCGGTAAAATATTGCTTCTTTAATTTCTGCAATTAGTCAAAATGAACAAATTATACAACACAATAACAACAAAAGTTTATCCCAAATTTTGGATGTCTGCTCTTTGAATCATAAGGACCATGTTCTCTAACACTAACAAAAAACACTCACCAAATTAGACATCTAAAGATAAATTTCAAGGGGAAAAAAAAACTAAAAGCAGCCCATAAAATCAGCATCTTTGTAAAAAAAAAAAAAAAAAAAAAATCTAGCAGCATTTAAATGAAACACTTAAATCTTTTCCTGAGTAGTATTAATGACCTGGTCGTTGCACCCATCACCAATGGGTATATAGTGCTTTGTTAACCAGTCTCGATTGAGCACCAATTACTTGGCTCACAACAAATGAAGATGCAAGCAAGCAAAAACGGTGCAGCATTGCAATTGCAGCAAGTGCAGAACCAACTGTAATTGGGTCCCCAAATGGAAAGCACTGCCCACTGTATTTCTGGTACTGCAAAAGGAGCTTATATGAAATCCCAGAGTAACTGAAACAACACTAACACAAGTAGCAAGATTTTAGGCCAACACCAATTCACATTAAAGCACACGGCACACATCCACAAGAATCCAGGATCTAACAAATAGTGTAGGTATGAAGTTAACATGCATACCAACCAGGAGAATTAAAGCAACGAACACTGACAGCACATTGTAAGAAAACAATGGGTAGAAATTTTACAAAACCCACAATGAAATATCCTTGAAAAATAAGACGTCAGCTCCTGCTCAACATATCATCAGTACGGGATAATAACTAGTCTGATGCATCATCAAACAAATTCAGCTGACTTGACATCAGTAGTCCATTGGAAGATCACTTGTCCGGCTGTTATTCTTCCAACTTTGGTTTGGTTGCTGGGCTATCAGCTCCCATCTCTGTTTTGAGTTCATTGATGCTCTGCTCCAGCTCATCAATCCTGCTTCCCATTTCGTCTAGTGGATTGCAGTTAAGTGACATACTATAATCAAGCAATGAAAAGCCACAAAATCACTATCAATCCATGAAGACTGGAACTCTGGACGCGTTTACTTATTGATGGAATGGTTTACAGGGGAAAATAGTACAATTTTATGTTGGCAAGAGTGGTATCTCACTTCATAGTATCTAAATAATGTAATTCCTGTAAAAAAATTGCAATGAAAAGTTTAAACTTATATTGATATCAAAACTAACTGAGAGACCAGATTGCTAATCAATTTAAACTTCATTCATTATAATCCAATTGTGACACCTGCAGTTCAATTTTGTTAACGGAACTAGAGGAGAAATACAAAGGGCAACAATAAAAGAGGTAAATTTTCACATATGTAGTCTAGTTAAAAGTAAAACCCAAGATTGTTGATAAAGAAAAACAGCAACCATGACATTTAGAGAGCAAAAAACTGATAAATTTTCAAATAGAAAGGATATTCTTTGCAACAATGTTCTCAGACATCGCCTGGAACCTGATTTGCTGCGACATAGTTTTTTCACAAAAAACGAAAAGAATGTGAGGGAATCTACGGCTTTAAATCTAAAAGTTAAATCAAAGCATTTCCAAAGTGAATTAACTCACCATTTGCGTGAGCAGATTTTGCACCTGGAATAGCAGAAGAGAAAAAAATGTAAGACAGTATTTTATTTCAAAAAGAATTTGTACAAAGAACGTATTACTGGGAACCTTAGAAACCTTTCCACAGAAAAACTGCTAAGAGATTCTTTACGAATCTGTACACAACATATAGACTAAAGTTATTTCACTTATGATATCTTAAACATATTTAACTCGTAGAATCTTTTAGCAATTTTCATTAGTGAAATTACTGCATATATAATCTAAGGAGTAGAAACTACAAATAATTTGAGAGAACTGGGTAAGTACTTAGCCAGGAGCACCAGGCCAAGGTATATAACCAAAATTTCATAATATCATAAAATTACAACATAAGAAAAGAATGTTAGTGGATTTCAATTTCAACCGAGGAATATATAGAAGCTTTTGTCCACTATTTTGGAGCAATATTAACCAGCCATGTTTTTGACTCACAAATTTTGTCATATCAGCAGCGGATTGCAACTCTTCTGATTCTTGGGCCTGTCATCAAGAGCAACAGATTGAACCATCAGGCACATGGTCAAACAGAGATCAAAACAGACATGTCATATCATCATATGACGAAACAGAAAAAAAATGCTTTACAAGAACGAGTGTGCATGAAGTATTCAAGAGCAAAATCAACCTAGTACCGATAGAAAAATCAATGGCCCGACAAAAACTATATCATTTCAAAACGAGCGGAGAATAAAGAAAAGATACATATGAAGCAATAAAAGTAATGGATGAACAAAATCAACAATGTAACAGTGAGAACAGCTACAATGATGGACACATAGTTTGCAAGTCCTATCTATTAGACACACTGCTAATTTTTGCATCCACAATATGCCAAGCTACCCCAAGGCTACAACAGAATTCCACCAAGCAAGCAATTAACAGCTGAACCAAAAGCATAAGAAATCACATCTTGGTAAACTATAAAGGCCTCAACTACAACCTACTTGTGAGAGTGGAGTCTTCATCAAATTTACAACATTAGCTACAGCCACTTTCATTTCATTAATATTCTTTAAAAGTACTGATTGCTTCACATAAATTACATAAACTGTTGGGCTCTTCTGACAAGTCGAAATCTCCAATTAATTTTAAACTCGTCAAAACTGCAGTTAGCTATCATCTTCAACATTAGTAATAGCACCATAAGTTACAGAGCCCTCAACGAGAAACCCTAAGGACTAACACCACTGTACAGACTAACCATTCAATTCAATTAAACTAGGACATCTGACCTTTCGTTTGAATGTCCTACATTGTGAAACATCCAGTACAATCTTATTTTTCTCAGCTCTCACATAAACCATGAGCTGTGTATTAAAAAGCAAAGCCGCAAAGTGAAGTGGTGAACCCTTGGTGACAGAAGGTGTAAACACTGTAAAGCTCCAAAACATGAGGCATGGGACTCATACAATTTTGATTATATACTTTAAGAATAGTAAATATATGAAAACAAAAAACAAAATATTACGTGAAGAAGAATTTACCGCTTCTCAAATTTATTTCAGCATCGGTATGGCTTATACTACAACAGTAACTACAGACAACAACGAATGTAAACCACACAACCAGAGGCACACATATGTAATTTCAACTCCCTAAGTCCCTATGCCAACAGATATCTATAAATGAGGTTAAGCATCACCTAATACTTCTAGAAGACTAGAAGTATAGCATCCAAAACCAATGGCTTGTTTTGGTAGCACAAGTACTTTCTTAGAATTGATGGAACTGAAGATCATAAATACCTGTTGAACTTTGACCTATGAATCTTAATTATTTAATTTGGTCAAATTTAGAAGCATATTACTAATTAAAAATCTAAAAGCAAATATTTACACCTTATCTTCTCTCTTAGATCATAATTGCCTAAACAAATATTTTGATATATGTTCAAATAATCACTCAATCAAATTTCCGTCTCATGATATTTTCTCCTCTAACAGATTAACCAATTATTGCCAAATAAATCACCCATTATACAAAAATATAGTTTGGAATAACTAAATCCTTTAAACATCTACTCAAAACAACATCTAATAATACATCCTTATATTTTCATAAAATCCCTCTTATTTCTACTGTAACTAACTGTCTTAAGGCAATGCACTTGCCTATCTGCTAGTGTTTTACTCAAATTATCCTCATTTGTCGGTAAGACAACCTCAGAGTAACAAAATCTCAAAGTACAACAATTGACACCAATTACAGACATTCATGAACATTTTCCAACAGAACCCATCATTTGATCTATCGTCTCTTTGATACCGTTTCTCTCCAAATTATACGATGAAAAACATGCATCTATAATCAAGTGCTTGTACACCTAGACCGCAGGCTGCTAAGAGTCATAAAACCACTCCAGATATCAAGAAATTTTACTTTATAAAGGTGCTGAGGATGCAACAATGCTTTCTTTATGTGGTTGAAGGTGCAGCGAAGTGGTTCAAGGGCAATTTGGTACAGAAGAACATTTATATTTCTAGGAGGGCAGTCTCCAATAAATAATCACTTTGCTCAGGCTGCAAAAAATTTTGGAATCGGTTTTTGTGTGTGGCTCAAACAGACATGGAAAGGGATTAGGGATTCAATAAAAATATGATAACTAAGATAAGTTTTCATGTCAACACACCTAAAATTTACAAATAAATTTTAAGCGAAGTTGGATGCTTCTTAACCACCAATATTATCAAGAAAACCTTATCATTTTCCACATTCATGTGTGAACGGTAGAAAGCATGCACACAAAAATGTACCTCGCAACCACAAACAAAAAGAGGCAAAGAGTGCCAACCCTTCACCAACCCTAAAATAAAGAACACACAAAGAGGACGTAGAAGAACTTGGATCAAATTTAACATTCGCAACCATAGGACCTATTCTTCCTCAAGACATGGTAGCAAGCAAGATTTTTAAGGCAGCGTAAGGCAGCAAAGTCGTGAAAGGCCTAGGTTGGGCCTAAAGGCAACAAGGCAGAGGCCTCAAGAGTAAAATTGGGGTTTGTAGTTAGGTTAAGACAAACATGTAGTTACTTCTCATGTCCCAAGACGTCAAAAGCTCTAACTTTATGAGTAAGGAAAAAATGTGAGTTTCAATTAGGGTAGACCAAGCTTGTTAGGACCAAAAGGCCAACGGAGGACTCAATGCTAAAGTGGGGGAACGTGTTGTTTAATAACTCAAGACAAGTTTGTGGTTTATGCCCTAACATGTTGTAGTTTCCTCTCCTTTTTTTTGAAGAAGGTAAATATTATTGATCAACGATAATTACAACTTAGATCTATCCCAGATTACAAAATGAGTCATCTGGATTCTAATAAATCTATGTCAGCATCTATGTTTCTTTGTACAACAAAAGTACTAAAGGGACGTCCCTCAAAGATACGCCGGTTGCGTTCCCTCCAGACATGCCAAACCACCGCACCAAACATTATTCTCAGACGGCGATAGCCTCTCCCCTTTCCCATTTTGAGCTTTAATATCATTCAATACTGTAGCTAGCTCTCTACAATGAACATCGGTTTGTCCCAATTACGTCTGTGCGCACTCCATATCTCCCAACTGACATCACAGGCAAAGAACAGATGATCCCTGCTCTTATCATGATTACCGCATAAACAACACTTCATGTCCTCACAGTGGATGCCAAAATTGCTCAACCTGTCTTGGGTAAGTGGTCGCTTCCTGATCACTTTGTATAACCACAACGACATTTTGACTGCAACCCCTTTGGTCCAAACCACCTCCGCCCAATCAACCTCCTCATGATCGGTCCGTATCTGATTCATGGTTGTACTGAACTTGAAAGTGTCTTTCTCCATGTCTGCCCAGGTCCAGTAATCCTCCATCGCTTGTCTATCAATCTCCACTGTCCGGATATCTTCTGCATGGGCTGCCTCTATCAAATGGCCCTGGATCTTCCACTCTCCTTCCTGGATAAGGCTGCTAAACATATTCGTGGAGCCCATCAGCTCATAAACATGCCATCCCTCCCTCTTAATAAGGTTAGTGTGCCCAATCCAGAGGTCATGCCAAATGCTTGTTTGGGCCCCAGACCCTATGACTCTCGTCAATTTACCCTTACCCTTTCTTCTCGTCCTCAGCAAAGCTTTAACGGTGACCGAGAAGTTATTGCTATTGGCTGACCAGAAGTCCCCCTTCGGAAAGTATCTTCCCTTGATCCATTCGGCCCATAGAGACTTACCATTGATGAATCTCCAGAACAATTTGAGATATACAGTTTTTCAGAGGAGACCCAAAGATCGCAGACCAACTCCACCTTCCTTTTTAGGCCGACACAACTCTTCCCAACTAATTGCGTGTATGCCTCCTTTCCACAAGAAGTCTGCACAGATGCTTTCAATTTTCTTCATCGTATCCTTGGGCAGCATAATAGCCTGAGCCAGAAAAGTGCAACCGCTTCAATTACGGCTTTAATAAGTTCAATCCTCCCTCCAAAAGACAGCATCTGCGCCTGCCATCCCTCTAATCTCGATTGTGTGTAATTGAGAAAACCTTCACACTCCGCGTTAGCAGTATAGTTGATTGAGAGTGGAAGACCCAAGTATCTCACCGGAAGCATTCCTTCCATTATGCCCATCTTGGCCAGCCATGCCTCTTTATTCTCACAAATACGGTTCAGGAACATTTGGCTCTTGTTCTTTTACAAATCCGACCATTTTTTCATAGTATCGAATATACGCTTAAGAGTGTCCAAGCATCTGTCAGACGGCTCTACGAATACCAGAAGGTCATCAGCATAAATTAGATGGGACACCACAGTGTTGACCTTCTGAAATATAGGAGTAATCAATATGTCCATAGTCGCATCATCTAAAAGACAAGTGAGGAATTCCATTACCATAACAAAGAGATAGGGAGAGAGGGGGTCTCATTGTCTCATGCCTCTGCTGTTTCCGAAAAATCTCCCCGACTAGCCCCTAATCATAATCGAGAAAGATGAAGAGCAAACACACTCCCTCACCCTGTCCACCCACCATCTGTCAAAACCCATGCAAATCATGATGTGGCAAAGAAAGTCCTGGTTTACCATATCGTAAGCTTTTCTGAGGTCCAACTTAAGACAATATTTGTTACCTCCCTGTTTGTTGAAATCCCTAACAAGTTCATGAGCCAGCAGACAATTCTCCGAGATGGAGCGCCCTTTGATGAAAATTGTCTGATTAGGGGAGATAAGCTCTTTCATAACATCCCTCATCCGGTCACATATCAGGTGGATTGAGCTCCTTCAGCATGCAATTGGCCTCCAGTTGAGTCGCACCCTCCACCTTAGCTATTAATACCACAAACGTGTTGAGCTCCTTCAGCAGTTTACCAGAGTGAAAAAAAACTCTCTCACCACATCCATGACGTAGACCTGAATCATCTCCCAGTGATTTTTAAAGAAGGCCGCCCCAAAGCCATTCGGTCCTGGCGATTTGGTAGGGTCTGCACTACTAACAATAGAATATATCTCTTCCCTATGCAGTTAATAACGGTTTTTCATGATAACGGTCCAGTAGAGTTATAAATATATCACCGATATATCGGTCTTATAACGGTAAATATCGGTTTGCATTTTTAACACAATTTTTATATATGAACAATACACTTAATAGTTTTCTATTATAAAATATGCAGAAAGTATACATATCGTTGAAAAATCCAAGAGATCCAAGAGATCCAAGATAAAGGAGATCACTTGAGAAACTACATCTCTGAATAAGTTTGATGCATGAAGATTTTGATGGCACAAGATGTAATCTCCATTCTCCATTGATGTGAATGTCATATCATTCAATATCGATTTTTCTGTAGCAAAACCAGAATGTCATATCATTCAATATCGATTTTTCTGTAGCAAAACCAAAACCGTGAGAAATCTGTTTTTTTGTAAACCGATATTTCGAAAAATATCGGCCATATCGACCGATAATATCGGTTCTGATATTTTACCGATATTTCTGCAAAAAAATATCAGTCCAGGACCGATACCATTATATATCGGTTATATAACCAAAATATAACCGTTTTTGACTGCTTAGTCTCTTCCATCGACACCGTTGTCCGTAAAACATCATTACCTCGCTGAGAGACCATCCTCTTAAAATCAAAGTGTGAAAAGTCGTTCGGGTAGGAGATATGGTTGTAGAGGTCCCGGAAATACCGCACCGCCTCATTCCGAATACCCTTATCTCCAGTAATGAGAAGTCCATCAGGATCAAGAACTCCGTGTATGGTATTCCGACTCGGTCTAGCCTTGGCAGTAGTATAGAAGAGTTTAGAACACCTATCTCAATCTCTGAGCCAACTGTATTTAGCTCTTTGTCTGATAGTTTCCTTTCCTGCTTACACTTGTGTATTCAGTATACAATACTGCAAGATTTGCATGGGATGCTACTAGTTTTGTCTATCGTCAGTATTTAATGCTCACGAACTAATGAAGCTCATCTCCAGAGAAACATATAATTATTGCATGAAATCGGAGCACTAGATGCTCATCATCTTTACTTGAAGAGCCTTTACATAAAGAATAAGAGGATGACGATAATGTTGGTACAAATGGAAAATTGTAGCTACCACTTATATTCAAGATCTAGAAAAAAGGCATAAAGTTGTTTTACTCCTAGAAAGCACAGACGCTCAAAAAATCAGTTCGGTTTCCATGTCGCATCGTGTCAGACATGGCAAGGAAAACTTAAAATGCACTAGGTCACGCCAAAATAGGTGCCGTGTCCGTGTCAGCATGTTCGTATCATGTCCATGCAACATGGAACACATGTATTTCGTGTCGGCACGTACCAAACACAACAGGGACACTCCAAAATACACCAGGACGCGCCAAAATCGGTCCCGCGTCCGTACCACTGTGTCCGAATCGTGTCCTACTATCAATCATACCAAAAATCCACAACTAGCACATAGTTTCAACAAGCACGAGCAATTCAAACCCTAGGAATCGGATTCTCGGATCCGGATCCAGATCCGACACACCCGGACACGGATCCAGATCCGAATTCGCGTCGGATGTAAAAAAAAAAAAAAATCCAAGAAGGAGAAGCTAGATTACCGGTTTCTGGTCGCCGCTCGCCGACGGTCTAGCCGCTGAAGACATTGTTGTCAGTTTTTCGGAAGCAGAGGAATGGAAGGGAAGTGAGTGAGAGAGGGGGGAAGAAGAAACCCTAGCTAGCTATCCGGAGTTGGAGAACAAATGGTCGGATCTGGTTTGGGCCGGTTCATATGGGCTTAGTTTTGTTATGTTGTTTGTTCTTTTCCAATTTGGGAGGTTAAGCTTAAATCTTTAATTCAAGTTTAAAATGTGTAAGCACAATTCAACCGTTGTCCTCATCACCTATAGATTGAATAAAATAAGTATATATTTAATATTATAACATGAACCATAATATATTATAATATACATAAAAAAAGTATATTGCTGTGTAACATGACTATTATATCTTTAAAAAGAAATCTTGCGCACGTATTTCAATCACCGCATTTCGCCGATAATTATTTCTGTGTTGTTTTCTATTTGGGTATCACAATTTTATTTTTTTTGTTCTTTGTTAACAATAATTAATAGCCTTTGAAAAAGGTTAGGACGACATAATTTATTGTTTAGATTCTTTTAAGAATTTTTTTACTTTATTCTACTTAATAATATAATTTTATACCTACATTTTATCTTTTTTTGTTTATTAGACTTATATTCCACTTTTTATCATAAAAAATATTTAACGGCAGTTTTTGTGACAAAATAATTTTTTTTCATGACAAAAAGTGTAATATAAATCTAATAAACAAAAAAGTATGGAATGTAAGTCTAAAATTATATTATTAAGTGTGACTAAACTTTAAAAAAAAATTTAAACATAAATGACATACAATTTAATATAATAATATTATGTTAATACTCAACATATAATTATTGCTTCATATTTATTACCTAGCAGTCAATCTTATTCAAAAGTACCTTAGTCGTCTCTTTTAATTTTTTATTTTTATTTTTTATTTTTTTACTTCTACCATCATTAATCAGAAGGAATAATCTCTTTCCACGTGGAATCAAATACACTTACTCATGATGTGTTATGTCTTCATCTACTAGCCACTGACTATTTTAATTAATAACTCTTGAATAAGGACATATTTGGAAGAAAAAATGTCATAATTTTTTAGGGTACCGTTATTAACACTCCTAAAATGTCATCATACAGTCCTCTTTAAAATTCTATCATTCAAATTTTAAAGTTGTCATTGTATTAGGTACAGGATGACATTTTATGAGTGTCAATAATAACATCATAAGAAACCGTTATTGACACTTCTAAAATGTCACCAGTCCATGCATTCACAAATTAATATCAGATTTAATGTAGGAACAGATTTAAAATTTGAATGATATAAAATTAAAAATGAGTGCAAAATGACATTTTAGGAGTGTCAATAACGACATTTTTTTATTATTATATAGTAGTATAAATAATTATTTTATTGGATTTGTATTTCCAAAACAAAATTAAATTCCCACAAAGTGTTTGGTTGGCTGTAATTGGTGTTATAGCATTTACAACCCTTCTGGTGTTTTTGTAAATGGTATCATTACTGCTGCAACTTTTTACAGCTTTTGTTACAACTGAAATGGTTGCTACACCAGTTTACAGCAGCAAACGCTGCAAAAGATATCTACTTATAGGCATCAAACAAGTCCTAAGATCCAATTTTGTGTGCATATTGTACTTGATCCCTTTTAAATATGAATATGGACAGACGACAATATTTCGAAACCTATACCAGAGTCTAAAAAATGTATGATATAATTAACCTTATTAATTATACATTGGGAAAAAAAATTCCCGTAAAAAGCTTAATTAAGAATTCAAGGAACATTATAATGTTATATAAAAGATTTTTAAAATTTTGTAAGTACATAAACAAACAAAAACTAGAATTGATCCGCCCATCAGGGGTTGGTCAACGTTAGGGTTAATGGAATCTTGAATGCAGTATGTATTCACATTTCAAAATCTAAATAACTATCATTCTAGTAGACTTGTAATCCTTCAAATATGAGTATCTAGGCGACTCAATTTTAACTTTTAGACATTTATCAACCCTTCCCGATATCTAACAGCTGGCCAACATATTGGCACCCCCTCCTTTCCTTCACCCATCAGCTCTTCTCATTCACGTTAAAACTGAAGAATGATTTTTTTTTTTTTTTTTTTTGCTCAAAATCGATTTCTTAAAGCCTTTTCCCTTGCTTGAATGTTGATTTTTTTGAGATAAACTGTATTGTTTTTTAACTTCCATGTAACATGGTACATTCTTTTACAATGAGAAGGGCCAATGGCCAAGCTATCAAATCAAAAAGAAAAAAAAAAAGAAAAAGGAAAAGAAAAAAGAAAAAAGAAAAAGATAATTAATCTTTGAAATCTAAACTGAAATCTCTCATTTACTGGCTAACAACTTTTTTGACTGCATTCCTTTGAGCGTCCGTTAGATTCTGATCAAACCAGTTGGAACAAAAGTTAGCAACTTTACGGTGAGCAGCAATTGTTTCAAAGAACAGGAAACTGGAAACATTGGATTATTAACCTGGCAAAGATAGTCGAAAAGTGATACGTCGCTTTTTGATAAGTCAACAAAAAAATTCTTGAGAAAAACATGCAGCTTCATCTGCAAAAATATTATGTATTATTATATCAAGGATAGAGCATATTGCAATAATTCAGATTCCCATGAGAGTAAAGATGTTTCATCAGGTAAACCTCATTAATTGGATCAACTTTCATAAGGTCATCTTCATAATTATCATCATCGCTCTTGAAAGTTCAAAGAGGGGGAAAAAAGGACAAAAGAAGAGAATCAGTCCACCATTCTTCAATATTTGGAAGCAAATAAACAAGAGAAACATGATCAAGGTCTTTACTGCCATCTCACCTCATTGAAGACCTTTGCCATTGCATCTAGATGCTCTACTGACGGGTTAAGATTGGAAGGGACACTTGATGAATATAATATATCTTGTGGAACTCCAACGCCATTATCGCTTTCTGAAACTTCTTCCCAATCACTATCCTGTTATGAAATTAGAGCAGCGAGAACTAAGTAGAAGTTTCATAGTAGTCCCATATAAGAGGCTAAGTCCAGTAGTCTATACCTCTTCATCATTATCCAGAACTTGCTCTTGAATCTCTACTAAAGAATCAGATAACAATAAAAAGATCTGCAGGATTCATAAATAATATCATATTCAGATCCAATTTAATAGAAAGAATTTATCAATTCAGAATAGTCACAACAATAGCAGGTCTTGAGTAATCAATGGCCTGCTAAAACGGAAAGTACTATAGTTATTCACTAGGTTTGAGTCAAATGTAGTTTTATGTATAACTAGTACATATGCACGTGCTTTGCACGTATCTTGGAGTGGATGATTTTGATGAATTGGTTTAACTCTGCTGTTTTTAATTATATAGGTTAAGAGTTCAACTCTTCGATTATTTGATAATAGCTTAGAAAACTTAGCAAGTAGCATGAACTCTTCGATTTCTATAATATATTAATACATATCTTAAATGGTTGTCATTAGAATTTATTGTAGATATTATTTTTAATTAGTAAATATATTAAAGGGCATTTTTGGAAAAAAAAACTTACACGGTGAAGCCTACTTTTCTCAATAGATAGTAGAATAGATTAGTAAATATATTGAAGGGCATTTTTGGAAAAAAACTTACACGGTGAAGGCTACTTTTCTCATTATATAGTAGAATAGATAAGCAGCCATAGATAGGGGTGAATATTCGGTTTATTCGGTTTCAACCGAACCGAAATAGTCTAAACCGAAATTCTAAAAATCTAAAACGAAACCGAACCAAACCAAACCAAATAAGCTATTTGGTTTATTCGGTTGGACTGTTGTTATTATTTAATAGATTGGACCCAAAGTAGGAATCGTGGTTAAATTATATTAAAAGTTATAATATTATACACACATTTATTGTATTTCAAAGTTCGGCTTCAAAACATATACATAAAATTGTTGTTTTCAAAATATACACATTTTTAATCACAGAATATGCATAGAATTAGAGTATTTATATATTTGCATAAATCTTATTCGGTTTCCGGTTTCGAAACCCAAAACCGAAACTGTATAAAAAAATTTAGCATTTTCAAAACCGACACCGAACCGAAATTTTTTCAAACCGAACCGAATCTCTTATTCGGTCGGTTTTCGGTCCAAAAGCGAATAATGCTCACCCCTAGCTCACCCCTAGTCATAGATGTTACGCCAGGTTAATGGTATGAGCAGTTTACTATCAGCTATCAGCAGTTATCTTGAATGCTTGTATAGTTTTCTTAGGCGTCGATAAGCAATCCTCTGAAGTGTGCAGTGTTACGTCTGTTTTGTTACTACATCTCTCGTGAGACGGTCTCTTTTTTCCAATCATCGAAGTCTTATTAGTGGAAGCCTGATATGAAAAAACATAAAAGAAAAAAAGAAGTATGCATCTACAATTAGCTAGATAAAGAAAGAGCCAACAATTCTGAAGCAAAAGATTGCTGATTTCATTCGTCTCTCGAATGGATTGGCATGTACCAGCATTATATTTATTTTATGTTTTGCAATCAGACAGTAGGAATAAACCCCCCTGCGTTAATAGTAATTAAGGAAACAAGTCCCAATTACAAAAAGAGATCTATGAGAACGCAATCATATACCAGCTTTGAAGCTCAACATATTTCATACCTTCGCAGGAAGTGGAATGACAGTCCACTGATCTGGGGCCAATTTTGCTTTCGAACGAGTTGTTATACCTGTGTTAGACTGAATGCAAAAGTAGGTAAGATCAAAGAAGATGTAGGAAAGCCTCTCACAAGGATAAAGCACCAACTGACCTTAATAAGATGACCTTGGACATTAATCTTTGCCAACTCCAGATGACGCGTGGCAAGCAGAAGAGCCAGTGCTGAGGTTGTAACCTTAATCTGATAGGCTCCCTGAATTTCACCTAAAGTCAATTCTAGAATGTTAGCCATCCAGTTAACTAGGATGAAGAAAATATAAGAAACAAACTCAGTATTTGGTATCAAGGTAGTCAAAGACGCAAGGCGCACTCAAGGCACAAAGGGTCCATACCGCCCGAGGCGCAAGGCACACTTAAGGCGCGCGTCCGAGTGAGACGAGGCACAAAAATAATATAAATATATATATATACACACTTCAAAACCAAGCAAAAGGCTACAATAGCATGATCCTTAATATAAGTATATGTAATATCCAGTATATAAGAGAAAAAATATATTGTGATCTTACTCATTGAACAATGCATTAAATCATTCCCATCAAGTTTTGGCAGTCTACAAGTAGGTAAAAGCAGGACATACTCCCAAGAAGGATATTACATATGCATGCAAGACATACTCCAAACAAGACATACTCCCAAGCAGGAAAAAGATATTGTGATCTTACTCATTGATCAGTGCATGCATATTTAAGCATTCAATAGAAAATATGTTAACAGGTTCAACGAAAAGAAGGTATGGTTAGTAAACAGTACCATTTATTGGCTTGAACATGTAAAAAGCAGGACATATTCCCAAATATGAACTAAAGAAGGCAGTCTACAAGCAAAAAATTATCAAGGACGCCTTACTTCGTGCGCCTCGTCCATCACACCTCGCCTAGACACTAGTGAGGCGCTCTCCCTGCGTCTAGGGTCAAGGCGCGTCTTTGACTACATCGTTTGGTATTTTCTTGAAAGTATATACTTAAGCTACATTCAACCAGATCATACAATGAAATAAAAACCTGTAGGAAACCGAGGGCAAAACAATGACAAATTATTCGGCTAATTGTAGAATTGGAATAATTGTTAACTTTTATTGATGAAAAGACTACATATATATATAAGAGACTAACCCCTCTATTACTCTACCCGATGTGGGACTAAAGCCCATTACTAATATAATACTTAACACTCTCCCTCAAGCTGGAGCATAGATGCCAATCATGCCCCAGCTTGTTACACAAAAATTGCACCCGAATACCCAAAAAAGATTTCGTGAAGATATCGGCTATCTGATCGCCGGTCCTCACGTGATAAAATTTTATCATCCCCTTTTTATACTCATCATGAACGAAGTGGACATCAATTTCAATATGCTTCGTCCTTTCATGAAATACATGATTTGTAGTAATATGGATAACAGATTGGTTATCACACCACATATCTGCTGCTTTTGATCATGCTTCTTCTTCCAGCTCTTGTAGAAGATGCTGCAGATATAACACTTCTGTCGTACCATGAACAATGACTCGATATTCTGCTTCTGAACTTGACCGTGCTATCACACTCTGCTTCTTGCTCTTCCACGATACCAAATTTCCGCCAATAAATATCGAGTAGCCAGATGTAGACCGTCTATCCGTCAAGCTTGTACCCCAATCAGCATCGGTAAAGAAATCAACATGAGTATGTCCATGATTCTCCATCCGAATTTCTTTTCCTGGATTCTGGACTAAATAGCGCAAAATTTTGTGGACTGCATGCCAGTGTGAAACTCGTGGAGAAGCCATAAATCTACTTGCAACGCTTACGGTGAAAGAAATGTCTGGGCGAGTCATGACTGCCAAGTAGTTGAGTTACTGATCTGGATTGGTCATCAGGACCCCCTCGTCTGGGAGTAACTTTGCCCCTGGATCCATGGCGAGGTTGCTCCCTTGGCTTGCATCATTCCTGCATCATTTAGTATGTTCAGCACATACTTCCTTTGAGATATTACAATGTCCCGCTTACCCCGTGTGACTTCAATGCCCAAGAAGTAGTTCAGCGATCCCCCATATCCTTGGTCTGAAATTCTTCCAGAAACTTCTTCAGTCTTGTAATACCCTGGTTGTCGTCTCCCGTGATTACAATATCGTCAATATAGATCCAAGTAGTATCCTTCCAGATGATGTCTGTCAGTAGAATATCGAATGGTCCTTCTTTGATTGACCCATGCCAAATTGTGTAACATGTGTAAATCGACCAAACCACGCACGAGGTGATTGTTTGAGACCGTAGAGTGCCTTCCGCAGATGACACACTTTACCCTCCCTTGCAACGAATCCGGAAGGTTGCACCACATGCACTTCTTCAATATTTTCGTGAAGAAATGCATTCTTGATATCCAGCTGCAGCAATGGCCAGTCATAGCGAACAGCTAAGGCCAAGAGTACACGCACCGATGTCATCCTGACAACTGGAGAGGTCTCAAAATAATCCTCACCATAGGTCTGAGAATAGCCTTTAGCTACGAGACGAACCTTTAGGCGATCAAGAGTGCAATCTGCTTTCACCTTGATCGTGAACACTCATTTGTAACCTACTGTCTGTTTACCAGTAGATAAATCTACCAAGTCCCAAGTATGGTTCTCCCGAAGTGGCTTTCATTTCCTCTTCCATAGCAGCACGCCAGCCGGAATGTTTGAGACCCTCCTCGGCAGAATTAGAAATCCGAATCCCATCAATAGTAGCTATCAAGGACTGAGTGTGGCTCGCAAGCCCTTTGTAGTTTTCAACATACAAAAGATGATCACGACAGGCACGACGAGGTCAAGCCGGTAGAACAGGCGGAGGTGAACCAGTGGAGCTAGAGGAGGATGATGGTTCAGTGACTGTAGGCGGAGGCACCATCTGCGACTCTCGTTCGGACGACAGTTGTGCTGACTGAACCGGTGTCTGCGGACCGTCGGACCGGAATACTAGCTCGGTAGGGGAGGGCACCCTTACGGGGGACTGTTGTATTTGAACAAGAAACAACAAGAAATCTTCTGGGTAAACTTGGAATACTAGACCTGAAGTTTGTGAAAGTGGAGGAAACTCTATTTCAACGAAGGTAGCATCCCGTGAGAAAAAAATACTTTTTCAAGACGGAAAAAAATACCGATACCCTTTCTGATCCTTAGGATACCCAAGAAAAACATATTGAATTGCCTTAGGATCTAATTTAGAAAGTCGGTCGGGTATCCCGAACTTAACACAAGCAACCAAAAATTTTGAAAGGTAAAGGAAACGTCTCTCGTTCGGGATATAATCGAGAAAAGGGAGTAGCACCACTGAATAAGGATGATGTCATGCGACAAATAAGATAACAAGTTGTAAGTACCGCATTCGACCAAAATCTTTTAGGAGTGCGTGCCTGAAACATAAGAGCACGCGTTGTTTCCAAGAGATGACGATTCTTTCGTTCAGCCACATCATTCTGTTGTGGTGTGTAAGGACAGAAAGTTTGGTGGATGAAACCATTTCGAGAGGTGCGAGTTGAACTCACGAGACATATACTCACGACTATTGTCACTTCGAAGACATTTAATCGGGACACCAAATTGTGTTTTGATCTCTGCATAAAAATTGTACCAAATTTCAAATAGTTCGAAGCAATTTTTCATCAGATAGACAAACGTGACACGTGAGTAGTCATCAACACAGGTAACAAAGCACTCAAAAAAATTCATCATCAATTCAACCAGACATGGTCCCCATATACCCATATATCAGAATGCACAAACTCGAAAGGAGCGAATGCAGATTTATTTTAATTTACCGGATAGGGAACCCGATAATGTTTAGCTAACCGACACGATTCATAGTGAAAAGAGGCGGAAATATCTAAAGATGGGTACATTTTCTTGAGAGCTTGGATAGATGGATGGCCTAACTGACAGTGTAGCTCGAAGGTATCGAGATTCATGCAAACACAGGCAACAGAAGAAGATGCATCAAACAGGTACAAGCCTCCGGCCACATGCCCCCTACCGACAGTCTTTCCAGTCTTTAGGTCCTGAAAACACAACCATCAGAAAAAAAATGTTACCGAGCAATGCATGTCACGAGTAAGCCGACTAACCGAAAGTAAACTAAATAGGTTTCCAGGTGTATGTAAGACAGAATTGAGTAACAGTCCTGAAGAAAGACGAGCACTTCCTCTGCCTCGGACTGTCAGGGAACCACTATTGGCAACAGTAATATCAGACATACTACCCACCGATACATAATCGTGTATCATACCTGCGTCACCTGTCATGTGAGCAGATTCACCAGTCAATTATCCATTGCTTTGATTTTACCACACACGCTGCTGAGTACCCAGCTGTGGACATAGAAGTCGAAGCTTCACCATGACGCTGAGTTTGGAAGTCAATAAATTCTGTGTATGTCTCTGCATTAATATGCACGGAACGCCCTTCTTCATCAGAAGCATCGGATGTATTGGCGGCAGAAACTTTAGGACACTGTCATTGAAAATGGCCTTGCAGACCACAGTTGAAGCATGTACACGGTCTTCCTCCATCACGATTGCTATTGCCTCGTCCACCATCACGACCAACATTCCAGCCACCACGACGTCCTCCGACCATCACAGATAGGACACGATAGTAAGCTTCCATCAGAGACGGGACATCAGATCCAGCTCAAGGTGTATAATGGACCGGGCGGCCAGGAACCCGATCCGGTCAACGACCCGGACCGGCTCGGCCCACCCCCTCCGTAGGTCCGGGATGGGTCGGCAAAATCGGCCCGTAAGCCCGGGCGTGCAACGCTGCGGGTCCGGGCCAGTTAACGGTCAGGCCGGGCCGGTTTGTTATATATATATATATATATATATATATATAATTTTTAAATAAATTATAATTTTCTATTTATTATATACATAATATATTATATAACTTACATTATATATAATATATATATAATAAAATAAAAAATCGAACCGGCCCGGACCCAGCCCGGTCGACCCGAACCACCAGCCATCGGGTCATGGGCTCGGGTTGGGTCGGCCTTCAGCGCCTATGGGCCGGGCCGGCCCTGACCGGTCCACACCTGGGTTTGAAACCGGACCGGCCCGAATTCGGTCAAAATTGGTTAAACTATGCCTCGGGCCGGCCCGGCCCATTACACACCTTGAGATCAAGCAATGATCTGAGAGCGAGCTGAGTCCGCATCAGGACGGAGAGGCAAGATATGCCATGACATGAAGCTGCTCACGTTGAGCCCTACCTTCATTGATATCCGTTGTGAGGGGTAATACGCGGTCGACCTCATCAGTCATAGCCTTAAAGGCCAGGAAGTAGTCCTTATGAGATTTGTCTCTCTGATTTGCTCGGTATACCCCTACGACCGAGTCATAGATACGAGACAAATTATGTTTTCCATCAAACGCCGCCGCCAGGACCTCCCATAATTCCTTTACGGAATCTGTATTCTGAACCATATCTTTCACAGATGGTTCCATTGAACTCATCAACTGTGTAAACAGTCGACTGTCATCTCTCTCACAGCTCAAATATGGGATCAAGTTCTGTTGGGGGATTGTCAGTTAGATGTTTGGACAACCGCATTCCCCTAAGCTTCTCGACCTTCTTTCGCCATGTCCAGTAGCCCTTTGGTCTATCCAACCGTCGATCGACAAGTCGAATCGAGAAAATTGTCATGACAGTGCCTGTTGGTCCCGCCATTGCGTTTCCGACACTAGTGTCTGTAGCACTGTTATTCGCGTCAGTGTCTGTCATCTTTCAGTAATCCGGATTCAACTGTCGGTATGATCTTTCCAACTTGATAATCACATTAATTCTGCCAATGCGCTAGAAACGTGGCCAGCACCGACACGCTCATAGGAAACATGGAGTGAATGTGGATCACACACGTCAGGACAGAGGCAATCCATGTTACTCTCTGTAAGATCCCGATGTGAAGATCAAGTAAGTAAAGAAACAAAGATTCACGCAAAACAAACCACTTGTCTGCTCTTTGTTAGATTCCTGAAGCTGAGAATCTCAAATCCTTTTTTTTTGAAGTGGAAAGACGGCTAGGGTTTAGGGTAGATGGCGGCTGGGTTAGGGTTTATGGACATGTTAGGGTTAGAATTTGGGATAGGTGACGGCTAGGAGGGGGCAGCGGGTAGGAAGGGGGGGGGAGGGTTCTGGAGGGCGGGGGGGAGGCGGGGAAAGGTGGGGGGAGAGGCTAACACCTCTCTTTATTACTCTACCTAATGTAGGACTAAAATCCATTACTAATATAATACTTAACACTAATAATAGACTGGTATTGCATATTGATGCAGAAATGGAATGAACTATTAGGCATATTGATGCAGCCCTGGCCTATATGTAGCGACCAGATTGCACCAAAACATGCCGCAAGTAGTCTTACGGGCAGGGCACGCTAAAACCGACATAACTTCCTCATACGATGTCCGTTTTCATCACTCCATGTGGTGTTTCGAAGCTAACAACGAAACCTAAAAGTGGGCCAGAGGGTCAAATGCCCTACTCAAATTTACATTTTTGAATCCAAAATAAACTATTCCAGGCCCCAAAATGTCAGAACAAGAGAAGTTTTTTTTTTCAGTAGTTTTTTCAAAAAATGATTTGATATAGCAAAGCAAATCAGATGTATTGCAGGGTTGTGATGATATCAAATCATGCAATTTGTTACAGTTTCTATTTATGGTTATTGTATTTCCCTTTCTGCCAGAATTGAACCTCATTAAAGGACTCAATCATGAATGATAAAGTAGCGAATATTTTGAGAAGTTATTGGTCGTGTGCCCTAAAGTTTAGGTTGTGTGCCTCCTTGTTCCAATCTCTACCTTCCTCGTCATTTTGGTATCAGAGCAAATACGATCAATCCGCGAGCGATACCTTCTGAAGTTCCAGATGCCACCACGTCGAGACAGGTTTGGTGGGCGTTGACTAGGAAACTGTTGACGATGATAATGGTTCCCAACATGAATGGTATCTTCGTGACTTGGAGAAAGATGAGTTACGAAGGAGAATTGAAGAGCTGACATGAACTTCGTGCGTCTTGTGCTCGAGAGACGCGATCCGAACACTTGGAGTCTGACTCTGAGGCAGAGAACCCTTTCGGTCGTTTTCCTCAAAGAGGTCCAGAACGCGGACCAGATCATTTATGGGATCGCATCAAGGTGGATCTTCTAGCGTACCAGTGACTGCAACAACTACGCCAAGGAATTACTCTGTAGACACTTATACAGAAGAGTTCGACTTGTTGATTGCCTGCAATGATTTAACGGAGATGAATTAGCAATTGGTGGCCAGCTATCTCGGAGGCCTCCAGCAATCGATTCAGGATGCACTGCTACTGCATCCTCTGTACACCCTCTCCATGGCGTCTCAACAGACTTTGTTGGTAGAGAAACAACAGTCTCAAAGTCGATCGAGGTCAAAATTTCATGGGGATAACTAAAATCCATCATTATCAAACACGACAGGACAAGCCAGAATGTTGTTGCCCTATCTAATGCTCCTGTGGTGACTAGAAGCACCCCACCAACCTCCGCTGCGGGCACCAATACTCCTTGCTACAACTGTCAAGAGCATGGTCATCATGCGAGAGAATGCACGAACCCACCCAATCGCACAAACAGATCAAAGAACCTTCTGATTGAAGATGATTAATAACCCATGTACGATGAGATAAGGTATAAGGAGGAAACATTGCTAGAAGGTGATGGGTCACGTGTGCGCTTGTCATCCAAAGCACTCTTTTGACACCTCGACAGGAAGATCCAGAAGACTGGTTGCGTAACAACGTTTTTCGCACAACTTGCACCATCAGAGATAGGGTCCATATTGTGATAATCGATGGAGGAAGCTGTGAGAACATCATCTCTACTGGTTTGAAGACTGACAAGCACCCTTGGCCTTACAAACTGACATGGCTCAAGAGGGACAACGAGGTAATGGTGGAATCACGTTGTTTTGTTGCCTCTTCTATTAGAAACAAGTAGTTTGGCAAAACATGGTGTGACGTAGTCGCTATCGATGCATGCCTATTGGGACGACTGTAGCAGTATGATCTGAAGACGATACACGATGGCTCCAAGGAACTCCCGTACTTTCTAGAAGGACGGAAAAAGTTTGTTCTCCTTCCCATGAAAGGAGGGGTCGAGTCCTAACCTAAGGCAGAATCCGCAAAAGACAGAGCCTCCTTTCGATTGAACCTTTCGACAAAGCGGCACAAGAAACTAGAGTTGTCTATACCTTGGTAACATTGGAGATTGCTACAGAAGGTCCATTTATCCCATATGTAGTTAGATCTCTACTGGAGGAATGTGTTGATGTGCTCCTAGCAAACCTACCCGTGGGCTTCCACCTCTGAGAGGAATCCAGCACCACATCAACCTTGTTCCTGGAGCAAGACTTCCTAATAGATTATCATATCACATGAGGCCGAACGAGCACCAAGAACTAAAGAGACAAGTGACAGAGTTGTTGGAGAAGGGGTTCTTACGTCCCAGCATGAGCTCGTGCACAGTACCAGCCTTGCTCACGCCTAAGAAGGATGGAACTTGGCGAATGTGCATCGACGGTCGAGTGATCAACAAAATCACCATGAGATATCGCTTCCCAATACCTCGACTAAACGACATGCTGGGCCAACTTTTCGGGGTGGGCTAAGGTATTTTCAAAGATCGACTTGAAGAGTGGATATCATATCCGTCCTGGTGACGGGGATTCAAACAGCCGACCCAAAAAATTTGGGATTAAGGCTTTTTTGTTGTTGTTGTTGTTGTTGTCGTCGTAATATCTTACTAAGGCCAAATATACGGTATATTTTCTGGGACAGCAAGTTAAGCTACTCAACCTCTAGTAGAAACCCTTCAAGTTCCTCGGGACCTGGAAAGACTTCTGAAGACAAAGTGAGATTATAACACTTGCTACAAGGAGTCATTCATCTTTATAGCACAACAAATAAGACGACAATAACAACCACCACAAATCCTTTGTCACAAATAAGACCAAGAGCTGAAAGGAATGTCTTTCCCACAAGCACAGATAAACCATCATCAACACAATTATCAAGATACGGTTGTAATCATTCGTGAACAGTCAAAATGCAATAGAAAGTAGACTCAGAAATCAGACATTTCAGTAGATATGCTTACCTTGTATTTTAGTCCATTCTGACAAGACATAAGAGAGTGAATTTTCATGGTCTTTAGCAGGCAGAGTAAGCAACAAGTTAATGAACTGGTCAACACCAGGGGAGCTGAGATGAACCTACATGCAAAACTAATAATATAATATTCCATATTGATTACTGAAAGAACAAACGGAAGCAGAAAAAAGGTACAAGCTCAACTGCAATTGTGTCAGTGTCCGTGTGTCCAAGCATGTTGTGGCAGAGAGCTTAGTTTGCAGACTAAAGAAGAAATAAACAACAGAGACTATGGTAATTGGGACCATCATGAAAAGAGTAACTTAAATTGGTGCAGATCATGGTGAAGTCACCTCCATCTTTATCAAACTTCTTCTGAAAGTTATATAGTGTAGCCACCGAATCTTGAAATTGTTCAAGTATTCATAGGAGGTGATCAGCTTTTTAAGTTGACTCAGCCCTATTATGATTCACGCTTCAACAAAAACAGAAATTTTATTTTTCATATTAACTCCAGATGGTGCAGAGAAGGGCTAGATTCTGAAATAAAATTGTGGGAGAAAATTTGGAATTTAAGGGTTCTAAAATTAGTACAATGAAAAAAAAAAAAAAGAGTATATGAAATTTAACTTCAACCAAGGGTCAACAAGAAATGAGGGAAGAGAACATATTATACCCGGAAGTGGTAGTATTTAGGATCAATCATTTATCATATGACTGGGAGCTTAAGAAAAAAGTGACTTGTAAAATTAAAACACGATGATTGAAATATAGTGCTTTTGGAGTATTTTGTTATTGTAGGACACCACCGAAGGCATAAGGAAAAAAAAATTCTAAAACAGATATGAGACCATCCATGATTTATGGATCGGAGTGTTGGGCACAAAAAGTCCAGAAAATGAGAGTAGCTTAACAAGAAAGCTAACATGGATGAGTAGTGATACACCTATGAGTGTCGTCCTGGAAAGTTAGAGATGCCACTATTTTGACAAGACGAAGGAAAATTGTCTTCAGTTGTTATGGACCAAGGTTCACAGTATCGGTATTGGACCCTTCCTATGAGCATCGGGATCAGCGGTATCAAAATTTTCGGATTGGAGTATCGAATTTTTTTGGTATCGGAAAACAAATAATAATTATTAAATTATTAAAATTTTAGAAACAATATTTTATACATTTAGGCATAATTTGAAGTATTTTTTGGATTGCTTTTAAGTAGTTTTAAAATTGAATGAAATAATATTCAACCTTGTTGATTGGTTTACCTGCGATAAGTAAGTTTTCTTTATTTACATTCCTTTACACCGTTACTTATTGGTGTTTTTCGTTCAATTTTTTATGTCGAATTGACTATGAAAAAGACCCCCAACGTCGGTATCGATCAATATCTGTAGTGGTCCATATCAGATCGGGACATGTCAAACCGTATCAGTATCGTATCGGTGTCGGATCAGTATCAGCCGATATTGTAACTTATTGTTTGGACATGTGCGACATAGACCAATAGAAGTATCAATTAGGAGCAGCGATAAGATATTACTAAAAGAAGCTGTTAGGATTAGGGGTAGACCTAAATGAACATGGATTGAAGATTTAAAGAAGGATATGTTTTATTTTTATAGATGATATGGCCCTTAAAAAGAGTTGAATGGAAGGAAAGGATTAAAATAGCCAACCTAAAATTTTGGGATAAAGTCTTTGTTGTTGTAGTTGCCTTCTCCAACTATACCTCTAGAACACTAACATATCAACGGCTGCAATTTGCACATAAGCTATTGATATCACAAATGTCTTAAGTTTTGTCCTTATATAAGCACATCAAGCAATATTTACGACAAGATGTCAATTGGGAATGACATTTCTTTTCATTCTTTGGCTAAATGTGTATAGAGATGAATTTCCCTATAATAAGTTGTATCATCTTACTCTCATCTAGACACTAGATAGTCTAGGGAAACTTGGAGGGTGCTCCTTGTAGTGCCTCGCACCCCATTAGGGAGCACTGTGGCATAGATCCTATCGGTATCGGGACAGATTGAATTAAGATCCTTCCTCTATTTGGATTAGCACTTCGGAATAAGGAGGGTTTTCTTTTGGAAGTTTATGGAAGGAACCCTTCATATAGCTTTATTGATTCTGGTAACGGTAGGGGCTTGAAAACATGAAGCCACTTAATTTCTATAAATATCGGCAAAGTTTTCATAAATTTCCTATATGAAATTTCTTTTTACCCCAATTCCAGTGGGGGCTTGACCCCCACACTATTATATTATTGTCCGCCCGTTGGTGCTGCAACATGTAAGCATAATATCTAATTAGTCTCTGCATACATCCATGCAAGTCCATTCAAAATTATAGGCTCCTTAAATGGGGCATACATAGAACTAAAGTGAATTAAATAATCAGATCACCCAACCCTGTATCCAAATTCAAGTGGAAAGGAGATACTTCTGCTTTAAATAGCTTATCTTCGAATTACATAATCAGCAAATGATAGTAAACTACAAAGCTGAAGTATCAATGAGGAAAATGGTCAATAACTAATCTACAAGATCGGAAGACAATATTGAATAAAAGGGTATTCTATAAGATATATTCAACGGAAAGCTATATCTAAAGCTAATGAAAAAGTAAATTCACAAATTGAAACACTCGGGAAGGAAATACCAGTCTAGCAAGGATGACAACCAGCGAACTTTTCAAGGCTGCTATTTGACATGATTGCATACGTCGCACAACAGCAGTGACAAGCTCGCGCATGTGAGGAGCCATTTGTGATGGTAAATGTAAAATAAGTTGTAAAACATAGCTCCCAACAAAGAGGGATCCAGAACTTTCAAGATCAGGATCCAGCAACCTGCAGGAAATAACTAAATACATAGTAAAGTGGATTCAAAGGTTGTTCTTATCAAGCCAGTATCCAATATTGAACCATACAAGTATATCACTATCTCCATATTATGCGTAGCAACCCATTACCATGAGGCTCACACTAATGCTAGGTAAAGGAAGTTAGATGTGAATGTAACCTTAAATCCTGTCTATGGATGGGCTGCTTTTACGATACTATGTAACTAAGATTAAGTTAGTTACCACTAGCAGATCTCTCTGTTGGATCATACAAGATTCAATCTGGTTACAGATTTGGTACGAAATTTCTTGGAGATATTAGGACCATATCATTAAGATTCCGCACCAGATATATAAGCAACATGAAATTGTACCAAATATAAAATTAACATGACAAGATCTTATAGGGCCAACAGTGGTATCTTCTAGGTAGCTTAGTTAACCTTAGCCCTTAGGGAGTATTAATTATTAAAGCCTAACCCATTGTGTTATGCATGCACATGTGTCATACTCCCATAGTTACACTGGTAGACAGTAAAACATTGACAAACCACCACCAAAACTGAAAGATCCACTCTAACAAATGCCCAATAATTATTCTGAAATAGTAAAAGGTAAAGGAATGTGTCAGCTTGGCACTGGCTTATATATTTCATAATATTAGTCATATGTACGTGTTTCAGTTATGCATTTGGGATTATATTGTGCCTTGCTGATGAATATAATTCCCTCCACTAAATCTTTACTTCTTCCAGTTTCAGCTCAGCTCTTATTCAATCTGAGAAAAATTGGAGGTTGCTCTTTAGCTACGTGAGATTAAATTACATGACCAACAAGTAGGCTTCCTAGTTACTACTTAGCAAATGCCTTCCAAGGTTTTACGGCAAGCGCTTCTACATGGAAATAAATTTTAATGGCGTTCATGGTGCTGAGGACCCTACGAAATTCATCACTTTTTGAGAATGTTAAAAAAAATGTGTACAATATTTTGGAGCTAGTTGCTCAATTGAAAGCTTTGCTCATCCATCAGCTTTTTTTCACATTTCCTAAAGCATGCGACTTGTTGACATATTATCTTTCAACCTATTGTGTCTTGTCTCTCAAGGTCCACAAGTAAAATTAGATAAGAGGAATAGTGTTTTGCAAAGCTTTAAAACAGTCATTGAAATTTCACAAGAACAGTAAAATATAATCCACGATGAGAATGTCATAGCTATAACCATGACAATCTTTTCAAATAATTTCTGGAAACATTCTTCTACAAGAAAGTGCCATTGTTTTACCTTCCAAAAGATAAGTTGTTTACATTCTACAAGTCTCGTGAGGAAGTTAGTTATGTATTTTTCAGCTTGGCGAATGTAGGACAAAAGATAAGTTGTTTACTTGATAAAATCCCAGTATTATCTTTTGTGCATCTCTAGATAGTACTGTTTGTTATTGACATTGTTCGTAAAACCTGAAGTTAAGATTATCAAAGAATATTGCTGCAAAAAAAGGGAAGAAAATAAGTAACCAAATAGTTTTCCTTACAGTTATACCTTGCTACCAAGTGAGAGTTTTTCTGGTCAAGCACTACTTTAAGATACTCAAGTTCTTAAGGAATTAAGGTTTAAGTGTAGTTCTCATGTACATCAACTGTGAGGTCACACAATTGCCTCAGGAACTCTCTCTTCTGATATGGTCATGTTTCAGTAATTGAAACGCCATGCTACCCTGACCATTCTATCAATTAACCATCTGAAGTTCAGTACTTGATCACCTTTCACCACCTCCTTTCATACTTGTGAAACTTGCACATTGGACTCTCAGCCTGACAGCATGTGCCACTAGCACATTGGGTTATCAGCTAGACAGCATGAACACCAAGGTTTCTACTTTCTAGACAAGGTTTAGTAACAGACTTTATATACCCATCTAAAACAAACATTGTATGTGAAAATTGAGCTGGAAATGCACAAGAAGTTAAACTTTTAAAGAAACATTGACATAGTCCATAATCAAAAGAACTGCAAAACATTATACTGAAGATAGATAAAAAATAAAAAATAAAAAAAGTAGGCTAAAAAGCATCTGTAAAAAACTACCTAGAAGCTGCATTGAGCAGACTTCTCATTGTAAAATCTGCATCACCACCCCAAGCAAGCAACTCTTGTCTTCCCCCGGATAAGAAAGCAGCCAAACATTCCGTTGCATTCTAAATTTCACGTGGCATAGCAGCAAAAAGTATGATTCAAGATAAAAGTACAAAATTAATGGATCCACAAAAAGCAAAAAAGAAAAAAAAAATGACCTGCATCTCTCCATGGTCATCACTTCTAAGGATAGCTTGGATGACAGAATTAAAGCAAACATCAAAAACAGAATGCAAAGAAAAGGACCTGCATCTCGCCATGGTCATCACTTCTAAGGATAACTTGGATGACAGAGTTAAAGCAAACATCAAAAACTGCTTTGGACAACATCAACAGGAGCATTCTGTAATTTTAGAAGTCTCATCAATATCTGACTAAAAGTGTGTTTTAATGAATGGGAAATATTCATGATTTACAGAAAGAACATGCTAAAAGAATGAGCTAGTTTGGTCTGCAATCAGTCAACATACTTTCAGAATCATTGTCAAGAGATCTAATGAACCAGCAACTAATCCATCAGGTTGCAGTAGCGGCTGATGCACAACAAAAAGTTAGTTTATATTCTGTAATATGAACTCTTTTTCAAATGTCCCTCTCATCATACCTTCTCTAATATAGGTCCAATAGCCGGTAAAATTCGTGAAACCAGAGGCCGTATACATCCAGGAGCATTTTTTATCGCCTGAAAAGAGAAGTCAGTTATTGAGTGATCTATGGGATGTCATGACAACTTCAATTGTTCGTGCATGACCATAATAAAGGATCACTCTAGCTTCAGAAGAAAAAAAACACTAGATATATAAAATCAACTTCTAACAGAGAATGTACAAAGAGAAAACAGATAGAAGGATCATTATTAAGATAATGGCTGCTGCTCATTGGATAGGTATCAAAATGTGTAACAATAAATCTTTTTTTCGCAAGCTAATTTACTCCTTTGTTTCCATAGGCCTTAAGATAATGGCTGCTGCTCATTGGATAGGTATCAAAATGTATAACAATAAATCCTTTTTTCGCAAGCTAATTTACTCCTTTGTTTCCATCCTGCCCATGTAAGGCCTATCTCCTCCCGAACATTAGCAAATATCATATTCAAAACCTAAGTCCACAATCTTAATCCAAGCTCTTGAAACTGCTACTATGATTGTATCAATCAGTCTTAAATGGTGCAACTACCTGGTCTCAGTTGCACATCTCGAAACCAATGATAAAAAAATTCCAATTATGTACTTCACTTGACACCACCTCTAGCTACCAAGATATGCACTTATCTTTTAAGTTTGTTGGGATGATAGTCAATATGGATTTCAAAATCACAGGCTGTGATTTGAGAACCAAAGTGTTAGTCAATTAGGATTTGATAATATGGTTTGTTAATCATGTGTTAGTCAATCGGAATTTGAAATCAGCTGTTAATAGTTTTAAAACACATGGGATTTTCTTCCATTCATTTCCGGTCATAATCGCACCTCAGAAAGGTGTGGTTCTTAAATGCAAATTTATTCTCTTCCAATTTCCGATACCTCCCTTCCAAGTCTCTCTCTTTCTTGCTCCCATATCTATTTTTGCTCATTCAACTCTCGTAACATCGAATCTCCTCATCCAGGGGAGGATGCCATCAACAAAGACTCCCATCTGACAGCCTCGCCATCTCTCGATTACATCCGCTTCACCCTCGACGCGCCCCTCCCACTGCCCAACCTTAGATCCCATGGTCCACGCCTCGCCCTTTTCCTCTCGAATCCTATATAAACGGCATTGCCAACTTTTGAAGCATCTTAGTCGATGATACCCGACGGCGGATTTTGGAAAGATGTTGACGAGTTTATATCGAGATCACAGTCGCTTTCGGATTCAAAAGTCCAGTTCTAGTATCATTAGATTGGGTGTAGATTTCATGATTAATTTTGAGTGTCAAATTTTGTAATTTGACATGGAAGTATACTTAAGGTGGGATTATTTTCATTTTCTTGAGATTATTAGTGGTGGTGGTGGTGGTTTTGGGGGGGGGGGGGGGGGGGGGGGGGGTCCTACGTTTTGTTTGTAAGTTTTATTAGATATTTCTAGGGGAAATGTTCTTGAATAAGATAGTTGGTGTTTGTTCTGATTTTGTAGTTGGAGAAGTTTGTAAGTTTTTTGGAGCATGAGTCCCTCTTATTGGAGAAGAAGATACCCACCATCCTCATTCCTTTTTTTGAGGCTCACTTGCATGCTTCATCACTCTCAGTTGGCATGTTCGCTTTCTATTTCTCGTTGACTCCTTTTATCCTTGACAAGATCACTTGTCCACTGGTCGTTGGACTCAATTGTTCGTTCTGCAGCAGGAGCCTCGAAGCGGATGTGTGCCTCAAGGCAGACCGCAGACTTACCACATTATTCCTTATCAATCGAATCATGGAGCCAAATTTGAAGAGAGGTTGGTGCTATATTTTATTGGGATATTTTGCTTCTGGTCATCATCGCCTATATTGGAGTAGAGAAGAAATGAAGTAATTCTCATTCTCCTGGACATCACATATATTGGAGTAGAGGAGAAATAGAGTAGTTCTAATTCCTTGTTGGATATTTTGGTCACAAATTTGTTTATCGTGCTTCATTTTATTTTGGGTTGGAATGAAAGTGGATTGTGCATTTATATATTTTATTTGAAGGATAGCATTAACTTTGATTGGTTTCATAATTGATTGCAACAACATTAGAGCATGAAGAAGGGAAGGGAAGGGTTTCCTTGGAAAAAAAAATTATTTGGCATTTGAAAATATCACATAGATTGAAATTATGGATTCAATGAAAATATTAGTATTATATTCACAAAACTATATGTGATTTCATTATAGAATCACAATCTGTATCCCAATACAAATCACATTGATTATGGAAACACTGCGATTGTGATTTGACAATCACAAAGTGCTTATCCATTTTAACTTAACTTTTGTGGAAAAAAAGTATACTTCTGCCTGTGGCCCATATTGATCGATGATTGATACTAGAAAAATAATAATTCCTTGGTATCTCTTCCATCGACATGAACTACAGCAGCTATTTTTAAAAGATTGAGACTAGACAAAACTTATAATTCTAGTATGTCCTACCAGTTGGCGGTGTCTAGGCGCTAGGCGGTCATGGGGCACCTAAACACTAGTGGCGCCTAGGCAGAATTAGGCGCTC
The DNA here is from genome assembly GCA_036927795.1 of Iris macrosiphon. Taxonomy (NCBI): domain Eukaryota; kingdom Viridiplantae; phylum Streptophyta; class Magnoliopsida; order Asparagales; family Iridaceae; genus Iris; species Iris macrosiphon. Next base: position 17,445,104 of record JAYESA010000020.1, on the reverse strand, counting down.
AGTGCGCGCCCGACTACCGCCTAGCAACTTTTACAACCATGAACAGTTGTCTAGCATACGTATAAAGTATTATTGGGTCAGTCTCTAATTGGGCTGTCTGTACCGTTTCTGAATTTTCTAGTCACAATATGACCTATGTATGCCACCTTTAATGTAATCCCTTGCTGGAAGAAAATAAGGTAAGGACCATAACTTCCCCAGGTAGAAATCCCCTAGCATTAAAAAAATTTAAAGTTTTGGACTGGGATATTCAAGTAGTACTTGAGCTAAAAAGTTAAAATTAAATTAAATAAAAAATCAAACTAAAAAGTGGTGCCACCTCAAATATCAGAAGTTATATAATTCCCAGTGTTTGCTATATGATATGTCATATTTGAAGGAAGTGCCAAGCTTTAACATCACAAGTTCATCCTAAGACATACCTCCAAAACTTCAACAGCGTCAATGCTGATGAATGGATCAGAGACATGTTGCACCCACAAATCAAGGATGACAGGAGAAAGCATTGGCTCAATGGATGTTGATAGTTCATGACCTGCATTCGGAATTCTAACCTTAAGTAAACAAGAAAGAAATATATCATAAAGAGCATCTGAAGAGAAACATTTTCTTAACTCCCAATTTCAAATTTTTGGTCATCATGAGTAACTTGGGACAGCCAAAACTATGTACAAACCTGCCTTAACAGCTGTTTGAAGTGTTTCTAGAACAAGATGTAATGTTTCATCAGATGCCTGAGAAGTGAGAATACGTACTGTGGTGTCAGTATTAGAGAAAAATAGTCAGATAAACATTTTATTCTTCTAATAAGTAAAATTACCTTCTTAAGAAGATCTGTTAGAGATGAAAACAAACCCATCAAATGAGGACAAAATGTCTCCTGATTAGATTGTAGTAAAAGTTGGCACAGTACTCGACAGGCACCAACTTTAACTGGTGGGGGGCTGTTAATGAAAATATATCCCAGAACAGTCAGCAATTGCTAGTAAAACCAACATCTCTTCACGAGGATGGAATTTTTCTTACACATCTAAAGCAATCGCCTGAATAGCAGCATAGAGAAATTGATCATTGACTCTTCTGCTAATCTGCACAATTAGCATAAGCCTGTCAGCTATCCAGCAAAGTTTGCAGCATGTAACGTAATATTTTGGAAAGTTGAAAAAATAGTGGTCACCAGAGTAGAAAACTTGGACACTGCTGAAAATGCACGTGCATGGAGAAATGGATATTCATGTACCCCTGTCAAGCAGAACAAACAGCAGCTAAAATACTTGACAATATCAACAATAATATGCGATGGAGAAAAACTAACGATTACCTGCTCCCATATCTTCGGTTATCATTTGGTCAAGAAGATTTCCTAAACCTATATTTGTAAACCCTGATTCCTGGATAATTCACAAATATAACAATCAAAGATCCCATTGTTAAATGCCTAAAAGAAAAGTATCAAAATGTAGGAGATGTAGTAAGGATTAAACCCAAACCTCTTTCTACTGTACCAATGAAAGTTATAATTGAAATAAGAAAACAAATTGAGACCTGTGCTTCAAATAACAATTCTGAGATAGAGACGAGCGCAAAAAGAGATGCTTCACGCAACTGCATTGACAAAAATTGTAAGTCATGATAGATGCACGGCACTATAACTGGAACTGAAGATATACTCCCGAGTACCATACATAGCACCAAACATATTGTGTATATAGAGTCAAAATAGAAAGAAACAAAACACAAGATGGCACTTCAGCTAATTTAGCATAAAGATGACAATGGACCGGAATGGATCTGGTCATGCAATATCCAAACTCGGTCCATAAATATTTTGGGTCAGCCCACAGGATTTTGGGTCGATCCCATGAAGTTTAACTCTTTTTCCTTTTATGACCACAATTTAATTACACAATTCAATCAAACCTATAAAATATGATAAAGTAAAATATGTCCTTTCATTTAATGAATTTTAGTTTAGGGAAGTGCCAACTTTCTTTCTAAAAATGTTCGCTAAATCCAACCCATCATCTTTCATATGGTTGGGTAGTAGTGGGCTTACAATGGATTTGGTTTCAAGCCAGGTTCGGGACGAGTTGGGGCGGGCCGTCCAATACCCACATCCAGCCAAAGAATAAATTGGCTCAAGAAATTGAGCCCGATCCAACAGTTTGATCCAACAGTTTCACAACGGGGTCAGGCCGAGTCAGGCTTTTTCCAGGCAAGCCCCAGACCAGTATTGTCCTAATTTAACATGGGTTTAGAAGAAGAAAAAACATATCAAGATTCATAAGAGGGTCTGAAGTTCTGATCAAAATGTAACACTCATAATATTTATTATTTTCTCTTCATTTTATTTTAATTTTCTTTGTTGAGAACTGAAAGCAGTCATAACCTCCCATGCTTAGTGTTGAAGTCCCCGTCATTGCACCAAAACTCTAGTCTAGAGTGTTGGTGAGAGTCTAGGGTTCATATTTATATTATTCTAACACATCCCCGCAAGGTCAAAGGCCGATTTTATAGACCGGATGCTGGATTCATGTTGCGGTATAACTTTTAAAAATTACCCACTTAATCGAGCACCAGAGAAAATTCCTAAAATTTGTTATGCGGATTCGGTGTGACGGAGGGCCGCCTAGCGCTTAGGCGGCAAACGTTTTTTTTTTTAATTTGAAATATAAAATACAAATTTGAAGTTTGGAATTCAGAATTTGAAATCCAAACATGTTCTAAATCCATACTACAATTCAGAATTTTTTTTTAAATTTGAAATTCATATTACAAATTAGAAATTTCAATGTTCTAAATCCAAATCCAAACAACATATCCACAATACAACTAAGCATTAAAAAAATAAAAAATAAAAAATAAAAAATAAAAAAAACTTAAAATCCGAAAAGCGGCACGTGGCCGAATAGGGCAGCCTAGGCGCCGAACAGGGCCGATCAGGGCACAAACCCGCCGAATATGGAGTTTTCGGTTCGGCCTAGGGTCGCCTAGCGCCTAGGACGATTTTTAGAACACTGGAAAATCCAAACCCGGGGTTGCTCTAATACCATATTAGAGTCCCAGCCATACCAAAATTCTAGTGTTAGTGAAGATTAAGTGTTAATGTTTATATTATTCTAACACATACCAAACAAAAAAGTTTCGTTTACTGGAAACCTGAAAATTTAATAAAAGAAGAATGACATAATGCACATTACATTTGTTATTTTCTCTTTATTTTATTTTAACTTACTTTTTTGAGGAGTGAAATCAGCCATAACCTCTCAAGATTACCAAACTAAAGTTCCTTTTATCTTTTATCTATATTGGATAGATTTTTAATTTTCCAACTGAAGAATGTTGTAAAAGTTTAATATTGTAAAACCTGTGTCCAACATTGGGAACAGTATAATTTCATTGCTATGTTTTTGTTTCAGCATGGACAAATCATTTCATTGCATGGAAGTCTCTGAGTAGCCTGGCAAGGTGCGGACCTATTAAGTGATGCACAATGGAGACAACTGTTATCAATTATATTGTGGGAAATGTGTCTATACATAGTAAGATAGAGCTGCAATCAATTTAGAAGTTAGAAGGAAATTTTGATAATGAAATAGAAAAAAAATATTTAAGGGGAATATGCTGCAGTTCACAACTGCAGGCCTAAACAAAGATTTTGAGCAAGTGGAGCTGTGCAGCAAGTGCAATTTTCTAACAGAAGAAACCAGCATGTGGTGCTGGAGCTACATCCAGAGCTAGCTAATCATTTCATCACCCCCATGAAAAGCTTGAAGCCTTGAAGGGTAAGAAAGGCAGAATGAGAAGAAAAGCAGCCCTAGCACATAGAAATAAACTACATAATTCATGAAGGAAATGCATGATAGTTGGATTATAGTAAGCACACACAAAAAAGAAATTATTAGTTTCTTTAGAATTCCTTTTTAGGCATTAAAAATATTATCTAAAGGCTTCGACTTTAATATTTTATGCACTGCTCGGTAAAGTTCTGCTTTTTCCTTCTATATGAAGATTCTTTGTGCACAGTGGAGCAATTCAGACTCTTATTCTCTAGTTACCATAGGTCAAATTAAAAAAAAAAAAATCAGCCTCAAGTGGGGGTAAAGTGCAAATAAACCCTCCTTAGCGTTTTTTGCAATTAAAGACCGATGGATTTAAAAAACTCCCACCTTTTTATTTTGCTCGGTTTACACCCATTTTGAATTTTTTCTTTAACGGACGTTAATTTAGACATGAAATTACTAATATACCCTTCATAATCCTAAACCTAATCAAAATCCTAATCATCCTAACTAATCATAACCCTAACCCTCCCCCCTCTTTCTCCTGTCGGCAACTCTCCCCCCTATCTCTCCGACCGGGGGGAGAGACGAACAGTGCGGGGAGGAGGGGGAGAAGGAGGAGGGGAGGAGGAGGAGGAGGAGGAGGAGGGAGGAGCTGGCGGAGGGGAAGGGTTGCCGACTGGAGCTGGCGGAGGGGGAGAGGAGGCGGGGTAGGCGGGGAGGAGGAGGGAGGAGCTAGCGGAGGGGGAGGAGGGAGGAAGGGGGAGGAGGAGGCGGGGTAGACGAGGAGGAGGGGGAGGCGCAGGGGAGGAGTTGGAGGGAGGCGGATGAGGAGGGAGGGTGAGGACGAGGAGAAGGGGAGGAGGGAGGAACTGGAGGAGGGAGGCGTAGGGGGAGGGGGAGGAGGGGGAAGCGCGGGGGAGGTGGCGTGGGGCGGCGGAGGAGGAGGGGGGTGAGGCGCGGGGAGAAGAGGAGGGAGCTTGGGGGGGGTGAGGAGGGAGGAGCTCGGTGGCGGGGAGGGGGGGAGGGCGCGGGGAGGAGGGGTGAGGGGTCAGGTGGGGAGAGGGAGTGGGGTGGGGGGTAGTTTAGGTATTTTAATTTATTTATTTTTACAGCCTTTAACGTTCACTCCAAACGGACAGATGACGGAAGGGGACTTTTTGAGCAAAAATTTTATTGTGGGAGGGTGTATTTGCTGTAAACGTCTAATAGGTCTTAATTTGCAAAAGTAGGTACGAGGGTAGGTGTTAAGTGTCAGTTCAAGGAGAATAGGGCAAAAGATCCCATACAGAAGTGGACATTGCTACCTGCAATGTTTTAAGTTCTAACTTTGGAATGTCATTTGGCACAGTTTTCACTTACTGCTATATTTACTGCTAAACAATTTTTTTTTTAAGTTCAAAGGTGAAATATTGAAAGGAATGAGCAATTGGCCTAAATGACAGTGATCAATAATGACTGCCACATATTTAATCCGTCAATAAATTGCATTCACTGTGTTTATCTGTAATATTAAAACCCAAGGGAATGCATTCAAAGTTGGGACTAATATATTAACCAAATATTGCTCAAAAAGGTCTCAAACCCGAAATACTTATTCATGTCTTTTTCTATGTAAGTTATTTGTCTATGTAAGTTATTTGATAACGACTATCGCCACACAAAAAAATTGCAAGGCTGCAAAAATGTTTAGGAAGGTAAATCTTGCTCTTTTGCCGCCAAGTGAAATAAATAAACATAAAGATTTTTAATAATGTCCTGGAAAGAAGTAAAATACTTTTTGTTTAGTTCCTAACACAGATTTTTATATTGGCCAAGTTCATTGAACAGAAAACTGGCAACTGCATAAACTAAAAGCGAAGCAAAAGCAATCTGATCACCTTCCACCAATCTGCAGAACCAGCAAGTTTTGCATGACAAGATTCAGTAAATCGCTTTTGAGCAGCTTCAATTACAGAATAAATTCCTTCTCCACCATAAGCATTAACAATCTCTTCCAGCAAGAGAGAACCTAAAAATAAGTAATTTAAGCCACAAGGAAAAGTGAGGTGTTGTAGTAAGTCCATAAAGGTTAGTTTAGCAAAATCTCTTATATAATAAAACGTAAAACAAATGCATAAGTTGACACAAATGATAGTACAATTGAAAATATAACACTGTAGTTAAATACATCTGCTACATGTTCCAAAAAGTCATGACTGATCAAATGACTAGAATTCACTAAAAAGAGTTCAAACAGTCCAAGTGAAGCAGCTAAATTGGTCACTCAAAGGTATACAAGTTGTCAGGCTTGTTGTGAACAAATGGTTTAACTGATATTCAAATTGAAAGGAACATTGTAGTGACGAAAATTTTAAAGCATGTACTTAGCTATCAAGATCTATGATGCAATGATGTAAGAATATAAATCATGGTATCAGATAATGAGCATGAGACAGTATCCATTAAAAATCAATGGTGAAAAGACTTTGTACCTGATACACGGCAACTATAAGTAACATCATCTTCATCAGCAACATACTGATTTGCATCCACTGACCATGCATGCACCTAAATAAAGTTGTAGGGTCCAGAAGAAAAAGGAGAAGGAAAATACGAATATCATCAAGAGACAACACATGAAAGTATAGTGAAAATTAAACTACGGATCAAAAATAGCTACAAGATAAACTGTAATTCAAAACTGTAAAAACGTTTTCAAAAGTCTGTAGAAGGAATAAATTATAAACAAAAAGTAAGTACCAATTTCCTCATCTTAGTCATCAAGCTTTTCTCGTCAAGAATACTGTCGACTAAGGAGACTGCTCTAAAGAAAGATTGATGATGTTTACAGCAAGTTGACAGCTGACGTCAAACTCATTACAAAGTGTTTAAAAGCATACTATCAACTTGCCTTGGGATGATTCTCAAAAGAATCCATAATAATAAGACAGTGCTAAGAATTCCATTCACTTGAATAATTGAAGTCCTTAGATTACTTTGACAAGTCCTAATACTTCAACGCCAAGAAGATTGATTTATTTGTCCTTCCGGTTCGTGATATACAGGCTAAATTTCACTTAAATACCCTGAACTATCCAGGTTTTAAGTTTTGTCAGTTAACTCCCGCCGACCAACTTAACGGTCATGTGCTTTGCACATGACCATTCTTGACTTTTTTGACCCCTACTGCTGTAGAGAGAAAACTACTCTCTTGTTTAACAAAAACAAAATAAAGGAAATTTAAATTAAAAAATGATTTACTTCATGGGCGAGGTCTCTGGTTCAAGTCCAGGATGGCCCAGCTGCGCCAGGGAAAAGAAAAGAATAGAACCGAACCAGAACCAGAACCAGAGCCCTAGCAGCATATGCACATAAACAGAACAATCAAACAAATAGGCAAGGACGGTTATCTAAATTAGGAACGTTTTATGGCAGCAGAGAAAACCAAATACTGCTCCACTTTGTTGGTAGTGCATTGAGTACATTTCAAAATTGAACTAAAAGAAACTAAACATATAAAATAAATAGCATACTTGGTCTTCAGTCATCTGCAAGAAGGCTATAATATAGTACGCTAGCTCCTTGATGCTCCTTCCAATGACCTACAACAACCACTCTTGAAATATTATTTATTTTAGAAATGGTTAATAACAAAGACAAAAGAGAGAAAGAATGCTAGAGTTAACAATAAGCATTAGTACATACCTCAGCCATTCTGGGATTTCCCACCATTGTTAATAAGAATTCGAATAACTAAATTCAATAGCAAAATGTCAGCAAGATATCATATGTCAAATGTTCTAAGATAGTAAAAACATTTAAGGAACAACAAGCAATAGAAAAAACATTTTCAGTTTGACCTTTTCAATGAGTTCCATCAACCAGACAAAGATATATCAAAGACGAGATCTCTTATAAAAGAACAGAAAACACGTGGTATGAAATAAAATAGTATCCGACGGCTGATAAATCTGATGTGTCAAACAATGGTAGTAGAAACTAATCTTCAAATGGTGTCATATTTCAAATACCTGAATAACAAAAGCGTCAAGACTTCTTTCACAACCATCAGAATCAAAACCATCTGAATGGGGATCCTCACTGCCTTTGATTGATGATAGCTCATATACTTTTAATGAAGACACAAAGGTTTGCCACAAAGGTGCAACAATGACTGGACCAAAATGGACATCAATTGGATATAAGATAACCCATGAGCATGGGAATACATGTCAAAGAATATAGGAAGATATGCCTCAGTAGACTTGACAAAAGTATTATACTTGCCGGAAATCTGTGCTTCTCCAAAGCTCGGGAAATTCTGAACCATCTGGAGTAAGCATTTCAATACCTGATTGGTTCAAAGATAGAGCATATCAAACATAATGCATAATGTTAACAAGTAAAAAAAATAATCAGCACAACAGTATACCTCCATCCTGATGCTCCAATCATCGGGATCTCCTAACTGCACCGGAGGTTGTAATATGCTGGAAAACTGTTCCATCAATGCATCAACCATTGGCACCATCATAGCAACAGTTTCTGTCTAAAGCAGCAAAAGCTCAGATGTTAGTCCGACATCATCAGCGTCAATTGGGCAATACTTAAGAACTAATAGACATCATACCTTATACAGGCCACTCATAGACCCCAAAATAGAAAAGCAAGAGTGGATTATTGAAAGGGCTTTTGCACGCAGGGATTTTTCATACAGCTGAAAAGTATATACAACTACACAGAGTTAACACAGTTGACACAAAAGGTTAGTATGGCTTGGAAGTCAACTTCATGTCACCAAAGCAGAAGGAAAATGTCACAGCAAGCAACTAACATATGAAAATAACTAGCAAGCTTAGAAGGTATCGATGGAAGGACTTACATGTGGAGAGGATATAATTGTGTGCAAATGTGGGAACAGAGCAGGAACCAATTTTGGAACCATAGTATCATCTAAATCATCAGAGAGAAGAGCCAAACATTTTAAAGCTCCACGAACTGCAGGGAATAGCACAATACTATGATTGTCAATAATGGGTTACTTGAGATGTATATCCTATTTGGATGTCAATATAATGCACGCCAAGTTAGATTCACTAAAAAATCGCAGAAATAAAGTGCTTAAATTTTTTGGATAAATGCTTCGTTGTTGTGATTGTTGTTGTATGCAAGTAAATGGGACCGACTTGTGCAACAAAATTCAAATAAATAAATAAATTGTGCCAGTTACCCTGCACGGCACACCAATTCTAAATTCATTATGAATCTAAAAGTGTGGATTTACTTGGCGAAGCATGATCGTCCTAGGAAATAGATTACAACGTACAGATAAGTTGTCAACGGATTCAGACAAAACATCCTATATTTAGTTCTATCCTATGAGCCTATCAAGTATCAACAACTCAAATCAAAGTTTAAGATGATCTATTCCCTTATAAAGAGCATCGGACCATTTGACAACCTTTTAGGAAATATATATGAATCTATTGATTAGCTTACAATGATCATTGAACGTTTCGACGAGAATTGAACAACATGAATAATATTAAAACAAACATAGTTAGAATCTTTATAATCAATATTCGGTTAGCGGTATACCATGTCGAAGAAGCAACAACTCCCACACAGGCTCTAACGGTGATCCACACAAGTCTCACGCAAGAAAGAACTCCATCGAAGAATGCTCTGTAATTGCCTCGTACAACCAATACTTGATCGCTCCAATGTACTCACAACTCGTACGTACGTACTCCAAGTCCAAGATTCCACACTAGACAACTAACAATTTGTTGTCATGTGTTCTACGAATGACGATGAAGGTCCTAATGTCCTCTTGAACTCGTTCTCTATATTTTATTTGAAATTTTCATAAGTTATTTTGTTTTTAGAGTAGCATAAATTTTAAGATTTATATGTTCTTTGAACATCTAGTAGTTTCAATTTTAATATATATATGTTCTTTGAACATGTATTGAGATATGACACACTATATGACACATGAGTTAGAATAGTGCTTGAGTAATTATTAGACATGCTTAGTAAGCTATGACAGATGTTTGTATGCAAAGTGTGCATGTTGAATGAATTCATGTGTGTATGTATTCATGAAATTCATGATATAGGTGAAATTGTTCAATTGTGTATGTAGGCAAGGAATTTTAATTTATGTGGTTATGTGTGATATTACAATTAGATATATTTATATACATTGTAAGATGGTGCCTTTTGAATTCAATTTTAGTGTTAAACGGTTAGTTTCTATATGTGTAGTTGTATAGAACTTATATACATACTCTGTTCTAAAAGGCGTCCGCCTAGGCCGCCTAGGCGGCGCCTAGGCGCCAGGTGTCCGCCCGATGTCCGCCTAGGCACCCGCCTAGTCCCCCGACGCTCAACTATACATATTTTAGGATTGTATGGACTTTTTTGCAAGTTTCAGTAGGTTTTTTAGATTTTATTTTATTTTTTTGAACCGCCTAAATCTAGGCGGCCGCCTGGGCAACCGCCTAGGCAGCGGCTGTCCGCCCGCCTAGCGGTTTTTACAACCTTGTATACATATAAAAGAACTATTGTTATAATCTAGACTAATGAAATGTCTAGTAAAATTTTTAAATTTTATAAATATATACATTGTCGTCCATAATTAAATTTGGGTTTAATTTAATAATTTCAAATCAATTGTAGGTAAAAAGAAAGAATAATTATAATATGGTCGCTTAGGAATGTGTGTAAATGAATTTTTAGATACTACGTAGGTCATATGGAATTTCTAAGAACCATATCCCACCATATCCTAGACCTAAATCTCTAAGGGCTTGGAAATTCTCTATTATCACTAAGTATTATTATAGTCTTAGACTAGTATCTTTAAGTTATTCTTACAAAAGATTCTTAAGAGTATCGAAAATCGCCATATATATAGCCATAAGTGAAATTTCTGATATATTTCGATACAGGTTTTAATTTGAGTAGTTAAGGAAACTTCGTATTGCCATAAACAAGTTTATGTTATGAAAACTTGTGAAACAGGTTATGGATTTCATATTCCAAATCATAGGGAACGTATCGGTTCCGAAATAGTTATTATAGTCCATCTTAGTCTAATAACAAATAAATTTGGAATATGGTTGATCTAGAATATTTTCGTAAATAGAAGACATACGCTAATACTCTAAGAATTTCTAGAGGATAGTCTTCTACCTCGAAGAATTAATAAAACTGAGACATTCCTTTTCTTAGGATTTTTACCCAAGTAATTTATGATAAATACCTTACGAATAAGATGTTTGATATACAATCTATTAGGAGTTGTATTTATCACTCTTGCATGATTTTGTTATCTAAAGTGTTTATGTAATTTTATGATTACTGATTTATATTAAGTTTTCTGGACTTGTGTAGCAACCCGAATCGATGCTAATTGCTAAAATAGCAAGTTGCTAAGGTAAAGCCTAACATCGGTAAGAAAGTTCTTGTTTTGCAATTTGATTTACAAATACATAACTACGTGTGATTTTTCGGTGTTGAGTGTTCCACCGAAGGGGTCGGCACACCTAAGGGAATCTAAGGAGGCTTGCTTCTGGGTCTTTTATATAAACTGTGAGAACTTTTTGAGTCCAAAATACAAATGAGACTTGAAATTTTCAAGATTTCCTAAAGATAGCCATTTTCGAAATCCGAAAATTGGTAAAATATATTTAACCTAATTCATAAAAAAATTTAGTCAGTTTTCTTAGAAACGGACTTGTTTTATATTTAAATTATAGAGGTTGAATTACTTTAGAACTTAAGATATGTAGGACATTGATACATATACACGCAGGCGAAACTTAATTGTGAATATCATGTATTTCTGTCAGTGTTCTAAATTTTGACCTAGAATCTAGGCGCTAGGCGGCTTCCTGCCACACCGAAAATGCCATGTCCGTCGGTCTTAGGCGCCTGTTTAGCCCTACTTGGACATGTCCAGCGTCTAGGCAGGCCGAATAGGCATGTTCTGCCCTTTTCACCAATTCAATTTTCAAAAAAAATCAAAATTTTTCAGATCCAAAATTTCAAAAAATTCAAATTTGAAATTTCAAAAAAAAAATCAGATTTCAAAAAAAATTCAAATTACATAAAAAATCAAAAAGATTCAAATTTCAAATATATATATATATATGTGTGTGTGTGTGTGTGTGTGTGTGTGTGCAGCCGCCTAAGCGGCCCTCCGTCGCACCGATTCCGCCTAGAGAAATTTAAAATACTGGTTTCTGTCATGTTTTCAATTGAAATGAGAACAAGGTATTGAGATTATGATATCTTGTGTTTCTGTCATATTTTTATTAGAAAAGAGAACAAGGTATTGAGATTATGATATCCTAAGTTCATGTTATGATCCTCTTGAAAAGGAACAAAAATATTGAATTATATTCTCGCTTTTCATGGTACTTGGATACACGAATCGAGATTCAAGATTCATACTTGTGCCCAACATAAACTTAATACAAGATAATAGAATAGGAATGTTTGTAGCTTTAGGTTAGTGCATTGGACGGAAGAGAACAAATGGATCACACCATACGAAATTCCTGCAATATAATAACAAAAACTGATCATTAGAGTTTCTGCATACATATGGACATACGACGTTAGGGGTGAGGTTTAGCTCACCAAGAGAGATTTCGAATTCCAGAAATTCTTGAATTAAAACAAGAATTTAAGAATTTACAAGTTACAATTTTTACACCTTGTGCGGGAGGGACCGGATTCTAAGCATCATGCCATTCAGACAACACCTGGTCCCCTGGTCCTGGACAAATGAGATTTTTGTCGAAAAAATAAATGTTGTATGTGATCCAAATGTGTTCTCTAAATTGCATCATCATATAAGAAACTTGTTTGTGATTGTGACAGTGAATCTTAGAATATATTGATTGATCGAGCACCAAGAAAATCACAAGAATAGGATCTAGTCGAAGCCATATTTCAAGTTAACAATATAATAAGTTCTAGGAATTAAATATCCTATTTCTTAACCTTGGAATTCGAGAATCTGATCCTAATTTAGATTCTCAATCTATTTCATTTTATTTCCTCGTCCTTGACTAATGCATGTCGTTTAACGACCTAGTATTGTTCACTAGATTTGAAAAAATATTCCAAGAGAGCTGCTAAGGTACCCTGAAGAGGAGTTGGAGGACAAGAACGAGATGTTGCAATTGAAGGTGATCGTGTTGGAACTAGATTTTCTTCTATCATCAATAAAAGGTATTAATGTATAATATATATACGGATTAATAGTTGTAATTTGGCAGAATAGTCAATTTCTTACTTATAACTTTAGAATGTCCTATTTATAGAATATTATTGATTTTATTATGCAAGTTACAACCTTTGGTAAACCTATCCTACAACTGTCCGGACGACAATCACGAATATGAGTATTTGGGCATTCTTATGTCGCGTAGCCTGGGATTACGTGCTAGACTCGCCGTATTCTGGAACGGGACGTGACAGAATCCAATGGAATAATATCAAAATGCACTTATATGCCCACAAGATACAATAGTGATCCCAGGTCATAAGAACATTTGCACTAATAAAATAGAGAATCTTTCATTGACATGTCAGTGTTACTATATTGGAGATTCCTTAGCTGAATTGTTCAATAAACTTATTCTCTAATGAGCACACATGTTCTTGTTTAAGTGTCTACCACACTAGTGACTTATCAGTTCAGTCACACTCATCATATGAGTTGGTGACTCGGTATAGAGTGTAATAGACTATTCAGATTAATGTCCTTAAAGATCCTATAACTAGGAACATTTAATTGTATTTGCATGGATGTGGATCTCACTAGAGTAATCACAATGCAATTCCATAATCCGCTGCTAAGGAGTTTATTCACAATTCTAAAATATGTCACATTATTCTAAGGATGTTATCATGTTGCTACAAGTAATATAAAATGAAACGAAAAAGAATGAAAATAGTAAATGTCATGTAATTAATAATCAGCATGCCAATACATTTAAGTGATAAATGAAATCGAAACAACTTGTGATTGGCAGCCAATGCATATCTCTATCACAACAAACATTTACATATCACTATCATATCAAACATTTACATATCGCTATCACAACAAACATTTATGAAGAACTGGAAATTTTACAACAATAATAGACCATAAGAATGTTGTATCCATATTCAAGTACTACCTCCATCTATTTTGCTTTGATCGCTAATCCGATTCAAAAGAAACGGCAACAATTCAGCCCAGTTCTCTGGCCAATCATATTGAGCAATGGATGCTATTGCCATGCCAATAGCCGTGCGTATCTTTCCATGAGAGTCATCCAATGAGGGAAGTAGAAGTTGGCGTATTGCTACCTGTGAGGTTTTTTTAAGAAGAAAAAAAAACAATAAACTTGTGATGCTTACAACAGAAAGAAGTCAACAAAGAATTATCTGAAGGCCATAAAAATAAATTAGGAATATTAATGACAATGCTAACGCAACTGCTATATACTAAATGGAGTGTACACCTTTTTTCATGCATAACGAACTTGTATTTTAATATGTGAAAACTGGAACAGATAACATATAAAGTGCAATTATGTATTGGTGTGCATTGAATGATTAATCAGCTGTACCATTAGTTAATTTAATCTGCAATATTGGGTAAAACTTTTTGATTATGCAATGCTAGTTCCATACAAGGATGCTACAAGTGAAACTATTCAGTATATAATTATAGCTTGATTTTTAGTAATGTGTTTCATATTCCTTAAAACCATCCAGTAATGGGAAATTGGGCATCCAATAATTGAGATCTTTGGTAAGGGAAGGGCAGGTCATGGATTCGAAAACCAGGGAACAGTAAAGAAACTCGCCATAATTCTCAAACAAAGTCCAGTATCAAGTGCCCAGAGACTTGAGGGTAATGCTGCAATATAAATGAAAAGGTAAAACCCACCATGTTAAGTTTTCCTAATAAAATAATCATATTCTGTCTGTTAGCTGTCATCTATAAACATAAAGAAAATTCAAGACACCCATAAAAAAATACGAACACAAACAGTTCACAAGAAATGCAAATCAACATATAGTGTACAGTAAGGTATGTTGCACAGAAACAAATACAATATTAACACAAATACGATTAAACCAAAAAGGGCGCGGCACCTATTTTGGTGTGTCCTACTGTATTTTCCAGTGTATTGTGTCCACTACATTTCCAACAGGACACAACACACATGGCACCAATTGTTGGAGTATCCATGCTTCCTAAATAGGGAGCAGAAGTCGGTGCATAACTCCGGCTTTTACAAGTTACTAACGCAACCAACAGAGAGACACTAAGAATACAGAACATGATAAGATAACAAACCTTATTCATCCATTTCAATATAAAAACATTGGTAGAACACCGCCTACAGCATAAAGGTCATATAAAAAGTATGATATTACAAAACACTAAGAAATCTATAACAAGTTTAAGAAATAAAATATTGACCTTCTCTGAAGGGGAAACGGCAGGATTTGTGAAACCCTCGTCGCCTTCCTGCCAATGCTGCTTTATGAACTGCTTTAACAAGACTGCCGCTAAGTAACAAGTGTTAAGACATAACAAAACAATAAACTGTCTTATAATGAGAGCGATGTTAAATAAGCAAAATATTTTTTCAAGAAGAAGAGGATATCTGCCGCAGTCCGAATGGCAGCTCCTGGTTGACAGTGATCTTTGCAAGAGCAGCTCCAAATCCTTCATGGGCACCAACATTTACCATATTGTATCAGTATATTACAATATACATATTACTCAAAGTTCAATTCCATCAAACTTAAATTTTGACCAGTCATCCAATGGAAAGTTGAAATTTTTGGTTTTCTCGGTCAGGAATAATTGTGAAAATGGTAGTAAGAGAAACAATAGTCGATCACAAACGACCAGTTTTATTCTTGAAGGAAGAATAAGAACAAGTATTCATCCATAGAACTTCAGAAATAATCAAGATATGCAATATTTTTGCAGGTTGGCAAATTATAACATTGGTTGGTATATCAAGCTTTAAGTATAGCATATTCTTCAAAATTCAACTACATCAAAAGTAAATTTTGGCTGATCGCAAATGTAAGGAAGAGTCGAGATTTTTATTTTTATTTTTCCTCCAAACACAGAATCACAGAAAACAATAGTAAGGTACAATCAACAATTATGAAATTAGGTTGTCTTCCCAAATAGCATTATGGTAAGCATTATGGTAAAATTATAACAATTGTCAACTAGCTAGCAAGTTTAAGTATAACAACACAGACATCATGCATATTACTCAGAAACTCAACTACATGAAAATTGAATTTTGGCCAATCAATCAATCATCAATGGAGAAAAAGTTAAAGATTTTCCCTCTTTTTTTTCCTCCAAACCAAGAATCGCAAAAAGGGCTAGCAATAAATAAGCAGTTCATTATGAAATTAGGTTTTCTTCGAAGCTCAACTCCATCAAAATTTAGATTTTAAACGATCGACCAATCAAAAAGTTGAATTTTTCGGTGCTTTCTTCTCTCAATAAATGGACTCTCAGTGGCATGCTGGTAAAATTACAATATTTGCATCAAAAACCATATTCCTCGAAGCTCAACCCACCAAAATCAAATCTTTGGCTTCGCCGATCGCTGGCCAGCGGTACTGACCAATGGCAAAGTTGAACTGGGGAGTGGGTGTGGGTGGGTGGGTGGGTGGGTGGGTGTGGGTGTGGGTGTGTTTGTGTGTGTGGGGAGGGGGGGGGGGGGGGGGGGGGTGCGGGGTTGTTCTTTTTTTTTTCTCCGGAAACGAAGAATCGAGGAAATGGTTTACCAAGAGGAAAAGATCAATCGATCACAAAAATTAAGAAATGGTGGTGGTGGTTGATGGCAGGAACGTAAATAATACCTGGCTGCAGAGAGGCCTGGTGGAGGGAGGCCTCGGCGAAGGAGCGGACATCGCGGCTGGTGTCGAGCGTGGCGTTGAGGCAGTTGACGAGCCACTGTTGGTCCAGATCCACCGGAGCCGACGACGCCATGGAGAGAGGTTTCTGGAAGAAGAAGTGTGGAAATTATAGAGTTTGGGAAAGTGTGTGGGGGGTTTAAACCTTCAAGGGCTTTACAAGGAAAAGGGATTTTAGGGTTTTCAGGAAGTGAGTGTAAGTGGTGTTTGCTTTTTTTTTTTTTTTTTTTTTTTTGATAAAGGCACTACAAAGTACAGGTTAGTCCAAATTTTACTCAGGCTGGCTCAAACTCTTCACCTCCCTCCTCCTGCTCCCCCCGTCATCCACCGCCGCCCCCGCGCGCAGCAGCGGCCTCGTCCTCCACCACGTGAGTGCTCCGCCTCCGCCGCCACCCGTTGCCGCCTCCGCCTCCTCCCCGCTCCTCCGCCTCCTCCCCCCTTTCGGCCTCCGCGCAGGATCCACCACCCGAACCCACCCTCCACCTCCCTCTACCCCCGTCCCACCCTCGCCCAGCTCAAGCTCAACTACCTCGGCACCATCGGCGTCCGCCGCTCCTCCCTCCTCTCCTTCCTCCGCCGCTACCCCTAGGTCCTCCACTCCAGCGTCGTGGAGAACTGTCAAAATTTTCACAGTCCTAAAAAATCAACATATATTTTTAGAACTGTCAAAATTTTGGCAGTCATTCCAATTGGTAGGACTATCAAATTTTTGACGGCCTTGATTATAAAAAAATAAAACCAATGCTACCAACAGAGTGCTGAGAGTTCTGCTACTGCGCAAGATGACCACCAATTAGGATACTTCTGATTTGAGTCATAAACTGAAACCATAGCAGCAAACCTGAGTCATAAATCTAGTTTGTCTTAATGGACCACCTGCAGTGGGCTGACTATTAGGATTTTCTGAAGTAGAGAAAATATAAGTAGAACCAATGCTACCAACAGAGTGCTGAGAGTTCTGCTGCTGCGCAAGATGACCACCAATTGGGATTTCCTTAATGGACCATCTGCAGTCTCTTCTTCTTCTATATATTTTTAGGACTGTCAAAATTTTGACAATCCTGATTATAGAAGAAGAAGAGAAGTGGGCAGCCCGGAGTGAATTTTGGGAGTGACAAACTTGTAATTATCAATGACAAATTTGTAATTATCAATGGTAAAAATTTGGACTGTCCCGAGTGAATTTTGTAGTGCCCTTATCAATAGCCTTTTTTTCATTCCCTAGTAGCCGCTAAAGTGCTGATTAGTATGCAGAGTTGGCACTTTAAATGTTGTTTATTTTTTATAATTATATAGTGTATTTTAAAGTGTTGTTGTTTGCCTTTTTATTACTTTAAGGTCTGATTTGGTTGGTGAAATCATGGCATTGAAAAATGTCAGAATTTGTAACATGCTATCATCTTGTCTTGTCTATTTTTGTTTGCTGAAAAAATAGAGAAGGAAAAGAAGGTGATTCATATCGGAAAGAAAAATAGCGGAAAAGTGATTCCCTCCACTCATTCAGTGATTCACTTTTTCACATTTAAGTATTCAATTTTTCTCCCAATTTTTTTGGCATTTCAAAACTTCGAAATAAAAATCGATAAGAATTATAATTTTTCAAAGGAATTGATTACTTTTCCTTCCCTTTCCGCGAACCAAACGAAATATGAATGGACTATTTTGCCCTCAAATGTTATAATATTATTTTATAAACAAATTCACTAGTACAAATAAATAAAATATGTCTATTTTGGATATAAAAATTATTTGATAATTTAGAATTTTAAAACTAGTTTTTTTAAAACTAAAGAAAAGTGAGATAATGAGGAATTATGATTGTTTAGATAAATTTTATAATAATTAAATTTGTTGAAGATTATAATGGTCTCTCTATTTTTGCACTTACAAGCTAAATAATAAATTATAAGCTCAATATTTAAGCTTACAATTTACCACTTAGAAATGGCATCACTATATAGTGATGAGTAGCTTAAAGTGCAAAAAATATACGCATTAAGTTGGTGAATCATGCACTTATTTGAGCACTTTAAAATTCTCAACGCTATATAGTATAGAAAAACAAACACCCTCTAAGTACACTTCCTTGACAGGCTTTATTTATTTATTTATTTATTTTGTGTCTACCCACTTTATTTTTTTTTAATAAAAAAAATGATCATGACGGACACACAAGTTGAGTTATCTCGCAATTACATCTAGTGACATGGGAGGCTAGTTCCACCATGAAGTTGTTGTCGTACCTGAATGGCAACAAGTAGTATCAGACCTTCAATAGACACATTTGGGATCTTATATTCCTATCATCTGGAAAACCACAAGTCTACTGTAAATAGACTTCAAATTTATGACTTGTGATAGACGAGATCATTTATCGATACATAGCTAGTCTCATAGCTCGTGTTTTGTTGTCAACATTTCAGTATTAAATATGGCTTACATATTTGTTTTTTAATCATATATTATAATAGTCCACACATTTACAGCTCTTTCTTATATTTGTTTTTTTTACTTATATATCAAATGGATGTAAAGAACACATTTCTCCACATTTGTTTATATTGAGGATGTCTATATATGGCAGATCTTCCCAATATTTTCTCGTGTCCATGGTAGTTCAGCCACCTATCCAATATGTATATAGTCTCAAGCAAGCCTCTCGCACATGATTTTTCAAATTTACTATCATCATTCATTCTAATGGAGTCACTCACATCTGAATGATTCAACATGTATATCCACCCCTTGGGGACCATATTATGTAGTATGTCAAATATATGATCTCAACTGGTAGTGACACTACTAATATTATTAAGGTAAATAACACTTGCATCGCCGTTATGGAAATAAAGGGCAGAGAAAATATTTGCTACTTCTTTGGCCTTTAGGTTGATGCACTCTCATACGAATATTGCCTCTATCAGTAGACGTTCATTATTGAGATTCTTAAAATATATGACCTTACTATTACTCTAACTCTCCTAACGCTGTCACGACCCGTGCCCAATACAAGGACACGAGTACGTGAACAACATCCAGCCTACGTCGTAGCATCGACGGTAGAACATTGTCTAAGTCATCAATGCTATCTAACAATAATATATCACTTGCCAATATCATCTCTGCTAGATATGAATACTCAATCATAATTCTATAAGGATGAATCAACGCACGAATATGATATAAAGATGTCACTCTGTAAACCCCCAGATTTTGTATCTTGGATTTTCCCCAATTTTCTGGAATTTTCTGGGAATTTTCTGTAATTAAAATCAATGTTTTTAATTAATAAATGATTTTTAATTGTTAATAAATAATATTAAAATATTATGGAAATAATATTTTTTGGTGTAAAATGAAAAACTGGACTTAGGGCAATTTTTCTGGAATTTATTGGACCCCGGACCTATTTTTAATTACCTAAAAACTATTTATTTATTTATTTGTTAATTAATTATTATTATTATTATTATTTCTATATCAGCCCGGCCCAGCCCACAGACACCCGGCCCAGTCCCCGCGGCCCATCAACCTTATCGGGTCGGGTCGGGTCTGCCGAACCCGACCCGCACCGCTAACCCACCCGGACCCGCTCCCCAGCCACCTGACCCATTCTCCCCCTCCGCCGCTTCCGCCGGCGCCTCCGCCGCGCCGTGGGCGTTCCGCCCGGCTCGCCCCACGCAGCGCCACCACGACCCCTCCCCTCTCTCCGCCTTCTCCGCCTAACGCCACCGCCTCTCCCCTTTAAAACCCCCTCGAGCCTCCGGCCACCTACCCTCCCTCTCCGGTCACCCCCTCCGGCCACCTCGCCGTCCTCCTCCCCTCTAGCGCCTCGCCACCGCCCTCAACGACGCCCAGCCGCCCTCCTCTGCTCCTCCTCCTCCGCCTACCTCCGACCCCCCCCAGCAGCTCGAGTCGACCCAGCGGCCAGCGCTCATCCACCGCCTCCGGCGCCTGCCACCGCGCCGTGCCGCCCTCGCCGGCGCCGCCCAGCACCCGGCCGGCCTCCCCCGCAGCGGCGCCGCCCTCCTCCGGCCGGACCGCCGCCTGCAGCGTTCGAAACCCTAACCCTAGCCCTAATTATTCTTTCCGTGTCCGACACGAGTCGGACACGACTCGACCCTGATTTTCGGGTCCCCTTCAGGTGCGTGTAACTTTTGCCTCGTAGCTCCGTTTTTATTTCCGCAAATTGCGTTGGGAAGCCTGTATGACCCTCTCGGTGCCCGTACAAACCGCTCGGGGCATCGCGTCCTGTGGTGATCGCACACCGCGATCCAAAAAAGGAAAAACCAGACCCTGTTTCACCCCGGAACTGAGTACGTCCCGCCAAACGGGACGACTTGGTCGCGTGCGGTCTTCACAGATACGTGCGCATCGTCGATACGGACGTGTGAGTTTTCGTGGAAGCTGATTCGGGTGTGCGTGCACACCGGAATCAACGCGTATCCGCGAACATCGCCCCGTATCCGCCTTTTCTGCAATTCACCCTAACTTCTTGTACACTCGTCAGATCGAGACGAAACTTACGCCATCGGACTCGTAGCGATACGCTGGTCCTGTGGGTCAAGTTTGGTTCGATTCTGAGAACGTTGACGAAATCGCGTGTCGTGGGCCCCACAGGCCCCGCTCGACGGGCGATTTTGTGTTCGGCTCATCGGAATCCAAATCTGGAAGTTCCGTTGGGTTCGTATCAGCGTTCCTGACCTGTTGATACTAAGTTTGGTGAATTTGGAGACCTTTGACCCGGACACATTTTTCGGTGCAAAGCGGGCCCACCGGCGGACCCCGTTTTGACCCGAAACTGTCGTTTTTGCCCTTGTCTCCAAATTGGACCCAAGGACAGGCGTTTCTAGCTATTTGACATCTTCTGAGCATGATGGTAATGTCTATTTCAGCTTTTGGACTCATCTCTGGACTTTTCCCCCAAGAACCAAATTAATCAGATCCAAACAACAGGCAAGTACCTGCACTTCAAGTTTAATCTTTATATTGTGATAGTTAATTTTCTGCTCTACTAGTACCCTTGATGACTACACGTAGTGCTAGAATACTGAATTTCATGTCTTGGATACTGTATTTCATGCCTTGCTTTTCATGTCGGGTGGGAGAATACTAGAAGGCATGTAGTTTACCCTTCCCCTTATCATGTCTAATAGCTGTTGGTACGCGACTGTACCCTCAGCCGGATCTCGATTGTTCATGTTTAATAGCTGTCTATGACGGCCGGATTAGCCTTATAAACTCCTACATGCCAACTATGTATTCTAAAATAAACACAAGTTCATACAGATAGCTTCTGGTCTAGTTATAGTTCATGCTGACTGTTGTAGTTTCATTTCCTGTCTCATTTATTTCCTGCTTTCTCATATTCCTGTTTATAGCATTAACTCTGAGATATTGATGTTCTTCTATGCAACTTTCTCAACATGATACTCAAGTTAATTGTCATGAATATTTAGTTTAATCTTGTTGTGCATTGTGTACTTTGCTCCTTTCCTGACTGGATCCGTTGTTTTAGGCGATGATGAGGACTTTGCCCCTACCTATTATGCCCACTATGAGTTAGCAGGTGACACATATGAGGAGTCGGTTCCCACTCAGGAGACTACCTTGAGGAGGAGTAGCCAGTTAGTTATTATTTTATTTCCTTTTCAGCATATACTCGGGTTTGTCCCCGATCTATCTTCTGGCTTTGTATTAACTATGGATCTGTTGTCACAATTTGTTTTATAAAAGTTAGCATTCCTATTTCCTGTTACTTTCCTTGTCTATTTATTGTGGATGAGATAGATACTTATTGACCCCAGAAAAGACCTAGACAGCGTACTACCGCCGACACTGCGACGTAGGCTGGACGTGCCCACGCACTCGTGCCCGAATAATCGGGTGCGGGTCGTGACACACTCCCCGTTCTCGATATACGTATTTGGAACATTTTTATTTTTTTTGCCTATATTATTTGTTGCTTGCATGATAATTAGATTGCATGTCATGGAGACTAGATCCATTCTTTGGTTCAATTAGACTCATGGTTTAATTGTTTGGTTGGTTTGGTCATGATTGAACCCATGGTCTAAACCTCAACCCTAGCATATATAAGTCAACATCTTTCTCTCTCTTCCCTTATTCTCTCATTTTTCTCTTCCTTCATTTAGGCAAGTACACCTTGCACTACATGAAAAAATCTCTTAATTTTTTATTCTTGCTCTTTCCTTGCATTTTATTAGTCTATTATGTGCTCATAATGATTCTAAACACTTTTAGTACTTGGGGTTTTCGGTTTTAATAGGAAAATTTGAGTAGATCTACATTCTAAGTTTAGAGTTTTCATGGATTCCTTGATTTTTGTGATTTTGATCTACTAAAATATAGTATTTTTGAAAAATAGTTTTTGGGATGGATGAAGCACTTTATTTCGAGCATTTGGCATTTTTTTTTACTTGATTCGGAGTTAAAATAAAGTTTTTATGAAGAAAATATTATTTCGGTTTTTTTAGCTTTCTACCATGGCTGAACTGTTGTTGGGGAAGACGAACTTCACATACGACCAGCGTGCTATGTGGCTGAGAGTGCTATGCGGCTTGAGAGGGTTATGCGGCCTGAACTCTTATCGAATAATGACAACATGCGGCCATCTTGTTGGACGCATGACTGCTTATTCACACAAGTGTCCTTAAACTTCTTGTGCTTTCACTCGTTGAACGAATGAGAAATCCGCTAAGTCCAAAAGGCACCTATACGGCCTGATTTTATGCGGCAAGCAGAGCATGCGGTCATTTTTCCTTGGACGCACGACTCTGAATTCTTGGCACATAATTCTGTGATATTGTCTTTTTCTGATGCTGTCTTTTCTCTCTGTCACACTTTATTATAATGTCACATCAGTCACTTCAATCACTTTATTGTCACTTCATTGACACTTCATATTTATGCCCGTCACTCAATATTTGTCCCAAGGAGTAGACTTTGCCATGTCTCATATGCGGCCGAGACTCCCCATGCGGCACTGAGCTCATGCAGCCCGACCCATGCGGTACCGACCCATATACGACCGACTTTCTATGTGGCACATGTCATATGCGACACTGACTCTATGCATCCCTGATCCTCATGCGGCCTATGTGCACGTTTTATTGGTTTGCTTGGTTTTAATGCTTTATGGAATTTTGTGACTCATTGTGTGATTATAATGATTGCTAATGTATGTGAGCTACGTAACCATGTGTTAGACCTGACTATGTGCTAGAACCCATGTGATTTACCAATGATTGGTAACTTGACTTGACTATTGGTATCCGTGCTGATACAATTACTACGTGCTATGTGTTCCTACGTGTTAAGTGTTCCTACGTGATTATATTACATATTTACACCGAGGTGTACCTACGTGCTAAGCGACATGTGATGTAATAAATTCCTCCAGCATGGACATAGTAGTTGATCAATAACCAAGTGTGGCTAGGATTTATTGAATGTTGCATCATGCAAGGGTGAATCCAAATGGAACTGCTAAGTGACAAAGTTGATTCGTATCTAGTGTGCCCGTACTACGGTATGACATGTAAGGGGAGTAACATGTGACCACGTGTGATTCAAGCTAACCGTAGGGTTAACTAGGCAACTAAAATATATAAAGCATTGGGAGGGATGAAATCCCGAGATCGTGCTTAACTAGTCACCCTCAATCATTATATGGGGAGTGAAGTCTGTCCCCCATGGATATTGTTTAAATCCTCATTAGTGGATGACAATATTCGACTATTATATTATGCTATGTGTTCTATGAGATCTTAGCACAGTGGCCTTACGAGGGACCGGTGTATAATATTATGTGCTATACGGCGATTCATGGCTCGGCTAGCCCCTGTGAGAACATGGTTATGCATAATACCTCTGGGATAACCCAGACTCTACCTAGTAAGCCGTACAAGTGATTGGTCAATTTTGTAACTGAGCTTGATTGTGATTGTACCTTCTGTTAAATAGTTTAGGGACGTGGGCTATCATGGTGCGATGTTCTAACACTTGTCCTTGTTTGGTTCTAGGATTAGATTGTGTCACGCCCCAGTCCCAAAAATGCGTAGGACTATGACACGTAAGCATGCCAGCCGCATGGATATGGCAACTCCAATGTATGGAAACCAAATCCACACGTACGCTGTAATATGAATATCAAATCCACAAGTGGTATAAAACATATGTCACAAGTCACAGGGTATAATCTAAATCTCATCCACCAAAATCATATAGAAATAAATGAATAGTATCTATGAAACTAGATCTTAATAAGGAGTATCTAAGGATGATAGTTGGATGGAGACAAATCCACTACCAACTCGAATGGAGAGGTAAATACAATATAAGTACAATACCACAACACCATATAAGAATACCAGCTATCCATCACAGCTCAAAGAGAAGACATCCTCGGATCACATGTAACCATCCAAATCTGCGCTCCTGCAAATACTCAAGAAAAGATGCACCTGGCAGCGGACCAGGTCCTCAGAGGGACGTAACAAGATACAGAAAATATGAACCAATTTGAATACAGTAAACATGCATAATATTTGAAAATAGATAAGTACGCTGTACAGGACAATCTATATGAATACAAATGAGGATAACTTTTCGACGTATGGGCAAGGGTAGGCTACTCGATCTAATCCTCACAACCTCACGCTCGTCAGTGGACATCATCAGCCGACATACCTCTGGGGTAGCGACCCTCGGACTCCATCAATCGACATACCTCGGGGGTAGCGACCATCGGACACGACCACCATAGTGCGTGCTAGTTACTATGGTTTACCAGAGTGGTTAAAAGCCCATACGCCTAATGATTGTCCTCTCATGATACTAAGTGGCAAGTGTGTGTCAACATATCTAATATATAGTAATGACTGAAAGAAACTACACATGCAATAAATAAACAGAAATGCAATAAATATACATAAATATATTAAGCATGCAAAATACTGTAAGCAATTTGGCAAGGTATCTTGCCTGGGGTCCTGTTGCTGGTATGAATCAGAGTCCAAGTCACAGTCCAAATAGCCTATGTATTACAAATTTATCACGTCAAAAGATAATTTATTTTAATTTATTTAATTCTGGAATAATTACTCTAAAATCCTATTTTAATCTTATTATTCTGATTTTTATGTTAATTCCAAAATTTTGTCCAAAGAAATAAATTTTATCAACTCGAGACTCATGGCACGCAAATCGAGGCGATCTGTTGACCAAAAAGTCAACCGACACAAACTCAACTTTCATGCATGATTTCCTATAGATTTCAGCGTCAAAAATATGCTGGAATTTATGGCTCGTCCGAATTCAAATTCGTTTGGGAATTATGGCACATACAAATTTTTGTATTGTGCACCGATGGTTAAATTCTAACCTAGAAGTTCTACAGAATTAACAGTATGAAAATACTTTGAAATAAATTTTGGGAAAAATATATGTCGATTATCTCGATATTAGCTTTCCTAAAATTTAAACGGTTCATGATTCTGATTCCTGGTTCTCCCGAAATCGCAAAAACATCGAAACACGTCTATTTTTGGACATGCTGTGCTCTACGAATTTTTTAGAATTTAATACTAATAATTTAGAAAAAATTTATATAATCAGAAATCTAACCTCATTATCGTTCTAACAAAAAAAACTAGGTCTCGTTTGGAGTCCGGAGCTAGGAGATATCGTCTTTTTAATTCGTCATAACTAGTAGAAAATGAGGCTGAATTTATGACGAATTTTGACTATTTTTGGACGAAAAAGAGAGGAATTTGGGGAAGAAAAATATGAAGGATGGGGTATTTATAATGGTGGACACTACTTAATTAAATACGACTAGGATTGGTTAATTTGGATAGGATTATGATGAATTTAAATAAGGATAGGATATGCATGAAGTTGATTTCCTAATAGGTTCGGGATTTGAATTAATTTAAAATATAGTTTAAATTTATCTCAATAATTTATAATCTTAAATATAATTAAAGATAATACAAATAATTTATAAAATCTTATTAATATCTATTAACACTAAATTAGCATCTATCTAATATTAAGACTATATATATCCAAATAAATTCTAAATAATTTCGAAAATCTAAATAAATTTCTTAAAATTCTAAATAAATTACAAAAAAATATAATTAAATATTTTGAACTAAAATAAATATTTGGTCGGAACGACATGCAAGTATGGTCGTATAGTAAATCATAGAAGTCCTAGAAATTTATGTTTTCTAAGTTTTAATTACCAAAAATTCTAGAAAAATCTCCAAAAATCTAAAATAACCTAAAATAATTCTAAATGAATATTTATATAAGTAAATATACTAAAAAAATTATTTTCTAATTAACTAAGAGAATACTCTAAATAATTTCAACATCTATAATAAATATAATAATATAAAATATACACAAATACCTATTTTGGGTGAGGGAGTTTACAATCTACCCAACTTAAAACAATTTCGTCCTCGAAATTAAAATAAGACATAGTTTGTTAAATCCTTCACATTCGTACACAAGGTATGTCAATCGCAATCTCTTCCAAAAATTTAAATAACAAAATCTATTCAAATCTATTGCGATCACTTCAAAATTAATATAACCACTGTTTAAATCAAAATTCAACCTGTCGTAATCTCTTCTCGACTTTTTTTTTATAATCAACATTCAAATCTAACTCAAGTCTATATGACATCCCACATCAAAATTTATATCACCATTTCTAACTATCATAATCTCATCTAGACTTTGAACAATAAATAATTCTAATCAAATCTTATTCCTATTCTCAGATTAAGAATTTTGTACTCTTCAAATATTTAAACTCAATTTACATCCTCAATATTTCAAATAGGTGACCCAACAATCAAAATTAAACTTTTAATTCAAATTATCAAATTGTAAAATTTAAATCTAATTCACCAGTTGTTTAAGTCTAAAATTCTATATTTATCCTAAAATTTAAATCGATGATTCATCCTTCAATATTCAAAATTTAAATCATGTGCTCAAAGTATAAATATTGGGTCCTCAATATCAAGATTTTTAAAATTCATTAAATCCTCATTATCTTAATCCTTCTTTTAAAATTCTCCACATTTAAAAGGACTTAATCTCACAATCTAATTCTACTTGATCATAATCTAAAAGAATTCTCCTCAAGTTTAATAATGCAATTTTTACCCAACTTAGAATTTACCCATCTATCACATAAGGCTCTTACACTTAAGAAAAATATTCCTCAATTTATTTTCTCATGTCATTCAATCCTCAAAACTTTAACACCAACTATATCATATGTGATATGCCCTTAATCAATTATGAAAGATAGTTATCAAATAATGTGATTGGCCTATGGGGTATATCTTGTACTATCCGTGTATCACTTATATCCAAGCACGAGATTTCGTCTTTCCGAAACAAGGGAAGACGGAAAGCAACGGAAAAGAGTTCATGGAGGGGTAAAAGAATGGAAGTATGGGAATCAAAGCGTTTAAAGAATTCAAATGGGAATTGTCAAGACAGTTGTGGATTAAAATCTTAATTTGGTAACTTCCTATTCGCATGCTCACATCGGTGCAGTTATGTACTTGATATGATATGCTTTGTCGTATCTAGAGGGTAAGTATATTTGTCTACTGGTCCACTATACATCTCAATCCACGTAAAATACTATTGCGAAGGGCGAATCAAGCGCATTATGGCTAGCTAGACTATAATACACTGATTCTGATTAGACAATTTGTATTAGTGTGGTTGATCAGGCCCCAATAACACATATGTCATGATCAAGCTCGATATAAGATTAAGCTTGCAAAAACTAGGCTATAATAGCAGCATAATTCAAGGTAGCACAGAAAATATAACGCTGGATTATGATGTGAGAAGTTACAAAATAATTCAAGTTCGCAAAAGCAAAAATAACATAAGCCATAATAATAAAAGACTCTACAATCTCTACAGTTATCATACAACCTCCTTATCTAAGTCGCTAGTCGACCAAATAGGGCAAGGACCTCTAAATTCTATGGTCTGAATAAACACTGTCGTCTTTTGCTAGCATGCGATAAATATCATTCGGTTACACTTCAATTAATAGGTCAAAAGACTATGTGATACTAGGTGTCAAATATTATGGTAAAACTTCTAACTAACTCTAGTAGTGTCTATACTACTCTCAAGTCTTCTTAATACATCAAGGGGTAATGGTATAACAATCTAAAGATAAGGAATTCTAGGTTCACTAGATATTCTAAACTTAGTGGTGTGTCTATATTCTTGTTGTATTCTTAATAGATGTGCAACTCTAATTATCATCCTAATAACAGGGGTTCCTATATTCTAGCAGAAGACTATACTCAAGGAACTATTAGGGAAGCACATTAATCAAGCAGGATACAATTGTTCAAAATAGAACAGATAGGAGGAGATGAATCACAGTCAATTATGGATGAGATCCTATACTCTAGTCCTAGGTGCAGGCTTGTTCGGTACAGTAACGTAACCGAGACAATATGCTCTCGACCTGCATGGGCCACCACAAAAATATGTCACGCCCCAGTCCCAAAATACGTAGGACTAGGATACGTAAGCATGCCAGCCGCATGGATATGACAACTCCAATGTATGGAAACCAAATCCACACGTACGCTGTAATATGAATATCAAATCCACAAGTGGTATAAAACATATGTCACAAGTCACAGGGTATAATCTAAATCTTATCCACCAAAATCATATAGAAATAAATGACCAGTATCTTTGAAACTAGATCTCAATAAGGAGTATCTAAGGATGATAGTTGGATGGAGACAAATCACACTACCAACTCGAATGGAGAGGTAAATACAATATAAGTACAATACCACAACACCATATAAGAATACCAGCTATCCATCACAGCTCAAAGAGAAGACATCCTCGGATCACATGTAACCATCCAAATCTGCGCTCCTACAAATACTCAAGAAAAGATGCACCTGGCAGCGGACCAGGTCCTCAGAGGGACGTAACAAGATACAGAAAATACGAGCCAATTTGAATACAGTAAACATGCATAATGTTTGAAAATAGATAAGTACGCTGTACAGGACAATCTATATGAATGCAAATGAGGACAACTTTTCGACGTATGGGCAAGGGTAGGCTACTCGATCTAATCCTCACAACCTCACGCTCGTCAGTGGACATCATCAGTCGACATACCTCTGGGGTAGCGACCCTCGGACTCCATCAATCGACATACCTCGGGGGTAGCGACCATCGGACACGACCACCATAGTGCGTGCTAGTTACTATGGTTTACCAGAGTGGTTAAAAGCCCATACGCCTAATGATTGTCCTCTCATGATACTAAGTGGCAAGTGTGTGTCAACATATCTAATATATAGTAATGACTGAAAGAAACTACACATGCAATAAATAAACAGAAATGCAATAAATATACATAAATATATTAAGCATACAAAATACTGTAAGCAATTTGGCAAGGTATCTTGCCTGGGGTCCTGCTGCTGGTATGAATCAGAGTCCAAGTCACAGTCCAAATAGCCTATGTATTACAAATTTATCACGTCAAAAGATAATTTATTTAATTCTGGAATAATTACTCTAAAATCCTATTTTAATCTTATTATTCTGATTTTTATGTTAATTCCAAAATTTTGTCCAAAGAAATGAATTTTATCAACTCGAGACTCATGGCACGCAAATCGAGGCGATCTGTTGACCAAAAAGTCAACCGACACAAACTCAACTTTCATGCATGATTTCCTGTCACGACCCGCACCCGATTTAGGGGCACGAGTACGTGGGTACGTCCAGCCTACGCCGCAGCATCGGCGGTAGAACGCTGTCAAGGTCATGATACTATCTAGCCAATCTCACACAAGCATCCAATCTCCATAAGGAGGCACGGATGACACGAATAAATGTACACATACTCAATCACAGGATTACAGCACGATAAGATAACGAACAGAAATTTAATTAAATACAACACAAGTCAAAGTAATAATCTAACTCAACAAATAACCAAGTCTCATCAAAAATGCCGGAGACAAATCCGGTACCAAATGGTCTACTTAAAGAACAACTAAAAATAGAAATTTCTGGCTAGTCCTCCCGGAATCACAACTAGACTACCAAGTCTGCAGCTACTCACCATATGGTCCATAAAGTGTCGGACAGCGGTCCTCTAATGCATAGTCTGGAAAAATATTTCCAGTCAGGAAGGAGCAAAGCAACAATCTCAAATAACAGTTCCATTAATTGATAAGGACTATAAAGTAATAAACATGTCATGCTAGCTACTGAGAAGACAGTGAAATAAATGCAATGGCAATTAAAGAGAGACAGGCAATGTAAAGAGACAGGCAATAGGCAATATGATACAGTCAGTGCATGTATGAAAATGAAAAGAACAAGAAACAATATCATATACGGGTGATGTAGTATATGATTTAAATAGGGAACTGTAATCTATTCTAAGTGTTTGAAATAGTAGTTTCAAAATGTGATCGGCTTGGGAACATGTACGATAGCTACAGGGCCTGGCTAATCATGGGTGAAGAGCATGATTAACACTTACATTGTTCTATACTACAATAAGAGGTTATGGTCATATTTCTTACTAACTACTTCCCCGCCCCCAACTAGTACTGTGGATCCAACCATGACACGTCACGACACACGAGCAAGTCAAGTCTATCATGTACGATGTCTAATATACATGTCGTGTACAATGTCAATACGATAATCAATGTAACATCTCATGACTGCAGATCCAAGCTATACTAGTCCGTGTAGCACAGTGTCAGGGATTCAGTTGTAACATTTCAAGATTATTGAATTTATAGAAATTATCAAGAAATTGGAAATTATCGGAGAATGTACTTGCCTTGGGTCCTTAGCTGGTATTTATGGATGTCCTGTTCCAGAGTATCCCCTGGGTAAACCAACAGTCCTATAAACACATCACAAGCAAAACCACATTTACATCAGATGCTACACTAATACAGTCTAAAAACACTGAGTTCGGGACTTCTCTAGGTATGCTACTGGTCACCTAAGATCACCTAGTAGATTCACCAATTAACCATATTATCAATAATTAAATTAATACATATATATATGGTTATACCAAATTATATACAAAATATGTATCACTGTACGTACATAAGTGAAAATATGTTTTATTCATGTGAGAAAATATACATCACCCATTATTTAAGAATATATACATTTATACATTTGCACCAAAATAATAATTATACTATATTCAGGTAATTATACCAATTAAATATATATATATAACATTAAATACGAAAATATACCTTAACATAAATTATATGCAATTAGAGAAATTACACTATATTGTTATAGATATATATATATATATATATATATATATATATATATATATATATATATATATATATATATATATATATATATATATATATATATATATATATATATATATATATATATATATATATATATATATATATTGTCAGCATCACTATTAAAACATACTAATATTAATTCCCCAAATTAAATTCACACTATATATTAAGGGTATACAAAATATACATATATATGTATACATATATACAATTTATATATATATGCATTGAAAATATATTAAATGTATATAAAACATGTATATACATATCCATAATACACACTAAAATACGTATTTATATATACTAAGTAGATTAAATATATACATATACATATATTAAATACACACATTACATTATACTAAAGTATATATATATATACTATACTTATACATATTAAACATAAATTAAATAAATACTATACATATTCATGTATTTAAAACATTAATTAGATACATACTCAATTATACAATTTAATAAAAAGAAATAATATACATATTCCTATGCATTAATTATACTTACATACATACCTACATACATTATATATATATATATATGCATATATATATATATATATATATATATATATATATATATATATATATATATATATATATATATATATAAAGAAAGAGGGAGAGGGAAGAAGAAGAAGAGCTCACAGAGTGGGGGCTGGCCGGAATTTGGCCGGGGCTCGGTTGGTGGTTGGCCGGCTGTAGGGATGTTCAGTCGCCGGAGCAGCAGGGAAGGTGGAGAGGAGCTCGAACGGAGGACAGAGGGCCGCCGGAGCAGTGAGGGGGCCGCCGGAGGGAGTCGCCGAGCAGCAGGAGCAGCCGGCGGGAACTACTGCAGGCCGCCGGAGGAGGGACTGCAGATGGGGACGCCGGCCGGAGTGCAGGCCGGCCTGGGGATGACAGCGAGGATGGGGGAGTTGACGTTGAGGGAGAGGTGGAGGAGCAGCCGCCGGACGCGTCGAGGCAGCGCCGGCCGGGGTCGGT
Organism: Iris macrosiphon; assembly: GCA_036927795.1. Lineage (NCBI taxonomy): Eukaryota > Viridiplantae > Streptophyta > Magnoliopsida > Asparagales > Iridaceae > Iris > Iris macrosiphon. The sequence goes on along the minus strand of JAYESA010000020.1, from coordinate 17,411,936 downwards.
GCTCGGCTTCGGCCCGCCGGGTGCAGAGGATGTTGGCTCACGGCAGGAATGAACAGTAGTTGGGGGGAAAATGCACAATGTTCCCCCCCTATACTAATATTTGAATTCAAAAGAAAAATAAAGAAGAAGGAGGAGGAAAGAAGGAGAAGGAAGAGAAGAAGAAAAGAAGAAGAAAAAGAAGGAGAAGGAAGAGAAGAAGAAAAAGAGAAGCTACGGTTGAGGAGTTTGAGGGCTAGTGAGATGAGGCCTTCCTAGGTTTTCTAGGGATTATGGCTTGATGGAACATCACATATATATGGGGAGAGGGTGTAAAATCAAGGGTTGTGATTGACCCCATTTAAATGAGGGGTCCAGATTGGACATGGAGAATTTCTTCATGTGGGTGAGGGTGAGAGATTTAATTAAATTATTATTAGGCTCCCTCATTGTTTTAAACAATGAGGTGTTGACACAAAAATGCCTATTTGCAAATTAGCCCCCTTTAATTTGGGTATTTGCACAAACACAGGAAATAACAAAAATTTGGCGGGCGATTCGGTGTCCGGTGTTTTGTATGGTCAGGGGCGCTGTATGATCGGTATGGGCTCAATTTACAGGGCACTGGAATTAATATGGAATTTACGGAATCAGATAAAATGGTATCCTCAAATTAAATAGAAATAAATGCAAGTTGTGTTCAACAATTAATTAGGAGTACATGGAGCCAAAATCAGGTCAGGTCATCAATACCAATAATGAAGTAGACTCAGAACAGAATATTACCCTAATTTGGGCCGCACGAAAAATAGGTCAAGATTGCCTCCAATTTCGATTGGAACGCACAACGATACAAAAATAGGAATTTAAAATAACGTCCGCGACGATTTTTTGTGCGGCCAGAAATAATGTACAGAGGACATAATTATGAGTTGCAAAAATAGTAGAATGGAAGGCGGGCATGTCTAGGACAAGATTGTGAAATTTGTTGGGAGACAAAAGATAGGGTAGTGTCCCAAATATCGAAGCAAAGGCAATGCAAAAAAAATATTAAATAAAATATGGTAATCAAATACAAACTCCAAGAATTAAATTCTAGATAAAATAATAAAATCCAGAATTCTATAATTCGGACAGGTGGTCATCTACTGGGCTTCTAGGTCTAGTCTGCTAGCTAAAAAATAAATAAATACTGCATATAATACTATATTTAATTACACATCACTCATAATTATTTAAAACCAATATACTATCATGCAATTTAATTAATTGTAACTATAATAATATCAAATATTGTAAAAATTCGAAAATACCCCTGTCTTCGGAATGTGGTAGTGATATTTCCTGTAGATTTCAGCGTCAAAAATATGCTGGAATTTATGGCTCGTCCGAATTCAAATTCGTTTGGGAATTATGGCGCATACAAATTTTTGTATTGTGCACCGATGGTTAAATTCTAACCTAGAAGTTCTACAGAATTAACAGTATGTAAATACTTCGAAATAAATTCTGGGAAAAATATATGTTGATGATCTCGATATTAGCTTTCCTAAAATTTAAACGGTTCATGATTCTGATTCCTGGTTCTCCCGAAATCGCAAAAATATCGAAACACGTCTATTTTTGGACATGCTGTGCTCTACGAATTTTTCAGAATTTAATACTAATAATTTAGAAAAAAAAATTATATAATCAGAAAGCTAACCTCATTATGAGTCCGGAGCTAGTAGATATCGTCTTTTTAATTCGTCATAACTAGTAGAAAATGAGGCTGAATTTATGACGAATTTTGACTATTTTTGGACGAAAAAGAGAGAAATTTGGGGAAGAAAAATATGAAGGATGGGGTATTTATAATGGTGGACACTACTTAATTAAATACGACTAGGATTGGTTAATTTTGATAGGATTATGATGAATTTAAATAAGGATAGGATATGCATGAAGTTGATTTCCTAATAGGTTCGGGATTTGAATTAATTTAAAATATAGTTTAAATTTATCTCAATAATTTATAATCTTAAATATAATTAAAGATAATACAAATAATTTATAAAATTTTATTAATATCTATTAACACTAAATTAGCATCTATCTAATATTAAGACTATATATATCCAAATAAATCCTAAATAATTTCGAAAATCTAAATAAATTTCTTAAAATTCTAAATAAATTACAAAAAAATATAATTAAATATTTTGAACTAAAATAAATATTTGGTAGAAACGACATGCAAGTATGGTCGTATAGTAAATCATAGAAGTCCTAAAAATTTATGTTTTCTAAGTTTTAATTACCAAAAATTCTAGAAAAATCTCCAAAAATCTAAAATAACCTAAAATAATTCTAAATGAATATTTATATAAGTAAATATACTAAAAAAATTATTTTCTAATTAACTAAGAGAATACTCTAAATAATTTCAACATCTATAATAAATATAATAATATAAAATATACACAAATACCTATTTTGGGTGAGGGAGTTTACAGATTGTTGTATGACGGTAGACTATGAACCGAAACTACGAGACAAATATATATATATATATATATATATATATATATATATATATATATATATATATATATATATATCATAACCTAGTTTGTTTCTTCATTCGTGCTTCCTTTGTGGTACTTGCTATTTGGGGTCTAACCCCACTGGTTTTGCATGGCCAGGTTTAGGGTCACCACCCAAGGATCAAGCGTACTTTTCCCTGAACCATGACGCACACCATACAGATGGCCATTGAGAAAAACGAGTGGGTTTCTTCTTCTCTGCTCGTTATTGCACATTTTACTCATTTTGGGCCTTTGGCCACCGGCACTTGTTAGCCGTAAATTTGGACATTTAGTTTTCTTACATGATTATAATTAATCAGACTGTAGCTGATCATGGCCATGTACTTTTGCTACTCCGCTAGCTTTCTTATTTTGCACAGTTGGTTTCCTGAATATTGTGACATGGCGTTTGGGATATCTTACTTCCTTGTCATATATGTTCTATGTTTACTGTTCTTACTTGACTGATTGAGAAAATAGATGTGTTGTATGACCCTAAGTGACTTGCTTGTAGCACGCACCCCTTGTCTAGTTACAGCTGTGACCGTCATACGATATTCTATACCTTGTACAGGGGAGCTAGCCATGTCCGTCTCCGTATTCCGATACTGGAGCGTGACAAGGTTTTAGTGGTGGCCCATGCAGATCTGTGTTTTCAGACTTGTGGGGTGTTATGGTCATAGGAGTCTCAATCAAACATGTGCCTTTGAAATCCTGAATTCGTTCTCCTCGAAGCCTTGCTTGACTATCGAATCAATTGTTTCCTTGATCCTTCCTATCATGTTCTTGGTATTTATTATCATTTTTTCTAGGGCTTCTTCAGTTGCTGGAGCAGCAGGCATGGCAGGACAGGATTCCCCTGGACAGCAACGGGAGGTAGCACATGTTCAGAGTCAAATTTAAATAGAGCCAGCAGTTGAGCAAGCTGGTATGGTAGAACCGAAAGTTGGAAATATTGAGAAACCAGCCCCTGAAATCCTCGTACCCCCAGTAGTACCGGCAGTACCAACTGTACTTGACACCCCGACATTACTGGAGATCCTTCGGGGAATGATGGCTATGCAGCAGCATCAGATGGCAGTGCAACAACATCAACAGTTTTAACAACAAGAGCAGAATGTCTTGTTGAGTCAAGGTTTGTAGACGGTCCTAGAAAGAGGAGAAATGACTTATTCGGGGGCGTCGATTAGATTTTGCCGACTTAATCTGAGATACTTTGACGATACGGAGGACGCCATCACGGCAGATGCATGGCTCCAAGACATCAAAGTCATTCTGGCGGCGGCGAAGGTTCCGGCTGATGAACAAGTTGACCAGGTCCGATTGCAGCTTCAAGACCTTGCCCATGACTGGTGGGCGTCAGTAGAGGTTGGCTTAAGGCATCCTATCTTCTGAAACAGTTTCAGGGCTCTATTCAGGGCTAAATATTTTGGAGTCGTAGATCAATATGAGCTCCAATAGATATTTATCGGTCTCAAGCAGGCCGGTGGGATTGTGGATGGATATGCAGCCAAGTTTTGCAGGCTGAGTAGATTCGCTCCGACTATGGTGGCTACGGAGTCGGATAGAGCAATGAGGTTCCAGCAAGGACTTCATATGGAGATTCTACAACTGGTAGAGGGGCACGACTACCAGACTTATGAAGAAGTACTGATAGCAGATCGGAGGCACGAGCTTACCATTCAGAGGTTATCGGCAAGGACATGAGGCCATAAGAGGTCTCATGCTCAGAGTGGAGGAGGAGGTAGAGGAGTACCTCGGATGTCAGCACCGTCACCTGGCGTTTGCATCCATTATTAAGCGCCAAGGAGGGTGGCAGTTTCGACGGTGACAGTACCGGCTCGGCAACAGCCGAGACAGCAACAACATCAACAGTGCCAGGGAGCAACGATGGGTTGCATTTACTGTGGCAAGGGAGGCCAGACTAGAGGTGTGTAGGGCAGCTAATGGGTTGTGTATAAGGTATGACAGTCCAGATCACCGGTTTGCCAATTGTCCGATGATGCAAAGGCCAAGAGGGCCAATCCAACAATTACCAGTACTGCCAGTACCAGGGGTTGTCCAGCAGAGAAGGCCAGCAATAGCAGTGAGGCCACTAGGTCAGCGTTCGCTACCGACGTATGCTCAGATGTTCCAACAGCAGCAGAATCAGCAGCAGGGCCAGCAGAGGCCACAAAGGTGTGTCCAAGAGAGGCAACTGTAGTGCCCCGCTCTGTGTAGGCACTATGTACAAGTGATATCGCTTTGCTTACTCGAGCGAAAGTCTTCTCGGAGAGTTCCCGATCGAAACACAAGACGATTGATCTAAGTGAGTGGACATAACTTCATTCTCTGATTCTTGCATGCCTTAATAATAAATTTGAGTTTTTATAATGCATGTTTTATTAATAAAATAATGTTCATATTGGAAATGATAGAACGAGAACCTGTATGCTTAACTAGAGAACTTGTATGCATATCTAAAAAGAGATAGAACCTTGTCATGCTAAGTTAAGATAGAAAGAATATTGCATGCTTAGTTACACTGACACCGCTATCGAACGAACCCTTGTCATGCTAAAAATAGATAAGTAAAGGAATTGCTTGAACAAGTCCCTTTGTCATATGCTAAGTAAGAGTAGAATTGCATACTTTAGTAAAAAGAGAGATATACTATCATGCTTTCTTACATAGATATTTCTCACATGTTCTCTATCGTACTGAAAGAGATAGATAGTGCTTGTTAGTTGTTATGAAAATAGTTATCATGCTTGCTAATATATGTTTTGCTTGCCTGTTTTCTTATATCGAGCTGTTATAAGTTATTGATTCGTATAAGAAGAGACATAGTGCACCCTGAGATACGGTCCTTGTAATCTAGTGGGGGTGTGTTATTAGTTGTATGAAAGAAAATTGAACCTATTGCTCATTTTTTTAAAAATACATGTTTTACTTGATCATTGCTTGCTTGCATTGTAGATGTTTCATGTCATGCATTGGTCTCGGACAACTTGTGCACAAGATTTTGTCTCTCGAACGGTTTCTGGGGCACTGGGAATCGCTCGTTCTGGAAGAGATTTTTGTTTCACCCTGAGGATACGGTCCTACGGGGTCTAGTGGGGTATTTTGTCTATTAGTGTTGTGTGCCATGATGTCACAGCTGCTAGTATTTGTGTGTGTTGGTGAAGAGCTGAACCTTGAGTTACATCTGCCGATATACGCGCGTGCTAGTGCATAGCTGAACCTTGAGTCACCGCTGCTAATCATGTGGCTACCCATGGACCATCATGTAGTTAGGGCGCATGCTAGATTAGCCTTCTTGCATACCTAACTGTTTGATGCAGAGACAGATAATGAATATAACATATATGTTTATGCAAATTATTGCTAACTTGTATATCTGTTGCAGGGATAACCGTTTAACAAAGGGTAAAAATTATTGAATAAGTGATGCATTGATTTTCGTTTATGCTTTGAATCTCGTTTTGTCCCTAGACTTGCATGTTTCACTTGATGTTTCACTGTTGACCCTTAGTAATGAATTGATTAGTCCACTAGAATAACTTGTGTTCCTAAAGAGTTAGTATATATGGTGCACGATACATACTACGTATTGCACGATAGAACATTGTCCTGATTGTATGCTTAAATGTTTGAATATGCAAACTGTTTCAAAGCTTTGTTTTTGAAAGAAGTAAACTGACTCTAACCCTGTGCTGCATGAAATAAACCTAAGTAAAAGTAGTAAGATCACTAGTAATGTAATATTTTGCCACATACTTACTTAGTGTTGGTTTTAGGGAGTTTTGCTTCTGTTCGTTGAATTATACTCACCAGTACTTTCTCCAAAGTGCTGACCCACCAACATTTTACTTGTTCTCAGGGGCTGGATCGTCCGAGGAAGCGATAGTTGTGTCTCATCCCCAAGACCCAAAAATCTGGAGTCGATGTCTTGAGACATATCGAGTTGTGGTTTGAGCTGCTTTTGTATAAAATGATGTAATGTATGGAACAATATCATTGTATTTGAGAGAGTGCTTGAGCGATTTGTAACCTCGACTTAATATCGCTTGCAACACTTTTGAATATCAATAAAGATGCTTATTTTCTTATGCTATTGTGTTTTTTACTTTTCTGAAAAATGTGCCGCTGCTTCCGTCTTGAATAGATTACTTGCCCTTGTTCAAGCTTTAGCCTTGTGCAAGCGCAACTTAGGCTTGCACGCACGCCCATGGGAGGACGGTCGGTCCTGCAAGGACCCAAGCGAGGACGAACAGCCCTACGGGATCGGGGCATGACAGCAATAGTGAGGAGTCCAGCAGGACCAAGGACAAGCTTTCACTTTATCTCTGGAGGAGGCTTTGGCATCAGGCGACGTGGTAGCAGGTAACATCTATGTCGCATCTTTTTCTGTTGTAGTATTTTTGATTCTAGTGCATCTCATTCATTTGTATCTATACGATTCGTGACACATATTGGATTGGAGTTCGAGGCATTGCCAGAGAGGTTGAATATACTCACTGGTAATGGGCTCATAGGAGTTAGTAGAGTATGTATAGTGTGTTCAATCGTAGTGTGCGGGTGTTCACTACCAGCACGGTTGATCGAGTTCCCTATAGGTAACTTTGATGTTATCTTAGGCATGGACTGGCTGAGAGACAGTCATGCTACAATATATTGCCATAAGGGTAGGGTACTATTTAGTATCCCGGGCATGAAAGGTTTCGCCTTTGACAGATATGTGGGAGACCCGCATGATGAGGGAATTGTATCGACAGTTATAGCATAAGAACAACTTTCTGAGATAGTTAAGGAGTTTTTAGATGCCTTCCTAGAAGAACTTCTAGGGTTACCACCAGTAAGGGACGCAGAGTTTTGCATCAAGTTGATCCCTGGAGCAGGGCCAATATCTTGCAAGGTTCACCAAATGGCACCATCAGAATTAGACAAGTTGTACCAACATGTAGAAGAACTGAAGTCAAATAAGTTTATTTAAGCCAGTGGATCACCTTGGGGCCAGTGGTTCTAGTAAAAAAGAAGGTTGGGTCGTCATGGTTATGTATCGACTACAGACAGTTAAACGCAGTAACATTGAAGAATAAGTATCCATTACCAAGGATCGATGACTTGTTTGGTCAACTGAGTAAAGCTAAGGTTTTCTTTAAGATCGATCTTCGATCAGGGTATCATCAAGTAAGAGTTCGGGAGCAAGACATTCCCAAGACAACATTTAGGTCACGATATGGGCATTACGAATTCTTAGTTATGCCATTCGGACTAACTAATGCTCTAGCAATATTTATGGATTTGATGAACCATATTTTTATGCCATATCTAGATTAGTTTGTGGTAGTTTTTATAGACAACATTCTAGTATATTCTAGTAGCAAAGAGGAGCACGAAGAGCACCTTCGGAAGGTCTTACAGATTTTGAGGGAACACCAGTTATACGCAAATCTAAGCAAGTAAGAGTTTTGGTTGGATCATGTGTCATTCTTGGGTCATATTATCTCTGGAGCAGGAGTAGCAGTAGATCCAAAGAAGACTGAGGCCGTAGAAAGTTGGCTAGTTCCTAAGAAAGTAAATGAAGAACGTAGTTTTCTAGGATTGGCAGGATACTACAGAAGGTTCATGGCAAAATTTGTAAGAATTTCAGTACCACTGACTCGATTGACGCACAAGGAAGCTTAGTTTGATTGGTCAGTAGAGTGCCAGACATCATTTGAAGAATTAAAGAAAAATTAATTTCAGCTCTGATTCTCACACTTCCAGTGGGTTCTGGAGTGTTTACAGTGTATTATGACGCGTCAAGCAAAGGACTTGGGTGTATATTGATTCAATATGGAAGAGTGATAGCTTATGCATCGCGACAGCTTCGAGATCATGGGAAGAATTAACCGACTCACGATTTGGAGTTAGCGACGGTAGTATTTGCACTTAAGCTGTGGAGGCACTACTTGTATTATGATCGGGTAGAGATATTTACGGATCACAAAAGCTTAAAGTATGTATTCACTCAGAAGGACTTGAACATGAGGCAGAGAAGGTGGCTAAAATTAATAAAGGACTATGATGTGGAACTCCAGTACTATCCAAGTAAGGCAAATGTGGTAGCAGATTCTCTTAGCAGGAGAGGTAGTACATTTATGTTGACATCACAACGGCATATCTTAGAAGATCTTCGAGAAATGGGGATCGAGATAGAACTTTCGCAAGACGTAGGAGTATTGGCTAGTTTACAGGTACAATATACCATTATAGAGAGAATTAAGGCGGCTCAGGCAGAGGATCCGAAAGTTCAGAAGCTTCGGACGGAATGTGAGTCTGGTCTCAGAAAAGAGTTGACGATTCATGAAGATGGAACTTTTAGGTTTGGAAATCGTCTCTATATACCAAGTGGAGATATCCAACAAGAAGTAATGACCGAGGCACACAGTTCCTAGTATTCAATTCATCCAGGAGGTACCAAGATGTATCAAGACATCAAGCAACATTTCTGGTGGAACAAGATAAAGAGGGAGATAGCATAATGTATTTCCAGGTGTTTGGTAAGTCATCAAGTGAAGGCCGACCAGCAAAGACCGACAGGATTATTACATCCGCTTCATATTCCGGAGTGGAAGTGAGAATATATCATGATGGACTTTATGACCAGTTTACCTAGATCTCCAACTTGTCATGATACATTTTGGGTAATAGTATATCGTCTCACAAAAGTAGATCACTTTCTTCCTTTTCGAGTAGGACAATCTACAAAGAAGTTAGTAGAGATGTACATGCGACAAATAGTAATACAACACGGTGTCCTAGTGAGTATTATATTTGATCGAGACACTCGGTTCACTTCACATTTTTGGAAGAGTTTATACCAGAGTTTAGGCACCAAGTTGAGAATCAGTACCGCCTACCATCCTCAAACGGACGAACAATCAGAGAGAACCATTCAGACCTTGAAAGATATGTTGCGAGCTTATACTTTAGATTTTGGAGGGATTTGGGAAGATCACCTTCATCTCGTTGAGTTCTCATACAACAATAGTTGTCAAGCAAGTATTCAGATGGCACCATTAGAAGCATTATATGGGAAAAAGTGTAGATCACCATTGGCATGGGATGATATAGGTGAGCGAAAGATGTTAGGCCCAGAGATGATTACGCAGACAGTAGAAGTTGTCAAGCAGATCAGAGAGCAACTTCGGGTTGCGCAAGATAGGCATCGACATTGGACATATCAGTATCATAGGCCTTTAGAGTTTTGTGTCGGCGACCACGTGTTCTTACAGATTTTGCCGACCCATGGAGTTATTAGATTCGAGGTTCGCAGGAAGCTTAGTCCATAATACATTGGTCCGTTCGATATCCTCGAGCGGGTGGGCGATGTTGCTTATTGTCTTGCCCTTCTGCCTTCGCTGCGTGAGGTGGACGATATATTTTATGTGTCTCAATTATGTAGGCATATCCCGGATTTGAGTCATATTCTTGACCATTCTGAACTAGTTGTTGGTACAGACTTGTCTTACAAGGAGCAACCCATATCCATTTTGGACCGAAGGGAGAATGTGCTAAAGAATCGGACTATCCATTTTATCTGGGTTGTTTGGGGTCATCACCCTTTGGAAGAGTCGACGTGGGAGCATGAGGACGATATCAGGTTTCGATATTCTCACATATTCGACATAGAAGGTATATTAGTTCTTATGCCTTCGTATCTCGAATCTCGTAATTCGTTTACCCATGCTATATGATACTGCTTTTCTTTATTATATGCTTGAATTTGATTGCATGTGTATATACGCTTGTAGTTAGTGTAGTGCTCGTTCTGATTTCTCTAGCTAGCCTTGGGTTTGAATTTCGAGGACGAACATTTTCTAAGGTGGGTAGAGATGTCACTCACCATTTTTGATATACATATTTGGAACATATTAGATTTTCTGCCTATATTATTTGTTGCTTGTATGGTAATTAGGTTGTATGTCATGAAGACTAGACCGATTCTTTGGTTCAATTAGACTCATAGTTTTATTGTTGGGTTAGATTGGTCATAAGTGAACCTATGGTCTAAACCTCAAACCTAGCATATATAAGTCAACCTCTTTCTCTCTCTTTTCTTATTCTCTCATTTTTCTCTTCCTTCATTTAGGCAAGTACACTTTGCACTACATGGAGAAACCTCTTAATTTTTTATTCTTGCTTATTCCTTGCATTTTATTAGTCTACTATGTGCTCATGATGATTCTAAACACTTTTAGTACTTGGGGTTTTCGGTTTTAATGGGTGAATTTGAGTAGATCTATATTCTAAGTTTAGGGTTTTATGGGTTCCTTAATTTTTTGTGGTTTTGATCTACTAAAATATGGTATTTCAAAAAAATAGTTTTTGGGATGGATGGAGTACTTCATTTCGAGTATTTGGCTTTTGGTTCACTTGATTTGGAGTTAAAATAAAAATTTTATGAAAAAATATTATTTTAATTTTTAGAGCTTTCTGTCATGGCTGAAACTGCTGTTGGGGGAGATGAATTTTACGTGCGACCAGCGAGCTATGTGACTGAGAGTGCTATGCGGCCTATGAGGATTATGCGGCCTGAACTCTTGCCGAATAATAACAACATACGGTCATCTTGTTGGACGCATGACTGTTTATTCACACAAGTGTCCTTGAACTCCTTGTGCTTTCATTCGCTGAATGAATGAGAAATCCGCTAAGTCCAAAAGGCATCTATTCGACCTGATTCCATGCGGCAAGTAAAGGCGCATGACTCTGAATTCTTGGCACATAATTATGTGATCTTATCTTTTTTCTGATGCTGTCTTTTCTCTCTGCACCCTTTATTGCAATGCCACATCAGTCACTTCAATCACTTTATTGTCACTTCACTGACACTTTATATTTATGCATGTCACTCAACACTTGCCCCAAGGAGTGGACTTTGCCATGTCCTATATGCGATCGAGACTCCCTATGCAACTCTGAGCTCGTGCGGCCCGACCCATGCGACACCGACCCATAAGCGACCGACTTCCTATGCGGCACATGTCCTATGCGACACTGACTCCATGCGTCCCCGATCCTCATGCGGCCTATGTGCAAGTTTTATTGATTTGCTTGGTTTTAATGCTTTATGGAATTTTATGACTCCATGTGTGATTCTAATGATTGCTAATGTATGTAAGCTACGTGACAATGTGTTAGACCTGACTACGTGCTAGAACCCATATGATTTACCAATGATTGGTAACTTGACTCAACTATTGGTATCCGTGCTGATACACTTACTACATGCTATGTGCTCCTATGTGCTAAATTTTTCTACGTGATTATGTTACATGTTTACACCAATCGAGGTGTACACACTATGTGCTAAGCGACATGTGATGTAATAAATTCCTCCAGCATGGACATAGTAGTTGGTCAATAACCAAGGATGGCTAGGATTTATTGACTGTTGCATCATGCAAGGGTGAATCCAAATTGAACCGCTAAGTGACAAAGTAGATTCGTATCTAGTGTGCCCGTACTACGGTATGACATGTAAGGGGAGTAACATGTGATCACGTGTGATTCTAGCTAACCGTAGGGTTAACTAGGCAACTAAAATATATAGAGCATTGGGAGGGATGGAATCTCGAGATCATGCTTAACTAGCTACCCTCAATCGTTATATGGGTAGTGAAGGCTGACCCCCATGGATATTGTTTAAATCCTCATTAGTGGATGGCAATATCCGACTATTATATTAACTATATTTTCTATGCAATCTTAGCATTGTAGTCTTACGAGGGACCGGTACATACTACTATGTGCTATGAGACGATTTATGGCTCGGCTAGCCCCTGTTAGAACATAGTTCGATCTGAGGATTCCTATTATATGCATAATACCTATGGGATAACCTAGACTCCACATAGTAAGCCGTACAAGTGATTGATCGATTTTGTAACTGAGCTTGATTACGATTGTACCTTCTGGTAAATAGTTTAGGGATGTAGGCTATCATGGTGCGATGGTCTAACCCTTGTCCTTGTTTGATTGTAGGGTTACATTATTGTATCACGGTAGGCTATGAACCGAAACTACGAGACCGAACTATATATATAACTATTTTATAACCTGGTTTTGTTTCTTTATTCGTGCTTCCTTTGTGGTACTTGCTATTTGGGGTCTAATTCTGCTGGTTTTGCATGGCCAAGTTTAGAGCCACCAACCGAGGATTAAACGTACTTTTCCCTGAACCATGGCGCACACCAGACGAATGGCCACTGAGAAAAACGAGTGGGTTTCTTCTTCCATGCTCGTTATTACAAAATTTTCTCATTTTGGGCATTTAGCCACCGACACTTGTTAGCCGTAAATTTGGACATTTAGTTTTCTTACATGATTATAATTAATCAGACTGTAGCTGATCATGGTCATGTACTTTTGCTACTCTGTCAGCTTTCTTATTTTGTACAGCTGGTTTCCTGAATAATGTGGCAGGGCATTTGGGACGCCCTACTTCCTTGTCATATATGTTATATGTTTACTGTTCTTACTTGACCGATTGAGATAATAGATGTATTGTGTGACCCTAAGTGACTTGCTTGTAGTATGCACCCCCTTGTCTAGAGCCGTGACAGTCGTACGATGTTCTATACCTTGTACGAGGGAGCTGGTCATGTCTGTCTCCTTATTCCGGAATTGGGCGTGACAAGTATTTATTGGTGGCCCATGCAGGTCTGTGTTTTCAGACTTGTGGAGTGCTATGGTCATAGGAGTCTCAATCAAACATGTGCCTTTGAAATTCTAAATTTGTTCTCCTCGAAGCATTGCTTGACTATCGAATTAATTATTTCCTTGATCCTTCCCGTCTTGTTCTTGATGTTTCTCGTCCTTTTCTCTAGGGCTTCTTCAGTTGCTGGAGCAGCAGGCATGGTGTCACGACCCGATTCCTTGGAATCGTTGGGGCGTCCCCCGAATCGTGATGCCGTGCGGGCCTGGGGTTGCGCCCGCACAAGGCTAAAGTATTTTGCATAGCAAGCATATATTCAGAGTACGCAGATAAATTGAAACACATATTTGAAACATGGAAAAGTTCTCTTTATTGATAATGAACATCTATTACAAACTCTTGAACGAGTTAGCTAATATGCCGAACGGCTTACAAAAGTGTCACGCCCCAGTCCCAAAATACCATGGGACCGGATACGTGGCAATGGCCAGCAGTACGCACCGATGGACCAACCCAATATAATGGATCCATCAGGGCATACTTAAGCTGTAAAACAAGTCTACGACAATAATGGCACAACTAATCTCATCCACACAAGATATAAAATATGATCCACAGGATAAATAAGGAATGTAAATCATCAGCTAGTCTCACAAAGTACTTCGGGGAACAACCCGATAAATATCTAGTACAATGGTTCCACAGACCAGAAAAGAAAGACTAAAACAATAAATAAAACTGAGCATGAACATGGATGCTCAAGAGAAGTCTTCAGCTAAGCCCTCGTCCTCAGATGGTGGTACGGCTCCTGGATCGGCTCCTCCTGCTACGGTACCGTAAACCTCGGGGTAAACCTGGTCTGCAAAATCTGGGGACAAAATCCATATCCAGGTCCTCAGGGGACATAGCAAGGTACAGAAAATAATACAAGCCAGAATATAAACAGTGCAGCAAATAATGAGATAAGCAGGGTAAGTATGTAACATCTGTATAAATGCAAGAGAGAATATCAGTAGTACTTAGGTTGAACAACTACCAGCTCTGTGAAGGGGAGCCGGTAGCAGTGGTATCAGGAGGTGGTCTAGCTCAGCGGAAGACTGAGTAGCCGGCATAACAATGTCAACCTGTAGCCTGTGAATCTATCCAGCAATAGATGGAATAATAGGGGAATACTAAAAATAACCAGCTAAGTGATATGCAAGATGAGAGCAGCACTAGAACTCAGGCTGAAGCATACTACAAGCTCTGTGTAGGGGAGCCGGTAGCAGCAGTAATAATGAGTAATGGGCCAAGCTCGGGCTTCAGAGTCTTGGCCTCACAATAGTAGGGGTGTATATATATAATCAGCCTGTAGTTTGTGTGTCTCTCCCCACCCAATGTAACCACGCAAATTATGAACATAACGTCTCACGTCCATGTCAGCGGGGTCATAACTAATGCACAAGTCATAATGTATCTAGAATATAGAATCTATGCCAAGTCCTATACAGAATCACCTCGAACATCTCGGGAAGATCCTGTCTCATGATCAGTGTCCAGTGTCCTGGGTCAAAGTGTACTTGGTAAGACAAGTACGAGAAGATAAAGTGTCACGTATGTCCATATCTAGATGACATTACCCAACACCACGTACGATATTGGCACCCGACTGATAATCGGACGCTAAGTATGTCAAACGGTCCTAGGTTAAGCATGCACAGTAAATATATGAAGTAAGAAAAATAGGTAACAATACTGCAGAGATGGCAAGGTACACTTGCCCGATGTTTGAATATCAACTGTCGTCCTGGTATCGGTGGATCCAGTAGGTACTACTCCGAAAGCTGTAATAAATATCACCAACAGTCTCAGAAGATATCAAACTGCTAGGAACGCCTGTCCTTACGTCCAATTTGGACACAGGGGCAAAAAGGTCATTTCCGGCCAAAGAGGGTTCCATATGTGGCCCACTTTGCACCGAAAAGCGTGCCGAGGGTAACAGTCTCTAAATGGGACAGACTATGGGTCAAACAATTCTAAATGTCAATATGATCCCAACGGTATGTCCAAATTTGGATTCCGATGAGCCGAACATAATTTGGTCCAAAAAGTCAACTGTGGGGCCCGCCAATTGGCGATCTGGTCAACCGTCTCAGAATTGCGTGAAAATTGGGTCACAAGACCAGCGTGTTACCACGAGTCCAGTGGCGCAAGTTTCGTCGCAATCTGACAAGCGTGCACAAAATACGTGCGAGTTCCACAAAAGTGGCGACACGGAACGTGTTCGCGGATACGGCCTGATTCCGGCGTGCTCACGCGTCCAAATCAGTCCCCACGAATTTTCACGGGTCTGATTATGCTGCGTGCACCATTCAGTACACTTGGCACACGGCGGGGCGGTCCCGTTTGGTGGGGCGCGCTCCGATCTCCAACTTTTAGAAAACCAAAAAAAGTGGGTGCACGCAGTTTTGTGACGAATACAATTTTGTCCACAGTAACTAATAGCACAAAGTTATTATACAGAAAATAAACTAGGTTATGTAATCTACAGGTATAAAAAAGAATCACCAAATTTGGATCTCTGTGGTGGGAGATACGAACTCGGCAATATGGGTGGTCATTCTGGAATTCTGCGATTGCAGAATTCTGTCTGTCCGTCCACTTTGGACGCTATTTTTCACCTAGGGGCACACGTTTTCCGAGGTTGGCTATAAAACGAATATTGGAGAGGGTTAAGGGATGATCATACCTATGAAAACGGAACAGTGTTTGGATGAGCGAGTCAACGGAAAAACACGCCGGAGCGAAGGTGCCTCGAGTGGGAAACTGCAGTTCGCGATGTCGGCGTCGACGGGATGGTTGGATGGCTTGGGGAGGCTTCTCTGGCTGCGGTGACGGCTCTAGATGGGAAGAGGAAGTCTGGAGTTCTAGGTTAGGGTTTTAGAGAGCTATTATATATATATATACTATATATATTAGGAGAGGGAGAGATATAGGAGCGGGTGAAGAGTAAGCCGGTCTCGGGTCTGGGAAGTCACACGAGGGCTAAGGGGCGGGCTCCCTTGGGAATTCTGATGGCGGGTTCCAGCAGCAATCTTGCTGTATCAAGTTCCTAAGGAACTTAAGTCAAATAGTAGTAACTATTATTATATTATTATTATTGTATTATTATTATATACTATTTGATTCTTTTCTTTTCCTTTCTTTCTTTAAATATATATATACATATATATATTTGTATGTATATATATATATATATATATTCACACATAAGAAAATTTACATGATAGGGTATTGCACATCGTTAGGCTAGCAACTGCTCAAGGGGTCTCCTACATGGAATAAATTCTGAAAAATTTCTGATGGTCCCATAAGTCCTCTAAGTGCCCGAACACCTAACATAAAAATTATTAAAAATCTATTTCTCCTATTTGGACCTAATTACTACAATTTAATTAATAATTAATGAAAAGAAAGGTATATACGATTTTCTAGGAAGGGGTTTTACATTCTACCCAACTTGTAAAAATTTCGTCCTCGAAATTAAAATTAAGCCACGATAGAATGCAAGGATGGTATAAGATATAAATTAACAATGTAAATTCATACCTTGGTCTGCGAATAGATTCGAAAAACGCTTGCGCATGTCGTCCTCGCGCTCCCAAGTTGATTCTCCTGGCGCGCCATGCCTCCATGCTACGCGAACCAAGGTAATAGACTGGTTCCTCAATACCTTCTCTCGACGATCAAGGATTCCCACGGGTTGCTCTTGGTATGACAAGCTCGGCCCAATGGTAATCTCTGAATGGTCGAGGACATGACTACTGTCTGCCACATATCGCCTGAGCTGCGACACATGGAATACGTCATGTACTCCCTCCAGTGAAGGTGGTAGCGCAAGTCAATATGCCACCTCTCCAACTCTCTCGAGCACGTCAAATGGTCCAATATACCTTGGACTCAACTTGTCGTGCCCTCCGAATCGGATGGTGCCTCTGGTCGGTGATATCCTCAAGAAGACGTGATCGCCCTCTTTGAACTCCAAGGGTCGACGATGAAGGTCTGCCCACTGCTTCTGCCTGTCTTGCGCTGCTCGCAAGTGTCCCTGAATCTTCTTGACTGTCTCTACGGTGTTGACCACCAACTCGGGTCCCAGAATCTGACGTTCTCCCACGTCACTCCAACACACAGGAGACCTACATTTTCTCCCATATAATGCTTCAAACGGAGCCATCTGAATACTCGCTTGATAGCTATTGTTGTAAGAAAACTCTACAAGATGTAGGTGGTCCTCCCATGATCCTCCAAAGTCTAACATGCAAGCCCTCAACATGTCCTCCAAGGTCTGAATAGTACGCTCCGACTGCCCATTTGTCTGCGGGTGGTAAGATGTACTGAACTTCAGACGAGTACCAAGACTCTCTTGCATGCTCCTCCAAAAGTGCGATGTGAAGCGCGAATCTCTGTCCGATACAATGCTGACTGGTATGCCGTGCAATCTCACGATCTGCCTCATATATAAATCAGCTAAAGCTTCTGTAGACTGACCCACTCTAAAAGGTATAAAATGGGCTGACTTGGTGAGTCGGTCCACTATTACCCACACTGCATCTCTCCCACTTGGACTCTTGGGAAAACCCGTGACGAAGTCTATAGTGATGTGCTCCCACTTCCACTCTGGAATCGGAAGTGGTTGCAATAATCCTGCTGTCCTCTGGTGCTCCGCCTTCACTTGTTGACATACCAGACATTTGGCTACAAAGCGAGCTATCTCTCTCTTCATTCCATGCCACCAGTAATACTGTCTCAAGTCCCGATACATCTTGGTTCCTCCTGGGTGAACAGAGTACATAGAGCTATGTGCTTCGGTCATTAGCTCCTGTCTCAATTCTCCATTTGGAACATACAGGCGATTTCCAAATCTCAATGTCCCATCTTCATGGATGCGAAGTCCTGTCTGTAGGCCGGCTTCTGTCCTTTCTTTGAGTCTTCGGAATCTAGCATCGGTGGGCAATGCCTCTTTAATCTTCTCTACGAGTGATGACTGAATCTCAAGATTAGCCATCAATCCAGTCTGTCCCGGTAAGACGACCTCTATCTGTAGCTCCTGTAAATCTCTCAATAACTCGGGCTGCATCGTCAAGAAATAAGCCGTAGGCTTCCTGCTGAGTGCGTCTGCAACAACATTCGCCTTTCCCGGATGATACTGCAGATCGATGTCAAAATCCACCATCAGTTCCAGCCAGCGTCTCTGTCTCATGTTAAGCTCCTTCTGAGTATACACATACTTCAGACTCTTGTGATCAGTAAAGATTTCTACCCTTTCTCCATAAAGATAGTGCCTCCAGATCTTTAATGCAAATATAACTGCTGCTAGCTCCAGATCATGTGTTGGGTAGTTCTTCTCGTGGACCTTCAACTGTCTCGACGCATAAGCAATGACTTTGCCATGTTGCATCAAAACATATCCTAGTCCACTGCCTGATGCATCACTGTAAACCACAAAACCTTCTGACCCTGAAGGAAGAGTCAAGATAGGTGCTGTTGTTAATCTTCTCTTTAGTTCTTCAAAAGCCTTCTGGCAGTCTTCTGTCCATATAAACTCCTGGTCCTTACGTGTCAGCTTCGTCATCGGTTCTGCAATCCTCGAGAAATTCTCTACAAACCTTCGGTAATATCCCGCAAGTTCGAGAAAACTTCTCACCTCTGCAACTGATGTGGGTGTAGGCCAAGTCTCTATTGCCGCAACTTTCTCTGGATCCACTGAAAGTCCTTCTCCAGATATGATGTGTCCCAAGAAAGGCACTTTGTCCATACAGAACTCATACTTACTGAGCTTGGCATATAACTTCTCCTGCCTCAAGGTCTCTAACACGATTCGGAGATATTCCTCGTGCTCTTCATGATTCTTGGAATATATGAGAATGTCATCAATGAACACCACTACGAATTTATCCAAGAACTGATGAAAGACTCTGTTCATTAAGCTCATAAACACTGCTGGCGCGTTGGTCAAACCAAACGGCATCACCAAGAACTCATAATGCCCATACTTCGTCTTGAAAGCTGTCTTCGGGATGTCTTCCTTCCTTACCTTGATCTGATGATAGCCGGATCTAAGGTCGATCTTTGAGAATACCCTTGCACCACTCAATTGATCGAATAGATCATCAATGCGTGGTAAGGGATACCTGTTCTTGATGGTTATAGCATTTAGTGCCCTGTAATCAATGCATAACCGTACTGTTCCATCCTTCTTCGGCACAAATAATATGGGTGCTCCCCAAGGTGAAACACTGGGCCGAATGAAACCCTTCTCCAAAAGATCATCAACCTGTTCTTTCAACTCCACTAACTCCTTAGGTGCTAGCCGATAAACTGATGAAGTGATTGGCTCTGCTCCTGGAGTTAAGTCTATTGTGAATTCTATTTCCCGATCAGGCGGTAAACCTGGAAGATCACCAGGAAATATATCCACAAATTCTGATATGACTCCTGGGTAACCTGTCTCCCCTTCTACAGATAATACCTTAAGAGTAGGCTGAACTCCTTGCTCTACTGCTCCTCGAAGAAACTCGAATTCTGGATGTCAGGCGGTCTAAATATAACCCGCCCAAGTCGGCAATCAAGAGTCGCATGGTACTGACTTAACCAGTCCATACCTAGTACGATATCATAATCCGGCATAGAAAATATCAGAAACTGCGCTCGCATTTCTCGGCCACAAACGACTACAGAACATGATCTACAGACGTCACTAACCGAAATAATTCCACCTTCCGTAAGAATTCTCTTCATCTTCGGAAGGGGTACGGTAGCTACTCTATGGGTGGCTACAAAGCTAGCTGCTATAAATGAATGCGATACTTCAGAATCAAATAATGCTACAGCTGGTAATGAAGCTACTAAAATAGTACCTGCGATGACTTCGCCTGCGGTAGCTTCCTCCTCAACAGCTAAAGTGAATGCCTGTCCTCGCCCCTGTGCTTGGCCTCGCTGCTGCTGAGCCTGCTGGAATAAAGCTGCCTGTGGTGCCAGGGGTGGTCTCTGCTGGTTCCCTCCTGGGGCTGGTGGTCTGACTCCACCAACTCCTGCCTGCTATGCTCCTACGGCTGGATAAGCTGGTCGTGGTGCAGGCAAAGCTAATCTCGGTGCTCCCTCTCTGCGCTCGGTGCAGTCTCTGGTCTGATGCTGGTTGGACCCACAAGCCAGGCAGAGTCCCAACTTGCGTCTGCATTCTCTCTCAATGTGACCTATCTTGCCGCAGTGGTGACAAGTAGGGAGAGATATGGCCCTGTGCGCTGTCCTCTCTGGCATACTCCTTTGGGTCCGCTTCACTGAATCCCCATGTCCTGTCCTCGATGGTGCTGATGTGATATGCCTCTTCAGGGTCGACTCCCTTCTAGTGACGCGCTCCATGCGTCGGGCTGCTGCGAGAACGTCGGTATAAGATGTAGGTACGACCGATCCAATCAATCTCTGAAGCTCGAACTTCAAGCCGTCAAAGAACTTCTCTGCTTTTTCTTCCTCCGTCGAAATCAATGTCGGGGCAAAGCGGCTCAGGCGAATAAATTCTGCATTGTATTCTTCTACTGTCATGTTGCCTTGAATAAGGCGGTGGAACTTGTCTCTGAGCTCTGACCGTGCTACTGCGGGAATGTACATCTCTTTGAAGAGTCTGGAGAACTCTTCCCAGGTGACTCGGTCCTGCCCGAGCCTCATCTCCTCTGCTAACCACCAGTGATGTGCATTCTCAGTTAACTGCATTCTCACTGCAGTTATCCACTTCTCTTTAGGAAGTTCAGCGGCTTCCAACTGATGCTGAATGTTTGTGAGCCATTCATGAACTTCTGTTGGTCCCTCTTTACCAGAAAATATACGAGGCTTGAGCTGACGGAAGTCGGTGATTGATCCCGTCGTCGTTCTCCTCGCTGGTGGGTTTTCCTGCTCCAATGCGGATACCAGGCTGGTTCTCAGATTCTCGGACTCCTGACGTTGTGCTTCTTGCTGAATCTGTTGCTGTGCTTGCATCATAGCATACATCATCTGGAACATCTGTTGCCCGTCCATAGCTTGTCCTGGCGGGAAAACTGGCATCTGGGGAGTGAACTGTGGTGGAGGTGGGATGTCATCTCTCCGAAACCTTGGATTAGGCTGTCCGGTTTGATCGCTCTGTGATGCTTGTCCTCCACTCCCAGGAGTCACTCCATCTCCATAAGTAACCACAGCGTCATGTGGTGTATCCAAAGGAATCTCGTCTCCGTTCCTGGGATCCATTTCTCTGCAACCAAAAGATAAACTATAAGAACGCTCATAGGAGTCAACACAGGATGCAAATCAAGTAACAATTTCGAGTTCGGTATAGAGTTCAAGAATGGTTCAATTAATGGATGAGATCCTATAACTTATCCTATCCTCAGGGCAGGCTGGTTCAGTCCCTAAGTTGAAACTGAACAATTTAGTCGTAGACCTGCATGGGCCACCACAAAAACCTTATCACGCCCCAGTCCCAAAATACCATGGGACCGGATACGTGGCAATGGCCAGCAGTACGCACCGATGGACCAACCCAATATAATGGATCCATCAGGGCATACTTAAGCTGTAAAACAAGTCTACGATAATCATGGCACAACTAATCTCATCCACACAAGATATAAAATATGATCCACAGGATAAATAAGGAATGTAAATCATCAGCTAGTCTCACAAAGTACTTCGGGGAACAACCCGATAAATATCTAGTACAATGGTTCCACAGACCAGAAAAGAAAGACTGAAATAATAAATAAAACTGAGCATGAACATGGATGCTCAAGAGAAGTCTTCAGCTAAGCCCTCGTCCTCAGATGGCGGTACGGCTCCTGGATCGGCTCCTCCTGCTACGGTACCGTAAACCTCGGGGTAAACCTGGTCTGCAAAATCTGGGGACAAAATCCATATCCAGGTCCTCAGGGGACATAGCAAGGTACAGAAAATAATACAAGCCAGAATATAAACAGTGCAGCAAATAATGAGATAAGCAGGGTAAGTATGTAACATCTGTATAAATGCAAGAGAGAATATCAGTAGTACTCAGGTTGAACAACTACCATCTCTGTGAAGGGGAGCCGGTAGCAGTGGTATCAGGAGGTGGTCTAGCTCAGCGGGAGACTGAGTAGCCGGCATAACAATGTCAACCTGTAGCCTGTGAATCTATCCAGCAATAGATGGAACAATAGGGGAATACTAAAAATAACCAGCTAAGTGATATGCAAGATGAGAGCAGCACTAGAACTCAGGCTGAAGCATACTACAAGCTCTGTGTAGGGGAGCCGGGGTAGCAGCAGTAATAATGAGTAATGGGCCAAGCTCGGGCTTCAGAGTCTTGGCCTCACAATAGTAGGGGTGTATATATATAATCAGCCTGTAGTCTGTGTGTCTCTCCCCATCCAATGTAACCACGCAAATCATGAACATAACGTCTCACGTCCATGTCAGGGGGGTCATAAATAATGCACAAGTCATAATGTATCTAGAATATAGAATCTATGCCAAGTCCTATACAGAATTACCTCGAACATCTCAGGAAGATCCTGTCTCATGATCAGTGTCCAGTGTCCTGGGTCAAAGTGTACTTGGTAAGACAAGTACGAGAAGATAAAGTGTCACGTATGTCCATATCTAGATGACATTACCCAACACCGCGTACGATGTTGGCACCCGACTGATAATCGGACGCTAAGTATGTCAAACGGTCCTAGGTTAAGCATACACAGTAAATATATGAAGTAAGAAAAATAGGTAACAATACTGCAGAGATGGCAAGGTACACTTGCCCGATGTTTGAATATCAACTGTCGTCCTGGTATCGGTGGATCCGGTAGGTACTACTCCGAAAGCTGTAATAAATATCACCAACAGTCTCAGAAGATATCAAACTGCTAGGAACGCCTGTCCTTACGTCCAATTTGGACACAGGGGCAAAAAGGTCATTTCCGGCCAAAGAGGGTTCCATATGTGGCCCACTTTGCACCGAAAAGCGTGCCGAGGGTAACAGTCTCTAAATGGGACAGACTATGGGTCAAACAATTCTAAATATCAATACGATCCCAACGGTATGTCCAAATTTGGATTCCGATGAGCCGAACATAATTTGGTCCAAAAAGTCAACTGTGGGGCCCGCCAATTGGCGATCTGGTCAACCGTCTCAGAATTGCGTGAAAATTGGGTCACAGGACCAGCGTGTTACCACGAGTCCAGTGGCGCAAGTTTCGTCGCAATCTGACAAGCGTGCACAAAATACGAGCGAGTTCCACAAAAGTGGCGACACGGAACGTGTTTGCGGATACGGCCTGATTCCGGCGCGCTCACGCGTCCATATCAGTCCCCACGAATTTTTACGGGTCCGATTATGCTGTGTACACCATTCAGTACACTTGGCACACGACGGGGAGGTCCCGTTTGGCGGGGCGCGCTCCGATCTCCAACTTTTAGAAAACCAGAAAAAGTGGGTGCACGCAGTTTTGTGACGAATACAATTTTGTCCACAGCAACTAATAGCACAAAGTTATTATACAGAAAATAAACTAGGTCATGTAATCTACAGGTATCAAAAAGAATCATCGAATTCGGATCTCTGTGGTGGGAGATACGAACTCGGCAATATGGGTGGTCATTCTGGAATTCTGCGATTGCAGAATTCTGTCTGTCCGTCCACTTTGGACGCTGTTTTTCACCTAGGGGCACACGTTTTCCGAGGTTGGCTATAAAACGAATATTGGAGAGGGTTAAGGGATGATCATACCTATGAAAATGGAACAACGTTTGGATGAGCGAGTCAACAGGAAAACACGCCGGAGCGAAGGTGCCTCGAGTGGGAAACTGCAGTTCGCGATGTCAGCGTCGACGGGATGGTTGGATGGCTTGGGGAGGCTTCTCTGGCTGCGATGACGGCTCTAGATAGGAAGAGGAAGTCTGGAGTTCTAGGTTAGGGTTTTAGAGAGCTATTATAAATATATATACTATATATATTAGGAGAGGGAGAGATATAGGAGCGGGTGAAGAGTAAGCCGGTCTCGGGTCTGGGAAGTCACACGAGGGCTAAGGGGCGGGCTCCCTTGGGAATTCTGATGGCGGGTTCCAGCAGAAATCCTGCTGTATCAAGTTCCTAAGGAACTTAAGTCAAATAGTAGTAACTATTATTATATTATTATTATTGTATTATTATTATATACTATTTAATTCTTTTCTTTTCCTTTCTTTCTTTAAATATATATATACACACATATATATATATATATATATATATATATATATATATATATATATATATATATATATATATATATATATATATATATTCACACATAAAAAAATTTACATAATAGGGTATTGCACATCGTTAGGCTAGCAACTGCTCAAGGGGTCTCCTACATGGAATAAATTCCGAAAAATTTCTGATGGTCCCATAAGTCCTCTAAGTGCCCGAACACCTAACATAAAAATTATTAAAAATCTATTTATCCTATTTGGACCTAATTACTACAATTTAATTAATAATTAATGAAAAGAAAGGTATATACAATTTTCTAGGAAGGGGTTTTACAAAAAGAGATGACTCAAAATGAGATAGCAGTCCTGTACATTACATCCCTTTATAAACTTAAAATGATAAAGACCTCCAGGCTGGAGGATAGCTTTGCCACGGAGCTGCATTTGTGTATGAAGAGTTGCAGCTTCTGGCTTCAAAATACTTCGAGGGCGCGGTAAAGATGCGCCAACAGCTGGACTGGATCGGGAAGACAACTTCGGCTCCTCGCTCGGTTCGCCTTGGTGCGGAGAACCTGTTTCAACGAGGGTCAGCATATCGAAACATGCTGGTGAAGGCGAGCTAACCGAACTATACCAATCAACACGTTGTTTAATGAAGCATGCATATTTGTGGGTTTCTATCTTGCCTTAGTTCATTTACAAGTAAGCAGCATATATAATTTACTGAAAATGAACGTGCCACCGTTCGGTGGATTTTACCTGCCCGTCTGAATTACCTGCACAATACTTACCATGCCTTTCCTGCTACGAAGACACAAGTTAGTATGCAACAGGTTTAAATATACACAGGGATCACTGGCTTGATGCCACAAAGGGACGGTTTATAGTCTCGGGACAAGAATGTTATGCAACGCAGGTGGTGAGCCCCGCTACATAGCATCCCGTCCATGACAAACGACTATACGAACTCTTCCGCCCGGATCGGATCGGCCCAGTGCCCTGGCGGCCGTCCGTAGAAGCCAAAATACCTTGTGCACAAGTTGTTCGTGATCAAGCACATTTAGTTCAAATTATTTCACACGAATTACAAACGAATTTTGAACGAATAGGAGCAAGCTCCATAGCACAAATGTTTTGCATAGTCTTACTGACAGTTTGTTTCATAACAAGCATATATTTCCATACTTAGCACGATTCATAGAACAGTTATAAACGAACTAGCATACAGGATGATAACCGTTCATAAGTTTAGTTGACAAGCAATATTTCAAGTCTATTCCCTTTTTATCTTGATCTCTTTTATTATTACTTGGTATCGTTTGATCGGGGCGAAGGAGTGAAGCTTGGAAGCAAGGCTAGCTAATCGAGTTGGTAGCCACTCACTTAGAAGTTGAAAAGAAGAAGGAAAGAGGCGCTTCACGACTCCGCTCGCAAGCTGCCTACTGCTCATTCACCTGCACACGAACAGCTCGATTAATATTCTTCCTCTCTTTCCAATCTCGGAATAGAAGTGCAAGTCAATGAACGAAAACAATGAAAACTATCGAAACCGTTCAAGGAAAACAAGCAAATCCCAAAACCAACTCAAAGCACGAAAGCAACAAGCGATATCGAAAACCGAGGCAATAAAAGATAGCAGCGGAGAGGTCCCTCCTGACTCTGCCGCTAAGCCGATCCTTGGGGTGCGGTCCACTGAATATGGGAATCGATTCCGAAGAAACAAATCCATAACGAGGACGAGTTCTTAATTCAATCTATCCCGATCGAACGATACCGTTTGTGTTTCTTAGCCGCGCTCCTCGAATAGGAGGAACGGGGCGCTACACACGGCAGGACAGGGTTCCCCTGGGCAAAAATGGGAGGTAGCACATATTCAGAGTCAAATTCGAATAGATCTAGTAGTTGAGCAAGCTGGTACGATGGAACCAAAAGTTGGACATGTTGAGCGTCCAGCCCTTGAAATCCCCGTACCCCTAGTAGTACCGGTAGTACCAACGGTACTTGACACCCCGGCATTACTGGAGATTCTCCGAGGAATGATGGCTACACAGCAGCATCAAATGGTAGTGCAACAGCATCAGCAGTTTCAACAACAAGAGCAGAATCTTGTTGAGTTAGGGTTTGCAGACGACCTTGAAAAAAGGAGAAATGACTGATTTGAGGGCGTCGGTTAGATTTTGTCGACTTAACCCGAGATACTTTGACGGTCCAGAGGACGCCATCATGGCTGATGCATGGCTCTAAGACATCGAAGTCATTCTAGCGGCGGCGAAGGTTCTGACTGATGAACAAGTTGACCAGGTCCGATTGCAGCTTCAAGACCTTGCCTGTGACTGGTGGGCGTCAGTAGAGGTTAGCTTGAGGCATCCTATCTTGTGGGACAGTTTCAGGGCTCTATTCAGGGCTAAATATTTTGGAGTCATAGAGCAGTATGATCTCCAACAGAGATTTATCGGTCTCAAGCAGGCCGGTAGGACTGTGGATGGATATGCAGCCGAGTTTTACAGGATGAGTAGATTCGCTCTAACTATGGTGGCTACAGAGTCAGATAGAGCAATGAGGTTCCAGCAAAGACTTTATCTGGAGATTCTATAACTGGTAGAGGGGCACGACTATTAGACTTATGAAGAAATACTGATAGCAACTCGGAGGCACGAGCTTACCATACAGAGGTTATCGGCAAGGACAGGAGGCCAGAAGAGATCTCATGCTCAGAGTGGAGGAGGAGGTGGAGGATTACCTCGGACGTCAGCACCATCACCTAGCGTTCGCATCCATGATTCTGCGCCAAGGAGGGTGGCAGTTTCGACGGTGACAGTACCGGCTCGGCAGCAGCCGAGACAACAACAACAACAACGCCAGGGAGCACCGGTGGGTTTCACTTACTGTGAAATGGAAGGCCACACAAGAGATGTGTGTAGGGCAGCCAATGGGTCATGTATGAGGTATGGCAGTCTAGATCACCGGATTGCCAATTATCCGATGATGTAGATGCCAGGAAGGCCAGTCCAACAGTTACCAGCACTGTTAGTGCCAAGGGCAGTCCAGCAGAGAGGGTCGACAATAGTAGTAAGGCCATTAGCTCAGCGTCCGCTACTGACGCAAACTCGGATGTACCAACAGCAGCAGAATCAGTAGCAGGGCCAGCAGAGGCCACAACAACGTATCCAAGGGAGGCAACAACGAGGAGTCCAATAGGACCAAGGACAAGCTTTCACTTTATCTCTGGAGGATGCTTTGGCATCAGGCAAAGTGGTGGCAGGTAACATCTCTGTCGCATCTTTTCCTGCTGTAGCATTATTTGATTTTGGTGTATCACATTCATTTGTATCTGCATGATTTGTGACACATATTGGATTGGAGTTTCTGGCATTACCAGAGAGGTTGAATATACTCACTGGTAATGGACTCGTAGGAGTTAGTAGAGTATGTATAGCGTGTCCGGTCGTAGTGTGTTGTCGTTTACTACCAGCACGGTTGATCGAGTTTCCTATGGGTAACTTTGATATTATCTTAGGCAAGGACTAGCTGAGAGACAATCATGCTACGATAGATTGCCATAAGGGTAGGGTACTATTTAGTATCCCGGGCACGAAAGGTTTTGCCTTTGACAGATCTGTGGAAGACCCGCATGAAGAGAGGATCTCATCGATAGTGATAGCAGAAGAACAACTTTCCGAGATAGTCAAGGAGTTTTTAGACGTCTTACCAGAAGAACTTCCAGTGTTACCACCAATAATGGACGTAGAGTTTTGCATTGAGTTGATCCCTGGAGCAGAGCCAATATCTTGCAAGGTTCACCAGTTAAAAGTAAAACTAAGCAAGTGCGAGTTTTGGTTGGATCATGTGTCATTCTTGGGTCATATCATCTCTGGAGCAGGAGTAGCAGTAGATCCGAAGAAGGTTGATGCCGTAGAAAGTTGGCCAGTTCCTAAGACAGTAGATGAAGTGCATAGTTTCCTGGGATTGACAGGATACTACAGAAGGTTCGTAGCAGAATTTGCAAGGATTTCAGCATCGCTGACTCGATTGACGCGCATAGAAGCTAAGTTTGATTGGTCAGCAGAGTGCCAGACATCATTTGAAGAATTAAAGAAGAGATTAATTTTACCTCAGATTCTCACGCTTCCAGTGGGTTCTAGAGGATTTACAGTGTATTGTGACGCGTCAGGCAAAGGACTTGGGTGTGTATTGATGCAATATGGAAGAGTGATAGCTTATGCATCGCGGCAGCTTTGAGATCACGGAAAGAATTATTCGACTCACAATTTGGAGTTTGCGGCGGTAGTATTTGTACTTAAGCTATGGAGGCACTCATTCATATATATATATATACTGATACATACATATATACATATCATTATATGAACACATTTATATATGTATATATATATGTATACACCAACTCCACACACAAGATCACACACATATGCTGAAGCCAAGTGTACTGCACCTAACAAATGGAACTATCTTAATCCCGAGCACAGCCCTTGGTGTGCACAGTTCACTGACCTATTGTCAACACTCACACAAGTATATATATATATATATATATATATATATATATATATATATATATATATATATATATATATATATATATATATATATATATATATATATATATATATATATGCATCCCAAATACTAACACCTAGTATTATATATACTAACACATCTATTTATATATAAAACAACTCTAACATAACTATATATAGCATATAATCTAACACATCCAAATATACCCAATACAAGTGTCAAAACAACAAACACTTGAAGAACAATAATGATACACCACCAACTAAGGTGTCAAAACTTCCAATATCCAATTATAACTAAATACAAATGCCAAATATAATTATATATAGCTATTAGAACTTGCTAGAACAAAAATTAGGGTAAAATACACTAATATGCACCAAATACCCAAATTAGAGTCCCGTATCACACCATATCATGATACGGCCTACCTGTATCCAATTGTGGACACATATATATCCCACATGACCAATCTAACTCTAGTTAGGTCTACAAAACCTAATAAAAATACTTGGTGTCTCATTCTCGGATTTCTTCCAAAGTAGACACCAAACTCAATGTAGAAATCACAAATAGGGTCAATAGGAGTTCAAACTCCTCCCTATGGGTAGCCCTAATGCATGGGTATATTCTAAATGTTCTAAAACACTAAATGGAACTAATTAAAGAAATTAATTTCAGAATTTAACTATTGGGAGATTGATTCCTAATACAAAATTCAATGGACACGATTTGGACACGAATTCCTAGCCAAACTCTTCCTTCTCCGATTCTTCTTGAATTCCAAGCATCTAGGCCTCTTAGATGATGGAAATGAGAGAGATTGTGATTAATTTGATAAAAATTGGTAGAGGAATGAAGGGATTTAGGAGAAAACTAAATTAGAGAATATTTGGAATGAAGAATGTGAGGAGAGAGAGTCCCCCCCCCCCCTAAATTAGGGCCGACCATGACTAGGGTTTTTGTTCATGCCAAAAAGTCCACAATTTTCCTATTGGGTTATCATGATGACTAACTAATTATGGAGAAGTTTTTATCCCTAAAGAGGTATTTAACTAACTTCTAATTAATGAAAGGGGATGTCTAAATTCTAGGCTAATGTGACTAGTCTAAGTGTTGAGTCTATGGATATGTCAAGTCTAGTCCACTAACCAATAATATTATTAGTTACAATATATACATATATATATATATATATATATATATATATATATATATATATATATATATATATATATATATATATATATATATATATATATATACATTATATAATATAACATAATATATATAAATATTGCCAATTGACAAAAATATCCTATGCTAGAAATGTGGTAGTGACAAGTCTACCCTCTTTAAAATAATTTCGTCATCAAAATTAAAGACTGAACTAGCACAAGAACACAACAAAACAAGAATAACAATACCTCAAGGCTCGAAGAGATAATGATACTGTTCGTGCATTTTATCCTCACTCTCACAGGTTGACTCACCCGGAGAGTAATGTCTCCATGCGAGATGAACCAAGGGAATCGTCTGGTTCCGTAACACTTTCTCCCTGTGATCCAGAATCTCCACTGGCAACTCTAGGTAACTGAGAATCGGTCAAATTCTAATGACCTTTGATATGTACAGAAACATTCATTTCCAACATAGCAGGAAGTGCAAATATTGATGCCAGGAACGAAATTACATGGTGCAAAATGGGGTCATGGCCACCCTCTATCTAAATTTCACCTACTAGTATGAAATGATAAATCTCCGAGTGTAAAAAATACTTGGGTCATATGCTATTTGAATTTTTTTTTTTGACAAATAAATATTATAGAATCTTATTATATATTGTACTCGAGAGTTCAAAAGTTAAGGAGAAAAATGAATGATATTGAGAACAAAATCCATCGTATTAATTGGTACTATGTTATTAGAGCTAGCATATATATGGAAGACACAAAGGTTAAATTGTTTACCAAATTACTTTCTTTGCCTTGTCTTACTCAAATCCATTCTTGATTTGCTTTGCTTTAAGGATCTGTCTTTAAATTCTCCGACAGTTGACTTAGCAGAAAAGTTTTAGCGATAATATAATATTACCTATAACAAATTGTATTATTTTACCTTTTCGAATAGGCTAATATATAGTTTAAAAGATCTTGGAGAGTGCATTGAAAAAGTTTCAGACACACCATAAACATTTCAATTTAAAATATATTAGGACATACCAAACCAAGTGTAGCGTCTACTTCGTCGTATCCTTACCGTGTCTTATATATTCATGTTTATGCAACATAGGCAAAAGATTTGTTTACCTACCTTCCAATTAAAAGCTTTTGAGATAAAGACTTCGTTTTTTTTTCTGTTGTGTATGTCTAGAAATTTCTTACCTAACCTAATTAAGTAGTGTTTGGAGCTTACCTAGCTAAACGGTACTCGATTCAATCATGATCCAAATGCTGAAACTGTAAATGTCATCTAGCTTGAACTTACTCCAAGCAATATCAAAACATTCTTGAAGAAATTCTACTAAGCACGGACACTCTAAAATTTTGGTTGTGTTATGTTGGACACATATTAGACATATCATGTATATTTCATAATATATTATGACATATCAAAATAGATTTCGTGTCTATGCCGACATGTCCTTGTCGTGTCATCGTATCTTTGTTTGTGCAGCGATCGTTACCAATTTCAGCATGCATGTGCATCTCCACTACACCAAAACTAGGCTGATCCCATATTCTAACAATGTTGATAAATAAATTTTATAAACATTGCAGTATATTGATCTTGGGTAGGATGATTCCACCGTACATTGGTTTTTGCCGAACAGTTCTCTTTCTTTTCCTCTCTTTTTTTTCTTTTTTTTTTTTCCTTTGATTTAACTTGGAAAGAGAGTCACTTTCAATATCGGCTAATACTGATGGAAGTGATTTTCAGATTGTACGTTCGAAAAACAATACAATGCGTACGAAATGTATAGCTATTGACGATTGTCAGTAAATTAGGATCGGCAGTAAAAATATATAAGACACAATCACAACACAGGTATTATTGGGATTGAAATGAAAAAATCGTTCCCCCGAATCAAAAAGACTGCAAAAGAACCGAAATAAAGAAAAAAAATTAAATTGCCAAAACACAGACACAAGCAAATTTTGACGTAAAAAAAATTTACGAAAAAATACCACAGGACGATCGGAATTCAATTCTAAAAAGTCTCCACTAAATATCTACTTGGCAATTGTATGGATAGCAGTTATGAGGAGTTTTAAAAGTACATGTTATGAGCGGTTCGACGGTCCGATTTTGAGTGATATTTATTAGAATTTTGTTGTCTTTTCTTATTGAAAAATTTCAGAATACAAAATTTAAAATTAGATGTTACCGGCCTCTGGGGAAGTCGTGCACGAAGCACTGCCCTAAGAGTTTATTCGGGATCGGTGTACAGACATTCCCGAAGCTCCTAGTGGTAAAATCTCCCGCACTACCGGTATCTCGTTGCCGCACACGACTTGGAGAGAACGACAAGAACTTAGCTCTGCCCAGAGCTTGGAGACGATGAAGATTGAACAGAATGTTGACAGAGATTTTTCGTAAAGAATTTTTTTTCTGAGTCGTTTACAAAGAAACACAGACGAATATAAAAGACTGATGTGTAACGGTCTGAATTAATTTCCGATTAATTCAGCCGTTACACAGGAGAATTAAAAGAATGAACCTGGACACTGAAAATTGTAACGGTTCAAAACAATTGTAACGTTCAGAAATTAATTCCAACGTTCAGAAAAAATAAATGAAAGAATGAAGAGGAGCAAAAAGAATTTTAGGGTCCCAGCCCGAACCCGAAGAGGAAATCGGATCGGCATTCGGCGCCCGCAGATGTGGGTGCGTACCCGCACCCGTTACGCGCGCCGAACCGAACCGAGCCGAGCCGGGCGGCGGCGGCGGCGCGCGCGTGTGGCCCAAGGGGTTCCCCACACAACAACTTAATAGAGCAAAGAAGAGAAACTAATATATGTACACAAGAGAGCTTTGCCCCATCCGATGTGGGACTAAAGAAAGGAAGAGGAACTTGAGCTTTTGTAAGAAAAGCAAAACCAACAATCCCCCCCCTCCAAAAGGTCAAGTTTCGAAACAGAGATAAGAGTGAAGTAAATAGAGAGAGAGAGAGAGAGAGAGAGAGAGAGCATCTGGATAGTAAAATACTATGCATAGATGAGATGGACTACAGCCTTGAATCTCACGTAGTGACTATTGCCTTAATCTGAAGAAGTGCTTGATGGACTATGCCTTGAATCAGACTTCTTGAACCAGATTTAGAAAAATAGCACACATAGTACGCTAGAGGTCCTTGATCTATCGGGTGGCGCTTTTAAATGGCCATGCTCACTTTCCACATTCATGAGAGTTGTCTGGGATCGCCCTGTTCCATAGTCGCGGCCTTCACGACCTCTCATATAGGTAAGTCCTTAATGGTTGGTGATATGAATCAACCCAGCATTACAACTTGGACCTATTAAGAGTTTAACCTCATCCTAACCATATCACACAGGAACACTGTCACCATAGGGATGGGGAGTCATTGTACACATGTACAGCCGCTTGGGCTTTATTTTAATGAGACTTTAATCTCGAGTCAGTATTCCATAAAGTCACCTAAGTTCAGCTTGTTTCTACCCATTGAACCGGCTTCTTGGGATCTCTAGTCAGACTCGGTTGGGTTGCCACTGCTGGTGACTAACTTATGGGCTTAACCCCATCCCCCTCGATGATTCTAGGATCAAAGTCCTAGACAGACCCTTCGTCAAGTGATCTGCAAGGTTCTTTTCTGACTTTATATAGTCAAGAACCACATATTTGCCTAGTAGGCTTTTTATTGACTTGAAGCGCAGCTGCAGGTGCCTGTTCATCTTAGCATTCACAGAATCATGCTTTAGTAGTTCAATAACAGATTTATTATCACAATTTATAGAAATTGCAGGAACAGGACTAAGAGAAACAGGTATATGCATAATAAGATTTTTAAGCCATTCAGCTTCTGTGCAAGTTGTATCTAAAGCTATCATTTCAGAGTCCATTGTACTCCTAGCTATGATAGTTTGCTTACAAGAGCTCCAGGAGATCACAGCTCCTCCTAGAGTAAATACATATCCAGTAGTAGATTTTATATCATGTGAGTCGGTTACCCAATTTGCATCTGAATAACCTTCTATGATATCAGGGTGCCTAGTAAAATGAAGTTTGTAGTCTAGGGTGCCCTTGAGATATCTAAATACCCTATCCAAGGCAGTCTAATGTGACTGATTTGGGTTACTGGTATATCTGCTTAGTCTCCCAATAGCAAATACAATATCAGGTCTTGTCCTGTTTGTTATATACATAAGGGAGCCTATCATCTGTGAATATTTATGTTGTTCCAAAGGTGATCCTTCATTCTTTTTCAGTACAATACTGCTGTCATAAGGAGTAAGGACAGGTTTTTTTATCAAATAACTCAAATCTTTTTAGCATTTTTTCAATTGAATGTGCTAAAGATAGAGTATAACCCTCTTTGCCTTTGGTCACTTGCATTCCTAAAATTAAGTTGGCTTCTCCTAGGTCTTTCATATCAAACTGGCTAGATAAATAGTTCTTTGTAATATTTATCAATTCCAGTGATGAACCTAGGATAAGGATATCATCTACATACAAGCATAAAATGACACAACTTTTACATGTACCTTTAGAGTATATGCATTTGTCATACTCATTTGACAAGAAACCATATTCACAAATTACTTTGTCAAATTTGTTGTGCCATTGTTTGGGAGCTTGTTTCAAGCCATAGAGGGATTTTACTAGTCTGCAAACTTTCTTTTCTTGACCTTTAGCAATGAAACCTTCAGGTTGGTCCATATAAAGTTCTTTCTCTAGATCTCCATTCAAAAATGCTGTCTTTACATCCATTTGATGGATTAACATATCATGAATGGATGCTAAGGCCAAGAGAGATCTAATGGATGTGATCCTAGCTACAGGAGAGTAGGTATCAAAATAATCTAACCCTTTCTTCTAGGTAAAACCCTTAGCAGCTAGTCTAGCTTTGTATTTCTCTATAGTACCATCGGCTCTGAGTTTCTTCTTGAAAATCCACTTACAACCTATTGGTTTATTCCCTAAAGGTAGATCTGTTAGAAACCAAGTGTTATTCTCCATGATGGAGTTGTATTCACTGTTAATGGCTTCTTTCCAGAAGGGAGCATCAGGAGACGACATTGCTTCTTCTTAAGTTGAGGGATCACCCTCTATCAAAAAGGTGTAGAATCCTTCTCCTAATTTTTTCTCAATCCTATTCCTTTTACTCCGTCTTGCTTCTAAGTCTTGTTCAGATTGAGAGCTAGGTATTTGGACATGAGAACTAGTAGAGGGTATGGAGGAAGAGATTGAACTTCTATCCTTAAAAGGAAATATGTTTTCAAAGTAAACTGCATCTCTTGCTTCTATAATAGTATTGTTAGAAATTTTATTTACTTCTGAGTGAGTCACTAGAAATCTATTGGCATAGTTGTCTAAGGCATATCCTATGAAAACAGCGTCTATGGTCTTGGGACCAATCTTCCTCTTTTTAGGTTCAGGAATTCCGACTTTAGCAAGGCATCCCCAAACTCTAAGATAATTAATCCTAGGTGTTCTACCTTTCCACAGCTCATAGGGAGTCTTAGCTTTTGTCTTACTAGGAACCCTATTAAGAATGTAACAGGCAGTTAAAAGAGCTTTTCCCCACAAGTTATCAGGAGCACCAGAGCTGAGAAGTATGGCATTCACCATATCTAACAGAGTGCGATTCTTGCGTTCAGCAACTCTATTAGACTGAGGTGAATAAGGAGCAGTTACCTCATGAATTATTCCATGTTCTTCACAGAAGTTAATCATTTCGTTTGAGGTATATTCTCCACCACGATCAGATCTAAGGATCTTAATCTTCCTTTCTAATTGATTCTCAGCTTCAGATTTGAAGACCTTAAATCTATCTAGAACTCCATCTTTGGTTTTGAGAAGGTAGATATAACAATACTTTGAATAATCATCTATAAATGTAATAAAGTATTTTCTACCGCCTCTGGTCAAAATCCTATTTGAGTCACATACATCACTATGGATAAGTTCTAGAAGATCAGAATTTCTTTTTACAGATTTGAAAGGTAATCTAGTGTGTTTGGCTTGAACACAAATCTCACATTTGTGTTTGTCATCTATTGGAGTCTTGGAAATAAGATCTAAGGTCATCATTCTTTTAATAGAACCTAGGTTCACATGTCCTAGTCTGCCATGCCAAACATTTGAAGATTGTATATTAGAGACAATGAGAGAACAATCAGACATTTTATTCATTGTACTTAAAATAAAAAGACCGTCTTTTACAAAGTCTTTTCCTATAAAAGAGTCATGCTTAGAAAAAACTACTTTATTAGCCTCCATTACAATTTTGTATCCTGAGGCTATAAGAAGGGATCCACTAACTAGGTTTCTCCTGACAGACGGCACATGAAAAATATCATGAAGAGTTAAGATTTTTTCTGATGTCATCTTCAGGTTAACTTTTTCTCTTCCAATAATTTGTGCCGTTGAGCCATCTCCTAGGGTCACACCTCCTCCACTTGATTCCTGATAGTTTGAAAAACAGGAACGATCAAACGAAATGTGAACATTAGCTCCAGAATCCAACCACCAATCATCAGAATGGTAAGAGAGGTTAATAAGGGGTTGAAAGCTTACAGACCTGAAGGAACTCGAAGAACCTTTGTGAAGCATGTTCGCTTCTGGTCTAACTGAGCCCTTTTCTTTGAAGGAGGTCTGGACAGCTTCCTTCTTCCTATGGTAGCAGTTGGTGGTCATATGGTTTATTTTACCACACACAAAACAAAATCTCTTCTGATCCTGAGTCTGACTGAAGTTTCTAGGTTTTTGGTTTTGTTTGTGCCGGTTTTGGTGGTTAGGCTGAAAGTTTTTCTTCTTCTTGAAGAAATTTTTTTTGGGTTTATAAGGAAAATTAGACTTGGGTTTTCCTTGGCCTTCTACAAGGTTTACCTTAGCTTTAGATTCAGTCTTAGGCTTAGACCTCAATTTAATTTGTTCTTCGGTTCTATTTTTCTTTAGGACTTGATTGTAGGTAAGATCTCCTTGTGTATGGATAAGATCCTTAGCCATATCAGACCAAGAGGGAGGTAGCTTGTCTATTAGGCATGCTATTTTATGTTCATTGGAGAAAGATGTCCCTTTTGCTTGAATATGTCTAAGGTATTCTTGGAATTCATAGAGCTGGTCATTCATGGGTTTGTTATCTACCATGAAATACCTATTAAAGGTTGAAGAATTAAACCTTTCTATTCCGGCATCATCACAGCCGTATTCATCTTCCAAGGCTTTCCACAGTTCTTTAGCGCTCTTGTATTCAAAAAATATATCATACAAGGATTCAGATAATGC
This sequence comes from Iris macrosiphon, assembly GCA_036927795.1. Classification (NCBI taxonomy): domain Eukaryota; kingdom Viridiplantae; phylum Streptophyta; class Magnoliopsida; order Asparagales; family Iridaceae; genus Iris; species Iris macrosiphon. The sequence goes on along the minus strand of JAYESA010000020.1, from coordinate 17,374,466 downwards.
GCTTAGAATTCTATGAAAGCAGTGGAAGTCTATTTCTTTTGGGGTTTTTGGTTTCGATGAGGTGGACACTCCTATGTCAGACTCAGTTTCATCAGAATCATTTGTGATGGGTGTGGACCCATCAATGGCAAAAATAAGTCCTAAGGTCGTAAGCCAAAATTTTATTTGGCTCTGCCATCTCTTAAAGTATGAGCCATCAAACTTAGCAGGTTTCGCAGTAGAGGATTCCTCCTTACCAGTCATGATTGCAGTCTGAAAATATAAATTTATTTAATAACAATGTCTAAGATAATAGTTTAGGTGGTCTTTGCTAATCAATCTTAAAATCTTTAGTTTTTCAAGTGTTGATCAACTCAGGTTAGCTGTAGGGGTCGGTTCCCAGCTAGCGGTGGTCCGAAGACTCTTAAATACCGTGTCGCTTAGGGTTATTTACACCCGGTTGACAGAAGGACCCTTTCGGCTTGTGCTCGAGTTTGTCTCTACTTTGAAACTTTAGAATTGAAGATTTTATTTGCAATTTCCTTTTTACTAAACTATTTTCTTTTGGTCCTAGATTGCTTTAAAAAATACTAAGTGATTAAAAATGAATCAAATTGTATGTTACAACTGAAAAAAAATTTTGTGATAAAAATTGCAATTGACAAATAGATAGAAATTTTGTGATCAAAATTGCAATTGACAAATAGACAAAACTATTTTCCTTTTACTGTAACTATCAATTTTTTAGAATAAAACAATTATAACAAATAGTGAGAAGTAAAATTGTATGTTACAGTAATTATTAGTTAGAAGTAACAGTAACTATGAAGGGAATAAATCAACATGTATATTTTGCTATGAAAGAATAAATCAACTATTAGCTAGAAGTAACTGTAACAGTAACTATTGGTTAGAAATTTCAAAAATACTAAGTACTGTTGATTATATTCAATTCTTTAGAATATTTTGCTATCAACTTGTATATTTTGCTATTAAATTACAGTAACTATTTCTTACACAGTAAGTATTAAAGCACAGTATGTGTATATATATATATATATATATATATATATATATATATATATATATATATATATATATATATATATATATATATATATATATATATTATTATTTTCTTCTCTAGAATAAATCAACAGTAAGTATTTATCAATAACTATTTAAATTCTAACAAATAGTAAACTCTTAGATTGTTAGAATTTTGTTGTCTTTTCTTATTGAAAAATTTCAGAATACAAAATTTAAAATTAGATGTTACCGGCCTCTGAAAAAGTCGTGCACGAAGCACTGCTCTAAGAGTTTATTCAGGATCTGTGTGCAGACATTCCCGAAGCTCCTAGTGGTAAAATTCCCGCACTACCGGTATCTCGTTGCCGCACACGACTTGGAGAGAATGACAAGAACTTAGCTCTGCCCAGAGCTTGGAGACGATGGATTGAACAGAATGTTGACAGAGGTTTTTCGTAAAGGATTTTTTTCTGAGTCGTTTACAAAGAAACACAGACGAATATATAAGACTGATGTGTAACGGTCTGAATTAATTTTCGATTAATTCAGCCGTTACACAGGAGAATGAACCTGGACACTGAAAATTGTAACGGTTCAAAACAATTGTAACGTTCAGAAATTAATTCCAACGTTCAGAAAAAATAAATGAAAGAATGAAGAGGAGCAAAAAAAATTTTAGGGTCCCAGCCCGAACCCGAAATCGGATCAGCATTCGGCGCCCGCAGATGTGGGCGCGTATCCGCACCCGTTATGTGCGTCGAACCGAACGGAGCCGGGCGGGGCGGCGGCGCGCGCGTGTGGCCCAAGGGGTTCCCCACACAACAAATTAATAGAGCAAAGAAGAGAAACTAATATATGTACACAAGAGAGCTTTGCCCCATCCGATGTGGGACTAAAGAAAGGAAGAGGAACTTGAGCTTTTGTAAGAAAAGCAAAACCAACAATTTTAAGTAGCGACTTTTAAATCAGTCCAGTCCATGCTTGATAATTCATTAACAAGCGGTTCTGATTTTTTTTTACATGAATAACATTACCTATATGTCCATATATAAACAAAATAATAGAAATACATAAAATAATATAAATATCTGGATGAAAGTACGAAATAAGTTTGGAAGAAGTAGAAGTCCATATTTGATCAAAATAATAGAAATACATGAAATAATAGAAACACTTGGTTGAAAGTAGAAGATATTGATTTTAAGAACTTATCGAAAAAAATAGCCATAGTTTGAAAGAAGTAGAAAAAAAATACGGATGAGAAAGAAAAAATAGTGTAAGATATTAGTAGTTATAATTATATATTTTTTATGAGAATATAAATGTAATAAAATAATAAAGTCTTTCAAAATTTATTAATTTTTTGTGTTTATAAAGACATTCAAAATTATATTATATCGATTTTGGAGAATTTTTTTAGCTGAACAAAACAAGTACCTCAAAAAAAAATTAACGATGAAGGATTTTTAAAATACTTCATAAATGATCGGTTAAAAAATATCTCAAAATCGATAAAAACATCGTTACCAAGCAGACCCTAATAGAATAAGAAGATACAGACTCCTTACAAATTTTTTACTGTTCCAAATTGAATCACCACAAGTACTTGAAGATGAAATTAGATTACACACTCACAAAAAAAGGGATAACAAGAACAATTATCCTAAACGATCTCTCCTTCACAACAACAACCAATCTCTCTTTCTCTCTCCAAGAGTTGCAAAAGCTCTCTCTTTATATATATATATATATATATATATATATATATATATATATATAATTGATTTGCATCTTTTTAGAGTTTAGAAAATACATATATACAATCCCTCAAATTTGCATCTAATCTGAATCATTGATTTGATTCAACTGTACATAAAATATCCCCAGAACTCGTACAGTCCGACCAGACCAAACTTGGACCTAGTTCGGTTGGTCAGTGCCCAAAAAAGTTCTGACTGAAACCGTCCTAATTTAGACCGAACTCAACCGAGCCTAGGTAGAATATCAAACTTTTGTGCTATGAATCCTGCTTCGACGCATTCAACTTTTTGAACTGTTTCGACATACTAATGATATTCCTCGCACTCTGGAATATATCCCCAATAGGTTGGGGGGTTAGCCAACCCAACATGACACAAACAACAACAAATATCATGCATAAGCACGCACAAATATATTGCTTACGCACAACACAGTTACGCAACAATAGCCAGATTCTGAAATGACATCTAATTTTTATTGTAATCGCCAAAGGTATCCATAGATAAGTAAAACAAATAAAATTCAAGCATAACTCTCCAAGATCCAAAAATTCTGAAAGTAAAGCTAAACAATTAATCACCAATTGATCTTTTCTATATACTAGTAATTAACCAGAGGCCGGAAAGCCTCAACCATCCAGAAACATGTTTTCTTCATCATCTTTCTCGACGAGCCTGGCCTTCTTCTTGGAGCGCTCTGAGAAGCTGAATTCTGACCCAAAACCCCTCGACTGCTGCAACTTATACGCAAAAATCTCGTACTTGAGAACGTCCATGTCGCTCACGCTCCTCCTCGCCAACCGCAGCGCCTCCTCGAAATGTGCTAGTTCTATTTCCGATACTCCTTCCTCGTCCACCATCCTCGACTCCTTCAATATCTCTTCCCGGATGGCGTACTTGCACGCCCGCTGACATATCTCTGTGATATCGGCGCCACTAAAACCCTCGGTGCGCCGCGCCATGCTCGACAAGTCCACGTCGATGGAGACCGGAGACTTCCTCAAGGAGGCCTTGAAGATCTGCAGCCGCGAATCCTCGTCGGGCAGCGGTACGTAAATCAGCTGATCCAGCCTGCCCGGCCTGAGCAGCGCAGGATCGATTATGTCGGGCCTGTTCGTCGCTCCGATGACGAACACCATCTTCTTGGCTCCCATCCCGTCCATTTCCGTCAGCAGCTGGTTCAAGATCCGGTCGGGTGCGCCCCCGGCATCGCCGCCGGAGTTTCCTCGCTGCAATCGTGTTCAAAGTTTGATAGCATAGTTAGTAATGTGATAGATGAAATGCACGTCTAGTTGTGTCTTCTGAAAATTATTCAAACTTTTGAGTTTTCTTAGGAGATTTGTAATCGTTATTTTGCACATAAGGATTTGTAACTCAGTTGTTGACCCCAGCTAGTAGTTTATTTCTTTGTATTTTTTTTCTTGTGCACGTTCTTTCTCATTGTAGCGTCTGCGAAAGTAAAGAGAAGAATATTTTTTTCTTTGTTGTTGTATTTTTATTTTCCTGTTCAGTCAGCTTGTAACATATTCTGGTGTTGTGCTTCTTGGGGGTTGAGTGTCACTGTAGAGAAACTCTTGTGTGAATCTCAGTACATCAACTTCTCTTCTGAAGATAGTAGAGACGAACACTTTTCTTCTCTGATCCTACTTTGGGACTAACATCCATGTCCGTATTTGTTCAAAATAGGCAAGTATTTTTGTACCTATCCCATATCTATATTGTCTATGTACCCGTATTCGTGTCCCGTGTCATGTGTCTGTATTTGTGCAACATAAAACTGGTCGGTTCATAGGTTGGAGATGATGAAGTCCTGAGAAGAAGGAGTAGTTGTACTAGTTCGTGTGGCATTGAGTAAAATTTGATTGCTCTGCTATGTCAGATAATTTACCTTGATTGCAATTGAGTCTAGTTCATCAAAGAACAGAACGCACGGAGCAGACTGGCGGGCCTTGTCAAAGAGTTCACGGACGTTGGCCTCGCTCTCCCCGAACCACATCGTCAGAAGCTCAGGCCCTTTCACGCTGATGAAGTTAGCACTGCACTCGTTGGCGATGGCCTTCGCGAGAAGCGTCTTGCCGCATCCGGGAGGACCGTAGAAGAGTACGCCTCTCGATGCCGACATCCCGAACTTCTCGAACATCTCCGGATGCTCCACCGGATACTGCACCGTCTCCTGCAGCTCCCTCTTCACGCCCACCAGCCCTCCGATGTCGCTCCAGGTCACGTTTGGCACTTCGACGACGGTTTCACGCAGAGATGAGGGGTTACAGATTCCGAGAGCCATCTTGAAGTGCTCGTCCGTAACCGTCATCGAGTTCAGGACCTCGGCGTCTATCGTCTCGTCCTCGATATCGACCACGGCCATCTTCTCACGAATGCACTGGAGCGCAGCCTCCGTGCAGAGGGCCGCGAGGTCCGCGCCCACGTAACCTTGAGTGTTCTTGCCTACTCTTTCAAGATCAACCTCTTCGGCCAGCTTCATGTTCTTGGTGTGTATCCGAAGAATCTCCAGCCTCCCGACCTCGTCCGGAACTCCTATATCGATCTCTCTGTCGAACCTGCCGAACCTCCTCAGCGCCGGATCGATGCTATTAGGCCTGTTGGTCGCGCCGATGACCACCACCTGCTTCCGAGACTTGAGTCCGTCCATCAGAGTGAGCAGCTGCGCGACGACTCTCCCCTCCACTTCTCCGTTGGTCTTGTCCCTCTTGGGCGCAATCGAGTCGATCTCGTCCATGAATATGACCGAAGGCGCCTTCTCCTCCGCGTCCTCGAACACCTGCCTCAAGTTGGCCTCGCTCTCCCCGGCCATCTTGGACATGATCTCCGGCCCGTTGATCACCGAGAAGAAGGCTCCCGACTCGTTCGCTATGGCCTTCGCCAGCAAGGTCTTGCCGGTGCCCGGTGGCCCATAGAGCAGTATGCCTCTGGGGGGCTTGATGCCGAGAGTCTGGAAGAGCTTCGGGTGCCTTAGGGGGAGCTCGACGAGCTCTGTTATCTGAGCCAGTTGCTTCCTCACCCCGCCAATGTCGTCGTAGCCAACCCCGTCTAGTCTGTCCTCGTCCTCCCTCTTGATCGGCTCTCCCTCGCAGAATATCTCCGTCTCCGGTGCAATGATACCGAAATCTCCGGTATCCATTGCAACTACCTTGAATTCGACGCACCGCTTCCCTCTTCTGACAAATAAGAGATCCCCCTTCCTAACCGGTCGAAGATTATCATGGAAGTATGCTGTTACAAAAAGGATAAAATTACTACAACAAAAACTTTTTATGACGGCTAATTAAAAATCGTTATAAATAAACAGAGTTGTATTGTACTCACGCTTTAGGTATGAATCGAAGAGGTCTCCGGTGACGCCTTCGACCGTGTCATCGATCGGAAGGATCTGGACCCATCCTGCGTGCATTATGTTGTCGCAGCGGCAGATGCTGACAATGTCCCCATGGCACACCCTCAGGTTGGCGCGCACCACCTTGTTCATCCTGATCCTGGCCTCTTCGCAGCCGTCTTCCTGCACGACCACGCAGACGGTTGTTCTCTGCTTCTTCCCCTTGAGCAATACTACGTCGCCGTGGAAGAGATCTAGAGTCTTCATCTTGAGAGGGTTCAGGGAGACGACTGAGTTGTCCTTGTTAGCCTCGTCGTCGACAATAAGACGGTTCGGGGCCTTCTTTCTGTCGAGTATGGCGGTGTTGTAGTCCCTTTTAGTTTCCATGCTTCCTACGAACACCAACACAATCAGTAAATCTTGTAATGTGATTCAGACAATTAGAGTCTAGTACATATGATGCACCCATACTCCAAAATTAAATTGACATCGACACACTAAGGACAATACTAGACGCGACAGAACACATATTTTGGTATGTCCTAGTATATTTTTGAAGAGTTCGGATCGTGTTCGATATATCTCCACCACGATACGGTACATAATTTTGAAGTGTATGTGCTTCGGTTGTCTTAACCGTGTTGCAAACTCTCCCAACTATACAATGGCACCACAAAAATATGTGTATCACCTGTCAAAATCATGTCATATGGATGTGCAAGATAGCCATGTAATCGTTCATAAATATTCTTTTTGATAGTATAAAAAATTTTATACTATTTAACACTCGTGCGTTTTCGCGTCCGACAGAGGAGGACGGAGCAGGAGGATGGGAGAGGAGAGACGGCGGTAGAGAAGGTGGCAATGCAGGAGTGGGGAGGAAGGCGGCTGTGGAATCCTCCTCTGCCAGGCGCAAGCATGCGTGGTGCCGAATATTTTCTTGGAAAAAAAAAATCAATAACGTGCTAACCTCTCTAAACAATGGTAGGCAATCAAAAAAAAAAAATTGCATACCTCTCGACTGCTTGCTATTCTTCTCCTGCTGCTTCTGCTAAGAATAAAAGAAAAGCATAGCAAACCCTATATTTATAGTTAGGTTAGACCATGGAAAGAACTTAATTTAGGACTAATTAGGACTCTAGACAACAGACATAAAATCCAGGATCCGGAATCCTAATTCTGATCGGAGTTGCACTTTTAACTTAATTACCATACAAACATTAGTTGACCATTATGATTCTGATCCAAAGACCGGACGGCCCATGACGGTTATGATTTGGAGTCCTAATTCTCATAGGAGTTGCTCTTTTTAACTTGATCACCATATAGAGATTAGTTGACCATTGTGACTCGGATCCAAAGTTCGGACGTCCTATCATTACAAGCCCCATATCCCGTAAACCGCCTACACCAAATATAGTAAGTAATTAAGTATAGAATATATAGATGTCACACACGCAAAATATATATATATATATATATATATATATATATATATATATATATATATATATATATATATATATATAGTGAGAGAGAGAGAGAGAGAGAGAGAATACGAGAGGTGACATGTTACCTCACTCTCAAAACAAGTATAGCGGTGACGTGGCACAATCCCAGCCACACATTTTATATTTTAAAAAAAATTGGCAAATTGCACTTAACCCCCTCCCCTCGTTTGTGTGGTTGGAATTGTGCAACATCACCGTCACCCTTGTTTTGTTTGAGAGTGAGGTGTCACCTCACCTCCCTCTCTCTCTCTCTCTCTCTCTCTCTATATATATATATATATATATATATATATATATATATATATATATATGGTAAACAGGATATGAGCCATATGCTCATATTCTGTTTTGTTTGAGAGTGAGGTGTCACCTCACCTCCCTCTCTCTCTCTCTCTCTCTCTCTCTCTCTATATATATATATATATATATATATATATATATATATATATATATATATATATATATATATATATATATATGTATGTATGGTAAACGGGATATGAGCCATAGGCTCATATTCTTACATGAGCCATGCACACGTGGACCAATATGAATAGATTCTTACATCCCATGTGCACTACTACACTCCATTTCTATTAGTCCACATGTGTATTGGCCCATGTAGAAATATGAGTCTATGGCTCATATCCCTTTTTTCCACACACACACACACACACACACACACACACATATATATATATATATATATATATGGGTTTTTTTACACCAAAGACATTATCCTATGGTAATGTGGCGGACCTCATTGGGTACGACCAAGGTTCAAATTTCCATCCCGCCCTGGGTGGCTCTTATAGCCACGGGTGAAGCTTGTGTGTGTGTGTGTGTGTATGTGTGTGTGTGTGTGTATATATATATATATATATATATATATATATATATATATATATATATATATATATATATATATATATATATATTGTCACACTCCAGAACCAGAATACTGGAGAGTGGAGGCAGATAACGGCCAGCTACGTATACTTGAAGCACGCTAGTACTCGACATATATGGTAAAACTGCAAAACATGGGGGTTAACACTCACTAAACGACAAAAGTCTCACGTCAGCACATAACTTCACTCTCGATGGATGTGCAGTGCCACGTGTATAGCACAACTGGCCCCATGCGTCCCAGGTTCCATGAGGTCCAATGTGTCTCTGGCCCCATGCGTCCTAGACTCCATGCGGTCACATGCGTCTCTGGCCCCATGTGTCCCAGACTCCATGCGGCTCCATGCGTCTCTAGCCCCATGCTCCTAGACTCCATGCATCCTATGCGTCCCTGGCCGCATGCGTCCCGGGCTCCATGCGTTCTATGAGTCTCTAGCCCCATGCGTCCCGGACTCCATGAAGACTGAATCTTGTTGTTACTACCAGAGTGATTCTCTCCAACCAAGTGTAGATTATGTGTCAAGCTGACCAAGTCACGCCCACAAAGGACGAGAACCACCCAGATCTTCAGCAACAGAAGATCCCAACAAACTAATTATTTTTATTTTAAAATTATTTGTCAAAGTAATATAATTTTTCAAAAGATATTATTATATGCAAATATAAATTTCTATTTTTTTCATATATAAATAACTATATATATACAAAAGAAAAGAAATGAAAGAAAGAAAGAAAGAAAAGTATATGACAAAACTAAAACCTATTACTAAATCTAACTACCCCTCCCAACTCCCCATACCCGAATGCTTAACCCAAACTCAAACACAAAACACAACACACAACAGCAACAAAACATCCAAGCAAACCCTCATCCGACCCTTAAACCCGACCGACCCCCACCCTGTCTCTCTCTATATATATACGCGTATATGTCAAAACGAAATCCAAACCCTATACTCTACTTCCTTCCCACCTCTCAATTACCAATGTCGTTATTCCTTGCCGCCGCCACGATCCCCAACCGCCGCTGACACAACCCCCGCTCGCGGACGCTGACAGTAGCTAACCCTAAACCTCCGACTTCACCGGTATGTAACTCTCTCATCTTCGCATTATTTTTTTGTTTTGTCTCTTCGTATATGCTCACAACATGACCCTCTTAGAATCCCTTGTGGAACAAATTTATTTGCCCTGGATTGATTAAAAAGTCGACTCAAAGTTGACAAAAAAATATTCCAAAATAGTTCAGAAAATCAGTCCAGTACCCATGTTTACGCTATATTTTTTTCCAAACCACTTAGTATTTTTTAATCTATATTAATAGACTTCTAAAAAATATATCCAGGAATAATTCTGTTCTTTTATTTTTATTTAGTTTGCTTTAATTATTAAATTCAACTTGTTCAAACTTGACAAAAAAATCATATTTTTCAAAACCAAAAACTTGCGATACGGAGTACGCCCCGCCAAACGGAACCACCTCATCGTGAACTAATTGCACCAAAAGACGCGTATGATATATCCTGATGTGTGGGCTTTCGTGAAAGTTGATTTGGGTGTGTTCGCACGCAGAAATCAACCCGTATCCGTAAAAAGTCCTCTGTATCAGTATTTTGTAAAATATCTAATTACTTTTTGTATCTCGTTAGATTGCAACAAAACTTGTGCCATTGGACTCGCAGCGTCTGACTTATCCTGTGACCCGAGTTTCGCTCGATTCCGAGTCAGTCAACGAATCACCGTTTTGCGGGCCCCACGATTCGACTTGACGAGCGATTTTGTGATCGGCTTACCAGAATCCAAAACTTGACATACCACTGAGTTCGTATCCTCGTTTAAAATTTGTTTGACCTATAATTTATTCTATTTAGAAATATTTACCCTTGACATATATTTTGGTGCAAAGTGGGCCACATGTGGACCCCGTTTTGAACCGAAATGACCGTTTTAGTCCCTGTGTCCAAATTGGGCAAAATGGTAGTATTTTTTGACTATCTCACTGATTTCGGATATGTTGGTGATATTTATTTCAACATCTGGAGATGTTATTTCAGAGTTTCTACCTTCCGGGTCCTCGTGCCTCTCGTTTGGACATCGATACTCCATAGATTTTTTCCAGGCAAGTATACCTTGCCATGATGACTGTTTATTTATATTTTATACAGCATGTTGCATTTATGTTATTTATTTAATTAGTTATTTTTTATAAAAAAATTGCGCGTCCAAGATAAACTTGGGTGCAACGACGGATGGCGTCGTCTTTATTTTATTTACTATGCATATTGACATAGAGTTATGTGACCACCCTATACTTGTGAGATATTATTATATCTCCTTGACTTTGGCACGTACTTTATATATATACGGATGTGTGATACGCGTGAGGGCACGTACTGTCGTATTCGACTGATCATCAGTACGAACTGGCGTATGTCGGCATAGTTTATATTTTGTTGTTTAGTGCATTCATTGACTTAGTGGTGTGGAACTAGACGTGTCGTATCATAGATACGATCCAGACAGTCGTTTGGGTGGGGAGGATATACACGAGTCATTTGGGCTACTTTACATATTCCTTTTGTAACTCGCACGCTCCGCCAGAGATGCGTGGTGAGATGACCCTTATATTATTTACAGGCGGCCTCAGACGATCGATAGACGTTATGCTTTGTAGGCCACTAATAATTCGAGAGAATTATGCCAATCCCATTTTTAGCCAGATAGCTCATTCATGCGAAGGTTATCCTCATTTGCATTCACGTAGCTTGGTTAGTTTACCCAATACATATGTTTATATTCAGTTTATGATTGGCATATTTTTATGTATCTTGTTACGTCCCTCTGAGGACCTGGTCCCTTTCCAGGTGTAGACGACCATGACTATTTGCAGGAGCACGGATCAGGACTTGCTACTTCTTTCTCTTTCGAGATGTCTTTCCTTCGAGCCTCTCTGATCACTAGATGATGTACTTATTATATTTTTTTTCGTATTCTAGTTTGGTAGTAGATTTTTCTCTACCCAACTATTAGTTCTTCTCGACTATTTCATACTATGTTCATTGTCATATTTGGTTATTTATTTCTATTTGGTTTTGTGGATGAGATTAGTATTGCCTGTGACTTGTGACATTATATACCACTTATAAATTATTATTCATAATACATCGTACATATGTGTTATGGTTTCCATATATTGGAGTTGCCATTTACATATGGATGGCATGCTTGTATTCCTAGTCCTACGTAATTTGAGACTGAGGCATGTCAAATTTCTTTTAGTGATTATTGATGTGTGCTTTCTTATGACGATACAAGTTTATATTACCAGACAAGTTCTGCATGTAGTTCACGAGATAAGTTTATGTACAAGTTCATAATCCTTACGACACCGTTAAAATATTTGCATATAAAAATCTATTGCATTTGGCATCGGACAATCGAGTGTGAGTATTGCCCAATGTATCACGTGTCGCGAATACGATAACTCGTAAAAATCTCGTACTCGTGGCTCGTCATTCTAGGAAAGTTCTCAAGTGTCCACGACTTGAGAACTTAAAATAATTTAGTAATGATTATACAAGATAAGATTTACCTAGATCATTGGGAGGAAATAATATTGCGCTACCGGCTAACCCGATCTCTAAGGGCCCCATGTAGCATGGAATAATCCTGCTAGGCAAGGGCTCAATGACTGACCAAGTTTAGGCATGTTGTGGCACTTACAAGACAAGTTTATGTTACAAGACAAGTTCATGTTTATAAAGCAAGTTTATGATTACAAGTTTTAGTTTATGCTTACAAGTTCAACTTTCTGTTTATGACCTAGTAACAAGTTTTGTTGAATATGCATTTAATTTTACTCAACAAGCATACCCTGGCCATCCGGGTTGACTGTAGTGCCGGTGGTAGCAATATTCTTAAAATATCCATTTAGTAATTAAGGCATGTGACAACCCTAGCTAGTTAATTGTAGCAAGCCGTAGAGATGTTTGGCCATGCAATGAATGTTGTTACTTTCATTTATAGCTCGTTCTTTTAGTTTCATTTCTCTCAGCACGTGATTAGGATGCTAAGTTCTACTCGGGTGAAGGTCTGCAACCCCGGTCCTTATTTTGTTTAAGGATTGTGTTCCCGATCCATACTAGATTCTATGCCCTCTTGCCTCTCTTCGCCATTATTTTCTTTATAGCACTTGTTATCAGTTCTTCTAGTATATTTTTGAGACAAGTACATTGGTACCGTACAAGTCTCGATCCGCATTTATTTTATGTCTCATTTTTGTTGTAAGTTGTGATAAGTTTGGTCTATCACCTTGAGCTCATTTGTGGTACTTGTTGCTTGGGGTTCTGACCCCACTGGTTTTGTATGGCCAGATTATCCCGAGGAGAACCAGGGTCTATCGTACTTCCAGCAAGATAGCTCGCACTCATAGGACTGCGACCGAAGCTCGCGAGTGGGTTTTCTTCCTCCACCCCTCATAGTATTATTTTATTTTATGGTATTTTAGCAAGAGGCAGTGTTAGCCCCTTACTCTGACTACGGTCAATATGATGTATATATTAGACCATGGCTAGTATATTTGATCATGTATAATTATACTCTGCTAGTACAGCATTTTGTATTCACTAGCTTCATGATCATATGTGGTAGGGATGCCTTTTTACTTTCATATATATATATGATATACTCTTGTACTTGTGTTGATGGATTGAGATACTAGAATTTGTCGGTCTTTAGGACTGACGTCATAGCATGCTAGAGCCCACCCATTTGTCTTCTAGACAATCTTAGCACATTGCGGCTTACTTCGGTATTCTGCAAGGTGTGGTTGGCCATGTCAGTCCTTGTATTTATCCAGTATTCTGGAAGCGGGGCATAACAAGGTTTTAGTGGTTGCCCATGTAGGTCTATTTTTCAGGCTTGAGGGAGGACTTATCTTGTTAGAATCTCAATCCTCTATTTAACTTCGATTGAACTCTACTTATAACATGTACTTCTCGCTCTCCTTGAACTATAAGCTTGCTTGACATGAATGTTCTATTCTCGTTCCTTGTTGATATCCTTGTGTTCTTATCCTTCAGGGACACCCACCTGCTCCTCCTACTAAGGGTTTCGTTGCACCGCTAGCAGATCCAGTGATAGGCCAAGATCAGGCACAACCACTGAACCGAGGGCAAGCGCCAGTAGCTTTTCATCAGCCGGATCCACAAGTCACGCATACCCGACCAGCACAATCAGTTCCACCAGTCTTACCAGGACGGCCAGTTCAGCCCGCTCTGCTATTCATACCAGCACAGCCAACCCAGACAATACCACAAGTTCTTCCAGTATAAACAGGGAAGGCAGGCTCGTAGGCCATGTTAGAGATGATCCAAGCCATGATGATGGTACAACAACAACTCCATCTTCAATAACAAGTGGTCCAACTATGCCAACAGTTTCAGCAAGGACAAGAACAGATCAACACTAATCTTTGCCAGGAAGTTAGAGTAGCACTCGAGAACAGCGGACGTTATACTCATAACTCGGCAACCAATGTTAGTCGCATATACCCAACCAAGTTCCTCGGCACGGAATATGCAGTTTCAACAGATTCTTGGCTCTACCATCCTGGATGCAACTAAGACCCCAGAAGATGAGAATATAGCAGTCGTAAAGCTACAATTGTCAGATCTTGCTCGATATTGGTGGGTAGCACAAGAAATGGCGCTTCCGAAGCCTATTGACTGGAGGACATTCAAGGAGCATTTTCAGGAGAAGTATTTCTACACCACCGCCAAGTTTTGGCTCTACCAGCAGTTCATCAACCTCCGCCAGAACACAAGATCGGTCGACCAGTTTGCGGTCGAGTTTTGCCGACTCAGCCAATTTGTTCCCCATATGGTAGCTTCCGAAGATTACCGAGACAAGATATTTGAGCAAGGGTTACATCTTGAGCTTCAACAATTTACGGTAGGCCATAATTATGCTACCTACGATGCAGTACTCAGGACAGCTAGGTCCCAAGAACTTGCTAGACAGAGATTAGTAACAAGGATCGGAGTCCAGAAGAGGTCACAATCATTCATGAGAGACATCAGTATTCATTCATCACCTCCAGCACCAGCAGTCATAATACTTCGCCCGCCAACACCTCCAGCCTCTACAGTAACCTCAGTATAATCCACCAAGCAGTCTGTATCAGCAATTATTCATGTGCGGCTCTGATCCGGTCTATCAACTCCGGCTGCACCTAGAGTCCACACATCTGTGTCGCAATTTCAGGAACTAGCACCTCAATACCCAAGCTATCAAGATCGGCCAATAAATGTCTGTCCCTTGTCAAGTACATAGCCACTGGGTACCTTCTCAAGGCATCCGCAACTTCATTGGCCTTCCCTAGATGGTACTACAAAGCAATGTCGAAGTCCTTCATCAACTCCAACCACCGTCGCTGCCTCATGTTGAGCTCCTTTTGTGTGAACACATACTTCAAGATCTTGTGATCTGTAAAGATCTTTACCCGCTCTCTATATAGGTAGTGCTTCCACAGCTTAAGAGCAAAAATAATTGCTGCCAACTCCAAGTCAGGGGTAGGATAATTCTTCTCATGCGAGCATAATTGTCTGGAAGCATAGGCAATTACCTTCCCGTTCTGCTGCAACACACAACCCAAACCCTTATCTGATGCATTACTATATATTGAAAATCCTCTTGTCCCTGATGGCAATGTCAATACTGGAGCTGTAGTCAACCTCTTCTTTAGCTCCTCAAAAGAAGCCTGACAATCCTCAGTCCATACGAACTCTACGCCCTTCCTGGTTAGTCTAGTCATCGGCTCTGCAATCCTGGAAAAATCCTGAACAAATCTCCAATAATAGCCCGCCAATCCAAGAAAACTCTTGATCTCCGCTACTGAACTCGGGGTAGACCATGACTCAACTGCTGAAATCTTTTTTGGGTCTACTGAGATCCCGTCTCCTGTAATCACATACCCGAGGAATTTAACCTTATCAACGAAGAAATGACACTTTGAAAGCTTGCATATAGCTTCTCCTTCCTGAGGGTCTCCAGAACTATCATCAGGTGTTTCTCACGCTCCTCCGGGGTCTTTGAATAAATCATTATATCATCAATGAATACTACCACAAACTGATCCAAGTACTGATGAAACACCTTATTCATCAGTTTTATGAATACCGCTGGGGCATTGGTCAACCCAAACGGCATTACCAAGAACTCAAACTGACCATACCGAGTTATGAAAGCTGTCTTCAGAATGTCTTTCTTCTTCATTTTCACCTGGTGATACCCCGACCTCAAGTATATCTTTGAGAATATCTTTGCTCCGCTCAACTAATCAAATAAATTATTAATCCGCGACAACAGGTATTTATTCTTGATAGTGAGATTGTTGAGTGCCCTGTAGTAGATACACATATGTACCGACCTATTCTTCTTCGGTATAAATAATACCGGAGCACCCCACGGTGATGAACTGGAGCAGATAAACCCCTTGTCCTGTAACTCATACACTTGCTTCTTCAACTCTGTCAGTTCGTCGTTGTTCACTCTATAGACGTGTTGTGATATTGTCTCTGCGCCTGGTACCAAGTCTATAGAGAACTCCACATCTTTGTCTGGTGGCAACCACGATAACTCCTCTGGAAAGACATCCATATACAGCAATCAATGGATGTGGCGGCTCTTGTTTCTACCAAAGCTCCACAGAAATCTCCTTCGCTCTGCTCTGCTGCTTCTCTTACGAACTAAAACTCTGGCTCTCTTGGTGTCTGAAATAAAACTCTGCCTCCACGATAATCGATACTAGCATGGTGCCTACTCAACCAATCCATCCTGAGTACTATATCATATCTCGGAAGTGGCATTACGAGTAGACACACGCTCAACTCTCAGCCTCCTAAAGAAACTCTCCAATCCTTGCAAACATCACTGACCAGGATAATGCCACCCCGGTCGTAATCTTGCAAGTCCTCGCCAACGGTTCAGTCTCAAGGTGATGTTTCAGAGCAAAAGATATATATACAAAACTATGTGAAGCACCTAAATCAAATAAAGCATGAGGTAGAAAAGAATCAAGATAGACTAAACCTAAAATAACATCACTGACTGGCTCCTCCTCCTCGATGGTCAAGAAGAAAGCTCACCCATGTCGCTTGATCCTCTCTGCTGGTGCTGGTGCTGGTGCTGAGCGAACTGCTGCTGTTATGGTGGCAATTGAGGTACTCTCTGCTGTCCCGCTGGTGGTCTCGCGGGTGCTCCCTGTGCCTGGGCTTCGCCCTGAGCTGGACGAGCTGGAGCTTTAGGACAAACCCTCAACTAATGGTCTCCTGATCCGCAGAATAAGCATTGGCCCAATCTCATCTTGCATGTAACCTATCTATGTTTCTGCTTCTTACAGAATGGACAAGGAATAACTGGCCTCTGGATCTTGTGCGTCTGTTGTACCGGTGCTCTAGCTGGTCCATGATACTGCTGCCTCGGCTGCTGGAAGTGCCTCTGATGCTGCGGTTGAAAGTGAGGCCGCTTCATTAGACCCGTGTTAGTACTGGATCCTCCTATGTCCCTCGGTATCTTAGAGCCAAGCTCTAGATCATTCTCTGCCCGTTGTACCTGCCTCAGAATCTCCTCAAAAATAGCGGTGGGGTCACCATTCGTATGTGATTTGATCTCCTTGTTCAAGCCCTTCCTGAACTTCCTGGCCCTTCCTCTGGGGTTCTACCCCTCCACAAAGTGGCATAATATTTAATACTCTATTGCATACTCATCCACCGTCATACCTCCCTGAACGAGGTACTGAAGCTGGCTCTCTAGAGATGTTAGAGCCACATCTGGAAAGAACTTTTCCTTGAAGATCTCTTTAAAAGCTTCCCAAGTAAGTTCTGGTGCTGAGATCCTGGGGTCCGTCCTGAACCAAGTCAAGGAGATGTCAAATATCATGCTTTCTGCGGCCTCCACCTGCAACCTATCTGGAATCTGCGCCAGTCGCAGGTTTCGCTCAATGTCTTCTATCCAATCATCAGCATAAATAATTCCTTCAGTTCCTTTAAAGTCCTTCGGCCCCATCCTCTTGAAATCTATAATAATCCCCGGCCTTGGCTGTTGTGGGGTAAACTGAGGTGGTGTCGTTTGTGGCTAGACTAAGGCGACTCTCTCGACTGCTGTGAGCACAATCTGGTGAGCATTCTTAATGCCCTGCCTCATAACCTCTAATTGGCGTTGCTGCACCTCCACCATCTGCTGAAAGAGCAAAAATATCTGTGTCTGATCGACTATAGATGGTGGGGGTAGAAGATCCCCTGAAACTGTCGGTGCTGCCCTCTGTACCGGAAGTGGAGCACCTCCAAAAGTGTGCACATTTAGTGAGTCTATCCACAATAACCCATACTGCATCTCTGCCGCTGGGGCTCCTTGGAAATCCTGTGACAAAATTCATCGTAATATGTTCCTACTTCCATTCTGGTATAGGAAGCGGCTGTAACATACCTGCAGTCCTCTGATGCTCGGCCTTTACTTGCTGACATACTAAGCATTTGGCCACAAATCTTGCAATCTCTCTTTTCATTCCATGCCACCAGTAATACTGTCTCAAGTCTCGGTACATCTTGGTTCCTCCTGGGTGAACAGAGTACATGGAGCTATGTGCTTCAGTCATTAACTCCTGTCTCAATTCTCCATTTGGAACATACAGTCGATTTCCAAACCTCAATGTCCCGTTTTAGTGTATGCGAAGTCCCGTCTGCACGCCTGCTTCTGTCCTCTCTTTCAGTCTTCGAAATCTAGCATCTGTGGGCAATGCCTCTTTAATTCTTTCCACAAGTGATGACTTAATTTCAAGATTAGCCAGCAAGCCACTCTGTCCTGGTAAAACAACCTCTATCTGCAGCTCCTATAGATCTCTCAATAACTCGGGCTGCATCGTCAAGAAATAAGCCGTAGGCTTCCTGCTGAGTGCGTCTGCTACCACATTCGCCTTTCCCGGATGATACTGCAGATCTATGTCAAAATCTACCATCAATTCAAGCCAACATCTCTGCCTCATGTTAAGCTCCTTCTGAGTATATACATACTTCAGACTCTTGTGATCTGTAAAGATGTCTACTTTCTCCCCATAAAGGTAGTGCCTCCAAATCTTCAATGCAAATATAACTGCTGCTAGCTCCAGATCGTGTGTTGGGTAGTTCTTCTCGTGGACCTTCAACTGTCTCGACGCATAAGCAATGACTTTGCCATGTTGCATCAAAACACATCCTAGTCCACTACCTGATGCATCACTATAAACAACAAAATCTCCTGACCCCGAAGGAAGAGTCAAGATAGGTGCTGTTGTTAATCTTCTCTTCAATTCTTCGAAGGCCTTCTGGCAGTCTTCTGTCCATATAAACTCCTGGTCTTTACGTGTCAACTTCGTCATCGGCTCCGCAATCCTCGAGAAATTTTCTACAAACCTTCGGTAATATCCCGCAAGTCCGAGAAAACTTCTCACCTCTGCAACTGATGTGGGTGTAGGCCAAGTCTCTATTGCCGCAACCTTCTCTGGATCCACGGAAAGTCCTTCTTCTGAGATGATATGTCCCAAAAAAGGCACTTTGTCCATACAAAACTTACACTTACTGAGTTTAGCATATAGCTTCTCCTGTCTCAAGGTCTCTAACACGATTCTGAGATGCTCCTCGTGCTCTTCATGCCTCTTGGAATATATGAGGATATCATCAATGAACACAACCACAAATTTATCCAAGAACTGATGAAAGACTCTGTTCATTAAACTCATAAACCCTGCTGGCGCGTTGGTTAAACCAAACGGCATTACCAAGAACTAATAATGTCCATACTTGGTCCTGAAAGCTGTCTTCGGTATGTCCTCCTTCCTTACTTTGATATGATGATAGCCGGATCTAAGGTCAATCTTCGAGAATACCCTTGCACCACTCAATTGATCGAATAGATCATCAATGCGTGGTAAGGGATACCTGTTCTTGATGGTCACCGCATTTAGTGTCCTGTAGTCAATGCATAACCGTACGATTCCGTCCTTCTTTGGTACAAATAATATGGGTGCTCCCCAAGGTGAAATACTGGGCCGAATGAAACCCTTCTCCAAAAGATCATCAACCTGTTCCTTCAACTCCACTAACTCCTTAGGTGCTAGCCGATATACTGATGAAGTGATAGGCTCTGCTCCTGGAGTTAAGTCTATTGTGAATTCTATTTTTCGATCAGGCGGTAAACCTGGAAGATCATCAGGAAATACATCCACAAACTCTGATATGACTCTTAGGTAACATGTCTCCCCTTCTACAGTTAGTACCCTAAGAGTAGGCTGAACTCCTTGCTCTACTGCTCCTCGAAGAAACTCGAATTCTGGATGTCCAGGCGGTCTAAATATAATCCGCCCAAGTCGGCAATCAAGAGTCGCATGGTACTGACTTAACCAGTCCATACCAAGTACGACATCATAATCCGGCATGGAAAAGATTAGAAATTGAGCTCGCATCTCTCTTCCACAGACTACTACAGAACATGATCTACAGACGTCACTAACCGAATAATTCCACCTCCCGTAAGGATTCTCTTCATCTTCGGAAGGGCTGCGATAGCTACTCTATGGGTGGCTACAAAACTAGCTGCTATAAATGAATGCGATGCTCCAGAATCAAATAAAGCTACAGCTGGTAATGAAGCTACTAAAATAGTACCTGCGATAACCTCGCCTGCAGTAGCTTCTTGCTCAACAGCTAATGTGAATGCCTGGCCTCGTCCCTGAGCTGGACCTCTCTGCTGCTGCTGATTCTGCTGAAATAGAGCTGCCTGTGGTGCCAGTGGTGGTCTCTGCTGGTAGCCCCCTGTAGCTGGTGGTCTAACTCCTCCAGCTCCTGTCTGCTGTGCTCCTACTGCTGGATAAGCTGGTCGTGGTGCAGGCAAGGCTAATCTCGGTGCTCCGTCTCTGCGTTCAGAACAGTCCCTAAAAAAATGCTGGTTGGATCCGCAGCTCAGACATAGTCCCAACTTACGCCTGCATTCTTTCTCAATGTGTCCTACCTTGCCGCAGTGGTGACAAGTAGGAAGAGGTCTGTCTCTATGTGATGCTCTCTCCGGTATACTCCTCTGGAATCGTTTTGCAGAATCTCCAGGTGCTGTCTTGGATGGTGCTGATGTGATTGGCCTCTTCAGATTCGACTCCCTTCTAGTGACGTGCTCCATGCGTCGTGCTGCTGCAAGGACGTCGGTATAAGATGTAGGTGCGACCGAGCCAATCAATCTCTGGAGCTCGAACTTCAGTCCGTCAAATAACTTCTCAGCTTTCTCTTCCTCGGTCGAGATCAATATTAGAGCGAAGCGACTTAGGCAAATAAATTCCGCGTTGTATTCTTCCACTGTCATATTGCCTTGGATAAGGCGGTTGAACTTGTCTCTGAGCTCTGACCGTGCAACTGCTGGAGTATACATCTCTTGAAAGAGTCTGGAGAATTCTTTCCATGTGACTCGGTCCTGTCCGAGCCTCCTCTCTTCTGCTAACCACCAGTGATGTGCATTTTTAGTTAACTGCATTCTGACTGCAGTCATCCACTTCTCTCTTGGTAGTTCAGCGGCTTCCAATTGATGCTGTATATTTGTGAGCCATTCATGAACTTCTGTTGGCCCCTCTTTGCCAGAAATTGTACGAGGCTTGAGATGACGGAAATCGGTGATAGATCCTGTCGCTGTTCGCCTCGCTGGTGGATTTGCCTGCTCCAATGTGGATACCAGGCTGGTTCTTAGATACTCTGCCTCCTGTCGATGTGCCTCTTGCTGAATCTGTTGCTGGGCTTGCATCATGGCATACATCATCTGGAATATCTGTTGCCCGTCCATGGCTTGCCCTGGCGGGAAAACTGGCATCTGGGGAGTGAACTGTGGTGGAGGTGGGATGTCATCCTTCCGGAACCTTGGATTAGGCTGGCCGGTTTGATCGCTCTGCGATGTTTATCCTCCATTCCCTGGGGTCACTCCGTCTATATAAGTAACCACAGCGTCGTGTGGCGTATCCAAAGGAATCTCGTCTCCGTTCCTGGGATCCATTACTCTGCAACCAAAAGATAAACTGTAAGAACGCTCAGAGGAATCAAACAGGATGCAAATCAAGTAACAATTTCGAGTTCGATATAGAGTTCAATAATGGTTTAAATAAAGGATGAGATCCTATAATTTATCCTATCCTTAGGGCATGCTGGTTCGGTCCCTAAGTTAAAATCGAACAATTTTGTCGTAGACCTGCATGGGCCACCACAAAAACCATGTCACGCCCCAGTCCCAAAATACCGAGGGACCAGATACGTGGCAATGGCCAGCAGTACGCACCGATGGACAAACCCAATTTAATGGATCCATCAGGACATACTTAAGCTATAAAATCAAGTCTACGACAACATGGCACAACTAATCTCATCCACACAAGATATAAAATATGATCCACAGAGTAAATAAGGAATGTAAATCATCAGCTAGTCTCAACAAAGTGCTTCGGGGAACAACCCGATAAATATCTGATACAATGGTTCAACAGACCAGAATATAAATGTCTGAAATAAATAAATACTGAGCATGGAACATGGATGCTCAGAAAAAGTCTTCGGCTAACACCTCGTCCTCGGAAGGCGGTACAGCTCCTGGATCAACTCCTGCTCTGGTCCCGTATACCTCGGGATAGATCTCGTCCTCAAATCCTGGGGACATAATCCGGATCCAGGTCCTCAGGGGACATAGCAAGGTACAAGAAAGCTCATGCCAAAGTAAATGCAGTGCAGAAAATAAATGGAATAAATAGGGCAAGTAAGTAACCATCTAAGTGAAAATGCAAGTGAGAGCATCACGAGTACTCAGGTTGAGCCACTACCAGCTCTGTGTCAGGGAGCCGGTAGCGGTAATAACCGATAGTGGGTCTAGCTCTGCTCCGAGAGTCTACGACCTCTCAATAATAGTGGATGTATATATATATATGGAACAGCCTGTAGCCTGTGTGTCTTTCCCCACCCAATGTAACCACGCATATCATGACCATAACATCTCATGTCCATGTCAAGCGGGATTATAGCTAATGCAACAAGTCATACCATATCTAAGAATATAATGTCCATGTCAAGTCCTGTATCCTATACAGAATCACCACGAATATCTCGAGAAAATCCTGTCTCATGAGTAGTGTCAAATGTCCTGGGTCAAAGTGTACTTGGTAAGACAAGTACGAGAATATAAAGGGTCACGAATATCCATCTCTAGATGACAGTACCCAACACCGCGTACAGTGTTGGCACCCGACTAATAATCGGACGCTAAGTACGTCACACGGTCCTAGGTTAAGCATGCACAGCAATATAATAAAGCAAGGAAAATATGTAACAATCCTGCAAATTTGGCAAGGTACACTTGCCTGATGTTTGAATATCAATAGTCGTCCCGGTATCAGCAGATCCTACGGGTACTACTCCAAAAGCTGTAATAAACATCACCAACAGTCTCAGAAGATGCTAAATAGCTAGAAACGCCTATCCTTACATCCAATTTGGACACAGGGGCAAAAAGGACATTTCCGGGCCAAAGCGGGTTCCATATGTAGGCCACTTTGCACCAAAAAGTGTGTCAGGGTCAAAGGTCTCCAAATTCCTCAAACTCAGTGTCTACAAGTCTGGAACAATGATACGAATCCAACGGAACTTCCATAATTGGATTCCGATGAGCCGATGACAAAATCGCCCGTCAGGTGGAGCCTGTGGGGCCCACGATACACGATTCTGTCAACGTTCTCAGAATCAGACCAAACTTGGGTCACAGGACCAGCGTATTGCTATGAGTCCGATGACGCAAGTTTTGTCTCAATCCGACGTGTGTACACAAAGTTACAGCGTGTTCCAGAATAGACGGATACGGGACGTTGTCGACAGATACGCGTTGATTCCGGTGTGCACGCACATCCGAATCGACTTCTGCGAAATCCCACACGACCGTATCAACGTTGCGCACATTTCGTTAAAGACCGCGTGCGACCAAGTTGTCCCGTTTGACGGGACGCACTCAGTTCCGGGGTGAAATAGGGCATTATTTTTCCTGTTTTTGGATCGCGGTGTGCGATCTCCACAGGATGCGATGCACCGAACGAGTTGTACGGGCACCGAGAGGGTTATACAGTCTACGCGTAGCAACTGACGAAAACTAAAATGGAGTTACGAGGTGAGAGAAAACGGTACCTGAACAGGGCTCCGTGAACGCTGAATTCCACGTGTCCGAGTCGAGTCCACCGTGTCCTGGACACTGTGTCCAAGCTAGGGTTCAGGATGCCGTCAACGAGCCATCGGAGAGGGGCTGTGCTCGGGTTGGCGGAGGGAGGCTTGTCAGGCTGAGCGGTGGCGGCTCGCCTGGGCGCTGCGGCGGAGGCGGCTCGGGGCGGGCAGGCTGGGGCGGTTCAGCCGCGGGGTGGAGTTGCTGTGGGCAGCAGACCGGAGAGGGTAGATCGAAGGGGTGGTGGAAGGGTGTTACGGCCAGTGGTCCGTCGAGCGGCAGGTGGTTTGAGGCGGAGGAGTTGGGCTGGGCGACGTCGCTCGGGTCGACAGCGGGGCGGAGGAATTCTGTGGGTGGTGGTGGACGTATGAGCGGGGTTAGGGATCGACGGCGAGATCGAGCGGGGAAGGCACTGCGAGTCGGTGGTGGGTCGAGTCGCGGAGAGGTGCAGCACCGGAGTGGCTCTGGGCGGCGGCGGAGGATATGGCTAGGGTTTCCGAGGGCTGGGCACGAAAGCCAAGGAGAGGTTTAAATACCCTGCTACAGTGATTCCGGCGGTGGCTAGGGTTTTCCCTTGCATTTCGGGTCCGGGTCGGGTTTGGCTCGGATCCGACCCGACCCGACCCAATAAGCCGGTTTGGGTTCGGTTCACGCAGCGGTTTGGTTCAAGCTTGGGTTTGGGTTAATTCGGGTTTATATAACCTATAGTTTATAGGTCATAAAACGCATTTCCGGAGTCCAATAAATTTATCGAAAAATACCCTATGTCCGGTTTTCTATTTTACACCATAAAATCTTATTTCTATAATATTTTAACACCAATAATCTGCCTTTAAAAATCCTTAACTCATAATTACCTTGGTTCTTCATCCAGAAAATGCTAAAAAATCCGGAAAATTATATTAAAATTATTCTGAAAAAATAGGGTGTTTACAGAAACGTCCACCTAGATCGGTAAAGAGGACCTCTGGAATGTAGCTGCTGGAACAGTGTCTTCTGGTGCTGCCCTCATAGGCGACGAAGTGATCGGCCTCGCTGACATTGCGCCTGAGCGCTGAAAACGCGTCTTCGGCGACATCATGAAGATTGATTGAACAAAGGAATCAATATTGAGTAAGATACGATACCATCAAAGAAGGACAAAATTATTCAAAGTAAAGCAAAAATTCAATAGATAAGGATAGCAAATAGATATTTGGAATTGTTTCCTAGTTATGATTGAGTATACTCTCAGCCTAAATCCTATATCCTAAAGCAGGCTCGTAGTAGTACTCTAGGTGAGCACTACCATGATGTCGCTCTACTTGCAACTCTAGGACTTGCATGGACAACCACTAAAAATGTGTCACGATCCGCACCCGGAATAAGGGCACGAGTAGTGAGCAACGCCCAGCCTACGCAGCATCATCGGTGGTAGAACACTATTTGGGTTAACTCTACTATCTAAACATCTTATACAATATATATACATAGTACATGTCAATCATCTCAACTCCAAACGGAGGAACAATATGGTATCTGATAATGTAGCTATACTCAATCACAATGCAAACTAAGAAAGATAAGCACGAGATGGAATAATGAAGGAAAAGATTCACAATACAACCACAAGTCCGAGATAATATATACATGCCAATAACCTCAATAAAAGTCCAATACAAGTCTAAACAGATAATCTAAACCTCCTCAGACTCTGGTACTATATCCTCCTCCTCTAAAGGAGTATCCTCTAATGGTACGTCGTCCTGTGGTCCAAAGTAGGTGGGACACCGGTCTATGATCCAATCACCTGAAAAATATATCAATCAGGATTGGAACGAAGTACATACCTCTGAAAGCAGTTTCAAATACATAATCGAGCATATATAACAGATAATAGAAAAGAATACAAAATATCTAAACATCGGAATGTAATGAACTAGAGTGAACATGTAATGTACTAGAATGAATAACAGACAATAGAATAACTGCAAGCAATAGAAATAACTGAAACTAGCTAATGTGCCGTAGAGTACAAGTTCATTATGTGATCAGTTTGGGTTGAACACGAATACAATATGGTAACTCGATTATACGTGTTATATGTAATCGACGTGTACACGAATACACTTGGACTTGATCACATAACCAACTCCTACTCCCCCATCCCCATCCAATACTTATGGATCCAATCACGACACGTTACGAACACAAATATGGGCACACTGAACACGAGCATTGTGTGAACACAAAGTACACTAAAATCAATACCCGATACACACGATAAAATACATGTGAAGGAGTACCCGCTGAACACGGTAAGGGATAAAATCTCCTAACTGGATCCATATAGTACCAGTCCGTATAACCGTTGTGTCAGAATCAAGTATGCAGTTCTAGAAAATATAATATATACACTATCATGAAATAAAAACTAATAGAAAAATGTACTCGCCTGTGGTCCAGAGAAATGAATGAGTCTCGGTGTCCAAACTGGTGTCACACAGACCTATATATAAAATTCTATGTCAAATTGTGTAATGAAGTGAATAATGCTAAGATGATCTAAACATGCCTCTCTAAGTCCATTTCTAGCTCACTAGGTTCATACTAGGTCAAACTAGGTCTTATCTAACTTTTTAGGTCCATACCTAGTCTCTAGGGTGATTACAAGTCTAAAATATGCAATACTAGGTTATACTTAATCTCTAAGTCAATACCCAAAGGTATTAGCTATACTAGCTAGTATAAATATCATATATTGTCTATATTTATACTTACACTACATTACCTAGTGATACCTTGACTTATATCTAGACTGACATCAATACTATACTAATTCAATACTAACAAATACTTAGTTATATACTAAGTTAACTCATCTATATATATACTAACTCAACTCATAACCCTTACTAATACTAACAGATTTCTATATACTAACTGTGGATAACCAACAATCATTTATAATCAACTAACTTAACTAACCCTCTAAGATAAACAAATGATATCT
Source organism: Iris macrosiphon (assembly GCA_036927795.1). Taxonomy (NCBI): domain Eukaryota; kingdom Viridiplantae; phylum Streptophyta; class Magnoliopsida; order Asparagales; family Iridaceae; genus Iris; species Iris macrosiphon. The sequence goes on along the minus strand of JAYESA010000020.1, from coordinate 17,347,700 downwards.
AGCTTAACCAACTAATAACACTAATTGTTCACTACTAATAACTATACTAACTTAGTTATAGGCTAGTACCTTAACTTAAGTCCTAACTCAAGAATACTTCCTTACCTTACTCACAGCTACTGCTGTTATGAGTCAAAGCTTGAGACATCAACCCCAAACTATATGTTGTTGATGCTGCTGATATCCTTACCGACTTTGCAACTGCTGCAGTTGCCTCACCTCACCTTCCATACACCTGTATACCCTAGTCCCCTTAGTTCCTGCTTGATACTTCCTAGTATCATCCAATCAACCATTATAGACACTCACCTACTATCTGATACTCTATTGCTACCCATCTAGCTGCTGATACTGCTTTTGCTGCTGCTGCATACTACTATTGTTGTTGCTGCATACTGCTATTGCTACTGCTGCATACTACTATTACTGTTGCTGCATACTGCTATTGTTGTATACTGTTATTGCTATTACTGCATACAGCTACTGCTGCACTACTGCAAATGTTATTTCTGCTGCAACACCTAGTTGTTGCTGCTGCATACTGCCTGCTCCATAGCAGTACACGTGTGTACATTGCTGCTACTACTTCTACACCTAGTTGCTGCTGCATACTGCTAACCCTTTCCCCTCACTGCTCGACACCCACCCACACAATACTTTACTCCTAACTACACAAACTAGGCACTCAATGACACTACTGTGGTGTCACAGTACACTCCCACACTCAATTACATACACACAAAGGAATTATAGATATATAAGTATATTATAGACTAGTATATATATATCAATTGATCAAACATTTAGAGTGTGTACTTGTGATATTCATGAAACGTGTCCAAGTGAAGGGCCAAAACCCAAATTCTTTATTAATAATCATATAAACACATCAACCACCCTATAATATGACCAAAGTAACTTGCTACAAGGAGAATTGAGGATTAATTATGCAAAACTCCCAAAATTGGGCTCCGTGTCGTACCGTATCACAAAATACCATGATACGACCTACACTTATCCAATTGTGGACACGTACCTCATCCCATAATCCCGATCTAAGTCTAATTAGATCTATTTGGTCTCATGACACAATTGATGTGTCAAATTCATAATTTCCCCAACATGCACACAAAATACCGCATAGAACTCATAACACGTAGCCAAATAGCCTAGAACTTATTCCTATAGGTAGTCCTATGCCATGGGGTCATTCCTAATGGTCAAATACATGATTAAGAAGCTACAATGGAAGAAAAATTCAGGAATTACCAATTGGAAGATGGATTCCTAATAAAAATACAATTGGACACGATCTGGACACGATCTCTAGCTCCAAAGCTCCTCCTCCTTGTGCTTCTTGCTACTCCAAGCTCCAAAGCTCCAAGAGTGATAAATTTGAGAAGGAAATGGAGGTGAATTAAGTAGAAAATCAGTGGAGGGGAAATAAAAATTGGGATCTAGAATTTTTGGATCAAAATGAATGTAAATAAGGAGAGAGAGAGAGAGAGAGAGAGAGAGAGAGAGAGAGAGGAGAGAACCCCCCCTCTAATAGTGGCCGACCTCTTCTCCCCTTCCCCAAGAAAAATTAAATGTCCAAGTTACCCCTACATGATGAATTATGAGGATTAACTAAGGGTAGATATTTTTGGAAGTCTCTAACTAATTGTAATTAACTAAATCTCCTTAATTAGTTAGTGGAAATGACTAATGGGCTTGGGTCCAAGTTGGGCTCACTAATTATCATGACAAGTCTAAATGGTCTATATGTGTCAAGTCTAAATATTGGACTAGTCTCTCTAACTAAACTAAATAACACAAGTCTCTAATTAAATAACTAATACTAGCCACAAATAATTATAGCTCAACATAAATAAATAATTAATACAATCATCACAATACTATTCAATATTAAATCCTAAAATTAAATACCCATGCCAAATTACTAAACTACCCTTAGCTGAAAAAGTGAGGGTGACACCAGCTCCGCCTCGGACAACGATTGAAGGTCCGCGAGGACCAGCATTACCACTTCGACCACTAGCCCAGCGTCCTCTCCCAACGAAGACTTAGCAGTTCCAGCAGCAACGTCCGGCGCAGGACCAGCAGCAAGTCCAGCAAGCCCAACCAACAAGGCAGAACCTGCAGCAAGATAGAGCCACATCCCCTAGACGTTGGCCTGACGAAGTATTTGGCAATCTAGAACAGTTGATAGTCGAAGGCCTTACAATAGTGGGTGAGATTTTTGAGCTCTCTTTGGCTTGTCTTATTCTTAGGTTCTTGTCGAACGATCTCGTGTTCCGACACGTTTGAAATACAATAGTCATTTTGATTCTTGTATTGAGCAAATACGAGTTCTTTGTCCCGCTCTTTCGCCTATGTATCTCGTGGTACGCGATGTCTATCATGCGACCCGACTGCGAAGGAACGTCCTGGATCGGAGTCATGTCCTTGATAAGATCGTTGGTACTGACTTACTCAAGGCTTGGCTCTTATCCATTTTGTGAGTCATCATAAGAAAGCAAAGACGAATTTCTAATTGACTGACTCAGGGGTATATGTATCCATATGCCTCTATTTTTCCCGTGTGCTGCTTCTGTACATTTATTCATTAGTTACTTTTGTAGTTATCTTTTTTATTTTTCATTTCATTCACTTGCTTAGTATAATCCTTTAATTAGTGACATATGATTTCTTGAGCTTTCTCGTGTGTTCCAGTTTGACTAGCCTTGGTGAAATTTCAAGGATGAAATTTTTCTAAGGAGAGTAGAGATGTCACACCCGATTCCATATTTGGTATTTTTTGAATTTTTTGAATTTAATTTTTCCTGATAGTGTATTTCTGTTGTTGAGAGAGACTACCCGAGACCAGTAGAATACTCATTGGCACTACCATAGACCCGATTTAGGACCCGCATGTTGAATGGACAATTGGTTCGGTTCATTTGATTGACCCCATGACTAAACCATTTTCCTCTACTCCTAGTATATATGTGAGTATTTCTCTCTCCTCACTCATTTTCTTATTTCACTCTTCCTTGCTTCCTTCTTCCTCCTCTCCTTCAAGCTCCCTCTAGCCAACCCTAGCCCTAAAGAGAAGTTGTTATAACTTTGACGTGAGAGCTAGAGGCTAGGAGCCACCTAGGGCAAGTACATCTTCGCTATTTTCTTGAGATTTGTTGTTGATATCCTTATTTCATTTTGAAGTTACTCATAAAAGATCAACGTCATTTAGTCTCTTGATAACTTGCATGCTTTGACTCTTAATAGAGGATTTACTAGGTAACGAAGAATATTCTTTGTAGCTAAGAAACATGGATTATGTTAGTTGGCTGATGTCCATAGTGATAAAGTCAGACCAAATCTGTATATATACCAATCTTATAGGCGATGTTTTGTTCAAGATAAACTAATCAAGAAAACTTGGGCCGCTTTAGCTGTTGAAAGGAAGTGAAAGCGTCGACAACCGGGAGAAGACCTGAGAACTTTTCCTTTCAAGTAAATGGAACTAATCAATCTTTTGTGGAAGTACATATACATATAATTTAGAAGACTTTCAGGAATATCTCCATTGTTAATAAACAACATATGAAGCATTGATACAGGAATGGTATAAAAAATTAGAAGACTTACACATACGTTCTTGTCGCACATTTTATTGAATAGTTGGAGTGCCGTCTCCAGTTGACATTTCATTCAAAATGGAGATGTAGGTGACCCGGTGGTGTTGAAGCCGGCGCGAAAGATGGTGGGGACAAGGGCGAAGGAGCGATCAGTATGGAAGTCGAGGGCATTGTGGGCGTGCACGTTGGGCCGGCGACCGAAAATCTTGGGAAGGTTCTGGAGGCAGAGTCGGAGAAGCGTCGACGGCTACAGAGGTACGTAATTTGGAACAAAAAACAAGAAAGCAAATATTGGCAAGAGAAAATTCAGTGCTCTTTAGAAAAAGTACCGGACGAAACCCTAATTAGAGAAAGAAGAAGAAGAAGAGTTCAGGTATGGCAGAAAGCACAAGAGCTGTGGCGATCATATTTGGGGAAGCCCATTTTTATAATGAATACAAGGGTTAGGCTTCTGGATTTTTATAATGAATTAAAAGGTTAGGCTTCTGGATTTGGGGAGAGTATATGCCAATAGGATGTACGGTGGATAGTGTCACGACCCGCACCCGGATATTCGGGCACGAGCACGTGGTTACGTCCAGCCTACGCCACAGAATTGGCGGTAGAACGCTGTCTGGGTCATTTCTAACTACCTAACATCTCAACAATATAATATGGTACCTGTCAATTATCTCAACTCCAAACGGAGGAGCAATATGGTATCTCACATGAATAACTAATCCCAATCACAAAACAAACTAAGAAAGAATAATGCACGAATAGAAAAACGAAGGAAAGAATAAGATACAATCCACAATCCGAAATAATAATACAACTGTGAATCCACCAAAAGAATAGTCTAATACAATCCAAACAAATAAACTAGACCTCCTCAGGCTCTGCAATTAAGTCCTCATGGTCAATAAGAGTATCGTCTAAAGGTACGCCGTCCTGTGGCCCGTAGAATGTGGGACACTGCTCTATAAGCCAGTCATCTGAAAAAATATATCCAGTCAGGATTGGAGCGGAGTACATACCTCTGAAAGCAGTTTCAATAGCATAATCGAGCATATAAACAGATATAGAAATGAAATACAAGATCACAAGCATATGAATGAATAAACAAGATATACATGTAATGTACGAGAATATAGATGAACAATATGATAAAATGACTGCAATCTAACTAACTAATGTGCCTCAAAATATAAGTTTATTATGTGATCGGGTTGGGTGAACATGATCAGGTAAGACGGATTACAAGTGAGGTATGTAACCATAATGTACCCGATGTAACAATGGCTTTGATCACATAATCAACTCCTACTCTCCAACCTCCAACTAATACCGATGGATCCAATCACGACACGCTACGAACACGAAATATAACCACTGAACACGAGTAGTGGGTGTACACGAATATCATAACCACCGAACACGAGCGATGGGTGTACACTAATAAGCACACTGAACACGAGCAGTGTGTGAACACGGAATATAATCAATACCCAATATACACGAGTACCCGCTGAACACGGTAGGAAATAACATCTCATAACGGAATCCATATAGCACCAGTCCATGAAATCACTGTGTTGGGATCAAGGTATACAATTCTAGAACATGCATATATATAATATTATGAATTGAAAACAATCAGAGAAATGTACTCGCCTGACATCCTGAGCAAGGTGTGTCTCTCGATGCCCAAGTCGGTATCTCACAACCTATATATGGTACGTTGCATCAATACAAGGTTTAAGAATGAAAATAAGTTAAGTTAATACAATTCTAGGTCGATACACCATTTCTAAGTCAAACCAATAAAATCTATGTTGCAAGAGTCTAATGCTAAGTCACTAAGTCGATACACTATGAAGCTATGCTATACTAGCTATACTAAGATACAACAAGGCATTCAAAAAGCCGTATCCTAAGATACGCAAGTTTCTAATATGAAAATAATATTATATATATATTCAAGTCAAACATTATAATATTATATCAAAATAATTGAAATAAGATACATTGGCCTTGCACCAATGCGTATCGCACCTATCTCGATATCCAAACTCAATACCTTGGGTATCGACCCAATACCTTGGTGATACTTTAGTATCCCAAGGCAACCCAACACTTAGTATGCCTAATACAATATATAACTAACTACTATAATATCTAGCTACTAACAATAACAGCTAATACAAGTATACATACATATATATATATATATATATATATATATAGTATCAAGAACAAAAGTAATTATATTCATAACTATAATACCAACTAACTAAGCTACAAATATATATAAGTAGCTAACTAGCTAACTCAACATATATATATATATATATATATATATATATATATATATATATATATATATATATATATATATATATATATATATATACTCTAACATATATGTAGATACTAACTGTTACCATCTCACTACTAACTACTATTATATATTACTGCTAACAGTATAACAAATAATTTATAAATCTATCTACTGTAAACTACTAACCCAAAGCCAAGCTAAACCAATACCCCACCTCAAATACCCAATACCTTATCATCCACTAAACTAAATACAAGGACACTGAAACATTGAAACTGCACAGTGAAGGACTTAAATCTGTTGTTGGCTGCTGCCCTCTTCACTGTGCTCGATGCATAGTGACTGAAACACTGTCTGATACTGTGCAGTGAGAACTGCACAGTGGAGCACTGTCCCTGAGTGCACTGATGCAGTCGATGCTGTGGAGCTGATGTCCCTTACTGGTGAATGCCATCTGTTGTGAATGGATCCCCCCTCTCTGCTTGCTCTCACATTCCATTGTAATGTCCCCGAAGTCCTGAGCTATTGATGTATTATTGCCCGAGCCTCCTGTCTTTTTGCACTCACACACACACACACACACACACACACACACACACATATATATATATATATATATATATATTACCAAACACAATAGATACATATATAAGTACACATGTATGTATACATAAGGGTATATATATCACTACATACTCTTACATACATATATCTATATACAAACATATTCACACACACACACACACATATATATATATATATATATATATATATATATATATATATATATATATATATATATATATATACTCATTTATATATATACACATAGACACCCACATATACCCAAACACCATGTACACTATTATATACACAATATATTACATAGATAGCATATATGTATATAAATACACATGCACGTATAGTAATGAGAGCAAAACAACAAACACATGGAGTGCACCGCATCCGTATCACACTTTCTCTATGATACGCTTGCGATACGGCTCCAACACACAACCAAACGCATCCCGGAGGACACGAGCAAGTCTAAAACACCAATTATGAATAATACGTATAGTAATTAGAGTATCTACGTGTCCATGTCACAATGTGATATGCACAAGGTCCCGTGTCGGAGGAAAACCCCCAAAATTAATCCGTTTTGTCAAATTGACGAGATACAGCCTACACGTATCCAATTGTGGACACGAAACTAGTCACAAACAAGCAATCAAGTGTCATTTAGATCAATTAGACCCAATAACAAGTACTACATTGCCAATCTCGAAATTCTCCCAAAACTGGCACCAAAATTGGTCATAACTTCCACCGTAGGTCTCCGATGAACCTAAAACCACTTTCTATAGGTAGCCTATGCATGTGGGTTGGTTTCTCATGGTTAAACCTCATATCTATAGTCTATTAGAAGGGGAAAAAACTGAAATATATCTATTAGAAGATGGATTCCCAATGAAAAGTCCCCAATTGCCAAGTAGCTCCTCTCCTTGTAGATCTTGGCCTCCTCCTCCTTGCTCCTTGCTTTCTTCTTGTAGATCCTTGGTGTAGAAGTCTCAATGAAGAATTTGGGAAGAGATTGGTGAAGAATTGGTGGGAAATTGAGGGAATTTGGAAGAGAGAAAATTGTAGATCTAAAATTTGGGAAAAGAAATGAAATAAGAGCATTCTCTCTCCTCCTCAATAGGCCGGCCATGTTAACCCATCCCCAAGCAATGTACAATGTCACAAATACCCCTTGGGGCCTCTCATGAAGAAATTAATTAGGGATGGAAGGTTCTAGTCTAATGGTTTCTCTAATTAATCAAACCTCATAACCCATGGGCCTAATTCAATGGGCTCAATCTAAACTAGTCTAAATGCTTGGTTCATGCATTCTAATAAATGGATTTGGTCTACTACACAAGTCTAAAATAAATCTACAACTAACAAACAATAAATAATACAATAATTAAATAATCATGCATGCACAAATATTAAATACAATTAAGCCTAAAATAAAATTACCCTTGTCAATTACCAAACTACCCTTGAATGAAAAAGTGAGGGTGACAAATAACATTTTTTTGAGCTAGACAACACATTTGGTGAAATAGAGGAGGGAAAGTTAAAAAATTTATATATAATTTTTTTTCCATGCTCAATTTGGAACGGTATAGAAGCATACCTACATAAATATTTTTTTTTAAATTAAAATAAAATATATTAGGAACACTTTTCTGATCTGGAACGCTTTTGTTTCGTTCCAAAACCTAGGTACGAAAAATAAACGTTCCAGATTGAAAAACACATAGTGCTATTTTTTAGAAGGATGGATGCACATATGTTAGATGTTTAGAGAATGCAACCACGCTTTCCTTGGTTGTCATGAGGCAAAAGAAAGAACTCGCAAATTCATTTGAATCTTTATAAGTTGTTCTCCAAGTTATAATCTTGAGGTTCAATCATAGCAAATCACATGCAATATGACAATAGCAAGATTCAGTATAACTGAATGCCATAGCCATGTTATTGATAAAAAGTTAAAATGTCTTTTTTACTTATTTTCTTTATTTGTGTCTACCTTGCTTCATTAATGAGAATAAAACTGTTAGATTGTTGAAAATCTGACATCTGAGGCCCAGAGGCTGTACTTTATCAAGATTTTATAGAAGAAAAAAAAAAGATTTGAGTAGTGTACAGGACAAAGTTCCAAAGTAAGTTGAAATAGAATTTACCTTCCACCACCGTCAACATTTAGATCATTCTCGCTTGCATACTGATCAGCTTTTTGTTTCATCTCCATTTCTGTCTCTTTGTTCTCGCTCTTCCATATCAGTCAACTCTTTGTGGTATATAGCAAAATTTAGAACTTTCAGAGCCGCTTCAACATCAATCTTCAGAACCTGGATCAAAAAGCACAATCTAGGATTTTATTCCACCACGAAAATATGGCCCATTGATCTCCCAAACAATATGTCATTTCTCTTGCTATTTCCTTCAAACTCTTAAGATCCTTCCAAAGAGTATATTGGTGCATTTGCCTCTTTGTTGAGCAGAGAAACATTGTTGGCAATAAGAACAGTCCTATAAATGACAAGAATATCTCCCCAGCACAAGGATGAAGTCCTGCTCTCACTGAGATAGAAGTGAAGAGAGACGCATATTATAATCTCTTACCTGAATACTCCATTCATACTTCCCTTGCTTTTTCCAGGAAAAGCCTTATAGACCCCTATAATTGCTACACGATCTCCAGGCTTGCAAGAATCCACCAAGTCATTGCAAGAATCCACCAAGTCATCTTCTATGATGACATCCACAGTTCTCGGAAGTTGGCCAAGAGCGGAGTTCTCAGGCACTTCTTGCATAGATAGTGTTTGATGATCCTTGTACTCGCACAATCCAAATTCAGTGACCAACAAATTCCCACTGTCATCCTGAACAGTTAACCAGAATCATAATGTATTCTTGGCACAATAAAATTCAGTTAAAACAACATACATATTCACTTGATATTATGAAGTCAAAATTGAATATTACCCGTGTGGGATACACAGAACCTGTTGGCAAGCCTATAGTGGATGTAATATCCCTATATTCACGAGATGTGAAGAGCTTTGTAGTAGGGCAAAAATGAACACTTTTAACAACCTTGGGCCTTACAAGAGAGCCTTCAATAAAAGAAAAAAGTTCAGTCAGATAAAGTGAGCAACTTATCTGAAAAAAATAGCAACTTTTTTTTAGTATCCACTGCCTTTGAATTTGATTCGACGCATAAATACATATTAAACCGGGAAGTAAGTCAAAATAAATAAATGAATGAATTACATAAATTAACACAAGAAAGCTGCAAACTAAATCCAAATCACGCATAATTGACCCTATTGTGTAGTGCCCAGTTGACATTGTGTCAGCTAGAAGCTGCTTAATATCATCCTTTCTCTTAAAAAGAATAATAAATGACCCTATTTTCACAGCAATTTTATGAGAAACATCAACTTGTAGGCTAAGAATCCAAGGAGTCCATGACGAAAATACAAACCCGAAACCATTCATTAATTTCAATAAGAATGCTTCATGTCCTTGGTTGGAGTAGTAAAGTTGGTTTCCCTCGTACGCAGGAACTAATTTGATTAACTAGAATTCATTCACAACAGCTTCCTCTCACCACTGGTACGCCCAAATAGGGTTATGCTAGGTAGCCAGCCTGACAGCAGCATAAAACTTTGTTGGAGAAGACATCTTAGAGCTAAATGGAGAAAAAATAATGTAGAAAACCTCGAGGATTTGGCATAAAGTTGTTCCTGAAGGAGCTCCTTAATGCAACAAACTCTCTAGAACGATTGCAGATGTCTTGTACACAAAATAATTTATAAGCTTTGTACAAATTAAGGAAAGGTAGATAACATAGAGAAATCTCGGTTGGCCATCAGCAGAAATGAGAGAGAAGTTTTATACATTCAGCTATATGTTGACATCTCTATTTTTAACCATCGTCTTTCTTATACACTTGTCCGGTAAATAACCAGTTAGCTAGATTTAAGTAATTTCAGGTTATAACAATAGAAATTTAGTAGAATACTTGACTTATTTATTATTGATATGGAGCTACATATATATAGGAGAGGCCAACCCCTCTCTCTACTACTCTACTCCATGTGGGGCTAAAAAATCCTTTAATACTCTCAACACTCCCCCTCAAGATGGACGATATATATCAATCATCCCCATCTTGTCACATAGTTTAGAAAGACTCAATGAATTAAGACCCTTAGTAAGACAATCTGCGACTTGCTCTTCTGAGCGAACATGATCGAGCTTTAATATTTCTTTCTCTATCTTCTCTTTGATGAAAAACCGATCGATTTTGATGTGCTTTATTTTGTCATGCTGAACTGGATTGTTAACTATACTTAGTGCAGCTTGACTGTTACTCAGAAGGCGCAATGGTGTTCCCTGATCCAGCTTCAACTCTGTCAGCAGTGCTTTTACTCACAACAACTCTGACACTCCCAAAGCCACAACTTTATATTCTGCTTCAGCGGTCGATCGTGCTACCACAGACTGTTTCTTGCTTCTCCATGAGACTATGTTACCTCCCACAAAGAAACAGTAACCTGAGGTAGACCTTCTGTCATCCATGCAGCTTGTCCAATCTATATCGCAGTACCCCTCAACACCCATGTGTCCGTCGTTCTTGAACCATAGCCCTCTTCCAGGAGCCCCCTTCAGATATCTCATAATATGAAAAACTGCATCAATGTGGCCCTTCCTTGGATCATGCATGTAGCGACTCACTACACTCACAACAAATGAGATATCAGGACGAGTATGGCCTAGATAAATCAATCTGCCTATAAGTCTCTGATATCTTTCACGATCAACCGGCTTTTCTGTCTCTGCCTCCAACTTATCTTTCTGATCGATTGGAGTGATTGCCGATTGACATCCCAGCATACCAGTTTCTATGAGCAGATCTAGTACATACTTCCTCAGAGAGAGGACGATCATATCTTTTCCTCAAGCCACCTCGATCCCGAGAAAATACCTCATCATTTCCAAGTCCTTTACTTCAAATCCCTTGGCAAGTTTTGACTTCAGCAGGGTAATCTCCTCCTCATCACCTGTGATTACTATATCATCTACATATACTACAAGTATTATGACGTGGCCTCTCGCATGTCGAAAGAAGACAGTGTGATTTGCATTGGTCTGGCTATACCCCATGTCTGTGACAGCCTTCCTGAATCTTTCAAACCAGGTCCGAGGAGATTGTTTCCATACAATAATTTTGTCAGCTTGCACACCTTTCCTGTTGACTGCTTCGTGCAAAAATCTAGGAGAGTCTCCATGTATACACAATCTTTGATCCAATTTTGAACCCAAATTTATATATTTTATATAATTTTTTTTCACATTAATTGTTTATCACACAATCTTTTGAACCAAAGATCACTTTTTTATTTTGTATTATTTTTATACAAATCCAACTCATCCTTATAATGCATGAATCATTGACCCCCTAAGATGCAATTTTGAGCACCATCTACTAAGGATGCTCTTATAAGTATAATCGGATATAACAAGGTAAATCTTACTCTCTCTCTTTTTTCTTCCTTTCTTTATTTTAACGTATATTTGGTTGGTTTTTCCAAATAAAATTTAAGACAATTTGTTTAAGGAAATTTTGTTTTTGTTTTTTATATTTCCACTAATCTATGTTAGAAATTTATTTATTTAAATATTATTTTTATGATTTTGAAGTTTTAGAAATCGGGACAATTGGATTTTAGACGGCGAAGGATTGTTAAAATCCCGACAATCCTAAATACAATTAAGACTGTCAAACTCTTGTCAATCCTATTTAGAACAGTCAAAATTCTGGTAGTCATAAAAAAATTCATGATAATCTCTAACTTTTTTTTAGGCTGTTGATAAGAGCACTACTAAATTTACTCGAGGCAGTCCAAATGTTTACCATTGATAATTACAAGTTTGTCACTCCCAAATTTTATTCGGGGCTGCCAACTCTTGATTTTTTTTTTTTATAATCAGAACTGTCAAAATTTTGACAGTCCTACCAATTGTTAGGAATGTCAAAATTTTGACAGTCCTAAAAATATATGTTGATTTTTTAGGACTGTCAAAATTTTGACAGTCCTTCCAATTGGTAGGACTGTCAAAAGTTTGACAATCCTAAAAATATATGTTGAATTTTTAGGACTGTAAAAATTTTGACAGTCCTTCCAATTGGTAGGACTGTCAAAATTACAGTCCTAAAAAATTAACATATATGTCAAAATTTTGACAGTCATAATTTTTTAGACAGCCAGTAAAATACATTTAAATGAAAACTAAAACCAGTAAAAAATAAGTTAATTTCAACAAACCATATCTGATCATTTTACTAATTGAATACTGTATAGTCACATAGACATTGGTCAGATGACATGAATAATAGCACAATGACAAAGAAAAATAACAGCACACAGGAAACAAAAAAAGAAGGACTGTCAAAATTTGACATATATGTTAATTTTTTAGGACTGTCAAAATTTTGACAGTCCTACCAATTGGAAGGATTGTCAAAATTTTGACAATCCTAAAAATTCAACATATATTTTTAGGACTGTCAAATTTTTGACAGTCCTACCAATTGGAAGGACTGTCAAATTTTTGACAGTCCTAATTATAAAAAAAAAATCAAGAGTGGACAGCCCCAAGTAAATTTTTGGAACGACAAACTTATAATTATCAATAATATTTGGACTGTCCCGAGTAAATTTAGTAGTACCCTTATCAACAGGCTTTTTTTAAAGTATATTTTCGATATCAAAGCACGAGAATTAAAAAAAAAAAAAAGTGATGACCCCATCACTTCGTGTATTTCTCTTAGTAATTTCCCAAAATAATCAATCTAGACTACGTACGTAATCTGCATCAGCATAAATGGTCGACAATTTTAACACACCCATTGTTTAAGAGCATTAAGATAATCCCATTAAAAAAAGCCGAAAATTGAAAAAAAAAAAAAAAAAGGACCCGGCCCAACCATTTCATCCTCTTCTCTAAAACCCTATTTTTTCCTCCCTACGCCAATTTCTCTCCAAAACCCGAGCGAGAGAGAGAGAGAGAGAGAGATTCCAGAGAAGGAGAAATGGCGAGCGACAGTGAGAGCGAGATCAACACGAGCCTGGGCTTCCGCATCGCCAAGCCCCTTGCCAACAAGAAGCTCTCCAAGAAAGTCCTCAAGCTCGTCAGGAAAGGTATAATTTTTTCCGATCTTTTCCTCTTTGCTCGAAGTAGCCGTCGCGTGTCCGTGTCCTTATCCGTGTCGAGTCTTGCTGGGCGCGACACGGGCACTCCTTCCCGTGTGTCCGTGCAAAGTAGGTTTTATATACTGCTACTGACTATTGTGAATTATGTGTAGTAGTTTTTTTTTTTTTAAATTGTTTAGGTTTGATTATGCTAAAAATGAGCTCACCAAGTCGGAGTTACGCCATTTTCGTGTTTTTTGTTGGATTAATTCGTGAATATGATATTGTAATATGGTACTAAGAATGTTTGGATCAAAATGCTTTGTTGGTGTAGTTGTTGTTGTATTAAGAATGTCTCGGTTGTGGAATACGAGGTATTACTCAAACCTAAATGAAGATGAATCAAAGTTATGGAAAAGATAGGAGACGAACCCCAATTGTGCAGAATGAAGAAAATTTTGGGATAAAAGGTTTCTTGGTTTGGTTGGTAATTTATACTTACTTATATCATCTTAACCTTAGTGTACTCGTGGGAGGTTAGAGGTGGATGAATGACGATACCTTGAAATATAGGATAAAAATGAGTATGTTCATGGGAAGTTGATTCGTGTAAGTGTAAAATAGACCAATAGATACATTGATCCGGAGGAAGAATAAGGTATATGGTAAATGAGCTGCCATAAGGCCCATAACCAAGGGTGGGCCTAAAAGAACCTGGGTCGAGGCAAATGACCCTTAAGAGAGCTGATGGAAGAAAATGATTCAAGTAGACCAATATTTTTGGAAAAAAAGTGGATCTTGTAGTTGTACAACCCAATGTTTAAAAAACCAGTTCAACAATTGGCCTGGTAAACTCAAACTTGACTGGTCGAACTGGTAGAATCGTTCGGTTCAAAGATGCTGACATAATAATTAATTTTGAATTTATTTGAATTTAATTTAATATTTATTTCTTGCATTTTAAAGTTTATGGCCCTAGTAAGTTATAATTTGAACACTTATTGGAATCGTAATAGTTACTTTACTATTTAATTTTTTTTCTCTAATAATAATAATTATTTTTTACTTTAGTTTGGAGTAAGCATTGGACCATGAATTTGGATTCTATATTTAATTTTGACTTTCATACAAGTTCAAAGCACAACAATTTAACCTAATGCATTGTATAACCTACTCAATTTTATAAGCATTACATTTGTAACCAAACAGACAATGTGTATTGAAGTGCTTATGAACTAAAAAAAAATCTCACTAATTTTCTTACAAATATTTATGTGAAAGATATTTTATCACCAAATTCAAGATGTCTGGTGGTCAAGTTAGTGGTCTTGGAGACGGTAGGCCCAGGTTCAAAGTTCAAACCTTACCATCCCCAAATGTTTACTTATAGCAATGAATTTTTTTTTTTTGTGAGCCGAACGGTTCATCGAACATCGGACAGTTCGAATGATCCAATCTGGTTCTGTACAGTTCAACCTCTCCAGCAGTTCAACAGGTTGAACTGACCCGGTGAAGGCAATGGTTCACGGTCCAACCTATCGAACCGCCCGCTTTGAACCGTTTTTTAAAACACCGGTGTAACCTTTGTAGCCTTAATGTATTGTAGTGGAGCTTAATTGGTTTATTTCTAGCTTGTTTTATTGATTTTTTCTGGGATAGAAGGTTCATCAAAATCATTTTTTGTTTGTTTCCAAAGTTTATTTGTTTTCGTTTTGTTTATGTATTTGTGATATTCTTTATCAATATATCATGCATGTCTGTCAGGTCTTCTTAACTTTGATTAGTTTGTTTGAAAGTTTTAATGGGTTACTTCAAGTTTCTATACTACTATTGATTGTTTGTGATCATATAATTGTTTCTTCGGTTATTATTTGTTTCTTTCTTGTAAAGTTTATTGGTTTTTTTCATAAACTTATTTTTTGATGCTGTCCTTTTTTGGTATACAAGTTTGTGTTGTGATGGATAGAACCTATTAATAACAAACTAGTTTTTTTATATGTTCTATCAACGATGATTGGGAGAAGTTATTAACCTCAGTTTTATATTTGATCATATGGTATTGTTTTCTTCATTGTAAGCACATATGGACGCTTCTTAAGCTTAATCTAACAACACATCAACGAACTGATTATTTTGTACTTTATTTTGTTATTGCCTTACTTCATAGCTGGAGTTTTACTTAATGGTGTATTGTCGTAAAACTGATAGTTTACTATTATATCATGCATCAAAATGTCGAATACTGTTCTTTGATTATTGATATTAATTTCTTTTACATTTAAAGTAGCATTTCTCTTTTCTCTTAAATCGATGACTTATATTTATAGGTATGTATTTAGCTACTTCGTTTTAAACTTTCATGTTCTTGGTTTAACAGTATTTTGGTATTAATGAGCTGTTTAAGCTTATTTGTAGCTGCTGAATCCAAATGCCTCAAAAGAGGAGTTAAGGATGTGGTAAAGAGTATCCGCCGAGGACATAAAGGGTCAGTTTCCTTATCCCTCTAGTCTCTTCATAATATAAATGATACTGGCTATTAGCCGAATTGCGAAGTTGGATTCTGTTTTGAAGTGTATAGAACAAGTTGACAGTTGGAAGTAGATGAGTGATCGTACTAAACGAAAGTTCTTTTACTTCAAATTTTGGACAAGTAGTCAAATCAATTGATTAAAGATGATGCTCTATGCTAGGCTGCATATTTTTTATGCAGTTGACTCGTATAGAATTTGGATGTTGTTCCCATCTGGGATTTTTTAATATTAATCATGCTTGTGGTTTTCTCATGTCTTAAACAGCTATGTTGCATGGACAGTAAGAGGTTATCTGTTTTAAGCCATTCCCTTTACTTAATTTGTTCCTTAGTTGAGAGTATCCTGATGAACTTTTTAATGAATCTATTTCTTTACATAAATGGCACTTCATCAATCCTTCATTAAGAATGTCGGTGGTTGTAGATTATTCAGTTATATTCAGTAACTGATGAATCTATGAATTATGAACGAGATATATGACATTATTCTTAATTTACTAAATAATTGCTACCGTGCTACTGCCTATTTCGCATGTCTTAACAGCTATATGTTGCATGGACAGTGGAAAATGGTCTGTATCAATATTCTGTCTTTACACATGTCGGTATTCATGGCACACAGCTTACTATATTGTACCTATCTATCTGAAAATGTCCGCATCCGTATTGTGTCCTTATCTGTGTCTGTATTCGTGTAATAGCTTTACAGTTTACATATAACTATACTATGAAATTTTGTTATGCCTTATTCCTCTACTATCTAAGAATGTAAATCTCTATTTTTCCAACCTCTAACCTTATTCCTAAGAGCCAAAAATCTGCTGGTATGTTCTGTAGTAATCTAATAGGACTCATATATTGCTTTCAATAGTTCAAGTCTATAACATTTGGCACATTGAATTGGAGCATTTTGAGTTGCATTGTTGACCAAAACTATATGATTCCCACATACCAATGTACAAGAGGGTTTTTCATCCTTGCATATAAAATTTGTGTATTCGCCCTGCTTTTGGCATTTTAAACACTGGCAATTAGTATGTATAAATCATTTTAAACCTAGTTCATCTAAGGATTGGACTTGAGTGATATTTGATGTTATTGCTCTTATGTACTGGCACTATATAGTTTTATATCGCCTCTCATGCAATACATTTTCACTTGAATGGCAGTACGAGAGCTGTAAGAATACAGTGAGAAGGGGGGCGGCGGCGGTGGCTGCAACTGTTGGTTGTCTTTGAAATGACATTTTTTAGTGTCCTTTATAAGAACTGGGAAAATAACAGTGAAAAGTAATTTGTAGGCATTTCAAAGACAAATGGTTAACAAGCAGAAAATCTAGCTAAGATTTATAATAATCCATGTGGACCTAATGGACTGCAATTATTCCTTATCACAAAAGGTTGAGGATTTTATATAATGCTTCAGGATGGAGTGGAACTTCCTATATGTCCAAACAGTGCAGCCCTCATAGTTTAGCATAACAAAAAGATCTATATAGATCCTCGAAGGAAGAAATAATTATAATTGAAAGACTGTATATTTCCTGCGGAGTGAATATAATAGTTTTCTTTACCCTAGAGACACCGAGTTTAATATCTTAATCTCCTATTTGGTTAGAAGCAATATTATTGAAGTGATGGGGAAAGGCAAAGCAGCTAGCTAGACGCTGCCGCTGAGGGAAGCATGGCAAAAGCTTTTGAACGCTCGTTCGCCAATGCTTATTAGGCAAGCTGATTTTCCGACAACTAAGAAAGAACTGTTAGAAACTTATATATGCCAAGAAAAAATATAGTATTATTACTTTGGTGCTTAAATAAGGTACAAACCAAAATCAAGGCTACATATACGTCAATCACACTAATGAGCTCAAACCAACAAAATATGATCGTAGAATTCAGATATACAATTTATTTATAATGGACAAAACTATATATAAGCACACCAACACTCAACATCCAACATGCATGGCTGAGTCGATCTTATACTTCTAACGCACTCAAAATGAGCTGTTTTATATACTCGAATAAGCATGAATACCTCAAATGTTAAGAGTGTGGCAGCTAAACTAAATGCACCAACATGTCTCCACAAGGCCTTTATCTATATGTGTGTGTGTGTTCGCGTGCGCGCGCCTCAAATGTTAAGGAGGTGTTTGAAGCATTAAGAACTGGACAGGATGTTGTCGACCTCATGATGCTTCGCAACTCAGAATCCAGAATTATATAATTTTTATGGTTGGTTTTGGATGAAGATTCAAGGGTACCATAAAATCAACCAATTCCAAATGTATCGGGGTTTAATCAAATTTCACAATGGCAACTGATGCAGAAATTCAATTCAAATTCAGAGATGTCTTTTGTGTGTATAGCGTTTCTCCCTGATTAGATTGTTGCACATTTATTAGAGGAAAATAAATAATATAAGAGTTCACATGGAAAACTGCCTGAAATGAGTATTCTAATGCAAATGACTGAATGAGTGTAGGCCATTTTATCTACTACAGATAAGATTTGTGGACCTCATGATGTTTCGCAACTCAGAATCCAGAATTGTATAATTTTTATGGTTGGTTTTGGATGAAGATTCCGGAGTACCATAAAATCGGCCAATTGCAAATATATTTAGGTTTCATCAAGTTCCGCATTGGCTGTAACTGATGCGAATTTCAATTGAAATTCAGAGATGTCTTTTGTGTGTATAACATTTCTCCCTGATTAGATTGTTGAACATTTATTAGACGTATAGCAATAATCTAAGAGTTCACATTGGAAAACTGCCTGAAATGAGTATGCTAATGCAAATGAGAGTAGGCCAGTTTAGCTACTACAGATAGGGGTAGGAGATTGGAATTAGAATAAGAGTAGGGGACTGGAATTGTGGTACTTGGAGTTCTGCAATTGGACCTATTTAACTATTTGTTCAGTCGATAGAAATGGAGCTGCAAAGTGGACTTTGGAAAGGGCCTTGCATGTACGGGGATGACTTATTTTAGTTCTATACTTGACAATCAACTAGTGTGATATACTTCCACCCTTATTCTTCTCTTGGAAGATGCTGAATGATATATATATATATATATATATATTCTTGTGAGTGTGACTGCTTTGATGTGTCATCTTCTGATCCAAGAGTGCAGACCTTAGAAGCCAGAAGCGGGGACGGAAGCGGGAGCGGGGAAGCGCGACTACTTAGAAGATTCTAAATTTGGGAGTGTGATGGGAGTGTCCTAATAAAATTTTAATGTTTATTAATGATTGTTATCAAAACTTATAAATATCTTAAAATTTATTAGAATTTATAAAGTTCAATTTAAAGTTACAGAGAGATCTTTCGCATGTTAATTTTTTATGACGTCAAACTAAGAAATTTTTAGTTTCTTGGTACTTTGATAAATGTGTATTGAAAACGTTCCAATTTCTCTCACAAAATTTATGTCATCTTCTAAAATTATGGTCATATTATGAGAAGCGATCATGTCGTCGGGGAAACGAGCTTCCGTTCCCGGAGAAACGAAGCTCCGGTCATCGGGGAAACGAGCTCCAAACGAGCTCCCAAGTAAGAAACGCCGAATCGAAGGTTCTTAATGAGATTCGTTGACCTCCTAGGAGTTTCTGGCTTCTAAGGTGCAGACATGACTTGTATATTATGCCATTTCAAGGTTTCAGAATCAAGGGATACTTCCCTTTTATAAATTCTGATATAATTACTCACATTGATTCGCTGTCTTGTCCAATTTGGTCACAAGACTCGCAACAAAGAATGATTATAACAATCGGCTGTAATCTGAAATAGGCAACTTGGGCCAAACTTTGAGAAGATTAGTGGATGTGGTCTGTTGACCCATGAGCTGCAGGATAGCAAATCCCTTTTAGGCCAATCTCAAGGGCAGTTCATTCTTGAAAGGACTATGCATAACCAAAATATATATACTAATTAATACATAATGAAAACAACCTAATCTTAGTATGAATGTGGGGAATAACAAAGGCACAATGCAATTTTATTCAAGTACTGTCTCAATTTCTAAGAATTATATGCCATGTTTCATTATTTTTCAATGAGGTATCCTGGTAAACCTAACCTTAGTATGGATGTGGGAATAACAAAGGCATGTTCAAGTATTGTCTCGATATTTATAAAATTATATTGCACTATGTTTCAATATTTTTTCAAACTTTTACGCATCATCAATGAGGGCATCAAGACGTGTAGCAAGAGTTTGCTTTATGTCAAGTGTTCTGGGTTTTTAATAAGGTTTCTGCATATTTTATTATCATCACAAACTTTGCTTGTATATTGAATGTGTGTTTGTGGGTGTGCAGGCTTTGCGTTATTGCTGGAAACATTTCTCCTATTGATGTTATCACACACGTTCCTATCTTGTGTGAGGAAGCTGATATTCCGTACATATATGTCTCTTCTAAAGAGGTAAGAGAGCTTTATTTATTCTTGTGCTCGTTACAGTGTGAAGGTTGATAACTTAGTATATGTGCCCTGACCCATCGTTTGTTATGGGATACTTAGATGTGAGCTGATGGGGAATGAAATCAAGTCCTATTGATCCTGAGAAGATGTCGGATTAGCTATGCAAGAAATATTTTGGTCTTAGTTGTTTTGACAAAATTATTCATGTTTAGACGAATAGACAAAATTATTCATGTTTAGCAAAAGATATTTAAAAAGATAGTTTTTGATAAATACTGGATTCAATCTTTAGCCGAAAGAAGACTTCTAATTTTCCCTGTAATTCATCAAAATTTACTATTCTTTTGTTTGCTGATGCCTTTGTTTTCTCCACCCAGGAGCTTGCAACCGCTGGAGCCACCAAGAGGCCTACCTGTTGTGTGCTAGTCATGACAAAGCCAGCCAAAGGGGAGCTGGAGAAGGAGGCCCAGGAGAAGCTGCAGTCCGGATACGAGCAAGTGGCATCCGAGGTTCGGCTGCTAGCATCTTCTCTCTACTGAAGACCAAGAGGTAAATAGCAGATGGTAGTGTAGTAATTAGGCGAAGTTTGAAACTTTGTGATCATTAGTGGTCCAGAATTAATATGGCATGTCCATATCATAGGCCGAGTTATATGTGCTGTATCAGTGTATAAGCTGCTAGGGACCATTAGCAGAGGTTTGTCATCAGGAATATGCTACATATCATTGGCCGAGTTATATGTGCTGTATCAGTGTATAAGCTGCTAGGGACCATTAGCAGAGGTTTGTCATCACGAATATGCTATGTACTTGGGCAATATTGAATTCTTGACTCTAAATAACTAGCAAGCTGTTGTTTCTTCTTTCATGATGTCATGTTATATTCAATCGGAGTAACCTTGGGCTTTCACCCACATGATGTTTTCTGAAATTGCTAGCCAAGTTTTTGAATGCAGTCCTCCATGATTAAACTTTATGTGGGGGCCGGGCTAGGGGTGCAAATGAGCCAAGCCGAGCCAAGCTTTTATAAGCTTGAGCTTTGCTTGATTAGAATTAATCGAGCTCGAGCTTGATAAGTATTTTATTTTAGAGCTTGTGCTTGGCTCGAGCTTGTTTATATTAAGCTTGAGCTTGGCTTGGTTAGAGCTTGATCTTGGCTTGATAAGTAAGTTTGATTCAAGCTTGATAAACAAGCTCGATAAGCTGAAACTCAAGCTCGTTAAGCTTGATTTCAAGCGCATTAAGCTTGATTTTGAGTTTAACGAACTCGATTTCAAACTAGTTATGCTTGAATTTAAGTACTAACAATTTATTTATAAAAATTTAATTTAAAATGTTCCTTAATATCAATTATTAAGGACATATAATTATATATAATGCACATAACCATATTGTTATACAAACATATATAAAATTAGAATTCAACAAAGAACAAATTTAAATTTAAATAACAAAATAAATAGGTAGACTGCCAGCAACGGGCTCATAAACGAGTTAGTTTACTAGTTAGCTCGCAAGTTTCTAAACAAGCCAGCTTGTGAGCTCAAACGAGCCGAGTACTTCTAAGCTTGAGCTTGGCTCGTTTATTATACGAGTTTGAAAATGAAGCTTGAGCTTGGCTTGTTTACTAAACGAACCGAATTCAAACGAGCTTTTATTGAGCCGAGCTTCGAGCAGCTCGTGAACGGCTTGGCTCATTTGTGGCCCTACGTGGGGCTGATCTCTTTATCATCAAATTATCCCATTACTACTATTCGTTTGTGTAGAAAAAATTGTGTATTTTGTAGAGAGAATACGTCCCATCAGATACTGAAAGCTTTCTTATGTGCATACACTGAGAATGCTTCAAGGATTTGGCAGCAGAGACTGAAGAGGCCATAGAATTTGCAATCCCTAGAATTTTAAGATACAGCATATCACCCTTGGGATGAATGGAATAGTGCAATTATTCGAGTTGGAAACTTGGGAGTTGCATCCTGTACTCACTGGTCCATATTCTACATCATTTTGTAAAGTGTTTGAACCCATCCTTCAAAATAATGATAACAACAAATATTCTACATCAACATTCATGGTCGTCATCATCATCATCATCATTTTTTTTTGTAACTTTCTGCTGGTATGTCTAGTGCTTTTGCTCTCATCTCATTATTCCCTTCACCTCTGATACTTTGTAATACTGTTTGAACAAGCAAAGGTACATTATTATAACCCCTAAAATTAGTGAGTCTACATATCTAGATTTTTGTATTCAACTCCTAAGCTAACAGCCTAACAGTTGATGCTTTTTATCAACAAAGAATTCTAGCATCCTGGCTTTTGGTTTGCATGAAAGAAGTCGAATTTGCTAGTGGAAAGAATCTTGTCTTCTTTTCATTGGTGCCCACTAATATATTCAATTTGATACATATCAATACAAGTCTGCTAAGAAAAGCTAGCACAACTAAGAAAAGCTAGCTTGTGCATGAGAGGGCTGCATCCAAACACTAAATGTGGCAATCTCTTAATTGCCAATGCTGGATATTGTGCCAACTCTTGGGGGAATTTGTTCCAACCTTTATTGAACTTCTCTCTTCTAATCCATTTGTCAAGTCATTAAACACCAGAAATCTAACCATTTGGCCCTCAATTTGTCTCCAATGCGCAAAGTGGGAATGGTATATATGAAGAGGAGAAGATGAACACGTTCTTTTGTGACCTTTTTTTGAAGTAAAAGTATCACCGTGAATCCCATCCTAAATTTCTAACAAATAACCAGTAATCAGAATTCTTTCTACTTGGCCGAGCAACCAGAAGCTAGACAAAGCATGGATGAGTTTTGATTCGACCGCACTCCACTAAGATACTGAAGGACGTATTGTTTCCCATCAATGCAGAATACTATCGTTACAGTTACTGTCGATACGAAGCAATCCGAAATTCATAAACAAGCTGGCCCTTTTTTTTAGAAAGTTTTAGTGTAAATGATATTTTAGGATAAAGGAGATGACCAACCAGATTGTCAAGCGATCATGCCTTTACTAAAGTCTCTTTGTATAAATTTCTATAATAAAGGATGGGCAAAGCATATCATGTGATCTTATGCTCACTTGCCTAATAAAATTATTCGAAGGGCAGCTCCTAACTCACTCAATTGACCTCCACTAATATCGACAGCATCCTTATCCCACTAATTTTGGCTAAAAACTAATAATTGTTCTTCCTTTAATTTTGACTCTTTTTTGGGCTTCTAGATGTATGAATTTATTCTGTAAATTTCATTGTGTTAGTTAAGGCGTCTAATGAGAAAGAGACTGGATTAGGCCGCGAGGAAATAGAAGTATTGCCTTGAGTCTTCCTTCTATCTATATCACATTGTGTAAAGTGGGTGCCATACACTTGATCACGGGTATTTTATATATATAGTCCATTTTTATATATGTTAGTTCCCAGATGGATCAAAGATGATAGAACACGGACCATTAGCAGAGCTGCGAGCGAGACCTGAAAGTCCGCTCTCTATTAGAACCAAAGTTGTCGTCGAGATCAGAGATTTACACAAGAGTTCCTCATATGATATTCTCGATTCCAACGAAGCATGAACCAAAACATGTTACAAACAAACAGACTTCGACGAAAATGAAGATTACAACTAGCAACAAGTAAAACGTTCTTCTCTTTACGTTCGCAGACGCTACAATGAGAGAACAAAGCAAAGGATAAACTGAAGAAAATTTCCTTGCTCGGGTGGTCAAAATCACCATTGCTCAAAGCAAGATTCGCCGTACAGACGATCTGCACCCAGGAACCAGCAAGCTCATAACTGAACTTCTGGAACGCTCTTGGTCACATTCGGATCACTCGTAAATCCAATATTAGGGAGGGGTGTTCGTGTGGCCATATACTCTCTGGTGCTCTCAATTTTTTCTCAACCTCTCAAATGAAAGAGAAGTTCCTCTATATATAGAGAAAATCAGCACCTATGCGCACATATGTGAGCATATGCGCGCATACGCACTGTCCGACCAGATCCCCCAAATCAGGGCGTCAGAGCCGCATGCGGCGCTTGCACCATCTGTACGATGTACTTCTCAGAGCAGACAGCGCCGTCAAACGCCGCCAAGCACCGAAAGCAACAGCCACTGTGCAAAGATACCCCCGCTCCGCATGCGCCGCATAATCCTGATGGCAAGGATAACCATGCGTCGCATGCGCCACCAACAATAGACTTTGTCCCCTCCATCGCTCTTACAAACTCGCTGGCCGCATAGCGCATAGACGCATAGCTCCTGACCGTATAGCGCCTTGGTCGCATAGCGTCACGAAGGATGCGTCCGAGCAAGCAACCGTGCATACAACTCGCGAAGAAAAAGAGCGCATGAGCGCCATGCGACGATGCTGACGTGCTAAGTGCACCATCAAAGCGTCACTTTGTGCCCTTGAGCCCGAGTCCGAGTCTGAATCCGAGTCCGAGTCGCTAAGCCCATTCGGGACTTATCTCATAAGAAAATTTTTCTAAAGTTGGGTGACAAAACAAAGATTGTCATAAATGAGTTCACACTTAATCCCTCTAGGAAAGTTAACCCACATGGGCCACCATCCTATGTGCATATACCAATACTAAGCATAGCTATATATTGAGATATACACATTGGTGGTTTTCTAATATGGAACTAAAACTCCCAAAGCTAAGTGAAAAACACCAACAATCCCCCCATATATCACAATAAATAGTCGAGCGTTCCTCATAGTGACTGTCCATTATGCATTAGGATATATGCCTCCCACGACTTGAATATTCCTGCATGGGTCAAACAACAGTACGATACAAGAATGGACTAAGCCTTGAATTCTGAACCATAACTGTCATTCTTCCCACTCGCACAATGACATCAGTTGTGCCTCCGATTGCACGTTAAAGGTCATGTGCTGACCTGGTCTCAGTGTATGTATCTTGGGCGTCTACAAGCTTCCCCCCAAGAGACGGCCTAAATCTCTATCCATACACTTAGGTGAGTTCTTCCATTATAGAGAATTTATAACCCGACATGAAGCTTTGCGCTTCTGTGCAGTGCTACGTCGCTATGACATGGACGCACAAGGCCGAGGATCCTCCTCTTGTGGTATCATGCCACTGTAGCATAAGGACACACGCCTCTTAGTAGTGTCGTTACTACATACAACATGGAGCCTTGCGCTCCTGTGCGTGCTACGCCGTTGTGACATGGCTTGAAACCGAGGTTAACTCCCTCATGTGGTATCACCTATTGTAGCATGAGGTCACAGGCCTCTTAGTAGTGTTGTACTACCTCTCAACATGAAGCCTTGCGCTTTCGTGCGGTTCTACGCAGCTGTGACATGGCTCGAAGCCGAGGTTCACTCCCTTATGTGGTGTCAACAACTGTAGCATGAGGTCACAGGCCTCTAGTAGTGATGTACTACCACTCTCTATCTTCCTTCAGCATTAGGCTACCTGTCTATGTGCGGTGCTACCGCCACTGTGACATGGCCTGAAGCCGAGGTTCACTCCCTCGTGTGGTGTCACGCCACTGTAGCATGGGATACGAGTCATTTGTAGTGCTGAAACTACTCGTGCTTCCTGTAACACACGCCGAATATTCACTCTGTCTGAGAACTCATTAAGGCATCCAAGCCACCCTCTTACAGAAAATGTTTTGTTCAAGAACAAATAGTAGACTACAATGGTTTCGGATATGTATCCCACAATGTCCCTGAGAACTACCCACTGTACCTGATATTCTCATGGTCAATTGTCCTCCCTTGAACCAATATCTAGATGCCTGTTAGATTTTTCTTTGAACCAATAACATAAAACTAAAATGGTAGGATTGCAGAGACGCAATATCAGAGGTCCTCCAAGCCCATATATGTTGTGTCATCGACTATTTACGGTGTTACTGCCGCTGTGACATGGCTTGAAGCCGAGGCTTTACCCTGTCGAGGTTCCTCATGGTGGTGTCAACCCACAGTAACATGAGTACTAACCTCCTTCATAGTGCTTGACTCTGACTATATGCGGTGCTATTGCCGTTGTGACATGGCTCGAAGCCGAGGCTTTACCCTGTCGAGGTACCTCATAGTGGTGTCACCCCACGATAGCATGGAGTACTACACTCCTTTATAGTTCTTACGATCAGCTGGTGCTTGAGGCCTATCATGAACAGATCCGTCAGAATCACCTGGCTCCGAACATTTAAACACTGTAATTGTGCCACCCTTGATGCACTCATGTAGCGTTTTGAACATATCTGTTAGAATCACCTAGCTCCGAACATTATTCGTTACCATGATATCATGCTTGAGGTGTTCAGGTAGTGTCTTGAACGGATCTTCCATAATCACCTGGCTCTGATTATTTAACCATTGTAATGATCCACGCTAGTTGCGCTCATCAGTGTCCTGTGTTATACCTACACACTTATCTTCTCATTATTGGAGAGATGATTAGATGTCAGTGCTGTAGCTTGTCACGCCCCAGTCCCAAAATACATGGAACCAGGCCAAGTGGCAATAGCCAGCTGTCACATCTCCGAGGATATCCTAATTTAATGGATCCAACGAAGAGTGCTATGCTGTCCTAAATAACTAACAAGTCCAATATCAAAATCAACAGGTAATCTAATCTCATCCACAAAAATAAACAGCAAGAAGTACTAAATAAACTGCTGGAAGATAAATACCAGTCTCAAGATATCATAGTACAACCAATAATGTCTGGTGGGAACAAACCTACTACTATGACGAAAATAAAAGTACTGAAATAAGATATAAAAGATAAAGACTAGGTCATCGTCTGACTAGGTAATGATGCACCCAATCCTAGGCGGAAGGCCTACCAACTGATCACGGAAACTCTGACGGTAGCACCTCTAACTCCTCTGCGGTAGCGAATCTCGTCTCCTGTCCGGGACCGTATACTGTGGGGTAGTAAGCCTCGTTCAAATCTAAAAATGTACCAGGTCCTCAGAGGGACGTAACAAGATACATAGAACACTACTAGAAAAAGCGGGATTAGCGACGCATTTTAGCGACTCCGAACAAAAAAGTTGCTAAATCAGCGACTCCGTTAAAAACGTCGCTAGACGTCGCTGAA
Organism: Iris macrosiphon; assembly: GCA_036927795.1. Classification (NCBI taxonomy): domain Eukaryota; kingdom Viridiplantae; phylum Streptophyta; class Magnoliopsida; order Asparagales; family Iridaceae; genus Iris; species Iris macrosiphon. The sequence continues at coordinate 17,319,959 of JAYESA010000020.1, read as the reverse complement.
TGGCGACATTTAGCGAAGTTTAGCGACTTTTATTAAGATTTAAAAATATTAGTCGCTATAAGTTTGATTAAGGTCGCTAAACGTCTCTAATATGTATAATTTAGCGACGTTTAGCGTCGTAATTAGCGACGTATGTATTAAAAATATTTAGCAACGTATTTAGCGACGTGTTTGACGTCGCTAAATTTTTATTTAGCGACTTTTTTTTTACGTCGCTAAACGTCGCTAAATTTTGGTTAATTATGGCTCAGTTTTCTTTTCCAACATCTGCGAAAATTTCGAAAGTTTTCGTAACCTTTCGATTTCCCCCCTTCTCCGGTGACCGGCGACCGGCTCTCCACGGCTGCGGCTACTCCGACATCCCCTTCCTCCTCCTCGAGATCTAGATAAACCCTAACTCTCTCTCTCTCTCTCTCTCTCTCTCTCACATGTGATACTGACACAACACACACTTGACAGACACGACACACACACACACAGACGCAGACACACACACACACAGACGCAGACACACACACAGGCACTGACACACACACACGACACCTAGGGTCAGGGTTAGGTTTTTTGACCTGGGGTTAGGGTTAGGTTTATGGTTTTTGATCAGGGGTTAGGGTTAAGGTTAGGTTTTTTGACCTGGGTTAGGGTTAGGGTTAGGGTTAGATTTTTTGATCTGGGTTAAGGCTGGGGATAATAAGGAAAAAAAATCAAGGTTTACATAAAACAAGAAATGTACAAGGAGAAAGCAATAAATTTTGTTTATGTTTCAAACTGTTCTAATGATGGATATCCATTTCCAGTAAACTAATAACTAATTAGACAGTGATCAATTTGGTGGCTTGTTATTTAACTTTTTAGGTCTCTCTTACATGCTTCATTCCAATATACAACTTTACAGGCTGATTAATAATACATCTTAATAAGTCTGTGTATGATCTATAATTCTTTAATAGTATCGTGCTCTCATGTTTCGATATTATGTTTTGCCAATTGTGATGTTCTCACATCATAAGTCAGAATATTACTTGTACTTGATGTTCATGTTTATGGTTGTCCCAGTTGTATTAGTTGTTTGTGGCACTTCCTTCCCCACTAATACAGTACAACTTAGTCCAAGAGGAAATGTGGTAGTGAGAATGAAATTATTGTTATGTAAGAAAATTAATGGATGATCTAATGGGATGACGAATCAGTATTATGCATAATGATGTATGGTACTGACAATATATGGACAGTTCTTTCTTTTCGATTATATCTGAGAGGAATATGTGCCTGTCCTCTGACAAAGATGTAACAATAAATGTGTTCAGTAGACATGAAATTGATTGAACTCTCTTTATTAAGAGAGCCAAAGTTGTGGGCTTTTCATATTATTGGTATGATATGAATCGACTAGTAGTTTCAGCTTGATTTGAATATGAGGAACCTATTGTATCCAGTTTTGTTTTACTACTTTTTCCAATGTTATGAGAAGTCACTACTAATAAGTTTGATAGAGCTCTAGTGATAGTTGACCAAACAATTTATTTAGCGAAGTGAGATGTAGTTAATTTTTTTTAGTCTTAAAGTCATTAAGAGAATGTTGCACATTTCTATTTACCAAATTGTTGAATAGTACTTCCGTACTTGGGTGATACTTATGATAAAAAAACTATGATACTTCATACTTATCTTATTTTTATGGAGAAAGATTATGAGTTGTTAAGGCCAACTCTCCTCTAGTTCTGCTAACCTTCTCATGAACTCCATCCATAAAGTAAATGCTTGGACTTGGTTGCAGTAGCAAGAGTTGGGCAACAATGGTAGCACTGATGTGGAGGGGTAGTATGTGTGTAATTCTAAGGTATTGAGGGTTGATTTGATATGTGTCTGAGAGGACACTGCAAATGTGAGTGCAGGTGTCCATGTGTTGTGTGAGTTCAGGTGTGTGCAAGTGAATGAGGATAGTACTAGAGAGGTAAGTAACAGTTAAGTGTTGAGTGCCAAGGTAGATAGGTAATTGGTTAAGATAGGTTAGATAGTAAGATATTGGTTAAAAGAAGTTGATATCAGCTAATTCTTTGTGAGTCATCTAATTCTTCCATTCGCATTATTAAGGATATGTCTTAAGTAATATCTGTTATCAATTATATTCTTTATTTTAATCTATCTTACCAGATGGCACCCAAGAGAGCGACACCTCCTACTGTTAAGGAGGAAGTGATGCCTCCTACTGTTAAGGAGGAAGTGATGCCTCCTACTCTTAAGGAGGAAGAGATACCACCTGCTGTATCTCAGACGGAGAGTTCCAGTCACCCAACACCTATAGCGGCTGTATCTCAGACGGGGAGTTCCAGTCACCCAGCACCCATAGCGGAGATTGATAACATAAACGCTGTTTATACGCAGTATTTGAGGGACTGGTATCTGCCCCAGCGTATTGGATATCCTCGAGATTGATACTGTGATGTTTCATATACTTATATATTATGCATTTTGTGTGACTGTGATAATATACATTTTGTGACGCTGTTTATGCCCTGTGATACTGTGATAATTATATATTATGTATTGTGTGACTGTGATATTTGTGTGTATTAATTGTATGACTGTGATATTTGCGTGTATTAATTGTATGACTGTGATACTTTTATTCATATTAAATATTGTTAATCCGGTGTTGAGTGTTCCACCGAAGGGGTCGGCGAACCCAGAGAATTCAACGGAGGGTTGCTCCGGGTCTATTTTTAATTAGAAATTTATAAATTGCAGTTTGGAATAATTCAGTTTTTTTTTGTTTTTTTTGTAAATTTAGCGACGTATTTAGCGACATTTAGCTACTCCTAGCGACGTTTTTTATACGTCGGTAAACAAGTCGCTACTTAGCAACGTCAAACGCCGTCGCTAATGACGTCGCTAAACGTTGCTAAATACGTCGCTGTACGTCGCAAAATGCTGACATGGCAGTACTGCCAGGTCATTAAAGACGTCGCTGTTACGTCGCTATATAAGTCGCTAATTAGCGACGTTTAGCGACATTTAGTTACGTCGCTAATTAGTGACTGAGAGTCGCTAAACGTCGCTAAGTTAGCGACACGTTCTAAGTCGCTAAAAAACGTCGGTATAGCGACATTTAGTGACGTTTTTTCTTTCAGCGACGTTATTATTACCGATTTTTGTAAAACGTCGCTAAACGTGTTTAGCGACTTTTTTTGTCATTTAGCGACGTTTTTGGGCGTCGCTAATTTGACTTTTTCTGGTAGTGGAAGCATGCCATATATATAATACTGAATAAGATAAATGCAATAAAGTACAAGGGTGTGCTAACCATCTAAGTGAATGCAATATGAAGACAACTTTGGTACGTATGGGTAGGCGTAGGCATAACGTCCAACACCCCGAAGAGCGTGGTATCTGTAACGTCCATCATCCCGAAGAATGAGGTATCTACAATATATATATGTCTGTATCACTCTGAAGAGCGCGGTGTCTGCAATAAAGAAAGTCATTGGATCCGTGGCTCCTCTGGATACTACGGAATCCAATGTGTGTATCCCATACGCCTACTAGCTGTCTTCCTCGCCCAATATAGATACGCTAGTTGAATACTCGACGTGCGCACCACGTTTCTATATGCCAGTCTCTACAACTAAATAATCCTGAGTTACGTGCTAACCGTGATGCATGTCACACGTACCGATAGCTAGTCGAATACGCGGACCCGCATCCCAATATGAATGTCTCACCGTGAAACGTGTAAGGTGTCAGGTCACGAAAGATATCAGTGTATCCTCCACTGGGTGAGTCTGCTAGTGACTAGCCAGGTATACTAAATCATCAACGTATCCGTCGATAGCACCCGAGTCAATCTCGGATGCACACAGTCATATGAAATACAGCAACAAGAATCATATAATATATGCATCATTTAACTCAAACAGTAAATATAGCAAGGTATCTTGCCTGGGTCCTGAAGCTGTGAATGCCAGAAGCCGATTCCTGTAGTGTCTCCTGGCTTATCCAAAGGTCCTAAACACAAATATAATATAACAATCTAATATCAGATGCTAAACATTAAATGTACATGACTACAACGCGATGCTTGAATATTGTCGCAAGTTCACGTCTGCTCGAATACATCGTCACATGTGCGCGTAGCTAAGGTGCACACGTGTTCTATGCTCGGTCATCCTGAGCCTTGAGACAATAATTTTAAGTTATGGTTTGACCACTATCTCTGTTCTGTGCGAACACATGTTCCTTGGTTTCTATGCTCATTGTACGTGGTTTATGTATAGGTATTAGGGTGAAATACTAGTCCTTGATGTTAGGTCTCATGGTTAAGGTGTTTGCTAGTAAATACACAAATCCTAAATCTTATTAGTCATTAATCCAGCATGTACATAATTAGGGTTTGATTAGGTTTGTGTCCAATATCACAATTCTCGACATGACGACACGACGATACAATATTATCATGAAGAAGCAGAGGTCTTATGTGGTTACCTCTACGTAGCTGCTCGGACAGGGCCTACTCTCGTCGAGGGGGCGTACTCCGGCGAAAAGGCGGCTCCGTCAAGGTGGCAGCGACAGCGGCAGCAATGACAGCAACGACTATGGGGGGAGTCGGGTTAGCGTGCGGCGACTTGACGTGCGGCGGGGGCGGCCGGTGGGGGGGGACGTCGGGGTCGGTCGGTCGATGGGGCTGGAGGTGCTGGAAGCGGTCGGGGTCGGTCGACAGCGGCTACGGGGGGGGGGGGGGTCGGGTTAGCGTGCGGGGTTGATGATGGTGAAGGAGGCGGTGGCTGGCCGGTCTGGGAGGGTGGCGCCGATGCTGTCAGGCGGCGGTGGTGGCAGTGGTGGCGGTGTCAGGGAGCTGGGTGGTCGGGGGTGGAGGCTCGGTTGCAAGAGGGAAGGAATTCGGCTAGGGTTAAGGGGTTTGTGATGGTTTTTGTTTGGTTTAGGGTTTACATGAATAAGGTTATGTATTTATATAGGGGATAAACTTTGGGATTGGCCTCGATGTTTGGGCCGTCCAGGGTTCATTGATATGGGGCTGGTCAGGTCCAGTTTAAGGTGCAAATTGCCATAAATTAATTAACTAGATTAATAATTAACTGCGCAAGGCAAAGTTAATGAACATTGCGTAGCTAAGGTTACACTATGGTCAGAGGGTACCTATAATTGTCTCACGTAATTCCAATTAAATCTGTTTATCCCTAGTCTCTAGTTTTAACAATAAAATAATCCCTAAATTGGTTGAGGGGGTTTACATAGCTACCTGGTTTTCATGGTATGTCGGTATCATCCGAATCTGTGTACCAACCATGGGAAGATCATCTGAGAGCTTCCAAAGCAATCATGCTTTATATGCTATAGCTTGATAGTACAAAGAATTCTGAGAGTAAATATTATTTCTTCGACTTCCACGATATAGTAACATCACCCCTGGAGAAGTCACGTCCTCCTGTGGATCTTTCACTCTTCTTTCTTGAGCACCAACTGGCATCACTGAAGCCTTCCTTCATATCTGGATAACTGCTGAAGGGTAGGATATACCACTGAGTCCACCTGAGAATTCTGATGACTCTCTTCACAGCTTTCAGTGTTTAATAACACACATACTTCTTGTGAACTTGAATCAGCATCCCTACAGTAAGAGCTATATCAGGATTGGAGGTACTCGCAGCTCGAGTACACCAACTGTCTGATGCTTTTCCTTGGATATGGCTTCATATTCATGTCACACCTAAGGAGTATCGTACCTGATATCCAAAGCGTGTGATCGACTATTCTTGCAGAGAGCTTGTGACTAAGCAAGCTCACCTGTCGTTTGGATTATCTTATATCCTCAGGATGATATCCACAAACCCATGTCCAGAGATTGGACAAAAAATGACATCATTGTTCTAGTGACACTTCTATTTCGCAGCTGGGACTAGTAAGTCGTCCATATAGATACAAATGATGACTCCTCCATTATCATTGAACTTTGTGTACACACACTTGTCTGTCTCGCTGATCCACAACTTTGACTAGATGACTTGTCAAACTTCTGCTGCAATATCCTGGATTTGCTACATGCCGCATAGAGATATCACCAACTCGTAGACTGTCTTCAAACATGAATGACAATAATTCTGTTTGTTGTCCGTGAATCTCTTATTTCAGTCATTCTTCAAGATTTGCTGTCTTTACTTCATCTGATAAGCATTAAGCTTACGAATAGTAGCTACGCTAATCATCATCCTAATATATGACACCCTCAACGAGGTACCAAAGTACTCAATCTCCTGTATCTGAGAAAACCTAGGCAGCTAGCCTAGCTTTGAACTCAACTGTTCTGTCTATTTTCATATTCTTCTACTGAAGATCTATAAGCATCTGATAGGTTTAGCTGCTTCAGGTAGATTGATCAACATCCATATGTTATTTATTGGGTCAATCTCTTCATGGACTGCCTCCTCACAGCAGACCGAGTCCCTGGTCTCGATCACCTCATCATACGTAAGTGGCTCGACCTCCACATGATAGATGATAAGATCATCTTCGGTCCTTCGACCTCCTGGTTTTTCTTGCTGACTGCTCTGCGAGTTCTGGTTCAAATGTTATCTCATTAAAGATAACTCCTTCCTGGACTACATCTTCTTCTACAAAAGTGCCAGCGACTCTAGCAAAAAGGTCCTCTAGAAGCAACTCAAACGCCAAAAACCCCCCACAATCGAATGATGTCAGACCCGTTTCCAAATTTGCTATTTCTTGAATTTTTGATATTTAAATTTATTTTCTGATAATGTATTTCTGTTGTATTTGCATGATGCTTCATGTCATTTATAATTATTTTTGTTGTCTGGAGAGACTATTCGATACCCGTAGAATATCAAATGGCATTGTCATAGATCCGGTTTAGGACCCGCATGTAGTCTGGACACCTGGTTTGGTTCATTTTAGTTGAACCCATGACTAAACCATCTCCCTCTCCTCTTAGTATATATATATATGTGTGTTTATCTCTCTACTCTCTTTCATTCTTCATTTTTAATTCTCTTTTCCTCTTTCTTCTTTCTCTCTCCCTTGCCCTAGTCCAAACCTTATCTCTAGAAGAGGAGGTTGTGATCACTTGGACCGTGAGAGATAGAGGTTAGAAGTCACTACAGGCAAGTACTTCTTGCTCAATGGTGAAGCTATAGATTTTTAGATTTTTGCATATATGTGTTAATTAAAAATATATTTGATAGAAAATATTCTCCTTGGGTTCTTCATCATTTTTAGTTCGTAATTTTTTTTGTTTTGGTGGATGAATTTGAGTATATCTGAGTTTCAAAGTTAGAGTTTTCATGGGTTCTATGAGTTTTTCTTGATTTTGATTTATTAAAACTAGTTGTTTCCGAAAACTAGTTATTCCATGTGATTTAGCTTTTCATTTTGAGCAATTTGGCTTTTGAATCACTTAATTGGGAGTTAAAATAAAGTTTTTATGGGCAAAACAAGTTTTCAGATTTTTTTCGTCAGTTGGAAAAGAAGAACAGTACTTTTTAGCCAACAGTACGCCAGATCCGTTTTTTAACAAAAAGTACGCCGGATCCATTTTCAACCAAAAGTGCGCCGATCCACTTTTTAGCCAAAAGTGCGCTAGATCCATTTTCAGCCAAAAGTGCACCAACCCATTTTTCAGCCAAAAGTGTGCCAGATCCATTTTTAACCAAAAGTGCATCGGAATCCTTTTTTTTGCAAAAAATGTGCATATGAGCCATTGTATCATGTTCTTAGCCATGTTATGGATTTTATCTCATGTTATTGATTTATGCGCCAATTTTCATAATTCTTGATTTTGTGCGTCTGGTTGCTTGATAAACCTATTGCATTTGGCATCGGGCAATCGAGTGTGAGTATTGTCCAATGTATCGCGTGTTGCGGATACGATAATTTCGCCAGTGATAACTCATGAAAAGCTCATAACCGTAATTATAGGAAGTTTCTCGAGTATACACGACTCGAGAACTTAAAATAATTTGGTAATGATTAAAGAAGATAAGAATTTACCTAGATATATTGGGAGAAAAAAATATGGCACTACCGGCTACCTCAATCTCCAAGGGTCCCATGCAGCATGGACCAACCCTACTAGGAAAGGGCTCCATGACTGACCAAGTTTACGTGTGCTGCGGCACTACAAGTTTTTGTTATTGAGCCACGGTTCATAACATTATGTATTTCAGTATATGCATTCCAGTATATGTTCCAGTTATATTTCAATTTCAGTTTATGTTACAAGATAATTCATAGATAAGTTATGTTTACAAAACCAGTTATGTTTACAAAACCAGTTTTATTTATAAAACCTCTTCATATTTTCAAAACCAATCTTATTTATAAAATTCATTTATATTTTCAAAAACCAGTTTATGCTTATGTTATATTGTGTTATGCTATCAGTTATCTTCTTTAGTTCTTTATCCATCATTATTTTTGATGTGCACTATAAGTACTAGACAAGCGTACCCTTGGCCATCCGGGTTGACTGTAGTGCCGGTGGTAGCAATATTCTTCAAAACATGTATTTGTTAGTAACTAGGTTGTGATAATGCTAGTTAGTTAATTGTAGCAAGCTGTAGAGCTGTTTGGCCGTGCAATGAATGTTTGTTTCTTCAATTTTAGCTCACTTTTCTAGTTTATTTTTTTGACATGTGGTTAGAGTGCAAAGTCATGCTCGGGTGAAGGGTTGTAACCCTGGTCCTTGTTTGGTTTAAGAGTTGTGGTTCTGATCCAGAGTAGTTCCTATGCCATTTTACCGCTCTTCGCCTTATCCTTCCTTATAGTTATTTTGTTATCAGTGCATCAGTTCTTCCAGTTATATGTTGAGACGAGTACATTGGTACCGAACAAGTCTTGACCCGTATTTGTTTTAATATGTCTCTTTTTCTGCTTATGTTGTGTTGTGTTTGGTCTATCATCTGGAGCTCCTTTGTGGTACTTGTTGTTTGGGATTTTGATCCCTCTGGTTTTGTTTGGCCAGATCTACCCGAGGAGAATCAGGATCTCCCGTACTTCCAGCAAGATGGCATGCACTCGTAGGACTGCGGCCGAAGCTCGCGAGTGGGTTTCCCTCATTCACCCCTTGTTTTGATTACTTTATTTTGTGGTGTTTAGCAGGGGACAGTGTTACCCCTTTTATTCTGAGAATAATTCTCTAACTTCGGTCAACATGATGTATATATTAGACCATGACTGGTATATTAAATCATGTATACTTATACTCTGCTAGTGCAACTTTTTGTGTCACGATCCGCACTCGGATGATCGGGCACGAGTATGTGGGTACGTCCAGCCTATGTCGTAACATCGGCAGTAGAACGTTGTCTAGGTCAACAACACTATCTATAAATCTCACACAATAACATATTATAACCTGTCAATGATGTCTCAACTCCAAAAGGAGGACAATATGATAATATCTAATGATAATCAATACTCAATCACAATAAAACTATAAAACCCCTAATCCTAAAAACCTTATTTACCCTTTTTAATTAATTTAATAATTGAATTGTAGTAATTATGAGCTAATTAGGAGAAAAAAAATTTATTTTATTTTTATTTGAGGTGTTTGTGCATTTAGGAGATTTATGGAGCCATTATAAATTTTTCCTAATTTATTCCATGTAGGAGACCCTTTGGACAGTTGCTAGCTTAAATGGTATGCAATAATATAAATTCTAGAATTTTTCTACGTATGTATATATATATATATATATATATATATATATATATATATATATATATATATTAAATAGAAATAGAATAAGAATTATAAAAGAAAATTGAATAAAGAAAGAAAAAGAAAAAAAAAGGAAAATATAATCCCTATTGGATCCTACCCGTTAACCCATCTAACCCAACCCGTTATTCCCATACAAACCCACCCGCGTGAGAAACAAAACCACAGCAGCAGCAATTTGGTTTTACTCCGCCACCCCCGCGTGTGAACTTAACCTCCCCGCACTCTATTATATATATACATATATAATAACTCTTTCACAAACCCTAACCCTAATCTCCACCTTCCCATCTGACCGCCGAGACCACCGCCACGCCGCCCAGTCTGGACGTCCGCCGGAGTAGCAGTCACCGAGCAACCGCACGACCGCGTATGACCCCGCACAACCGTGATAGTTCTGAAACAGGCAGCGAAGACCCTGTGTTCCAGCATTGTTTTTCGTCTCCTCGCTCGACCAAACTCGACCCCGTCTTCACCGGTACGTTCACCACCTATCCCTCTCTAATTTTCGTGCATTAGTTTACCTCGTTCAGAGCGCAAATCTAGGCAAAAATAGTGCCCAAGTTGACAGAAAAAGACAACTTTTGGGTATCGTAGAAAACTGCGGTAACTACCTATGTTCCCGGATTCGTATCTCCCACCACAGAGATCCGAATCCAATTTTTTATTTTGTATACGGAGACCACTTGACCTAGTTTAATTTTTGTTATTTACATTAATTTATCAACTGCTGTATGTAGAATTAAACCAGTTAAAAAACTCCAAAAATCCACTTTTTCCATATTTCTAAAAATTACGATACGGAGCGCGCCCCGCCAAACGGGACTGCCCCGTCGTGTACCAAGTGTACCAAAAGGTGCGCGCAGTGTACCTGGATGTGTGAGATTTTGCGAAAACTGATTTGGACGCGTGTGCGCGTCGGAATCAGCCCGTATCAGCATCAAATCCTCTGTGTCGCAACTTTTGCGAAAGTCCTGCGTATTTTGTGCACGCTCGTCAGATTGCGACAAAACTTACACCACTGGACTCGTGGTATCGCGCTGGTCCTATGACCCAAGTTTTACGTAATTTTGAGACAATTGACCAAGTCGCCAATTGGCAGGCCCTACGGTTGATTTTTTGGACGAAATTGTGTTCGGCTCACCGGAATCCACATTTGGACATACCGTTGAGTTCGAGCTGACTTTTAGAGTTTGTTTGACCTATAATTTGTCCTATTTAGAGACCTTTATCCTTGACACGCTTTTCGGTGCAAAATGGGCCACATGTGGAACCCACTTTGACCCAAAATTATCGTTTTGCCCCTGTGTCCAAATTGGATGAAAGGGAAGTGCTTTCTAGCTATTTTGCTTATTTTGGAAACGTTGGTGATGTCTATTTCATCATCCGAAGATATTTGTTCTGAGGCCATAGCTTCTGATCCTGTGTGTTTGACATCTGGACGTTATATTTTACAGCTTCTTGCCAGGCAAGTATACCTTGCCATTGTACTGTTATTCATATTCCATATATTGCATGTATCTTTATTTTCTGTCTTTAGTTCATATATTTTAACTGTTATATAAAAATGCGCACGACGGTGTCGTCGCGATATATTTTTATTTATGTATTTGCATTGACCTTGTTTATGAGACTACCCCATTATCATGTAGCATCATTAGATTCATCGGCCGTGACACAGGTGTTACACGAGTGTGAGTCTCATATAGATCATGGACTGCGTGACAGATCTGGCCTCCTGTACGTATGGGCCGTGCGTTAGGGATGACTGCTGATAGAAACTTTGTATGCTAGAAGACTTAGCGGTTATTAGAGGTCCATGGACATAGCCTATTGTAGTACGGTGGTCCAATCCTTGTCCTTGTTTGGTTGCAGGATTGGGCTAGGGTACTAAAGATAGGCTATGAACCAAATTGTGTCATGGATGTGACATGCTTAGAGCATGGGGTGGGGCGAACAATAAGTATCGCATTTGGGCTCCTTTGTACTTTCCTTATTGTAACCCGAAAGCTTCGTTGGAGATACGGGTGGTGATGACCCCTATACAATTGGCGGCCTCTGCCGTTCAAAAGACGACATGCTTTGAGGCCCCTGATTCTCCGAGAGAGTCATGCCAATCCCATTTTATGGCCAGATAGCCCACTTATTGGAAAGTTGTTCTCAAACTGCATTCACTTAGACGGTTAGGCGACCCATTGGATATTTATTTCAGTACTTTATTGGCATACTTTTATGTATCTTATTATGTTCCTCTGAGGACCTGGCCCTTCCAGGTGTATCTGTTCTTGAGTATTCGCAGGAGCACAGATTCGGATGGTTACATATGTTTCGAGGATGTCTTCTCTTCGAGCCCCGTGGACGTTAGTTGATATTCTTATATTGTGTTTATTGTGTTGTACTTTTATATTATAGTTGGCAGTGGATTTGTTTCCATCCAACTATCATCTTTAGATATTTATATTGAGATCTAGTTTCATAGATACTGGTTATTTATTTATATTTGATTTTCGTGGATGGGATTTAGATTATACCCTGTGACTTGTGATAGATTTCTACCACTTATGGATTTGATATTCATATTACAGCGTACGTATGGGTTTTGTTTCCATATATTAGAGTTGCCATATCCATGCGGTTGGCATGCTTACGTGTCCTAGTCCTACGTATTTTTGGGACTGGGGTGTGACAAAAACTAGAGGAAGATATTGGCACGATAACAAATAATAAATAGTGCTTAAAGTCACAACTTGAATACTACGACCAACCATCAATACCATCAAAAGTCTAAAAAACAATATCGACAAGTATAGTGTCAATAATACATCCCAAAGTATAAGTAAAGCCGAAAACAAATCCGATACCAAATAATAGGCATAGATACTAAGCTAGTGTTACCGGCTAGCCCGGTAATCACTCCTGAATGTCAGGGCCCATGGTTGCCACTCCCTCCCGTGGTCCATTGTAACCACCTCATTTTCAGGACAATGGTATTTTGATAAATTACTATAATTTAAAAAAAAATTATGTGTATATATATAATGTGTGACTAATGGATATATATAATGTGTGACTAATGGATTATTTATTGAATTTAGACTAGTTAAGTTGAACCACTAGTCAGTCATGACTAGACTAGGACCATTAAACCAATTTGGACTCAAGAAAACAATATTACTTCCAAAGATTTATAAGATCATATTCATTAAAGAATGAGAGAGACTTTTGAGTCAAATCAAACCATCATGACACAAACATAACCGTAACCCTAAGGAGAATTCTATATAAACCTCTTTATTCATGAACGGCCTCCATTTATTTCCTTTTAGTTCATCCCCAAAACTTGAGAGCAAACCCTAATTTCTCCACTCCAAATCTCATCCCTCTCATTTTTATTTTTCAAGGAGGCTAAGGAGCTTGTCATTGGTAGATAAAGCTTGAAGATGAGTCCAAGTATTGAGGATCGTGTCCACTTCGGCTTTCTCGTATCCAAATTCGGAGTTCTTCAAGGAGGTCACTCAAAACCTAGGTAATTCTCTAATTCTACTCTATTTATAGTTAAGAACACCCATTGGATCTATAGGAACCCTCCCATAGGTGGAATTGACTATATTTGGCTAGATCTAGGTGGTAGAAGCCCTCATTTATCTAGATCTATGATTTTTTTCTTGTGGAATGTTAATTTGTGCCTCAAAATTGGAGGAAATATGAGTTTATACCACCAAGTGTTTGATGTAATGCCTACTGTGTCATTCCCCAATATTTTATATATATATTTGGTATATTAGACTGTGTTTCATGTATTTTGAGTAGTGGTATCACATGGAATGGATATTTGGAGGACGTATCATGATTATCATAGGATTGATCTCAAGGTGTTTGATATATTGCCATGCTATGTGTATTGTTTGTGTTTGTGTTGGGTGTCACGCCCCAGTCCCAAAATACCAAGGGACTAGTCACGTGGCAATGGCCAGCAGCACGCACCGATGGACAAACCCAATTTAATGGATCCATCGGGGCATACTTAAGCTGTAAATATAGGTCTACAACAATAAGTCTAAACTAATCTCATCCACACACAAATAATAAGAACAACAGCAAATAAAGAAAGTACATCAATGTCCAGTCTCAGCAAAGTATGTCGGGGAACAACCCGATAAAAGTCAAAAATACTGGTTCAACAGACCAGAACAAAGGAGTCCAAAAATAAAGTATCTGATGAGTACAAATAACATAAACTCAAGAAAAGTCTTCAGCCATCACCTCTGCTTCTAAGTTTGGTTCAGCTTCAGCAACAGCTTCTGGTACAGCTTCAGCTCATGTCCCGTAAACCTCGGGATAATGCTCTTCTGCTAAACCTGGGGACATCATCCGAATCCAGGTCCTCAGGGAACATAGCAAGGTACAGATAATACAAGCTAAATAAATGCAGTAAATAGTAAATAGCATAAGCAGGGTATCTACATAACCATCTATGTGAATAATGCAACTGAGAGCATCACTAGTACTCAGGCTGAGAGTGCTACAAGCTCTGTGTCGGGGAGCCGGTAGCAGTAATAACAAGTAATGGGTCTAGCTCTGCTCGAGAGTCTACAACCTCACAATAGTAGTAGATATATATAGAACATCCTGTAGCATGTGTGTCTCTCCCCACCCAATGTAACCACACGTCTCATGTCCATAACGTCTCATGTCCATGTCACGTGAGATCATAGCTAATGCAACAAGTCATAATCTCTAGGAATATAATATCTATGTCCATCCTGTATCCTACACAGAATCACCATGAATATCTCAGGAAGATTCTGTCATATGTTTGGTGTCAAGTATCCTAGGTTATTGTACTTGATACAACAAGTACTAGAATATAAAGGGTCACGAATGTCCATTTCTAAATGACGTACACAACTCCGCGTACGGGGTTGGCACCCGACTATAATCGGACGCTTAGTAGGTCATACGGCCCTAGGTTTAAGCATAATGAATAATATAAATAAGCAAGGAAATAATTATCAAAACTACATAATTTGGCAAGGTACACTTGCCTGGGGTTGGAATACCAGTAGCGATCCCTGTATCCGTGGGTTCAGCAAATACTCCTCCAAAAGCTGAAATGAACATTACCAACAGTCTCAAAACATATAAAATAGCTAGAAACGCCTGTCCTTAAGTCCAGTTGGACACAAGGGCAAAAACGATATTTTCAATTCAAAGCGGGGTCCAAATGTGGGCCGTTTTGCACTGAAAAATGCGTCAGGGTCAAAGGTGTCACGCTCCGATCTCCCGCAGGCAATCGGCCGTTCCCGCTAGGCGGGAATCACCCTCGCCAGCGCTCCCACGGAACGATCGCTTAACCCATCCGAGCGTGATGCCGCACGAGCGTGAGCCACGCCCGTGCAAGGCCATGGTTCATTGGCTAGCGGCAAGAGTTCTAAGCCACAGAGTCGCACAGATTGTCCGAGTGCAGTGGAGTCATGAACGCATAGGCGATCGGTAACAGGTTCACTGAGTCGACAAATATAGCGGAAGCATAGAAACAAGTAAAGTAATCTCTTTATTGATATGAACAAGTGTTACAGGCGGCGTATAGCCGAGATTACAAGTCGCTCAAGCCTCTCTCACTGAAACAGTAAAAGCGTGCCAAGTGGCTACAATTTGGAATGATTGTACAGGCGATGGTCAGGCGATGTTCACAACTTATGTCTTGTATAAGCGCTTCAGTCCCGGACGCACCGTTGCAAGGCTTCAGAGGGAACTCCTGGCCTTAGCACGCACGAAGGAGGCGTCCGCACCGCACGAGGTTCTCCCGCACCCTGCATATCAAACTGGTGGATTATCAGTACATTGAATGCACTGGTGGGGAAGCTACTCGCCCGCTCGACAAATCCAAACACGTAATACAGGTTCCGTGCCCAACTATTAAGTTGTCTTTCTAGTTGCCTTAGGATCAGTTTCATGCAAATATTGAATAGCTTAACGTGTCGGGCAGTGCGCCGTACGATGTTTGAGGAAACACGGCGAGACTTACCAACTTACCATTTCTCCTTTCCTGTCCAAGGCAAACATGATTAATTCAAGCACGGGCAAGTATAAATATTTAGGAGCATAGCATATGCAAACATGAGGGTCGTTATTTTCAGATCGTTCAGGTGTTCAGTACATTGATGCTATGCAATGACTCGCACGCGGATAGCCGCTAAGCGAGGATGACTTATCTATATGAACAGAAGTTGCTGGCATAGCCATAAAGGACCAATTTTAGTCTCTAACGAGAATGGGGTGCAGCGAGAATACAGGATGCGCTCCACACCATTTCGTCTTTGCACAGGATGACTAAACAGGAGAGTTACCAATTTTAGTCACTAACGAGAATGGGGTGCAGCGAGAGTACAGGATGCGCTCCACACCATTTCGTCTTTGCACAGGATGACTAAACAGGAGAGTTCCATCCGGATCGGGTCGGCCCCAGTGCCCCGGTGACCGCCCGTGGAACGGTGCCTCATTTTCGAGTTGTCCGCGACATGCAGGTCTGTATTCAGGTCTGGCTAGGCATAGGATCAAGTTCAGGATAGGACATATCATGTTCAATGTACAGGCATGATTGTTCACCGTCGTATATCGATTGCCAGGCCAGTTGATTCAGTAGTTTGCTCCTCGAGCTGTGATTCAGAGATTTATTCATTCAGGATGCAGATTCCCTGGTTCGGGAATTGCCTTGGTGACCTAACGGTCCCAAATACTTTCAGGTTCTTCCATGTGCGGAACGACTACTTAGTAGTCTCCCGGGGTTTGGATGAAAACATGGCAACATTCAAGCAGACAAGCATGCATTTCTAAAGGAACATAAGCAGGCACGTTGCTCGGACCCGAAGGTAAGCCGAGAAGTGAAACCGTTAAAGGACTTAGCATGCGAGGGTCTGAATATAAGCAGTATTTCCATTTTCCATGTTCTAGCAAGCAATACAAGTTGAGATTATTCCCTTAGCTAGGTGCGTTGGATTTATTAGCATGCAGGGGTGATTCACCTAGCGACTAGCATAAATATTCCAGATTTTATGTGTGCTGGCTAAGCAAAGACAAGTTTACCGTAGCCACCCACCTTAGCGATGATTCGCCTCGGTAGAGCGATACGTTAAGCGAGCCTCTGAAAGTCCAAGCCGGATTCCTGTAGGGACAAGTCTGGATATCCTTTGCTTCTTGATTGAGGCAAAGCGGGTCGGGACAGCTGCACGATTGCCGATTGAGACGGTAGTCCGCTTGAGCGGAACGGGGTGTTACATCCTACCCAACTTAGAAAAAGTCTCGTCCTCGAGACTTACTAAGGACAAGCAGTAATCTAGGGTTGAGGCAATCCTAGACAAGTCGTTGCACTTGTTCATTTGGATCTTCACTTGCACAAGCTTCGAAATCAGCATACCGCTTAGACTGGATCGTGCGCACCTTCGACATGCATTTCTAGTGTGAACACGTCAACCAGCTTAGTGATAGCGAAGTCTCAGCACTCGAGTTTCACATTTTCTTAAGTCTTGGATGGTGCACTAGTTCAAGGCGTCCCTCAAATAGATGCATTCAACCAAACTTAGGGTTAGTAAAAATTGGACAAGCTACTAGCGATACTCTCAAGGGTTCGCACAGGTTGGCTCAAAGGCCACTCGCAGCATAGCAGCAGACAAGCAAGCATATCATTCAAAACGCATTTTGAAAGTATTTAGACTTATTGTTGGAACATCCCATCGAGGCATTGAGAGAGAGCGTGCACATAACCCATGAACGAGCTTTCAAAACAGAGATATCGAATTGAAGTCCAAAGGCGTAGAAGCCAGGCTCTGATACCAACCTGTCACGCCCCGATCTTCCGCAGGCAATCGGCCGTTCCCGCTAGGCGGGAATCACCCTCGCCAGCGCTCCCGCGGAACGATCGCTTAACCCATCCGGGCGTGATGCCGCACGAGCGTGAGCCACGCCCGTGCAAGGCCATGGTTCATTGGCTGGCAGCAAGAGTTCTAAGCCACAGAGTCGCACAGATTGTCCGAGTGCAGCGGAGTCATGAACGCATAGGCGATCGATAACAGGTTCACTGAGTCGACAAATATAGCGGAAGCATAGAAACAAGTAAAGTAATCTCTTTATTGATATGAACAAGTGTTACAGGCGACGTATAGCCGAGATTACAAGTCGCTCAAGCCTCTCTCACTGAAACAGTAAAAGCGTGCCAAGTGGCTACAATTTGGAATGATTGTACAGGCGATGGTCAGGCGATGTTCACAACTTATGTCTTGTATAAGCGCTTCAGTCCCGGACGCACTGTTGCAAGGCTTCAGAGGGAACTCCTGGCCTTAGCACGTACGAAGGAGGCGTCCGCACCGCACGAGGTTCTCCCGCACCCTGTGTAACGCCCCGCAACCGCTCGGAGCGTTACGCTGAGTCGGACTGAATGAATCAAATGCTGGTTACATTTGAAATGTCGGATGTCGGAAAGAAGGATTAATCGAGTTGGTTTCAATGTGCAGATGGCTAGCGGGTTCGATGGAAATCAGGTGTTCGTTCCGAACAGTACTGAATAGCTGAATGGAAGCGATAATGCCGTCTTCCTTAGTCCGATCGGTCGGATGATTTGTAGAGCACGGCCTGCTCGCACGGTCATACCAGTTGAGTAGATCGCGCTTACATCGGACCACGGGTTTAAGGGATTGGCCGTATCGGCAGGACAGGATGCCTAACGGGATCAATCAATGTGAGTGGGCTCTTTCCCTTCTCCTCTACTCCTTCATGCCTAATAATATGGAAAACACGTAAAGGCTTGAACACTTGGGCTGAAACATCGGGAAGCACTACACTGAGGCGTGCATAGAGTGTGCGTCGTTGGCTTGGTAGGATTGTGGCTTGATTTGGTTTACGCGTTGGATAGTTGGATACGATAGCTGAATTATTCATTTGAGGCGATCGGTTGGATACTTGGGATTTTACTTGGACGGTTGAAAATATACAAGTTGGAATGATACTTTTGAGGCAATGGGAATATGGGAATATGGGAATATCGGGATTCGGGCGAGCGAACGTGCATCCGTGCGCGTGTATCACAAGGATGCTTTGTCTTGCAAAGCAGGCAGTTGTGGTTCGAAACCGAACAACTGTATCGGCGAGGGCGTTGTGTCGTTTGATGGGGCATCGTGCCACGAATGTGACATTGTGCCACTGAAACGGCATTGTGCCATGGGTTTTGCTTCGAGCATAGGTGTTGCACCAATTTGGATTGTGTTGAGAAGAGGCTTCGTGCCTATGAAACACTTGATATTTTGATGCCTCGGGCTATGTTTTGAGGTCGAGATTTGGGTTCTTGGAAGGACATGTTGGAAGAATGGTTATGGATGTGTTGGTTGGATTATTGATGGAACGAGTCTAGGATCGCTTGGTGGGGCGAGAATGTTCGATTCTCTCGTCATACCTACGTGTCTGCATAGTCACGGACAACCTGGGTGGCACAGGGTTTGGTTTCCTCGAACGGGTGCTCCGGGGCACCGGGACCGTTCGGCCATGGAGGAGACATTTGGGTAACGCGTCTTGGGCGCGGTGCCAGCGGTTGGATGCGATTCAGGTGGGTTAGCTACTTAGCGCTGTTTCGAATAGAACCGCATTGATCTGTCCGATCAACGTCCTTTATGGCCTTTGGCCAGTGACTTCATATAAGAATAAATGTTGGCTTGCTTTACTTTGGTTGGTTTGTGCATCGTGTAGGCGCGGCCACCTTGCCTCGGCAAGAGTGTGCACTCGAGAGTGGGATATATAAACTTTGGTTGAGAATGGATATTGAGGCGAGACTGATGGTTCGATATATTATCGTGCAAGCGATGACATTGAGTTAGACGGGTTGGCTTTACATAAACTGCTTGTCGTTTGGTTTGAGAATGAATGCTAGCATGCTTAAACTGCTTTACTGCTTTCCTTAACATGTCATCCTTATGCCATGAAATGAATCTAGGATTCAAACTAGAAAGATCACCATATAACTGTTTGCATTCACTACTTTACTTAGTGTCGGCTTAGGCGAGTGGGTTACCCCGCTCACCAGTACGGTTGTGTACTGACCCACGTTTGTGGGCAATATTTCAGGTACACAGACGTAGTGGCGCTGCTTGGATATACGGGACAAGATGTATGAACTGTAAGTACCTTTGTGGGCTAGAGAAAGAGCAAGAGTTATTTCATCGTCTCCGTGGCATCGCCTTTGTGGCATTGACTCGGGGCATCTCATTTGGACCCTATCGTGAGCTTCGCTGCATATACTCTGATTGTGTGCTTGGTACACAATACTTGACTTCCGCTGCAACTTGGTTGTTTCAATGATAATATTTGGTGTTTGACAACATCGCCTTGTACGAGCGCAACTCCAGGCTCGTACGGCATCACGTCCCGATGAGAACGATTGTCCTGCGGGAGAGCTGTAAACGTGGTGATTCACGTTCAGCGGGGACTATCGAGCTTGCGGGAGATTGGGGCGTGACAAATTGGTATCAGAGCGCCTGGTTCATTTCTTCGGACTTGGTCCTTCGCTTCATCACAAACTCTATATAGCTTCCGCGTGTCGTCTAGCTCTTGACTCTACTCGGTGTCGCATCGGATGTTTCATGCAATAAGTCTATTTATTGCTGGTTTTGGCTGCATTTTATTTTCTTGGTTGGGTTGCCTTGGTTGGTTTTCGTAGGATCGCTTAGTCTCGTTAGGCGTTGTTGCATTCGTGCAGCAAGTTGGTTGGCGTTGTTGCATTTTGTGCAACAAGTGTGGGCTTTCGTTGGGTTGGCTTGGCTTATCATTTGGGAGATTTTGATTGCCTCAATGGATCAGTTGGTTGGCTAACGAGATTTGGTTATGCAGCATGTTTTGAGTAAGAAACATTCGAAGAGAATAGATCCTTGCACGAGTTGCTCGTCTAGCGATTGTGTTGGATAGAAGTTGGAATTTTGGCTGTGGCGCATCGGTTGAGCAGGTTTGAGTTTGGCTCGGGAATATATGGATAAGTTGGTACGAGTTGCTCGTGCAACAAAAGTGTGAAACAGTTGGGTATTGGGTTGGATCACTTGGAAGAGAGATCGTTGCACGATTGCTTGTGTTGCGAAAGTATCAGGCGGTTTGAGAATAGCTGGGAGCAATGAGAATGGAACATAGCACGAGTTGCCTAACGAGATTGATGGTTAAAGAATCGGCTAAGTTTTTGTGTCAGACTCGAATTGGGAAGGGCATGATTATGCATAAGGGATGGTTCGAACGGATCTTGGATCTGTGAAGGAAATTGTAATGCGAGTAGCGGCTTGATTCGGAGTGGTATATGGGATACCACATTTTGAGCAAGGCATTGGAAACATTTTGGTTGGACATTCAATGGAAATTTCCTGAACGGACTCGTGAAACGAGAATACAAGCTGGTGAGTGAAAGTCGGTATAGTGGGAAGAATGAAAATGGAGCAAGCGAATATTGAGTTGAGCATATCGAGAACGGACTGGTGCAAATGGAAAGCATCGTTGGGCTTAAGAGATGGATCGAATCGGAACGAACATTTGGGTTACGCTTGAGCAAAGCGATGGGATTATCGGAATGATAGCGAGCACGGACTATGATTTTGGGCAACGCATTTGAGCTGTTGGTCGAGCAAAGAAACACGATATTGGTCTGGAGGGACAATGAGATGGATTCACACAAACTTGAAGATTTTGAATGTTGTTGCTCGTAAAGTTGACTCAGGTTTAGCGGAATGGAATTTTGGGCAGGATGGTGCAACGATAGTAATCGGATTCTTCGGAAGACATGGACGGACGTTTGAAGATAGCTAAATGTGGGAGCAACGTCGGAACGAATCACTGTGCCGCTCGAGTAAGTTGGAAGTGCAAGGTGGGACATGGCAAACGGATGTGAATTTGAGCAAGTCTCGAGTTTCGAGAATCAATGGAATCGATGGTGCGAGAATCGAATATGCAATTCGGAAATTTGATGGATTCAGGACAGAACGGCGGATTGATGGAATAAGGTTTCAACGAGCGCGGTTCTCAGATTCGGAAACTTCGCTCGGATGAATGGTTGGATTTTGAGTCAGATTTTCAGATGAGATATAGCATGGTTTATAGTAACTGTCCATCGTGATGATTACAATTATCAAGCGTAGCTTCGGGACAGCTGACCCTAAGCGACCTTGCCCGCTGAATCGGATATGAATATGGTAGACCCATAGAACGACCCTTGAGGCGGCGTATTTGGGAATGCGTCGAGGGCAGATGTGAGCAATGTGATTTGGCTTATTGACTGAGAGTTGGATTTGAGAGATCCTTGGGATAGCCTTCAGCTGAAGAAGCAGCCGGAAGACCAAAGCGATTGTGGGATTGGCCTAAGTCAACTGATGAGATTCAGAGTCATAGATTTTTATCGATGGCATCGCCTCTGACTCATCGTGCCCTGGAAGGGAATAGCATTCATGTGAATTGACGACTGTGAAACTAGCTCGTGAAGTTAAAGCAGCGGCTCGTTCAGATCAAATCCTTGCGAATACTGGAAGGGACAGATTTGCTTCAGATTTACAAGATGTCTCGGAACTTAGTCTGGGAAGCGTGCTCATTCGGAAGGCGAAGGTGATATTCTATGCTTCGAGGCAGTGGAAGCAGCGCGAAGAACTATTTCATGCGCAACCTAAGAATTGTGGCGAGTGTGTCCACGTTGAAATCGTGGCGACACAAATCCCTTTGGCGTGGCGGCGAGATCTTCGTGTATCACACGAACCTCAATATAGATGTTCACCCTGTGAGATATTGAGATGGCAGGAAATGTGTTGGACTGAGCTGATCTAAGCAAGTTGATATTTGGGTAAGTCGCATAGCTGGGGTAGATCAGTTGTGAGAATCGTTCGGTGTACGAGATAATATTTTGGAGATGTTGCTAGTACTGATTTCAGAAATAGTGGGATGGATTGAGTTGGAACTCGGACTGATTGAGTCGGTGGAAAATCTGCATAATTGAGAATAGTTCTCGAGCGAATGTGTTGGAATGGAAATCGTGATTTGGTCCAATTGGGAGCAAAGCAAATGGACGCCTCGAACATAAAGATATCCTTGTAACTTGTTCAAATTTGCTATCGCAAAGCTCGGCTGAAATGCATGTATTTTAGGGACGCCTTAAATATATGTACGATCCAAAACTAAGCGATACGAGAAATTCGGGTTGAGCTGCAAGGAGGATGTGGGAATTCGTGAAATTTATTCGAGCGTTCAGCAGAACGAGATATTGTGTCAGAAATAGTGAATATGATAAGTTGCATAGAACAGATCTATGGAATTGGATTGTGGCATGTGATAGGAATGAGTACCAGCACGGTTCGTGGACGAACCTGATTCTAAGTGGTATATTATGTAACGTCCCGCAACCGCTCGGAGCGTTACGCTGAGTCGGACTGAATGAATCAAATGCTGGTTACATTTGAAATGTCGGATGTCGGGAAGAAGGATTAATCGAGTTGGTTTCAATGTGCAGATGGCTAGCGGGTTCGATGGAAATCAGGTGTTCGTTCTGAACAGTACTGAATAGCTGAATGGAAGCGATAATGCCGTCTTCCTTAGTCCGATCGGTCGGATGATTTGTAGAGCACGGCCTGCTCGCACGGTCATACCAGTTGAGTAGATCGCGCTTGCATCGGACCACGGGTTTAAGGGATTGGCCGTATCGGCAGGACAGGATGCCTAACGGGATCAATCAATGTGAGTGGGCTCTTTCCCTTCTCCTCTACTCCTTCATGCCTAATAATATGGAAAACACGTAAAGGCTTGAACACTTGGGCTGAAACATCGGGAAGCACTACACTGAGGCGTGCATAGAGTGTGCGTCGTTGGCTTGGTAGGATTGCGGCTTGATTTGGTTTACGCGTTGGATAGTTGGATACGATAGCTGGATTATTCATTTGAGGCGATCGGTTGGATACTTGGGATTTTACTTGGACGGTTGGAAATATACAAGTTGGAATGATACTTTTGAGGCAATGGGAATATGGGAATATGGGAATATCGGGATTCGGGCGAGCGAACGTGCATCCGTGCGCGTGTATCACAAGGATGCTTTGTCTTGCAAAGCAGGCAGTTGTGGTTCGAAACCGAACAACTGTATCGGCGAGGGCGTTGTGTCGTTTGATGGGGCATCGTGCCACGAATGTGACATTGTGCCACTGAAACGGCATTGTGCCATGGGTTTTGCTTCGAGCATAGGTGTTGCACCAATTTGAATTATGTTGAGAAGAGGCTTCGTGCCTATGAAACACTTGATATTTTGATGCCTCGGGCTATGTTTTGAGGTCGAGATTTGGGTTCTTGGAAGGACATGTTGGAAGAATGGTTATGGATGTGTTGGTTGGATTATTGATGGAACGAGTCTAGGATCGCTTGGTGGGGCGAGAATGTTCGATCCTCTCGTCATACCTACGTGTCTGCATAGTCACGGACAACCTGGGTGGCACAGGGTTTGGTTTCCTCGAACGGGTGCTCCGGGGCACCGGGACCGTTCGGCCATGGAGGAGACATTTGGGTAACGCGTCTTGGGCGCGGTGCCAGCGGTTGGATGCGATTCAGGTGGGTTAGCTACTTAGCGCTGTTTCGAATAGAACCGCATTGATCTGTCCGATCAACGTCCTTTATGGCCTTTGGCCAGTGACTTCATATAAGAATAGATGTTGGCTTGCTTTACTTTGGTTGGTTTGTGCATCGTGTAGGCGCGGCCACCTTGCCTCGGCAAGAGTGTGCACTCGAGAGTGGGATATATAAACTTTGGTTGAGAATGGATATTGAGGCGAGACTGATGGTTCGATATGTTATCGTGCAAGCGATGACATTGAGTTAGACGGGTCGGCTTTACATAAACTGCTTGTCGTTTGGTTTGAGAATGAATGCTAGCATGCTTAAACTGCTTTACTGCTTTCCTTAACATGTCATCCTTATGCCATGAAATGAATCTAGGATTCAAACTAGAAAGATCACCATATAACTGTTTGCATTCACTACTTTACTTAGTGTCGGCTTAGGCGAGTGGGTTACCCCGCTCACCAGTACGGTTGTGTACTAACCCACGTTTGTGGGCAATATTTCAGGTACACAGACGTAGTGGCGCTGCTTGGATATACGGGACAAGATGTATGAACTGTAAGTATCTTTGTGGGCTAGAGAAAGAGCAAGAGTTATTTCATCGTCTCCGTGGCATCGCCTTTGTGGCATTGACTCGGGGTATCTCATTTGGACCCTATCGTGAGCTTTGCTGCATATACTCTGATTGTGTGCTTGGTACACAATACTTGACTTCCGCTGCAACTTGGTTGTTTCAATGATAACATTTGGTGTTTGACAACATCGCCTTGTACGAGCGCAACTCCAGGCTCGTACGGCATCACGTCCCGATGAGAACGATTGTCCTGCGGGAGAGATATAAACGTGGTGATTCACGTTCAGCGGGGACTATCGAGCTTGCGGGAGATTGGGGCGTGACACCCTGCATATCAAACTGGTGGATTATCAGTACATTGAATGCACTGGTGGGGAAGCTACTCGCCCGCTCGACAAATCCAAACACGTAATACAGGTTCCGTGCCCAACTATTAAGTTGTCTTTCTAGTTGCCTTAGGATCAGTTTCATATAAACATTGAATAGCTTAACGTGTCGGGCAGTGCGCCGTGCGATGTTTGAGGAAACACGGCGAGACTTACCAACTTACCATTTCTCCTTCCCTGTCCAAGGCAAACATGATTAATTCAAGCACGGGCAAGTATAAACATTTAGGAGCATAGCATATGCAAACATGAGGGTCGTTATTTTCAGATCGTTCAGGTGTTCAGTACATTGATGCTATGCAATGACTCGCACGCGGATAGCCGCTAAGCGAGGATGACTTATCTATATGAACAGAAGTCGCTGGCATAGCCATAAAGGACCAATTTTAGTCTCTAACGAGAATGGGGTGCAGCGAGAATACAGGATGCGCTCCACACCATTTCGTCTTTGCACAGGATGACTAAACAGGAGAGTTACCAATTTTAGTCACTAACGAGAATGGGGTGCAGCGAGAGTACAGGATGCGCTCCACACCATTCCGTCTTTGCACAGGATGACTAAACAGGAGAGTTCCATCCGGATCGGGTCGGCCCCAGTGCCCCGGTGACCGCCCATGGAACGGTGCCTCGTTTTCGAGTTGTCCGCGACATGCAGTTCTGTATTCAGGTCTGGCTAGGCACAGGATCAAGTTCAGGATAGGACATATCATGTTCAATGTACAGGCATGATTGTTCACAGTCGTATATCGATTGCCAGGCCAGTTGATCCAGTAGTTTGCTTCTCGAGCTATGATTCAGAGATTTATTCATTCAGGGTGCAGATTCCCTGGTTCGGGAATTGCCTTGGTGACCTAACGGTCCCGAATACTTTCAGGTTCTTCCATGTGCGGAACGACTACTTAGTAGTCTCCCGGGGTTTGGATGAAAACATGGCAACATTCAAGCAGACAAGCATGCGTTTCTAAAGGAACATAAGCAGGCACGTTGCTCGGACCCGAAGGTAAGCCGAGAAGTGAAACCGTTAAAGGACTTAGCATGCGAGGGTCTGAATATAAGCAGTATTTCCATTTTTCATGTTCTAGCAAGCAATACAAGTTGGGATTATTCCCTTAGTTAGGTGCGTTGGATTTATTAGCATGCAGGGGTGATTCACCTAGCGACTAGCATAAATATTCCAGATTTTATGTGTGCTGGCTAAGCAAAGACAAGTTCACCGTAGCCACCCACCTTAGCGATGATTCGCCTCGGTAGAGCGATACGTCAAGCGAGCCTCTGAAAGTCCAAGCCGGATTCCTGTAGGGACAAGTCTGGATATCCTTTGCTTCTTGATTGAGGCAAAGCGGGTCGGGACAGCTGCACGATTGCCGATTGAGATGGCAGTCCGCTTGAGCGGAACGGGGTGTTACAAAAGGTCTCCAAATCAGTCCAACTTAGTGTCAACAGGTCAGGAACGATGATACGAACCCAACGGAACTTCCAGAATTGGATTTCGATGAACCGTTCTCAAAATCGCCCGTCAAGTGGAGCCTGTGGGGCCCACGACATGCGATTTTTCCAACGTTCTCATAATCGAACCAAACTTGACTCACAGGACCAGCGTATTGCTACGAGTCCGATGGCGCAAGTTTCGCCTTGATCCGACGTGTATTCACTAAGTTACAGCAAAATACATAAAAGTCAGATATAGGGCATTGTCCGCGGATACGCACTGATTCCGGTGTGCACGCACATCCGAATCAGCTTCTGCAAAATTTTGCACGTCCGTATCAACGACGCGCACGTATCGGTGAAGACCGTACATGACCAAGTCGTCCCGTTTGGCGGGGCGTACTCAGTTCCGGGGTGAAACAGGGCGCTGGTTTTCCTGTTTTTGGATCGCGGTTCGCGATCACCACAGGTCGCGATGCACCGATCGGTTTGCACGGACACCGAAGGGGTCATGCAGGCTACGCGATGCAACTGACGGAATCAAAAACAGAGCTACGAGAAAAAAGATACGAGTACCTGAACAGGGCTCCGGAAAACTAGGGTTTTCGTGTCCGACACGTGTCCGACACGTGTCCGAAAAGCTAGGGTTAGGGTTCTGGGCTACTGGCCGAAGCTGTGGCGGTCGGCTTTGCCTGAGGGAGGCTGGGACGGCACTGGCGAGGGCGGTCGAGGTCCGGTGGTGGCAGGGGACGGCGTGCTGGGCAGCGCAGGCTGCCGGCGGCGTGCTGTGCAGCGGAAAGGAGGGGCTGCGGGCCTGTTGCTAGGGCATCGAGCTCGGTCGACGGAGGCGGGGAGGGGCGGAGCCGTCGGCGGGGGAGGTGCTGCACGGCGAGGCTGCGGCGAGTGCTACGGCCACTGCGGGGAGGAGCAGAGGGGAAAGGAGATGGGTGGTGGCGGTGTTGGCTTGGGACAGCAGGGCGGAGAAGACGACGATGGGCGCTGGTGGCGGCGTCGAGGAGCTGGGGGTTCTGCGAGGACGGCGGTGGCAGAGAGAAGCGGTGTTGGGGACGACGGGGACGGGGGCAGCCGGTGGCTAGGGGTTTTCCGGTCGGGGTTGCGGGGGAACGGAGGGAAATCGAGGCTGGGGAGAGGGTTTATAAAGGGGTGGGGGGAGGCTGATGGCCGTCCGGTGAGGGAAAGCCGGAGCGGAGGGGTCATCGGTTGCGGGGAGAAGAAGAGGAAGAGGCGGCCGGCGGTGGACGACGGCGGGAGGAGAAGAGTCGGCCGTTGCGGTTTGGAATAAGGAGATTCGGGTCGGGTCGGGTTCTGGCGGGTCGGGTCTGACCCGGATCCGACCCGCTAGCTGAGCGGTCCGGTTCGATCAGACCGGCCGGTCCGGTTCAGACTATGGGTTTGGTTTTTATTGGTTTAATTAATTAGTTAAATTAAATAATAGTTTTTAATGCTTTAAAAATTCATCCGGGATCTAATAAATTCTCGAAAAATTATCCCATGTCCGGTTTTTAATTTTACACTAGAAAATATAATTTTCATCAAATTTTAATATTATATAATATCTTTTAAAATTTTATTTTAAAACAGACTACCTTAGTTTAAAATTACAGAAAATGCTAATTAATTCCAGAAAATTAAATTTTAAAAATACTAAATTTTTCAGGTGATTACAATCTACCCCCCTTAAGAAAAATGCGTCCTTGCAATTAAAGATTAAGCTACTAAAGAACAGAATTAAGGGATTTACAAAAATTACTTAGGTTATACCTGCATCCTCGAATAAATGGGATATCGCTGGCGCATGATATCCTCCCGCTCCCAGGTAGATTCACCAGGTGAGTGTTGCTTCCAAGCCACACGAACCAGTTTAATTGTCTGCCCTCGCAGTGTCTTCTCACTGGTGCTGAGTATACCCACTGGTTGTTCTTCATATCTCAGGCTTGGGCCTACTGCGATCTCAGAATGTTCAACTACGTGACTTGGGTCAGTCACGTACCTTCTCAGCTGTGATACATGGAATACATTATGCACTCCCTCTAAAGATGGAGGTAATGCAAGACGATAGGCCACCTCACCAATGCGCTCCAGAATATCAAAGGGCCCAATGTACCTTGGACTCAACTTGCCTCTGCTCCCAAAGCGAATGGTTCCTCGAGTAGGTAAAATCCTCAGGAATACATGTTCTCCTTCCTTGAACTCCAGGGGACGTCGGTGTGTATCAGCCCAATGCTTCTGTCTGTCCTGAGATGCACGAAGATGATTCTGGATTTGTTTCACCTTCTCCACTGTTTGCATCACCAACTCTGGTCCCAAGATTTGACGCTCTCCTACGTCACTCCAGCATATCGACGACCTGCACTTCCTACCGTATAACGCCTCGAAAGGTGCCATCTTAATGCTTGCCTGATAACTGTTGTTGTAGGAGAACTCTACCAAATGCAAATGATCTTCCCAAGACCCTCCAAAATCTAACATACATGATCTCAGCATATCCTCCAGGATCTGAATTGTATGTTCTGATTGACCATCTGTCTGTGGATGATAGGCAGTGCTGAATTTGAGTCTGGTGCCAAGACTCTCTTGCATACTTCGCCAGAAATGAGAGGTAAATCTCGAATCTCGATCTGATACAATACTAACTGGCACTCCATACAATCTTACAATTTGTCGCATATACATGTCGGCTAGTACCTCTGTGGACTGTCCAACTCTAAACGGCAAGAAATGTGTCGATTTAGTGAGTCGATCCACGATAACCCATACCGCATCTTTTTCGCTGGGGCTCCTTGGGAATCCTGTGACGAAGTCCATGGTGATATGTTCCCACTTCCATTCTGGTATGGAAAGCGGCTGCAACATTCCTGCAGTCCTCTGATGCTCTGCTTTCACTTGTTGGCAGACTAAACATTTAGCTACAAATCTTGCAATCTCCCTCTTCATTCCATGCCACCAATAATACTGCCTTAGATCTCGGTACATCTTTGTTCCTCCTGGATGAACAGAGTACATGGAGCTATGTGCTTCAGTCATTAACTCCTGTCTCAATTCTCTATTTGGAACATATAGGCGATCTCCGCACCTTAATGTTCCATCCTCATGGATGCGAAGTCCCGTCTGCATACCTGCTTCTGTCTTCTCTTTGAGTCTTCGAAATCTAGCATCAGTAGGCAAAGCTTCCTTAATCCTCTCCACAAGCGATGACTTCACTTCTAGATTAGCCAGCAAGCCACTCTGTCTTGGTAGAATAACCTCTATCTGGAGCTCCTGTAGATCTTTCAATAGCTCAGGCTGCATTGTCAAGAAATAAGCTGTAGGCTTCCTGCTGAGTGTGTCTGCTACTACATTCGCATTCTCTGGATGGTACTGCAGATCTATATCAAAGTCCACCATCAACTCAAGCCAGTGTCTTTGCCTCATGTTAAGCTCCTTCTGAGTATATACATACTTCAGACTTTTGTGATCAGTGAAGATTTCCACCTTCTCTCCATAAAGATAATGCCTCCAAATCTTCAGTGCAAATATTACTGCAGCTAACTCCAGATCATGTGTTGGGTAGTTCTTCTCATGAACCTTCAACTGTCTCGATGCATAAGCAATAACTTTACCATGTTGCATCAAAATACATCCTAAGCCACTACCTGACGCATCGCTGTAAACAACAAAATCTCCCGACCCTGAAGGAAGAGTCAAGACATGTGCTGTTGTTAGACGCCTCTTTAATTCTTCAAAGGCCTTCTGACACTCTTTTGTCCATGCAAACTCTTGATCTTTCTGTGTCAACTTCGTCATTGGCTCCGCAATCCTTGAGAAATTTTCTACGAACCTTCTGTAATATCCAGCAAGTCCTAGAAAACTCCTCACCTCAGCAACTGATGTTGGTGTAGGCCAAGTCTCAATGGCAGCAACCTTCTCGGGATCAACTGACAGTCCTTCTCCTGAGATAATATGCCCTAAGAATGGCACCTTATCCATACAAAACTCACATTTACTGAGCTTAGCATATAGCTTCTCCTGCCTCAACGTCTCTAGCACGATTCTGAGATGCTCCTCGTGCTCTTCGTGGCTTTTGGAATATACCAGAATGTCATCAATAAACACAACCACAAATTTATCTAAGTATTGATGGAAAACTCGGTTCATCAAACTCATGAAAACAGCAGGCGCGTTGGTTAAACCAAACGGCATTACTAAGAACTCATAGTGTCCATACTTAGTCCTGAAGGCTGTCTTTGGGATATCTTCCTTCCTCACTCTAATCTGGTGATAACCGGATCTAAGATCAATCTTCGAGAATACCCTAGCTCCACTCAATTGATCAAATAAGTCATCAATGCGTGGCAAGGGATACCGGTTCTTAATGGTCACAGCGTTTAACGCCCTGTAATCAATACACAGGCGAACTGTTCCATCCTTCTTTGGTACAAAAAGTATGGGTGCTCCCCAAGGCGAAACACTGGGCCGGATGAAACCCTTTTCCAGAAGATCATCAACCTGGTTTTTTAACTCCACTAACTCCTTAGGTGCTAGCCGATATACCGATGAAGTGATAGGCTCTGCTCCTGGAGTTAAGTCTATTGTGAATTCTATTTCCCTATCAGGTGGTAAACCTGGAAGATCATCGGAAAATACATCCACAAACTCTGTTATGACTCTTGGGTAACCTGACTCTCCTTCTACAGATAATACCCTAAGAGTTGGCTGAATACCTTGCTCTACAGCTCCCCGAAGAAACTCAAACTCAGAATGTCCAGGTGGTCTAAATATAACCTTTCCAAGCTGACAATCAAGATTCGCATGATACTGACTTAACCAGTCCATACCAAGTACAACATCATAGTCAGGCATAGAAAAGATCAGAAATTGGGCTCGCATTTCTCTTCCACAGACTACTACCGAACATGATCTACAGATATCACTAACCGGTATAATTCCACCTCCCGTAAGAATTCTCTTAGTCTTCGGAAGGGGTGCAGTAGCTACTCTATGGGTGGCTACGAAGCTAGCAGCTATGAATGAATGCGATGCTCCAGAATCAAATAAAGCTACAGCAGGTAATGAAGCTACTAAAATAGTACCTGCTATAACTTCTCCAGCAATAGCTTCTTCTTGAACAGCCAATGCAAATGCCTGACCTCGTCCCTGAGCTGGACCCCTCTGCTGACGAGCCTGCTGGAATAGTGCTGCCTGAGGTGGCAATGGTGGTCTCTACTGATATCCTTCTGGAGCTGGTGGTCTGACCCCTCCAACTCCTGTCTGCTAGGCTCCCAATGCTGGATAAGCTGGCCTTGGTGCAGGTAAAGCTAGTCGTGGTGCTCCCTCTCTGCATTCAGAGCAGTCCCTGGATAGATGCTGGTTGGATCCACAAACCAGGCATAGTCCCAATTTGCGTCTACACTCCTTTTCAATGTGGCCCAACTTGCCACAGAAATGACAAGTAGGTAGAGTTCTTGTTGCTGCTCTCTGAGGTAGATTCTTCTGGAGTCGTTTTGCAGAATCCCCCTGTGATGCCTTGGATGGTACTGAGGTAAATGGCCGCTTCAGACTTGACTCCCTCCTGGTGATGCGCTCCATGCGTCGTGCTGCAGCAAGGACGTCGGTGTACGATGTAGGTGCAACAGATCCAATCAACCTCTGAAGCTCAAACCTGAGTCCGTCAAAGAACTTCTCCGCCTTCTCTTCTTCGGTAGGAATTAGAGAAGGGGCGAAACGACTCAGGCGAATGAATTCGGCATTGTACTCCTCCACCGTCATATTGCCTTGGATGAGTCAGTTGAACTTGTCTCAAAGTTCTGACCGAGCAACAGCTGGGATATACATCTCTTGGAAGAGTCTGGAGAACTCCTCCCAAGTGACTCGGTCATTCCCGAGCCTCCTCTCTTCGGCTAGCCACCAGTGGTGCGCATTGTCCGTTAGTTGCATCCGGACAGCAGTCATCCATCTCTCCCGCGGAAGTTCAGCTGCTTCCAACTGATGTTGTGTGTTTGTGAGCCACTCATGCACTTCAGTTGGTCCTTCTTTGCCCGAAAAGGTACGGGGCTTGAGTTGACAAAAATCAGTGATAGATCCCGTCGCTGGTCGCCTAGCTTGCGGGTTTGCCTGCTCCAATGCATTTACTAGGCTGGTTCTCAGGTACTCTGCCTCCTGACGATGCGCCTCTTGTTGAACTTGCTGTTGGGCTTGCATCATGGCATAAAATATCTGGAACATCTGCTGTCCGTCCATTGCTTGCCCTGGTGGAAAGACAGGCATCTGCGGAGTGAACTGCGGCGGAGGTGGGATGTCGTCACGCCTGAACCTTGAGTTATGCTGCTCAGCTTGTCCACTTTGAGAGGATTGTTCTCTGTTCTCTGGTGTAACTCCATCTCCATAGGTAATCACAACATCTTTTGGTGTACTCAAAGGAATTTTATCTCCAATTCTTGGATTCATCTTTCTGCATCCAAAATAAACTTTATGAGAACGTTCAGTAGAATCAAAGCAGGATGCAAATCAAGTACTTAATTCGAATGCGATATAGAGTCTCGAAAATGATTCAACAAATGGATGAGATCCTATAACCTATCCTATCCTTTTACAGGCTTGTTCGGTCCCTAAGTTAAAATCGAACAATTTTGTCGTAGACCTGCATGGGCCACCAAAAAAAACCATGTCACGCCCCAGTCCCAAAATACCAAGGGACTAGTCACGTGGCAATGGCCAGCAGCACGCACCGATGGACAAACCCAATTTAATGGATCCATCGGGGCATACTTAAGCTGTAAATATAGGTCTACAATAATAAGTCTAAACTAATCTCATCCACATACAAATAATAAGAACAACAGCAAATAAAGAAAGTACATCAATGTCCAGTCTCAGTAAAGTATGTCGGGGAATAATCCGATAATAGTCTAAAATACTGGTTCAACAGACCAGAACAAAGGAGTCCAAAAATAAAGTATCTGATGAGTACAAATAACATAAACTCAAGAAAAGTCTTAAGCCATCACCTCTGCTTCTAAGTTTGGTTCAGCTTCAGCAACAGCTTCTGGTACAGCTTCAGCTCCTGTCCCGTAAACCTCGGGATAATGCTCTTCTGCTAAACCTGGGGACATCATCCGGATCCAGGTCCTCAGGGGAAATAGCAAGGTACAGATAATACAAGCCAAATAAATGCAGTAAAATAGTAAATAGCATAAGCAGGGTATCTACATAACCATCTATGTGAATAATGTAACTGAGAGCATCACTAGTACTCAGGCTGAGACTGCTACAAGCTCTGTGTCGGGGAGCCGGTAGCAGTAATAACAAGTAATGGGTCTAGCTCTGCTCGAGAGTGTACAACCTCACAATAGTAGTAGATATATATAGAACAGCCTGTAGCCTGTGTGTCTCTCCCCACCCAATGTAACCACACGTCTCATGTCCATAACGTCTCATGTCCATGTCACTTGAGATCATAGCTAATGCAACAAGTCATAATCTCTAGGAATATAATATCTATGTCCATCATGTATCCTATACAGAATCACCATGAATATCTCAGGAAGATTCTGTCATATGTTTGGTGTCAAGTGTCCTAGGTTATTGTACTTGATACAACAAGTACTAGATGTAAAGGGTCACGAATGTCCATCTCTAAATGACGTACACAACTCCGCGTACGGGGTTGGCACCCGACTATAATCGGACGCTTAGTAGGTCATACGGCCCTAGGTTTA
Organism: Iris macrosiphon; assembly: GCA_036927795.1. Classification (NCBI taxonomy): domain Eukaryota; kingdom Viridiplantae; phylum Streptophyta; class Magnoliopsida; order Asparagales; family Iridaceae; genus Iris; species Iris macrosiphon. The sequence continues at coordinate 17,285,498 of JAYESA010000020.1, read as the reverse complement.
AGCATAATAAATAATATAAATAAGCAAGGAAATAATTATCAAAACTACATAATTTGGCAAGGTACACTTGCCTGGGATTGGAATACCAGTAGCGATCCCTGTATCCGTGGGTTCAGCAAATACTCCTCCAAAAGCTGAAATGAACATTACCAACAGTCTCAGAACATATGAAATAGCTAGAAATGCCTGTCCTTAAGTCCAGTTTGGACACAAGGGCAAAAATGATATTTTCAATTCAAAGCGGGGTCCAAATGTGGGCCGCTTTGCACTGAAAAATGTGTCAGGGTCAAAGGTCTCCAAATCAATCCAACTTAGTATCAATAGGTCAGGAACGATGATACGAACCCAACGGAACTTCCAGAATTGAATTCCGATGAACCGTTCTCAAAATCGCCCGTCAAGTGGAACCTGTGGGGCCCACGACACACGATTTTTCCAACGTTCTCAGAATCAAACCAAACTTGACTCACAGGACCAGCGTATTGCTACGAGTCCGATGGCATAAGTTTTATCTCGATCCGACGTGTATTCACTAAGTTACAGCGAAATACAGAAAAGTTGGATACGGAACGTTGTCCGCGGATACGCACTGATTCCGGTGTGCACGCACATCCAAATCAGCTTCTGCGAAATCCCGCACGTCCGTATCAACGACGCGCACGTATCAGTGAAGACCGTACGTGACCAAGTCGTCCCGTTTGGCGGGGCGTACTCAGTTCCGGGGTGAAACAGGGCGTTGGTTTTCCTGTTTTTGGATCGCGGTTCGCGATCACCACAGGTCGCGATGCACCGAGCGGTTTGCACGGACACCGAGGGGGTCATGCAGGCTACGCGATGCAACTGACGGAATCAAAAACAGAGCTACGAGGAAAACGATACGAGTACCTGAACAGGGCTCCGGAAAACTAGGGTTTTCGTGTTCGACACGTGTCCGAAAAGCTAGGGTTAGGGTTCTGGGCTACTGGCCGGAGCTGTGGCGGTCGGCTTTGCCGGAGGGAGGCTGGGACGGCACTGGCGAGGGCGGTCGAGGTCCGGTGGTGGCAGGGGACGGCGTGCTGGGCAGCGCAGGCGGCCGGCGGCGTGCTGGGCAGCGGAAAGGAGGGGCTGCGGGCCTGTTGCTAGGGCATCGAACTCGGTCGACGGAGGCGGGGAGGGGCGAAGCCGTCGGCGGGGGAGGTGCTGCACGGCGAGGCTGCGGCGAGTGCTATGGCCACTGCGGGGAGGAGCAGAGGGGAAAGGAGATGGGTGGTGGCGGTGCTGGCTTGGGACAGCAGGGCAGAGAAGACGACGATGGGCGCTGGTGGCGGCGTCGAGGAGCTGGGGGTTCTGCGAGGACGGCGGTGTCAGAGAGAAGCGGTGCTGGGGACGACGGGGACGGGGGCAGCCGGTGGCTAGGGGTTTTCCGGTCGGGGTTGCGGGGGAAAGGAGGGAAATCGAGGCTGGGGAGAGGGTTTATAAAGGGGTGGAGGGAGGCTGATGGCCGTCCGGTGAGGGGAAGCCGGAGCGGAGGGGTCGTCGGTTGCGGGGAGAAGAAGAGGAAGAGGCGGCCGGCGGTGGACGGCGGCGGGAGGAGAAGAGTCGGCCGTTGCGGTTTGGAAGAAGGAGATTCGGGTCGGGTCGGGTTCTGGCGGGTCGGGTCTGACCCGGATCCGACCCGCTAGCTGAGCGGTCCGGTTCGGTCAGACCGGCCGGTCCGGTCCGGTCCGGTTCGATTCAGACTCTGGGTTTGGTTTTTATTGGTTTAATTAATTAGTTAAATTAAACAATAGTTTTTAATGCTTTAAAAATTCATCCGGGATCCAATAAATTCCCGGAAAATTACCCCATGTCCGATTTTTAATTTTACACTAGAAAATATAATTTTCATCATATTTTAATATTATATAATATCTTTTAAAATTTTATTTTAAAACAGACTACCTTAGTTTAAAATTACAGAAAATGCTAATTAATTCCAGAAAATTAAATTTTAAAAATACTAAATTTTTCAGGTGATTACATTGGGAGGGATGTGTTTAACAATTAGAGTATTCTCAGTCGGTTAGTGTCTGCACAGTGCTGCAGATTTGTGTGCTTGAGTCTTCAGTTGGTGCTCGGACAGTGGGAACTTGGTTAAAGTCTGAGCAGTCTAGGTGAACTTTATAAGAAGGGTAGGCTCAGGTACTTGTTCTTATATGTGTGTGTGTTTTATAAGAAAGAATGGGGAGTTTTAGTTGCAGACTAATGTGCACTGACTGAATAGCAGCTAGGATCTGGTCAGTTCCTATATAGGTGAGAGGAGTAGTATCTATTATATAATGTATAATTACAGTGCTAGTGTATCAATACCCTATACAGAGAGGATAAGACGGAGTATAAGTTGGGTGTTAGATTAGATTATGAAGAAGAAAAGGGTTTAGTGAGCATAGGGTGATCGATCTTGGTGTGGAGTGCTGTGTGTGTACTATAGTGTACACAATGTGTATTGAGGGTGTGGAGAAACATGGAGAGTGTGCACTGGCTTGGGCCATGGTGTGTGTTAAGTTGAGAATAGGCTAATGGGTTAGAAGTGTTGTGGAGGTGATATTTTGGTGCCAGTATGATATCAGTATATTATGGTGGTCGAGTTGAGTTGTATGTGAGAGAAGGGGGTTTTATGACTTGCCTTGAGTGCATGAACAATGCTCGACTACAAGAAAGTGGGGGATTACCTATCAGTACAATGTAGATACTTAGAAAGGGAATCAGACATTGAGGTACACTAGATGAGGGCTAGCAATTTATTGCACAGTGGCTAGAGTGCACTGTGTTTTGGGACTATACTTCAGTCAAGTGGGGCTTTGAGTACTGTGGTATAATTTATTAAAGAGTATTACCTGAACATCAGGTATTTAGTTATGGAAATCTGGACACTACAAACTTGTAGTGAGAGGGGTAAGTATTAATGTAAGGTAGTAATGAGGAAGAGTAGTGCTAGTGATAACTATGAGTGTTCTTGTGTGGGTTAGAATCTGTATTGTGTGTGCCTAGGAATAGAGGTAATAGGGTGTATCGGTGAGTGTGTGATTTGAGAGGTTTAGGACAGTGTACATGTAAGGGGGAAGTCTGTGTAGAGTATCAGTGTAGGTTGTGCACATTTGTGTATATGAGTTAGTAGCTATCTTAAAGTTAAGGTATTAGGTGCCGAGGTATAAGTTGTGAGGGTGTGTCCTAGTGGTGATGGGGTATCACTGATACTTGGTATTTGAGGTATTGATAGAGTTGCGTTAGTGCTTTGTTATACTAGGGAGTCTTGATGTCTGCAGTTATAGCATGTGAGGTCCAGTTGCCTACGAAGGGAGAGAGGAAACCTAAGGAAGAGAAATGGAAAGCAAAGATAATGAGAAGAGAGAGAGAGAGAGAGAGAGAGAGAGAGAGAGAGAGAGAAATATATAGGTTTAGGTTTGAGATGTGGACCGTTGGATCACTCAAACCCATCTAAGCCACGCATGCCACCAATCCAACCAAACCCACTCTCTCCATAACTCTCGGGTCCGGTCTGAACAATGGCCGGGCTAGCAACCATTGTGCGCAAAGTGCGCTAAGGAGAATATGCGCCAAAGTGCTATAAAAAAGGGGGCTGACACAAGGCGAAGCTCGACTGCTGCTCTCTGCAGGGGAAAAGAAGGAAAGAGAAATAAAAAGAAAAGAAAAGTGGAGTAAAAAGAATGTGATTGCTTATATAGGAAGAGCTAGGATTCTAGGTCATTGGATCATAATTCATGCCCCTCACCCGAGTTTATCACAGCCACACACCAAGAAAACCAAGGGACCAACAGTCCAAAGAATGTAACTAAGGTAAACTTACAAAAATAACCTAAATAATGTATAAATGGCATAAAGTATGATGTAAGCAATTAAACAATAAACGAGCTATATATGTATAATATGCGTATATCAGGTACGTATACTAGATTAGTGAGACGAGTCTCACATTGTGCGCTTACTGTTTCCTGCGTACGTTGGGCCCTTTGCATGGTTTAACATTTACGTTGGTTGTATGATTGTGAGGATGTGGATGACTTATATTTCGATCTTGAATGTATATGGACCTAATGACCTAGTTATGACTATATGCTAAATTGACTAAGTACCTGACATGAGCCCTGTAGATGTGGCCATATATGCACTTTTTATTTTACTTTCTAATTAGATTACTTTTCCTTGATCACCTTATTATACGTTGGATAGAATAAGAGGCGTAGTTCAACTCGGATGACGTTCTGCAACCCCGGTCCTTATTTGGTTTAAGGGTTATGGATCTGATCTCGAGGGGTTCTCGCACTACTCTTATCCTTATTCATCGATATAATAAAGTGACAAATTAATGTGACCAGTATTAGACTATCATGTCCTGAATAACTTGCTACCTGCTAATTTGTCCATGATCTTGATACTAGAACTTGTTCCTGCCCTAACTATTATATCCGAGAGTGCTACTTGATATATAGTGAACCATCGTGCCACATACTCCTGCTATGTGATATATGTAATTATTTTCATGCACGGATATGGTAGTTGGACAGTGACTTTAGCCGTGGCTAGATAGTATTGATTGTTGCATCACACTTGGGTGAATCCAGATTTAACTTTCGAGTGATAATATGGGTTTCCGCCCTGACTATTGTATCCGTGCTGATATACTTGATTGTACTGAGAGTGATACTTGATATATAGTGAGCCATTGTGCCACATACTCCTGCTATGTAATATATATAATTATTTTCATGCAGGATCTGGTAGTTGGACAATGACTTTAGCCGTTGCTAGATAGTATTGATTATTGCATCACACTTGGGTGAATCCATATTTAACTTTCAAGAAGGAATATTCATGTGACCACGGTATGAGATTCTAATTAACCTAGGGTTAACTAAGCAACTTAATTGGTAGAGCATTGGGAGAAAACGGTATCTCGAGATCGTGTATGTCGAGCCACCCTAAATTAGCTGAGAGTAAAGGCTTGCCATCACATATACTTTATATGGAGTGCAATATCTGATCTAAATATAAGATCGAGACAGTATCTTTTCTATAGAAAGCCTGAAACTGTTACTGATCATTAATTAGCTCAGGGCCCCTGCGAGGGACTGATGCAACTTTTACATGTATTCTTGCTCATATATCATTGGTTCAACTAACCCTACTCGATTATGGCAAGATCTGAGGATACTCATATATTGCATTATTAGGATAACCCAGAAATCATATACCAAGCCATAATACATGATTGGCTGTTTAAATTACTCATAATATGTTCCTAGCTAGGAAAGTGGGCTATCGTGACATGATGATTCAACCCATGTCCTTGTTTGGTTGTTGGGTTGCGTCGTTGTGTTACGATACTCCATTGACTGAAGCTATATTATTTCTTCTATATTGTATCTCTGTTTGTGTATTGTGTCTTCTGTTGAGTGAAATTAGGGACATGACATAAACTGTTGTGGCATGATGGTTCAACTCATGTCCTTGTTTGATTGTTGGGTGCAATATTGTATTACGATAGGCTATGGAATGAAACTACGACGCAGAGTTATTTTTAGCTTGACCATAATCAAGGCACGTATTCTATCTTGATGCGATAGGGCATTTCCTATCCGTGTTTGGTAAAGGGGTATCGTATCATATCATGGATGAGATATATGCTATTAATTGTTGGCTCACGCATCTCATGTTATAGATCTGGTTTTATTTCTTCATTTCATGCTTCCTTTGTGGTACTTGCTATTTGGGGTCTAATCCCACTGATTTTGCATGGCCATGTTTAGAGCCAGCACATGAGGATCTAGCTTATCTCACCCTCACTGATGACACGCACCAGAATGATGACTGCCGAGGGTCACGAGTGGGTTCCTTTATTCACTGCCTGTCTTTTGTAAAATATATTCTTTTGGACATTTAGCCAACCGGCACCTATTAGCCGACAAATCTGGATACTAGTTCCTTACATGACTGTATATATTCAGACTAAAGCCGACTCACTATCATGTATACTTTGATCTTGCATCTGGAACATCATTTTGTACCATCAGATCTCTAAATAATATTCTGATGTGGCATTTGGGATGTCTTACTGCTTATTCTGAAATGTTCTATATTATTGCTACTTGTTTTAATGATTGAGACATAGAAGTTCTTGACCCTAGGAGACTTGATTGTAGTATGCACCTTGTTGTCTCTAGAAAACCTTAACACATTGCAGTTACTTCGGTATTCCGCAAGGTGTGGTTGGCTGGGTCATTCCCCCGCTCTCTAGTATTCTGGATATGGGTCGTGACAGTTCTGCAGTCAAGTTCCAATTCCAGCCATGCGTCAAGTCCTGTCAAGTATAGAGACCTTCATACGCAAAGGGCACCATGCGCTAGTCTTGCCAAGGGCAGAGACGTTCATGCACATAAGCCTTCATGCGCGTCCTGCATGCATAGAGACCATCATGCGCATAAGACATTATGCGGCCAGCTTTGCCATGCGCCAAGACATTCGATGCTCAAAAATCTGCCATATTCCAAGTCTTGCCAAGCGCGGAGTCCGATCATGCGCCAATCTCTGCCATGCGCCAAGTCTTGTTATGCGCATAATCTGCAATCTTTGTAATCTTTCTTCCATTTGGAATGTGCGTCCTGCAAACTCTATCTCCTCCATCCTGGAAAATGGAAGGTTCTGACAACTCTCTTTTAACATTTGACAGAGGACTCCTTCTCTCATCCAAATGTTCGAAGTAAATTCCGTCAATCTTCTCAAGTTTGTGAAAACTTGTTGTCTAGAAGATTTGAACGAATGTTCTTCATCTTTCTTCGGATCTTGCTTTGAGATTGTTAGTCTCGAGATGGATCAAAAATGATAGAACACGGGACATTAACAGAGTTGCGAGCGAGGCCTGAAAGTCCGCTCTCTACTAGAACTCAAGTTGTCGTCGAGATCAGAGATTCACACAAGAGTCCTTATATGATATTTTCGATTCCAACGAAACACGAACCAAAACAAGTTACAAACAGACTTCAAAAAAAAATGAATAGTATAACTAGCAATAAGTAAAATGTTCTTCTCTTTACGTTCGCAGGCGCTACAATGAGAAAGAACAAAGCAAAGGATAAACTGAAAAAAGCTCCTTGCGGGGGTGGTCAAAACTGCTGTTGCTCAAAGCATGATTCACCGTACAAACGATCTGCCCCCAGGAACCAGCAAGCTCATAAATGAACTTCTGGAACGCTCTTAGTCATCTTCGGATCACTCGAAAATCCAATATGAGGGAGGGGTGTTCGTGTGGCCATATACGCTCTGGTGCTCTCAGTTTTTTCTCAACCTCCCAAATGAAAGAGAAGCTCCTCTATATATAGAGAAAATCATCACCTATGCGCACATATGTAAGCATATGCGCACATACGCGATATCCGACCAGATCCCCCAAATCAGGGTGTCAGAGCAGCATGCGCCGCTTGCGCCGCCTGTACAATGTATTGTTCAGAGCAGACAACGCCGCCAAACGCCGCCAAGTGCGAAAAGCAGCATCAACTATGCAAAGACACCCCTGCGCTGTATAATCCGGATGACACGGATAACCATGTGCCGCAAACAACAGACTATGTCCCCTCCATATGCGACTCGCTCTTGCAAACTCGCTGGCCGCATAGCGCCTGGACGCATAGTTCCAGGTCGCATAGCGCCTGGACGCATAGCGTCACGAAGCATGCGTCCGAGCAGGCAACTCGCGCATGAGCGTCATGCGATGATGCTGACGTGCTAAGTGCAAAGTGCGCCATCATAGAGTCACTTTGCGCCCTTGAACCCGAGTCTGAGTCCGTGTCGCTAAGCCCCTTCGGGACTTAGCTCCTAAAGAAAACTTCCCAAAGGTGGTGACAAAACAAATATTGTCATAAATGAGTTCATACTTAATCCCTCTAGGAAAGTCAACCCACATGGGCCACCACTCCATGTGCATATACCAATACTAAGCATAGCTATATATTGAGATATACACATTAGTGGTTTCCATTGTGTGACTAAAACTTCCAAAGCTAAGTGAAAAATACCAACAATATATAGTCCATTTTTATTCACCCATCAATACTATGGTGTTTGTTCATCATCCACGTGTCAAATTAAAGGTCAAAACCACTTTGGATGTTCACAAAATCACTTCCAAAGTGGTTTTATGATGGATGAAAACGACACGTGGCATTTTTTTAATGGAGGGTGAACAAATACCATAGTTGTGCTGGGTGGACAAAAAAGGACAATATATATATATATATATATATATATATATATATATATATATATATATATATATATATATATATATATATATATATATATATATATATATCCTTTCATCGGGTTAGGAACTAAATTTTTAAGGAGTATTCGAACCGTATTCGTCCCTACATAAGTTTCTCATCGTAACCAACAGACCATAACCCCTCGGACTTGATCACGAGTATTTGATGTGAAGCAAACTCAAGTCTAGGTTGAGATTGAGTTTCTTTCAATTTGTGACCTTTTCAGGGTGCAGTTTGGTAATTGAATAACTTCAGGAATAAGCAAAAATAAAAATAAAAATTCAGTTGTTTGTGTGATATATAATTTTGTCCTCTCTGTTGTAGTTATTCACTTAGGGGAAACATTTGGTAAACATTGAATATGGGGTTTGGATTTAGGATTATCATTGCAAAAGTGGGATAAAAGTATAATTTTTTAGTTATCTTAATAATGATTACTAATAATTAGTTAACTAGTTGTAATATTCATAAATAACTAGTTGTCTTATGTTAATTAGTGATAGTTAATTCATATACTTAACTTAATTATTGTTTGTTAATTAAAATAATCAAGCATTATAATTAAGATAATTAATATTTCGTAAGTAACTAGTTGTCCCGAGCGTTACGTCGGATCCCGTACGTTAGTCGGGAAGTCAAAAAGAAATAATAATTACATATTTACTTAATGAAACTATTCTTTAATTTTATACTAAAAATTATAAGTTTTTAGGATATTTAATTAGTATAAATAATAATATTTAAGTCTATTAATTAATTTAAATAATGAATTAGTATATACTACTATATTATTAGAATAATTAATTAAAATATGATAATGTATTAATATTTAAGTTGATTATTTAATTTTTAAAGTTATAATTAACTAATAGAAATAATTTTGTTAATATTAGTCTATTTAATAATTAAGATTATTAGTTCGTTAATTAGTATGTATTATTATTCAAATGCATCTCGTACTCTTTGTCTCTATTTTCTTATCCAACCAAACATCTTTTGATGTTTGGAGAGGACAAAAAAGTACATAAATTTTTATGCAATTTTTATCGCTCACGATTTATCAAACTGCTCCTTTTTGTGATCTAAAAGTCTAACAGATCTTCTATGAAGTATTTGAAATTGTTGATGTTTTTCAAAAAATAACATTAATTATAAGCATGTTTTGAATGCAACCTTTCACTTGTTTTCAAATGTTTTTACTAGAAATTGAGCTAGTTTTCATTTTTCTTTTTAACAAAATTATATTACCAAATAATTTTTGGGACACTCTTCAAATAAAAAAGAAAGGAAGAAAATAAATAATCATGATGAGAGCATCTCCAATAGATATGGTTGGAAAATGCATCTTGGAACACAAGTTTATAGTAATAATAAAAAATATATATAGAATGGATTGGGCTTATATGGAAATAACTGAAAATGGATTGGATCACATTTGAATTTTTTTTTCTTATTTTCAAAACCAAAATGGATTGGGATATCACGGTGCTCCAATTGGACATTACTACTTTACAAAATGAGTTCTTGCATTATGAAGGTAAAAATTCTTAAATCCTGACTATAACTCATATGGCTAGAACATGATCATTATGGGACTATAATTGAACATTACTATTTTACGAAATAAGCTCCTACATTCTGAATATAGAATCTCGAAATTAGGATGAACCTTACTTAGATGCTCAAAGCAATAAGAAAAAATAAAGAATAAGAGAAAAACATTAGTTATATTTTTTTAAATATATCAAAAGAGATCTACCGTGCAGCGAGGGTGCTATGAAACATTTACTATATTGAACATTCTCTTGGCCATAGGATGCATAACTAATATATATATATATATATATATATATATATATATATATATATATGTGTGTGTGTGATGGAATATTATACTAAGCAATCTAAGTCACACATTTTTTTTTAAATGTATAATTATAAAGTATGTTTACGTGACAACAATTTTATGAAATAATTTATAACCACACATTTAAAAAAATGTGTGGTTGAGATTGATTGGTGTAATATTGGTGCAATATTTTGTCCATTTTTTTTACCCACAAAAATTAGGATGTATGTTTACCCTCGTTGCCACGTGACATTTTTTTGTAATCTAAAACCACTTTGAAGATAGTTTTGTGAACATTCAAAGTGATTTTAATTTTTATTTTGATGTGAAATAACACTTGATTGGAAGGTGAATATAGACTAGTTTTGATACGTGAATAAAAATAAACTCTATATATATGTACACATATATATACTTTATATATATACACACTATAGTGTATGTACAATTTACATGGAGAGAGAGAGAGAGAGAGAGAGAGAGAGAGAGAGAGAGGGGTAGGGGTGCAGCTTTTGCTTTTGAATGCTCAATTGCTGTCCCATTCTTTTCTTCACCACCCCAGTGGCCCCACTGATTTGGTTCACTGAGACAAGACAGCCTGCTGGTTTGTGTGTGCAGAAGGCCAGAGGAGCAGCTGCTGCTTGCATTGTGTGTGTGCTGCGAAGATCAGTGATGATGTGTGTTTGTTGGGAGAATCAATAAAGCAAATAAAAGCAAGCAACAACACCCCAACACTCGCATTACATTCTATATTGTAATAGTAGTAGAACACACATCACTAGGCCTTAACCACTCCTTACTTTGGGATTCTAATCAGAGGGGCCAAACAAACTTAGGGAATGTTTGGTTTGGTTTGGTTTCTCATCAAATAGAGAGAAAAACACACACTTAGAAAACACACATTCCCACTCTCATTCTCTTGTGTTTGTTAACTGAGATTCTTTGAAGAATTATAAAATTTTCCACATGGCACTTTACACCTGGAAAGTGTGATTCAACATCGCTGCTGTGTCCTTGATATTCAAATCAAAGTTTCTATGGTGTGTCATGATTCTTACTTTGCACCCAAGACTCCTCTTGTTTAATGGTTATGGGCACATTGGTCATATGGGAGTTAACCAACTAAAGATTAACAAAAGTTATTGTCTCAAATTGTTTTCAAACTTTTTTTGCAATGAGTTGTTAACTAAAATTATTTTATAGCCTTATATTTGTAATTAAAAAAATTAGACATATATTAATATATTTTATTAACATGTATCCTAAGGACACATGATAACATTTTGATAAATATGTATTTATATTGGTATTGGAGGGAGTGGGGAGGAAAAAAAAAAAAAAAACTTTGAGACATCAGTACTTTCTAGTTCTTGTCTTGTCTTATCTTATATAGAAAAAGAGGTCTTTCCACTTTCAACTATTTTTGAGTAAAAGTATGTGAAATTGGTACTTTTGTACTAATTTAATATTAGTTAAAAAATTAGTTATAATTTTAAATAAAATAATTATTACTTATATTAATTATCAAAAAAATAATTAGTACTTATACTAGTTAATATTAAATAACTAGTACTAATTTAATATTAATTAAATAATTACTATGAATTATTTAACTATTTAAAAATTAATGTTAATATAAATAAAATAAAATAAAATAATCACTGCTTATATTAATTTTTTTTTGGGTTATTTACGTTAACTCTCCACATATTTTATATTTATTACACATGCCATCTCTATTTTGAAACTAATTACACGGGATACTCCTATGTTTTATATTTTCTATAGAAAGGTATAACACTAGCTACCCCTATGTTTAAATTTTTTTTTCTAAAGGAGAGAGTTATCCCGTGTAATTAGTTTCAAAGTAGGGGTACCCCGTTTAATAAATATAAAACATGACGGTAGTTAACGTAAATAACCCTTATTTTATTTTACTTGGTATTAATAAAAATAATAATAGTAATATTAAATAAAATAATAAAATAAATAATTCTAACTATTTAACTAAATACTACTAATGATTACTAAATAATTAGTACTAATCTATCTTAATAAATGTTAATATAAAATAATATTATATAATTAAAATAAAAAGTGATATTATTTAATACATTATAATTACTTAATAATTTTTGGCACTATTAATTGGTAATACTTAAATCAAAAGGTTAATTGATTACTATTAATAAATCATTACCAATTTAGTTATATAATTTATACTTTTTGTTATTATTATGATATACTTTTTCACTTTTTAATTTTTTCTATTTAACATCAAAACATAGAAGTGTGGATTTACCCCCACTTCTATAAACAATATGTATATAAACATTGAAAGTCAATTTCAACAAACAAAAACTAATATAAAACTCAAAAGAATACACATTTCAGAAAACAAAATATTTTTACACTTCAATCTAGTTATACATATCAAAAAAGAAAAAGAAAAAAACTCCTACCAAATCCCTTGAGCCTCTTACTTTCCCTTAAGAGTCCTCTGGTTTGGTCATGATGGATAACCAACTTGGTATTTTCTTCACTTTCAAATCACATTGGTCCTTGGTTCACTCCAAGACAAATTAAAGGAGGCCAAAAGCATGAAATGCTATATTAGAGTGTGAGAAGCTAGTGAGAATGGGAGGAGGATTAGATACCTCACCCTCTAAGGAAATACATAGATTTTTATTAAATCCCACACACTTTTGTCATGATCTTGTGGTCCAGTGTGTGGTAGATAGGAGGAGGTTGTGATATTGTGTACAAATTAGTGCCCACCATAAACTTGGCACTCCCAAAGACCCATTCCTACTAAATTATTGTCCTTGAACTAAACATCACAAATGCTCTCAATCACTCCTTTTCTTCACTGCAATCCTACCACTGGCTCAAATCTATTGAACAAAGCTACTCAAAACACTGATTCTTTTGCCCATACTCCTCAATGATGCCAAAAGGAATTCTTCTCTCATGTTGCCATTTTTATATCATTATGATGGTATTTATACTTCCCATCACTCGAGGAACATTTTCACAAACTTCCCAATTTTATAAGGGATATTTTTGCTGCAAGTCCCTTCATTGTCTTCTAATTTTATATAGATACACTCGGTCTGGTTGGTTACTTATTTTTTTTTAATTTATGCGAAATTATAACTTAATACCCACAACAACTCAAAATATTCAACTTGATATATTCAACTTTGATAAGTACTAACTTGATAAGCTCAACTATATAATATTTTTTGTGTTAATAACAAAAAAAATTTAAAAAGACAAAACTATCCATTCCCTCTCTATCTCCGGCACCCTCTCTCTCTTCGGCGTTGGCGACTAGAGGGGGGCGGAGACGCAACAACAACAATGACAAGCGCATGTGCTGAGCAAGAGCGCGGGCGGCGCGCAGGCGCGTGACGCGGGCAGACGCGCGACGAGAGCAACAGCAACAACGACGACGGGGATCGTCGGAACGGGAGGAGGAAGGGTCGTTGGGGGTGGAGGGGGGACGAGCTCATGACGCGAGCAGCAGCAACGACGGAGGATCATCAGTGCGGGAGGGGAGGGGGATTCATCGGGGCAAGACGGCGCTGGCGGGGTGGGGGTCGTCGGGACGAAAGAGGAGGGGAGGGGGGGGGGGGAGGTGGCTGTGACCGCGGAAGGGGACGGGGTGGTCGTCGGAATGGGAGGAGGGGGTCTTCGGGGTGGGAGGTGAGATGTTGAAGGAGGAATAATTTGGTCAATTTTTCTCTCTCCAGAATATCAAGTTAGTACCTATCAACGTTGAGGATATCAAGTTGAATATTTTGAATAGTTGAAGGATCAACTTGTAACTTGAGGAACATTTTCACAACTTTCCAATTTTATAAGGGATATTTTTGCTGCAAGTCCCTTCATTATCTTCCAATTTTATATAGATACTCTATATCTTGTTGGTTAAAATTTTTCAATTTATACTAAATGTGTCTTAAGTTTTCTCCCTTTCCGTACACTGTCTTGATGGTACTTCTCAAAGTGCAAACTTGACCTATAAGAAATATATCATTAAGTTGTCTCCCTTCCTCATCCATCGTCTTGACCATACTTATGCGATTGCAAGCTTAATTGGACTCATAAGCCATCTTGTCATCCCCGTGAGCCAACTACTAATCGTAGTGGGTTGGAGAACTTCTAAACAATAAACAAGGTTTGGAGGACCTATGTCAAACTAAGATATATTTTAACTTCAAGTGACTTGCATGAAGAAGGCAAAAATAAAGAAAAATAAAATCACTTTGAAAACATAACTAATATTCTCTCCCAAAGTTGGTTCCCTCACCCTCTCTTTATTTCCTTCTTTACATGTTCTCTCAATAGAGCACTAACACCACCATCATCATGGGTCCATTCCTCCTGACAACAACATAGACAAGAGAGAGAGAGAGAGAGAGAGAGGAGAGGGAAAAATAAAACCCATGAATGAACTGACTACCTGACTCCAATAGACCACTCCCAGCTTCTCTTCCTCTTCTGGCCACCTCTGCTCTTTTGAACTTCTGTTGGCTCCATGGGAGTGCTATGGCTATTGCTCACCTTCTTCTTCTTCTTACAGTGCTCCTTGGCCTCAGTGTCTGCTCTCCTCTCTCCCAAGGGAGTGAACTATGAAGGTATAGAGTAGTCAGCAGTATAGCTGCTGTTCAATAACTTACAACACAGCTTCTTTTGGTTAATGTTGGGTTTGTTCTGCTTCAGTGCAAGCTCTGATGGGGATCAAGGACTCTCTCAAGGACCCCCATGGTGTGCTTGACAAGTGGGACAGGGACTCGGTTGATCCCTGCAGCTGGAGCATGGTCACCTGCTCCCCTGAAAATCTAGTCATTGGACTGTAAGTATTCTCAGCTAGCTCAACTTCCACTTCAACAACATATAAACATAACAAAAAATTGAGGCAATCCATCTGAACTCTGTTCCTATCCTTGGTGCAGAGGTAGCCCAAGCCAGAATCTATCAGGCACAATGTCATCAAGTATTGGCAACCTGACCAACCTTGAGATTGTGTAAGCTTTGTTTTATAGTTCTTATTGGAGTCCTCATGCTTGTTCCATCTTTCATTTATTTCATCCTGTTATCAGAGTAATCTTCTCTTTTGTGGTTTGGACTTTGTTTCATTAAACTCTTTCCTTTTTGTTGCATTGATATTATTATTATTACATGTGGTGCAATTGTAGGTTGCTTCAGAACAATGACATATCAGGTCCAATCCCCCAAGAGATTGGCAAGCTCTCCAAGCTCAAGACACTTGACCTGTCCAACAATCACTTCTCTGGTTCAATCCCAGCCTCTGTTGGCCACTTGAAGAACCTCGAGTACTTGTAAGCACAATAGTTAGACTAGAACAAGAGTTGCATAGCTTAGTAACGTGATTTTTTTTTTACTCTAGCCCATGTTTCATACTTTGTATAGGAGGCTCAACAACAACAGTGTGTCTGGAGCATTCCCACTGTCCCTGGCAAACATCACTCAGCTGGCATTTCTGTGAGTTCCCATGCCATACTTCTCTCCACAATGGTTCTTTTGTTAGGAGCATTTGCTGAAAAGACATATCGGTCTTCCAATGCTTTGATTCAGGGACTTGTCTTATAACAACTTGAGTGGACCTGTGCCCAGGTTTCCAGCAAGGACATTCAAGTAAGTCTAATACTGTTTTGAGAATTTGAAGTTTCTTTGGCCATTTTGTAATAGTAGAGACCTGTATGCATGGTCCTATGTGGATTTTGTGTGTGTGATTAAAAGGCCTATTTATTGCTTTTGGTCCAATTTGTAACATGGAGCTGGAGCAACAGGAATTGTTTATGTAGTGGCATCTGCCGAACAAGTTTGTCATCAAGGAACAGTTTGGTTAGGTGGCACAATTTAAGTTCTCAGTGGCAGGAAATCATGTAGAGAGTAACAGTGGGAAGGAGGAAAGGGGGGAGAGGGAAAAAGAAAACAAATGGAGACTTGGGGAGGAATTTTGCCTAATTTTCTTGTTGGATTTCTTAGATTGAGAAGCACCCTCATTGATTTCCAATTACAACATATGAAATGGAAACAAGAAAATTAGAGAACAGAACCATATCTTTTTTGGAAGATCTTGTTATTATCTATGCATCAAGTGCTGAAAAAATACGAGTATAGGAAGCTGATTAGATCAGTAGCCCAGGAAGTACCCAAATTCCATGAATTTTGTAGATACTATCTAGTGCTAAGTTTTCTTGTATTGTTTATGGTAATAGATTTGGTTTCATGTGGCCCATAACGTGGATCAAATTAACTTGTTATCTAGGAGTCACGGGTACTCTAAAAGTAGTAGTAGTAGCAACATGCATCATGTCAAGCACGTAAGGGACACAACAGTCACTCCAAATACACTAGGACCCTCCAAAATCAATGCCATTGCGCGTTGCATGTTTGAATCGTTTCATATCTTACACAATGTGTAACATAGCTTGATATAGAATGTTATTTATTTGTTAGTGTTTAGATCGACTAGAATTTATGATCTAGTGTCTTAAAACTTGCTTTTCCATTGCATGAATACAAGTGTAGATGAATATCAGTGTCGTCGTAAGTTTCCGCGCATATTTTATAGAACTGCCTATCTATCTACCTAATGCAGCAAGCATGAGACGGAGACTACATATAGAACATCATGAATCTTTCAGCCAAAACATGGACTCTGGAAATACTGCGTGTTAGCAGGATTGAGAAACATTAAGTAAATACAGAAATTAAAAACATCAGAAATCCATAATTCAAAATCTAAGCGAAAGTTGTGAATATTTCATGGAAAAGAGAAAGGAACCGAGAAGCATTACAGATAATATTTACCAAATTCATGGAAAGGTGTGAGGGACAATAAGTGCTATTGATACGAAATAATACCATAAGTAGTGTGATGTCTGAGAACTATTAAGTCCAAACAGCATTTTGTTAGAATTTCTGGTATATTGAGACTATGCTGGTATTATCCTGCATTATATGTCTTTACTTAAATAATATAAACAACTGCTGAACTTGTTCATTGTTATACTCCTGCAGCATTGTTGGAAATCCATTGATCTGCTCAACTGGCTCAGAGCAGGATTGCTACGGAACAGTGCCAATGCCTATTTCCTTCAACGTGAATAACACAGATAGTAATTGTCCAACTTTCTCTCTCTCTACTAGAATTATATTGTTCTCTATATCAATCTTTTCCTAAACAAGCACTCGCTTTCCGAATGACAAACATTAATGACATATCGACAATTTTATGCATCATCTTTTCAGCGTTTCAACTAAGATTTTATCATCTGCGTCTATTTTATTTTCTCTGATGAGAAAGGCAAAGTGAATCTATGATGAACCTCTAGGTTTAGCCTTTCAATCGTGATTCATCATTAACAACTGAGCTACACCTAGAAGGCCAGACAATCTGTTGCTTCTCAATTTTAATTGAACTTTAGGTCTACATACCCCTCCACTTTTCAAAAGTATAAAGGAAATCAAACTCCAACGAATATTTCTCACCTATTTGTAAACAATATTATTTTGAAAAGTGCTATTTCAAGGTTTCAAACTTCCAATTGCTGGTTTTCCTACCTTTTTGTACAAGTAGTCTAAAGCAAGTCACAGTTGGTGGTTCTAGCCTCTTAAATTACTTATGATATTATAATTACTTATATAAATTGAAGGATCGGGTAAATGACTTTGTCATGCCTATGTCCTGACTTGCTGATCATTTGCTTAAGGTAATCCAACCTCCGCAAAACCCAACACTCACAAGTTCGCACTCGCATTTGGCTCTGCTCTTGGCTGCATTTGCATCCTAGTCCTTGGGTTCGGGATGTTTCTCTGGTGGAGGCACAGATACAACCAACAAATTGTCCTCGATGTAAATGGTTAGTAGTATAAAGAAAGAGAAACATATCAATCTTTTATCTAATTTCGCCAAGCAAGGTAACCCGTTACCTCAAAATTTTCAGAACAACAAAATGAAGATTTTTCTCTTGGAAATGTGAAGAGGTTCCACTTCAGGGAGCTTCAGATAGCTACGGATAACTTCAGCAGCAAGAACATACTAGGAAAAGGCGGCTTTGGAAACGTATATAAAGGTCATCTTCCGGATGGTACTCTGGTGGCCGTGAAAAGGCTCAAGGATGGGAATGCTGCGGGCGGGGAGACTCAATTCCAGACTGAAGTGGAGATGATAAGCTTGGCTGTCCATAGGAACCTCCTCAGGCTATATGGCTTCTGTATGACTGCTACTGAAAGGCTTCTGGTTTATCCTTACATGTCAAATGGAAGTGTGGCTTCCAGGCTGAAAGGTAAGGGTGTCTTCTAATCTATGTCACACAAATTCGGTCACGGAAACGAATAAGGACATTATACGGATACGTGATACAAACATTTTCAGATAGGTATAATTAATAAGTGGTCAAATATGTTGCATAAGGGTATGGGAATGTGAATGGACACAATACGGATTAGGACCCTATTTTGCCATGTCCATGCAACATAGCTTCTAATCATCTACATGATTTCTAGTGACATCAAAGTGATGGATTCGTAGAATACACCAATAAAAAATTGTATATAGCTGATTTTCTTGGGAGGTGCTAAAAGCTTCATTTAACCGAGTTATTGCAAGGATTCAAGGAATTGCTGTAGTGTGAACAGTTTTCATAAGATTGTATTGTGTCACAAGAATTAAAATGTGATTTCATTGGGATTTAGTGTTTGATATGGTTGGATTTAAAAAAAAAAAAAAAAAAAAATCTGTTTTTGATACAAGTGAAATAACCTTTGTCCATTTTTCTCTTATAGGAAAACCATCATTGGATTGGGGTACCAGAAAAAGAATAGCACTTGGAGCCGCACGAGGCCTACTATATCTTCATGAGCAGTGTGACCCCAAGATAATTCATAGAGATGTCAAGGCAGCTAATATACTGCTTGACGACTACTGCGAGGCTATAGTAGGCGATTTTGGGCTCGCGAAGCTTTTGGATCACAGGGATTCACATGTGACTACGGCAGTTCGGGGTACGGTCGGTCATATAGCTCCGGAATATCTATCCACAGGCCAGTCTTCGGAGAAGACGGATGTCTTTGGGTTCGGAATCCTCCTCCTTGAGCTGATAACTGGCCAAACTGCGTTAGAGTTTGGTAAGGCGGCGAATCAGAAAGGAGCCATGATTGAATGGGTAAGCACAAAATTTTGAAACCTTACACTTCTCAGTGACATACTAAATGTTCTACTGTGCATCATTGGTTGATGGATCGAAATTCTGTCGTCTATGTTGTTAGTATCGTATGTATCGTATAATACGATATACTACCACTTCATCACATGTAGGTTGATGATCTGATACGATACATATAGGCTGTAAAAATTTATGACCCTAGACATTGAGATTAGAGATTAGACGAGGAGATGATAGGTGGCTACTCAATATTTAGAGAAGACAATAATCTAGAAAAAAGACAACTTTCTCTTGGTCGGAGAGATTCTTCGTATTTATAATAGAAAAAGAATACAAATATAAAATGATAAATATGAACTCTTGACTGTAGCTATAAGATTGATTAAATCTTTGACTAAATCTACTAAAATCTATCCCAGACTAATCTTAGTTAAAATACCAAAATTGGTGTCATTTATTCTAACTTACCATAGTTATGGTCAATCATGACCATATGATTTATGGTACCCTACTTGCCATATTCTTCTTGACTTCCCTTAAAGTTGAACATGTTGAGAAACATGTACAACTTGCAATAAGAAACTCTTTAGTTTTATTCTCACAGTAGACATATGTACAACTTGAGTTCCAAATTTTTTGAAGGTCCAAAATAAATTGAAAATTACAAACTGACTAACTCGTTGATCGCATTGCATAGTCTCATAGACTACTCAGACTTCTTTATTATTTATTCTTCTTTTGACACTGCTACTGGTCTGCACCATCAGTTGTTGTTGGCTCTAAACTCATCACCACCTTGCATTATCTGTTGTTGTAGTTGATGTTACCACATCAGCTGCTCTATTTTCGTAAATTCTTCCCACCAAGTTGAGTATGGTGATGAGTTGAAACATTAATCATCATCCTCAACTTGCAAGAAAAAATAATGATCTAGACCGATAAACCGATCTGTGTTGTCACAGCCTCTACAGTCAGTGATATGTTGCCGTTACGAACAATATCTATGGCCGATCTATGAAGACATTATGATTGTCTGACGTTATCTATGATCGTTGCCCCTTCAAAGCGGCCTAGTATAGTTGTCTCCAACTTTCAGTCTTTTCTGTTCTTGTCACCTCACCATGGTCATCTATAACATATTACCATGACCTTGTCCCTTCAAGGAGGCTTATAATAACCGCCGCTAGCTTTTGGTCCTTGCTACAGTCGACGTTTTGCCAGTCACCATAGGGTATCCCTATATTCTCGACCCAACATTACAACCCGCAGAACTTTTTGTTCAAGTATGCCTCTAGATGAACATTGCGAACATTTTTTCTTTTCCTTCCTTTTTTTCTCTTTAACCCCCCCCCCCCCCCCCCCCCCCACACACACACACACCCCAAAGAACCCGGTATGGAGGTCCACCTCTTTTTTTCCGTAAAAAATGACACCAATATTTTCTCTACTCCAAAAAATAGAAAATACCTCATATATCTTCGACTTTTTCTTAGAAAAAAAACCAACATTATCTTCGTATGAAGAGATTCTTCTTATTTATTATAGACAAAGAAAACAAATATAAAACAATAAATATTGACTCTTACTCTAGTTATAATTATTCAATAAATCTTTGACTAGATCTACTAAATCCATCCTAGACTAATATTAAACTACACCAAAATTGGTGATGACTCGATTAACTTACCATAATTACGGTCAATCAGGACCATAATTTATGGTACTCTAGTTACCATATTCTTCTACATAGGCTAATAGGTAGTCTCGATTTTTTTAATTGATTCATGTAATATATAGTTAAGAATCTTGGTTCTTGAACTAGATAGATATGTACAAATATAATATCTATGAGAAAATTATATTAAAGTCATGTTCCTATATGGTTTTATAGCGATAGACCTAAACTTATAGAATTACTGAATTTAATGATACAATACGTGATACAAGCGATATACAATACTATATGCAAGCAAATCGATACACGATATCTATCCTTAGTTGACAACTAGCTCATTGGCTCGTCGCCTTTCTTTCTCCTTGCCTTTCCTAGTTGGGAAAACTTTATATAGTTGATCCTATTGTTGGAGCAGTAAGTTGGATATGTATAGCATTCAACTATAAATTGTTGGCTTATGAGTTATGAGGGGTGGAATTGCATTGGTAACCTGAAAGAATTTGAACACTACTAGCTGTTTTAGGATGTTGAAGTTTTATGTACCTGTTTTCTTTCCCTCCCATCCAGGTGAAAAAGATCCACCAAGAGAAGAAGATCGACCTGATCGTGGACAAGGACCTGAGGATAGGCTTGGATCGTGTCGAGCTCGAAGAGATGGTCCAAGTGGCCCTATTATGCACCCAATACCTCCCTGGCCACAGGCCCAAGATGGCGGAGGTGGTGAGGATGCTGGAAGGTGACGGTCTAGCAGAGAAGTGGGAGGCCTCGCAAGGGATCGAGGCACCGACCAAGTTCAAGGTTCCCGAGTTCTCTTCGTCGGAGCGCTACTCCGACTTGACCGACGATTCCTCGCTCCTGGTCCAAGCGATGGAGCTGTCGGGACCGAGGTGATGAAAATGAAGTAAATTAGACCATAGAGAAAACTAGAACCAGACACGCCTTAGTCGAAGAGTTTGTACAGTAATTATGTGGGATGAAAGTGTTTTTGGGGTGTCTTTGTTCATTGAGGGGAAACTGAGCTTGTGAAATTAATACAGCATAGTGTGTGATACTGGGTTGCCATAAGTTAAGTAAAGAAGCTTCATACTCCAGCATTTGGTGTAGAATTCAGGAGATCGGAAATCTCCGTAAAATTAGTTGCTGTCAGAATATTTTGTTCAAGGGCTGATGAATAATTTTCATATATGGTGGAGACGAATGTGTGTATTATTGTTTGGGTTATAAATATATTTAACACGGTTTAAAGATTAGTTATTGTTGAGTATTAGTGGATGTTTAGTTGTCCATCAAGTAGAATAGTAGAGAGGGGTTAGCCTCTCCTGTATATATGTAGTTTCAAACATCAATAAAATTAAGTTAAGTATTTCACTAAATTTTTTTTGGTATCAGAGCCAGGTTCCTCCAAACCCTAGCCGTCCAGTCCCTCAACCGCCGACCTCTTACCTCCGTCCCCTACCCGTCCGTCTCCACCGCTGTCCACCGCCTTCTCATCTCCGCCCTCCTCCCCTTCTCAACCGCCGTCCGCCAACAGTCGTCATCCGTCTCCCCTCCCCTCATTCTTTTCCTTCTGCTTTGTTGGAATCGAGATTCTGGAAGGCAAACTTGTTTACTGAAGCTTCTAAATCTCGATTACAACTTTTGGCCCGACAGAGGGCAGACTGTAAAGTTTATCAGAAGCTCTGTTGGTCTTGTTGATTCATCTTCGTTGGAATCGCGATTCTGGAAGGCAAACTTGTTTGCTGAAGCTTCCAAATCTCGATTACAACTTTTGGGCCAAAAGAGGGTAGACTGTAAGTTTATCAGAAGCTCTGTTGGCCTTGTTCTTCTCGTCGAGTTATGCGGCCACGGGTCACAACCATGCATGGGACATGAGTAACGACTCTCAAGGACACCGCTGTCGCTGAAGGAAGAACAGTGGACGTGGAGAGGACAACGATCAAGATCTAGATTCGTCACCACCTTGCTGATGGAAGATGAGAAGAAGAAGAAGAAGACGATGGAGACAATCTACGACAAGCTGACGGTCCAAGAGATGAAAACTTTGGTGGACGATCTCTTCTCCAGGAGGCTAACCGAGACTAGCTCCCATGCTGCACACGCAGATGTAGATCCTGCCCCATACAAAATTGAGAAGTTGGAGAAACTGCAGGTAAAGTTGGAGAGTACTTCCAACTACTTGAAGTGGTCGCGTCAAGCGATGCGAACTCTGAAGGCAAGAGACTTGGTGGGCTATGTGAATGACCAAACCAAGGCACCTGAAGATCACTCCTCACGGGAGTTTGATGTGCGAAAAATCGTCAACAATGTTATAGTTGGATGGCTGACAGCATTATTGACCGACCAAGTGTCAGACGACGTGGAAGCAATGGAGAGTGCTAGTGACATTTGGATGACGCTGAGAGATATGTACTCAGGGACGGGCAACCCTATTAGGGTCTTCCAATTACAGAATGAACTTGATAATGTTGTCCAAGAAGATCACACCATTTCTGAATATGCTGCCCTGCTGAAGAAGTATTGGTCAGATCTCGACCACTATGATTCCATTGGCATGGAGGATGAGGAAGTTGAACCAGCATTTGCGAAACATTATCAGAAGTTCGTGGAGTATGTCTCGCGACAAAGAATGATGAAGTTCCTGAAGGAACTCAACCCAGCATTCGAGCAGAGGAGGAATGTCCTACTTGCACAACCCAGACTTTCATCACTGGAGGAGGCCATAGCTGCTATGGCACAAGAAGAGGCACGACTGAAGCTGATGCCTAGCACCACTACCTCTCTTGGAAAAAAAAATCAGCTCTAGCAGTTTTTAACCCAAACCCTTCCAGAGGGGGAGGGTGCTACAATTGTGGAGACATTGGACACTTCATCAGATTCTGTACGAAATCCCCGAGAGGCTAGTCCAGCGGTCGCGGACGCAGCCGTGGAGGGCGTAGGGGTAGCAGAGGAGGCTATGCGGGTGGCAGAAGTAATCATTCTTGAGGGCACAAGGCAAACCTGGTAGAAGAGGGAAGTGAGTGTCAGTCATCCGATATGATCCCTAGTGAGAGAAAAATGCTAGAGATATGGAGAAGCATGAAGCTTGGAACCAGCGGCAGTCGAGCCAACACATCTGGGGCATCAACTCCAACTACCTTCGGGGGTAACATCACCTACTATGCCCATAAAAGTACATGTATACCTGCTCATGCCCTGACATCTATCCACAGACCAGGTTGGATAATTGACTCTGGGGTATCCCGCCATGTCACATGTGCCCATAATGAGTTCCAAGATTACACTCACCTGACGACGCCTAAAAGCATTCAGACTGCTTTTGGTATGGCTAGACCCATTATGGGTAAAGAAATAGTTGAATGCACCCCTACAATAACCCTCACTGATGTCTTACATACTCCATATTTTTCTGTTTATCTATTGTCCATTAGTGCCACTATTCTTCAACTTAATTGTGTTATTTCTTTTGACATTCCTAAGATAATTTTTTAGGAGAAGGAAACGGGAAGACGATTGGGGACTGACAGTTGACATAAGGGGCTATAGTACTTGGACAGGGGTGGGATGGACGCAGCACTAGCGTCACTGGTGGAAGAAGCACAACCAGAGGAGCCACAAAGAACTGTAGAAGCAGAGTTATTACTTTAACATCAGCGCATGAGACACTCGTCATTCAGTCTACTGAGTCAGATGTATCCATCTATGTATCAAAAGTCTAATAAACAAAAGTTGGTTTGTGATGTTTGTGAGCTTGAAAAACTTACCAGAAGCTCTTATGTGATTTCTCGAAATAAAATATTATCTACTTTTGATATGATACACTCTGATGTGTGGGGACCTTATCCTACAACCGCGGTTAATAGTTTTAAATGGTTTATTACCTTTATTGATTGCTACACTCATGACACATGGATATACCTAATGAAGAGTAAGAGTGATGTCTTTGCATGCTTTCAAGATTTTTATCGCAGAATTACAACACAGTACAATACTAAAGTAAAGATTTTGAGATCTGACAATGGGATAGAATACACCAACAAGGCTATTGAAAAGTACTTATCATCCCATGAGATACAACATCAAACTTCGTGCACCTATACACTAGCACAAAATAGCATGGCAGAGAGGAAGAACATGCACCTGTTGGAAGTAGCACGTCAATGATGTTTGCCATGAATATTCCTAAACACTTGTGGGGGCATGCAGTGTTGACGGCTGAATATCTCATCAACAGGATGCCCTCTCAGGTGCTAAGATGGAAGGACCGTTTGAGATGCTTACAGGAGAGAATAAGTACATTATTTTTCCAAAGGTATTTGGATGTTTATGCTTTGTGAAAGATAACAGGCCTGCGGTAGAAAAGTTGGACCCTCGGGCAGTGAAGTGTGTCACACCCCGATCTCCCACATGATCGGTCGTCCCCGCTAGGCGCGAATCACCGCACAAGCGCTCATGCGGGAAGATCGTGCCCATCAGGACGTGATGCTATATGAGCACAAGTTGCGTCCGTGTAAGGCTATGAATTCGAACATGCGGAGAAATAGCTAAGCCACAAAGTCGCACATATAGTTCGTATGCAGCGGAATAATAAATGAACAAACGATTGGTAACAAGTTCACAGAGTCGTCATAGAGAAAGCATTGAATAACACAAGTGTGGAAGTAAAACAAGCACTTTATTGATATTGAATCAGTATTACAAGCGGCGATAGACCGAGATTTACAAGTTGCTCAAGCCCACTCTCTCGAAACAATAAAGCATGCCAAGTGGGTACAGTTGTAGAATGATACAAAGACGATGTTCCAACATTATGTCATGTATATGTGCTTCATCTCCGGATGCAAAGCTCCAAGGCTCCAGAGCGAACTCCACGTCTTAGCACGCACGAAAGGATTTTCATACCGAACGAGATTCTTCCGCACCCTGCAAGCAATCTGGTGGATTATCAGTATAGGAATGCACTGGTGGGGAGGCTTCTCGCCCGCTCGACAAATCCAAACACGTTATATAGGTTTCGTGCACCATCTATTAAGTTGTCATTCTAGTCTTGCCTTAGGATCAGTTTCATGGAGTAATGAAAAGCCTACTCGTGTGGCAGTGCACCGTTCGATATAAGAGAGACACGTCAAAACTTACCAACTTACCGTTCGTCCTTCCATGTCCAATGATAAAACCAAGTTAAACCAAGCATGAATATATATAAGAAAATCCACGAAAATCGATAAGCAAACACGAGTGTCACAAGCGAGGTTCAGGTGCACGAGTTATACAGATTACTCAAATGTGTTATACTAAGATGTGTTACAACAGATTGCTCAGGTGATCAAATATCTAATACTCGTGTCCATTCAGGTATTCCATATTTACGAGATGTGATGTAATGACTCGCACGCGGATTACCGCTAAGCGATGATGACTTATCTATATGAACAGGGGGTCACTAGCATGACTTCCAAAATGGACATGTAGTACAAGGCAAATATGGTATGCAAGCAAATATAACAGGGGCATTGCACCTATCCCGCCGATACAGGCGACTACTCTGGTGATTTCGTCTAGATCGGATCGGCCCAGTGCCCCGTCAACCATCCGCGAAAACGAGATTCAAAAATCTCCTTTGTGCATAATTTGTCTGTGACCGAACATATCCTCAAGTATTCCAGATTCTCGCAGGTACATGTACAAGTTAGGATATATCAGGTACTAGTTTAAGATCTTGTTAGATACTAGGCATGATCTTGTTAGGTACTAGTCATGATCTGTTTCTTGTTCAGAACGAGTATTGCTCCACGAGCTATGATTCTTGTTTTACTTGACATGGTTCTTGTTCAGAGTTCAACTTGACTTGATGCATTCCCTAGTTCAGGAACTTCCTCGGCTATCTAACGGTCCCGAATACTTTCAGGTTCATACTTGTACGAAACTACTATTAGATAGTCTTTCGAAAACTTAGATGAACGCAAGACATGGATAGTGTTACCTGATTGTGGGATAAAATTCATGTGACGAGCATAGCGAATATGTAAAGCAGGCAAGCATTGAAACAGTATTGAAACATAAGCATAAGAAAACTTGCGGCATAGTCTACTTTAGAACATAAGCCTTTACGTTTGCATGGGTCTAAGGGGTAGTGCGAGGAGTAAAACCATACATGGACATATCAGGCGGCATAGTTTATAAGGAAAGCAGTGTAAACAAGTGAAGTTGTGTACCATGAAGAGTATAATGATCTACTCGAAGCATTAGCGGAGTCTATTAGCACGAAGATAAGGTAGCATGCGAGGGTCCAACTATAAGCCAAGTTTCATTTTCATGTTCTAACACAAGCAATATAATATGAGATTATTCCCTTAGCTAGGCGTGTTGTATTCTTTATTAGCATGCAAGGGATGATTCACCTAGCGACTAGCATGTATCGTCCATATTTTTAAGTGTGCAGGCTAAGCAAAGATAGATTCATCGTATCCATCCACCTTAGCGATGATTCGCCTTGGTCGAGAGATACTCCGAGCTCGCCTTTGAAAGTCTAAGTCTGAACTCCTGAAGGGCCAAGTCTGAAATCTTTTGCCTCAAGCAAGCCTTCTCGCTGAGCAAAGCGGGTCGGGTTGTTGCACTAGTGCCGTTTGAATCGGCTCTCCACTTGAGCGGAATGGGTCGTTACAAGTTCGCCTTTGTTGGCTACTCAGGGACTCAGAAGGGATACTCTTTGGAGTCCGGTAGAGCGAAGGCTCTTTGTGAGCATGGACGTTACATTCAGAGAGATGGAACCATACTGCCACAATGGTTCAGGTGAAGGCTCCGCATTTGGTGACACACCTAACGCATGAGGTGTTAGGAGTAAGGGGGAGATAGACCCAAGCGTAATTGTCGGGTCAGCTCCATGCCCAATGATAGAAGATGGTCCAAGGGAACAAGGGAAATATAGCGAGGGTGATGAAAGTGATGGGGATACACACAATCGAGAGGAAGAAAGTGATGCTCCAGTGCAGGGGGAGGAACAATTTACAGAGCTCCAAGTCTATAGAAGGAGAAAACAACAGTTTTCTACCTATTGCCCCTACTGTGCCATGTCCCTCGCCTAACCCTGTCCCAACTCTTGAATATGCACCTCCCGTACCGGATCCCTCTGATTCAGATGTGGATCCCTCTGATTCGGATTGTATGATCTGTCACGCCCTGCTCCAAGAATACTTGGTAAATACGAAAACTGACATGGCCAACCGCACTTTGCAGAGTACCGAAGTAAGCCACAATGTGTTAATGTTGTCTAGAAGAGAGATGGGTGTCACGCTCCAGTCCCAAAAATACGTAGGACTAGGACACGTAAGCATGCCAGCCGCATGGATATGGCAACTCCAATATATGGAAACCAAATCCATACGTGCGTTGTATTATGAATATCAAATCCACAAGTGGTAAAGAATGTAATACAAGTCACAGGGTAAAATCTAAATCTCATCCACCAAAATTATATAGAAATAAATAACCAGTATCTATGAAACTAGACCTCAATAAGAAGTATCTAAGAATGATAGTTGGATGGAAACAAATCCACTACCAACTCAAAGGGAAAGTAAATACAATATAAGTACAACTCACTCAAACAATATAAGTACCAGCTACCAATCACGGCTCGAAGAGAAGACATCCACGGAGCATCTATATCCTTCCAAATCTGCGCTCCTGCAAATACTCAAGAACAGGTACACCTGACAGCGGACCAGGTCCTCAGAGGGACATAACAAGTATACTTAAACACATGCCAATAAAGTACTGAAATAAATATCCAATGGGTCGCCTAACCGTCTAAAGTGAATGCAGTTTAAGAACAACTTTCCCCACAAGTGAGCTATCTGGCTGAAAACTGGATTTGGCATAGTTCTCTTTTGGAGATCCAGGGGCCTAAAAGGCACGTCGTCTTTTGAACGTCGGTGGCCCGCCTGATAGTACATAATATATAGTGGTCATCATGACCCGTATCTCCAGCGGAGAATCCGGGCGTACAGGAGAAAGTGTAAAGGAGCTCAAATGCGGTACTTGTTGTTCTCCCCACCCCATGCTCTAAGCATGTCACATCCATGACACGATTCGGTCCATAGCCTATTCTTAGTACCCTAGCCCAATCCTGCAACCAAACAAGGACAAGGATGGGACCACCGTACTACAATAGGCTATGTCCATGGACCTCTAATAACTGCCAAGTCTACTAGCATGTAAAGTTTCTAACAACAGTTATTCCTAACGCACATCCCACACGTACCGATGATCAGTCAATACGTGCGTCCGTGATCTATATGAGACTCACAACTCGTGTAAAAATGTGTCACAGTCAAATGAACCTAATGATACTACATGATAATGGGGTAGTCTCATGAACAAGGTCAATGCAATACATAAATAAAAATATATCGCGACGTCACCGTCGCGCGCATTTTATATAACAGTTAAAATATATGAACTAAGGACAGAAAATAAAGATGCATGCAACATATGGAATATAAATAACAGTACAATGGCAATGTATACTTGTCTGGCAAGAATCTGTAAAGTGTACGCGCCCAAATATCCAATACACAGGACCAGAAGCTATGGCCACAGAACAAATGTCTCCGGATGCTGAAATAAATATCACCAACATTTCCGGAATGAGCAAAATAGCTAAAAAGCACATCCCTTTCGTCCAATTTGGACACAGGGGTAAAACGGTAATTTCGGGTAAAAGTGGGGTCCACGTGTGGCCTACTTTGCACCGAAAAGCGTGTCGAGGATAACAGTCTCTAAATGGGACAAACT
The DNA here is from genome assembly GCA_036927795.1 of Iris macrosiphon. Lineage (NCBI taxonomy): Eukaryota > Viridiplantae > Streptophyta > Magnoliopsida > Asparagales > Iridaceae > Iris > Iris macrosiphon. The sequence continues at coordinate 17,255,684 of JAYESA010000020.1, read as the reverse complement.
ATAGGTCAAACAACTCTAGATGTCAATACGAACCCAACGGTATGTCCAAATTTGGATTCCGATGAGCCGAACAAAATTTGGTCCAAAAGTCAACTGTGGGGCCCGCCAATTGGCGATCTGGTCAACCATCTCAGAAATGCGTAAAAATTGGGTCACAGGACCAGCGCGTTACCACGAGTCCAGTGACGCAAGTTTCGTCACAATCTGACAAGTGTGCACAAAATACTCGCGAGTTCCACAAAAGTGGCGACACGAAATGTGTCCGCGGATACGGCCTGATTCCGGCACGCACACGCGTCCGAATCAGTCTCCACAAATTTTCACGTGTCCCGTTATGCTGCGTGCACCATTAGGTACACTTGGCACCCGGCGGGGCGGTCCCGTTTGGCGGGGCGCGCTCCGATCTCCAACTTTTGGAAAACCGGAAAAAGTGGGTGCGTGCAGTTTTGTGACGAATATAATTCTGTCCACAGCGACTAATAGCACAAAGTTATAATACAGAAAATAAACTAGGTCATGTAATCTACAGGTATCAAAAAGAATCACCGAATTCAGATCTCTGTGGTGGGAGATACGAACTCGGCAATATGGGTGGTCATCGCAAGTTTCTGCGATTTCAGAATTGGGTAAGTCCGGCCAACTTGGACGCTGTTTTGCACCTAGGGGCACACGTTTTCCGAGGTTGGCTATAAAACAGATATTGGAGAGGGTTAAGGGATGATCATACCTATGAAAACGGAACAGCGTTTGGTCGAGCGAGTCGACGGAATGGTTGGATGGCTTGGGGGGCTTCTCTGGCTGCGGTGACGGCTCTAGATGGGAAGAGGAAGTCTGGAGTTTTAGGTTAGGGTTTTAGAGAGCTATTATATATATATATATATATATTATATATTAAGGGAGAGAGAGGGTGGATGGATCGCGGGTTGTGGGTCCGCGGTGATGAGGCTGAAGGGTCGGTCGGGTTTTCCTGGCATTTGCTAAGTTTAGCAAACCAACGAATATTGAAGTGGTCATATAAGGGGGCGGCTCCAGCAACTTTGCTGAGGATGGAAAAGTATACTAAGTATATTATTAATATTATTATTATTAGTATATTATTATACTTATTTAATTCTTACTTTTTTCTTTCTTTCTTTATAAAATATATATACATATATATATATATTTGTATATACATATATATATATATATATATATATATATATATATATATATATATATACTCATAAGAAAATTTATATATTAGGGTATTGCACATCGTTAGGCTAGCAACTGCTCAAGGGGTCTCCTACATGGAATAAATTCCTAAAAATTCCTGATGGTCCCACAAGTCCTCTAAGTGCCCGAACACCTAACATAAAAATTATTAAAAATCTATTTCTCCTATTTAGCACATAATTACCATAATTAAATTATTAATTAATAATAAAAAAATAATAAATACGATTTTTAGAAATAGGGGTTTTACAATGGGTGAACTCTAGCAAGCTATGACGTCAGTCCTAAGGCCGACATATCCTATATTCTTAATCCAACAACACAACTACAAGAGTATATCATACATGAAAGTAAAGAGGCGTCCCCAATTATATGTCACATATGATCATGAAGCTAGTGAACAAAAAATTCTGCACTAACTGAGTTTAAATATAAATGATTTAATTATACCAGCTATGGTCTAATATATACATCATGTTGGCCGAATTCTCAAAATATAAGGAGCTAACTCTTCCCCTTGCTAAATACCACAAAATAAAGTAATCAAGACGAGGGGTGAAAGAAAGGAAACCCTCTTGCGAGCTTCGGCCGCAGTCCTACGAGTGCGAGCCATCTTTCTGGAAGCGCGGTGGATCCTGGTTCTCTTTGGGGTAACCTGGCCATGCAAAGCCAGTGGGGGCAGAACCCCAAGCAAAAAGTATCACAAAGGAGCTCGAGGTGATAGACCAAACACATCACATCATAAGCAGAAAGAGACATATAAAAAATAAATGCAGATCGAGACTTGTACGATACCAACATACTTGTATCAAGAATAATACTGAAAGAACTGATAATAAGTACAGAAATGAAAGTAAGACGACGTGCGACAAGAGAGCATAGGATCGGGATCACAACCCTTAAAGCAAACAAGGGCCGGGTTGAAAACCTTTACCCGAGCAGAACTTAGCACCCTAACCACGCGCCGGGAGAAAATAAAACTAGAAAAGCGAGCTATACGAATAGCAAGCATCCAATTCATGGTCAAACATGCCTACGGCTTGCTATAATTAACTAATTAGGTTTATCACAAGCCCAAATTACTAGAAATATATTTCTAAGAATATTGTTACCCCCGACATTGCATTCAAACCGGATGACCAAGGGTACGCTTGTCTAGTAAATTAAATGCACATTCGACCATACAACAACATAACTTGTTACTAGTCACAAACAAGAATTTAACTCAAAATCATAAACTTGAACTTGTAATCATAAACTTGATTTACCAACATAAACTTGTATATAAACTTGTCTTGTAAGTATCGTATCACGCGTAAACTTGGCCAGTCATGGATCTCTTGCCTAGCAGGGTTGTCCATGCCGCATGAGGTCCTTGGGGATCGGGGTAGCTGGTAGCACAATATTCTTCCCTCCCAAAATGCTCTAGGTAAATCTTATCTTGTTTAATCATTACTAAATTATTTCAAGTTCTCGAGTCGTAGATACTTGAGAACTCCCTAAGATGATGAATCGCGAGCACGAGCTTTTCATGAGTTATCATATTCGCAACACGCGACACATTCGACAATGCTCATACTTGATTGTCCGATGTTAAAATACAGTAGATTTTCATACACAAATATTTCCACGGTATCGTGACGATTGTGAACTTGTACATAAACTGGTCTTGTGAACTCATATGCAAAACTTGTCTGGTATCATAAACTTGTATCGACATAAGGAAGCACACAACAATAATCACTAAAAGGATTTACTAATCAAAAGGGAACACAAAATGCACACAAGAATTTCCTGTCCGCATGCACCCACTGGCCGCATGGACTCACTGGCTGCATGTACTCACTGACTGCATGCACCCACTGGCCGCATGGACTTTCTGGCCGTATGGACTTACTTTTGGACTTAGCAAATTTTTATTCGTTCAACGAGTATGGACGAATAGGCAGTCATGCGTCCAACAAGATGGACGTTTGTTGTTAGCATGCGGCAAGAGTTCATGCCGCATAACCCCCTCGGGCCGTATGGCACTTTCGGTCGCATGGCTCGCTGGCCGCATGGAGACAGTCTTCTCCAACAACAAGTTCAGCTATGGCCGAAACTTCAAAAATTGAAAATTTATTTTCTTCATAAAAACTCTATTTTAACTCCAAATTAAGTAAAACAAAAGTCAAATTCTACGAAATAAAATGCTCTAACATAAGGAACAACTAGTTTTCGAAAGCACTAAGTTTTAATAGATCAAAACCAAAGAAAACTCATGGAACACACATAAAAAAAAATCCTAAACTTAAAATTCAGATCTACAAAAATTTATACATCAAAATCTAAAACCCCAAGAACTAAACATTATCAGCAACTCAAGGAAAATATTTTGCATCAAATACATTTTCAAAACAACAACATATACAAAAAAAATCCTAAAATCCATGATTTCACCATTGAGCAAGATGTACTTGCCTTGGGTAGCTCCTAGCCTCTACCTCTCACGGTCCAAGTCGCATCAACCATCCCTTAGGGTTAGGGGTAGGGTTTAGGGGAGAGCTTGAGGGAGAGGAGGAATGAGGAAAATGAAGAAGAAAGAGGAGAGAGAGAGAGAGAGAGAGAGAGAGAGAGAGAGAGAAAAGCTCATATATATACTAAGAGAGGAGAGAAAGAGGGTTTAGTCATGGGTTCATCCAAAATAAACCGAATCAAGTGTCCATTCTACATGCGGGTTATAAATCGGGTCTATGGCAAGGCCAATGGATATTCTATTGGTCTCGGGTAGTCTCTTCCAACAACAAAAATAAAATGACAGGAACCAACATATGAAATACAACATGAATACATTATCAAGAAAAATTAAATTTTAGAAATTTAAGAAATATCACATCTGGTATTGGGTGTGACATGATCTCTCCATTACTATCTCATACTCCCTTAAGGAGATCCTCTCGCAGTAATGCGGGAAGAGTCCCTAATCGTTATGGTTATGAACATGATATTGTAAATTTTTTATCCTACTATAATATATTCCCTACTTATCGAGCATTCATTGCATCGTTAGACATCACATCTTTGCCTAAGTGTTGGCACAAAGCGAAGGAAGAACCAAGGTGGAAAGTTATAATGTTAGAGGAACTTGGGACACTCGAAGGAAATAGAATATAGGAGCTTGTTCCGTTGCTTAAAGGAAAGAGAGTAGTTGGATGCAAATGAGTCTTCACGTTAAATGAGACATCAGAAGGTAAGGTGGAGCGGTACAAGACAATGTTGGTTGCAAATGGATTCACTCAATCCTGTGGCATCGACTATGATAAGATATTTACTCCGATGGCAAAGATGAGCACTGTGAGAACACTGGTCTCTCTTGCAACAAACCATGGGTGCCAGTTGTATCAATTAGATGTAAAGAACGCTTTTATTTATGGGAATCTACATGAGTAAGTATACATGGAGACCCCCAAGGGTTTTGTATAAAGCAGTCGACAAAAAATGTATGCAAGCTGAATAAATCACTGTATTGACTCAAGCAATCTCTAACCTAGTTTGATAGATTTAGGAAGGCTGTCACAAGCATGGGGTATCGCCAGACCAATACAGATCACACGGTCTTCTTCCAGCATGCAAGAGGCCACATCACCATACTTGCAGTGTATGCTGATAATATAGTGATCACATGTGATAATGAGGAGAAGATCACCCAACTGAAGTCAAAAATCGCTAAGGAGTTTGAAGTGAAGGACTTGGGAATGATGAGGTATTTTCTCATCGGTGTGGCTCGAGGAAGAGATGGGATCGTCCTCTCTCAGAGAAAGTATATACTAAATCTGCTCACAAAGACTGGTATGCTGGGATGTCAATCAGCAGTCACTCTGATCGATCAGAAAGATAGGTTGGGGGCAGAGGCAAGAGAGCATGTTGATCGTGAGAGATATCAGAGACTTGTAGGAAGATTGATTTATCTAGGCCATACTCGTCCTGATATCTCATTTGTTGTGAGTGTAGTGAGTCGCTATATGCATGATCCAATGAAGGGCCACATGGATGCAGTTTTTCGTATCCTGAGATATCTGAAGGGGACTCCTGAAAGAGGGCTATGTTTCAAGAAAAATGGACACCTGGGTGTTGAGGGGTACTGCGATGCAGATTGGACAATCAACATGGATGACAGAAGGTCTACCTCAAGGTACTGTGTCTTTATGGGAGGTAACATAATCTCATGGAGAAGCAAGAAACAGTCTGTAGTAGCACGATCGACTGCTGAAGTAGAATATAGAGCTGTGACTTTGGGAGTGACAGAGTTGTTGTGGGTAAGAGCACTGCTGAATGAGTTGAAGATGGACCAGGGAACATCGTTGCGTCTTCTGAGTGATAGTCAAGCTACAATAAATATAGCTAATAATCCAGTCTAGCATGACAGAACTAAGCACGTAGAGATTGATCGGTTCTTCATCAAAGAGAAGCTAAAAAAAGGGATATTAAAGCTCGACCACGTTCGCTCAGAAGAACAAGTTGCAGATTGTTCGACTAAGGATTTTAATTCATAGAGTCTTTCTAACTATGTAACAAGATGGGAATAATTGATATTTATCGTCCATCTTGAGGGGGGTGTAGAGAGTATTAGTGGGTATTTAGTCCCACATCTAGTAGAATAGTAGAGAGAGAGAGGTTAGCCTCTCCTATATATATGTAGCCCCACCCATCAATAAAATTAACTCAAGTATTCTACTAAAATCTTCTGTTATTATGCAGCTAGGTGTGGAGAAAATGTTGATCATATCGAGTTTTGTCCAAGAGTCATAGAAATCTGGGTCCTGCAATTTTCTTTGTGCACCGTTGAGCGGAGAGAATGGAGAAAAAGCCAACCTCCTTATAATCCAACCTTTTCTCAGATGAAATGATGATCAATTGATGTCCTTAGTCCGATCATGCTGAATCAGATCACTAGCAATATTTATTGCTGCTTGGTTATTGCTGTAAAGTCGAATATGGAGTTTAAACTTTATTTTCAGTTCACGAAGAAGTCTCTAAACCAAATTCCTTCACAAATTCCTTGGTTTAAAGCTTTGTGCTATACCTCGGCACTATATCTTGAAACTACCGATTGTAACTTCTCCAAGTTACCAAGTTCCCTTTGACATAGGAACAATAACATGTGGTTGACAATGCTCTAACATAATGAACAACTAGTTCTCGAAAACACTAAATTTTAATATATATCAAAACTAAAAAAAACTCATGGAATCCATGGAAAATTCTAACTTAAAATCCGATCTACCAAAATCCATCCACCAAAATTAAAAAAACTCCAAGAACTAAAAATGATGAGGAATAAAAGGGGAACATTTTTCATCAAACAAAATTTTAAAACAACACATATATGCAAAATCCGAAAATTAAAGTTCATCATTGAGCAATATGTACTTTCCTAAGAGTCCAACGACCTCTTCCTAGCTAGGTCCGGTGTTAGGGTTCGGCTAGGGGAGGTGCACGGGGGTGAAGAAGAAGGGAGTAAGGAAGAAGAAAATGAAAATGAAGAAGAAAGAGAGGAGAGAGAGAAAAGCTAATATATATACTAAGAGGAGAGGAAAAGTGGTTTAGTCATGGGTTCAGTCGAATGAACCGAACCAAGTGTCCATTCTACATGCGGGTTCTAAACCGGATCTATGGGAATGTCAATGGGTATTCTAGTAGTCTCGGGTAGTCTCTCTTAATCAACAGAAAAATAACAATAAATAAAAAGACAGGAACCAACAACAACAAAAATACAACAAGAATATATTATCAGAAAAAATTAAATCCTAAAAATTCAAAAAATACCAAATCTGGAATCGAGTGTGATAAACTATTACTTGCGTAATCGTTCGTGGATGTATAATCGTCGAAGAAGAAACAATATTGATGTGATATAAGAATTCCAACGAGATATTACGACATTTATCCAATTTGCGAAGGACCTCTCCAAGTACATGGACGACACGTGTGTGTGAGTTCTCACAACACATGTTTTCAGAATGGAGATTTGTTGGCATTACATATGTACACCAACAGATTCAAGCAAAAATACAACTAATGGACCTCACAATGAGAGATTGTGACGTATGTAGATGATCAACATCCTGACCATCCTATGGACGTCGATGATGAAGACGATGACAAGGCAGACAAGATTGTTAATATGGTTTTTGATACTGTAGTCCTAGTTTTGCACCAAACGATGACGATGCAGAGGAGGCATCCAATGTTGATATGGCGGAGTTTATGAAGTTGTTGGAAAATGTAAGAACTCTCTTATATTCTGATTGTGTGGATCATTCTTCGTTGGAGATGGTTACAAAATTTTAATGTATATCATTCGATTTTAACATGTCGCAAGAACGCTACAATCTCTTGATAGAGTTGATGATCTTGCCGTAAGGTGTGAAGTTGTCTAAAAAAATTTATCCATCACAGAGAATGGTAAGATCGCTCTAGCTGAGATACGAAAAGATTTATGCAAGTCAAAATAGGTGCATGTTGTACTACAATGATGATAAAGATAAATAAATATGCAGATTTTATGGAGCTAATCATTACAGTACCATTGGCACAAACAAAACAACCAATAAATAATATTCAATGTACTATTTGTCCTTGACACCGAAGTTGCGAAGATGTTTAAGGTGAAGGTTTCACACTTCGGTCTTTAAATACTTAGGATTGGTACATGACTAGGGCAACTAGCTAATATGAACTTCAAATGGTATTAGAATTTAATAGACCCATCGAAACGTACTATAATGTATATTAATAACTCTATTCCCACAAATCACAATGATATAACATGGCTAATATATATATATATATATATATATATATATATAAAGAAACTAAACAATGTATGAAATAATGTTGAAAGTAAAACTATGTACTAACAAGTCCAACTAGAGTACATAATAAGTTTGACTGAGACAAAAATCCACAACTAGTAGCCTAAAAAGGAACTACTGAAAAACACGAAAAATTTCGTTCAGAGCAACGAAAATACTAAAAATCTCACTAAGAGCATACAATTTTAAAAAATTTCAACAACAGCATCATAACGCCCTTTGGAAGGACGTTTTACGCTTTTCCGTCTGCTCCGTTAAAAAAAAAACCTCCGTTAAAAAAATAATAATAAAAAATAAAAAAGAATGAAAAATACCCTTTCGAAGGGCGTTAGGAAAAACGTCCTTCCAAAGGACGTTTTCTATTTTTTTTCGCTTTCTCTCTCCTCTCTCTCTCTCTCTCACTCACACTCTCTCTCTTCTCTCTCCTCTCTCCTCTCTCTCTCTCTCTCTCTCTCTCTCTCTCTCTCGTCTCTCTCTCACTCACTCTCTCTCTCTCTCTTCTCTCACTCACTCTCTTCTCTTTCTCTCTCACTCTCTCTCCTCTTCTTTTTCGTCTCGACGGTCTCCTCGGGGATGACCGCGGTGATGCGGAAGGCGGGAGGGGTGGTGCGGAGGGATCGGCTACGGGCGTGGATCTCCTGCGCGAAGGAGGACCACTGGCCGTCGAGGCCGAGTTCGAAGTCGATGACGTGGATGGAGGTGGGTGGCGGGGAGGAGGTAGTAGTGCTGCTAGTGTGGTCGAGCAGGAGTAAGGACTCGAGTAGGGTCTGGTTGGCGGTGAAGCTGGTGAACTGGGGGATCGGGGAGAGGTCGGAGAAGGACTTCTGTGCGGTGATGCGGTAGACGGTCTCGAGAGGGGAAGGGGGAGGGGAGGCGGAAGGGGGGTTGGGGAGGAGGGAGAGGAGGACGTCTCGAAAGTGGAGCGCGGCTCGGTGGAGCGCGGGGGGGGGGGGGGGGGGGGGGAGGGGGGGGGACGTGGACGTGGTCGAGAGAGGGAAGACGTGATTGAGCCGCGCCAATATCATGTGGAAGGTCACGGGGTCGTTGGTCTCGACGCAGTCCGCGGCACGGAGGAGGAGGTCTAAGTGGTTGCGGTCGGAAAAGAAGAAGAGAGAGTGAGTGAGAGAAGAGAGAGAGAGAGAGAGTGAGTGAGTGAGTGAGTGAGAGAGAGAAGAGAGAGAGAGAGAGAGAGAGAGGGTGAGTGAGAGAAAGAGTGAGAGAGAAGAGTGATTGAGTGAGAGGAAGAAGGAGAGAGAGAGAGAGAGAGGAGAGAGAAAACGAAAAAAAATAAAAAATGGAAATGACGTTTTTTCCCAAAGAATGTTTTTCATTCTTTTTTTTTTTTCTAACGGAGCAGACGGAAAAGCGTCAAACGTCATTCCAAAGGACGTTATGATGTTGTTGTTGAATTTTTTTTAAATTATATGCTCTGAGTAAAATTTTTAGTATTTTTGTTGCTTTGAACAAAATTTTTCGGAAAAAAAAAAAATCTAAACCCAATCGTCATCTAATAAAGTCACGACACAAGCTCACAAATACTTCGAAGGTAAGATCAAAGTCCTTGGCAGAAGCTGCTTCTGAATCCGGTTCTGGTTCGTATATCTATGTGTAAACCTACTCCTAAGTGCCTGGAAGGAAGTTATGTCCTGAGAAGGACACATAAGCAAGAAACATAAAAAGCATGTCATTGGTAAAACAATAATATTCAGGGCCGGCCCTGAGCTCACAGGGGTCCGGAGAGAACTTTCAAAATGAGGTCCCATACATAATGTAAAAAAATAAAACAAAAGTAAAATAAAAAATATGCCTCCACCAAGATTTGAACTATGAACCTCTTGTGTGCAAGTGTTATAACCACTACACAACAATTGCTTTGTGATAAAAATGGTCCATGGTAAATACTATTTCTATTTTTGATACAAAATTATTTATATATTTAAAAAAAAAAAAAATTGGACCCTTCTGGCCCATGAGGCCCTGGGCGGTCGCCCTGCCCGCCCTGGGCCAGGGCCGGCCCTGATAATATTATACACAAAACAAGACTCAATGCATGGACTGTCATGACTAAAGATGTATATATAACAGTTTATAGTAAAAGTTACCTTCGCCATCGCACATGTAGATTTTTACAACCTAACCATAAGGCCATAATATCATAAATGAGAAGTTTCACACAATTTCAATCATCTTTACAAGAATTATGATGATCGATCTCGCGTTGAATAGCTTTGTATTTCAATTGTAAGCGTATCATTACATGTTGGAAAAACAAAATGGATGAAGGATCTGTACGTATTTAGAAAAGAAGAAGGCAAAAAAAAAAAAAGGTGTTCAAGAAATAATAACCCCCTGAAATCTTTGCTAGGAAAATTTTACTCAGAAAAGCTGATCATGTCATGTGTTGATAAACCTGCAGTTTGTCCTCACTTCTCCGCCCTCAGGGTTCGTTATGTTCCCCATCTTGACCATGGAGTCGGAGAACTGCTTGAAGAAGGCGGGGGCGTCCGACGCGTACGTCTTCACGAGGTCGGCCGTCTCGAACCCTACGAGGCTCGAGTACAGCTCCTGGTCCGAGCTGAGGAGGCCGTCTCCTCTGACGAGGGACTCGTAGAAGGCGTTGTCGAAGAGGTTGGGGGTGATGTAGTCCATGGCGGCGATGTTGTCGTCCCCTCCGCTGACAGGATACGTCTTCCTCAACTTAGCAAGCAATGCCTCGGAGGCCAAGTCGAGGTTGGACGTCAGCTCGAAGCCTCCGTAGATTCTTTCGCGGAAACTGGTACATCTTGCCATCCCAATGGTGTGAGCCCCTGTAGTTCAGACCACCATGGACTAGTTAGATAATTTTTTTTCTTATTTCTAATTTGAAATATGCAATAATCGAGTGATAAATAAATTCTCAAAAATTTTTATTTTACGTTGTTCGATGCTAGTGTCCTCGTGTCGTTCAAACTATATATAAAGTTCAATCCTCCCTAAATTTAGAGGCTAGCTAGTTCCGCCATTGCTGGGACGTCACCCGCGATCCCGACCTCTTGCAGTTTACGCTGGACCTGAGAGTTGTCCTAAGTAAAGGAGGTTGTCCAAATTAGAAGTTTTATCTGAGTTACCCCTGGGCCGGCTCAGCTTCGTGTACTCGAAGTCACTTGTGGTTGTACTTGAGAGCAGACATGGTGAGTAGTTTTGCAGTATCTAGATAAACTCAATGCTAGATATCTTAAGAGAAAATGTCATTAGATATAAACCAAGAAACCAAATATACAGAAGAAATCTTTGATCATTATAAGATTTGTGACTTCACGCGAAACATTAAACCTCCTAGAATTGAAGCAGCAGCAGCAAACTAATTAAAACTCACTTCTTGGCAGGAATATTAATTAAGTTCAAAGGCACTTATGGCGACTTAGTGTTAGGGAAGTTGTAGCATATATATAGTACATACCGACGAGGGCAACCAAGTCTGTGACCGAGAGGCCTTTCTCCAGGAACTTGGTCATCTGTGCAATGAGGCCTTGATGAGGAGACGGGATATCACCATCTGCTAGTTCCAGACTGGTACTCTTGGCGTCTTTCCTTCCGACGGGGACATCCCAATAGGGCCCTCCAACCTGGAATTTCATCATATTCACATCACTATACAAATATATAGTATAGAAGGCCGCGGCCTGAACCGTCATCAAGTAGACGCTAAATAACAATAGCGACGACTTGGCGACAGATATAAGACAGAACTGGTGCGTCGGTAAAACGACACATCACTATCAAGATTTCGTCGCCAAGTGATCGATTAAGTAGTCGATTGTTCGACGAATGGTCGACTACTTGGCGACAGTCCATTTTAGTGATGCATTTTTGTCATAATAGCGATGGATGACGTTGACATCATCTTGACGACGCATGGTAGTTAATATTTTACTGAATTAATCGACTAATCAGCGACGGATTGACGACTTATTTGGCGTCTAACTGGCGACAGATTAACCACGGTCAAAGTTTATTATCACTGGACAACAATTAGACATACACTCGATAAATATTCACAAAAAGAAGGTTTAAGACCAAAAGCTACCTATCGATACAATAACTTTTCAAATGATCTCTCTCTCTGTACTGTGCACGTCTGCATTGAGTCTGCATTTTGTACGTATCATTCATGTGGGGATTGTTGAAAATTATTGACGACGGCTTATTGTGTTGCCTATGCGTCGCATAGACGTCCCCTACGTGGCTCAGCCGCTATGATGGCAGCCAAATGTATGTATTACTGGCAACAAAATATTTGTATCAAACCATTTAATGATCTTGGCACTCTTAATATTTTCTTCCATTGTGGATTATACCTCTACTTGATCATGATGCATGCATGATATTCATTGTATATCACTATATCACTACAATATATTCTTCGAACTTCACTAGTTTCTTTCTCATACAAATTAAATGAGCTGTTCCTGCTAGCTTATGTTATCACTGTCTTTATTATATATGCTTGCATTTGCATAACCAAAACGTTTACTGAAGAACTTTGAGATTTGTATTCCTTGATGATGTAACTTTTATTTATTTTTGGGTTTGTTGATCATACCAGAAGAGTTGCATCTCTAGCGGCTACAGCGAGGAGGTCTGCACAGGAGACGGTCCCTGGGCACTGCGACTCCAATTGGTTCTTTATGCGGTCCACCAGGTCGAAACCTATCAAAGAATTCACGTTCTCCAAGGCTGTCTTCTCTCCTTTGAGCGTTATTGTGTCGTCAAGAAGTATGGATCCGTCGCATCCCTGCATGACGTACGTTCAAATATTATAGTCAATTATACCACCTTCCTATGTTCGTTTTCATGTATATGAATACAATTTCAATCTTTTGTTGTAGTGGCTATGCATTCACTTGGATACTGATCATCAGTATGGTACTGTGCATTTCGTATAAGCATACCACGCTCTTGGTCAGGGCCGTTCCGGAGTAAGTTTGATAAGATTTTAGATTTGGACAACCCCTCTGTTTAGGACAACTCTCTAGATTCAGCATGACACACAAGAGGTCGTGGTCGCAGACAAGAACTGAACCAGGAATTAGAAGTGAGGTATGCTGAAATGGACTGGGTGTTAACTGACTCGTATTAAAACAAAAACAAAATAAATATGGAAAAAGAAAATATTTTTTTGGGGGTGGTCTGGAGCCCACTCCAACCCACAACATGGTTCTTTCTGATCGCGGATGACTCCCGGACTAGTTTACAATAAGGGTCAAGAGGCAACCAAAATTAGCTCCGACTAGGACAATCTAAACCGTCGGTTCAGATCATGAATTTGAATTTATCGTCCTTGAAAATTTTATCAGTGTCTAATTATGGTGCATGGATATGGTACCTATTTTACTGCATCGTATATAGTATAGTGTGGAGTGTCCGAAATGTGTCCAATACATGTCCGACTCGACCATATTTTGCAGTGTGGTGTGCAAACGACGGAACAAAAAATTTAATTGGGGTGGGGCTAGAGTAGGCCATGATGAATTAAGTGTGGGCTAACTGATCTAAAAATAACAAAATACAACAAAAAAAAAATATATCCTGCATGGTTCCGCCATTCGTGGTGTGACTAAACACTTTTTTATATTCGGTTACGTTCAGCGCAGTGGCAGATCTAGGTGTAGGGTGGGGTGGGCTCCAGCCCACCTGAATTTTTATTTTTATTTTTGAATTTTTTGTAAGAGTTAGTCCACATCCAGTCCATTTGAACCCATGCATTCTAATCCATCCAAGTCTATATTTCTGAATCCGTCCATGATTCAGCGTACATGTTCAAACTAAGAGTAATGATAAGATAACAACCAAAAGTCTTATAACTTTTTTACAACCGTCAACGTGACAGTTGCCAATTGGAGGAAATTTTTTGAGGTTTTTGGGTGTAATTCTGGCATTATTGTCGATCTAACTATGCGCGAAGTGCCGCAAGATGCAATATATAAGAGTACTGATGACCTGGACGAAGCAGTCATGGAAGTGGAGGCGGATGATGGCCGCAGCGCTCCTGGGGTCCTCCTTCACTGCGCACTCCATCTCGGTACGGACGATCTTCTGCGCGTCGGGGCACGTCTTCGAGTAGTAGTCGAGGCTCAGCTGCGTCGACGGGTCATGCGCACGCGACACGTAGCCGAAGCTCCCCAGCAGCCACAAGCTGGCCATCATCAGTCCCGTCGACAGAATATTGATTTGGTACTGATCATACTGGCCTGCCATTGCGCGATCGAAAGTTTGCAATTTTGTTTTCTTGCTCTGGCTAATAGCGAGGATGGCGCAGCAAATGCATGCGTACGGTGCCTTTTTATATATATGTTGTCAATGATGGAAGAGGCTATGTATGTGCTGCTGCATAGTCAAGAGGAGATCAGCTAATATTGGTGGGTGGGGTTGGTTAGAGGCAGCAAGCTACAATTCATCGATACAGGATGCTTCTTTGAAGTGCTCTCCCTCCCTCCCTCCCTCCCTCCGTCCCTCTCTATCTATGGTTTTATCTAGACCCGAGAATCCGCACCCGACCCAGTGCCGGTCCAGAGTTTTGGATTTCCTGGATAAAAATTAAAATAATATTTCCTTCTAAAAATTATATATAGATTAAAAAAAAAAACTAAAAAAGAAGAAGAACGTAGGCCTTAAATCCTGATCAGTTATATAAAAGGTGTGAGTGAAAATCAATGTCGATCAATAAGTTGTTATACATATATATATATATATATATATATATATATATATATGAGACGTCTAGTCTAATGGTTAAGATCGATGCATCTGGACGGGGTGGTCGTGGGATCGAGACCCCTGACGCCATTAATGTTCCTTTGGAAAAATTAAATTGTGGAGTGGTAGTTGGGTGCAGTGCAGGCGCAAGGAGCGGTGCGGTGCGGTCCGGACGGTGCGCGAATGCGATGCTGGTGCAAGTACGGTACTGGTGGATCTGGTGTAGCGTGTGTTCCTTAGAATTTTTGATCCTGAAAGGTTGTCCAATTTGTCGAATCGAATCAGAATCCACCTTTAGGAAATTGTTACCCCTTGGTGGATTATGTTAACATGTGTCCTAAGATCAATGTTAACACATTGACAGAGCCGTCTCAACAGTAGTTGTGTGTGTAATATATATATATATATATATATATATATATATATATATATATGTGTGTGTGTGTGTGTGTGTGTGAGTGAAATATACTTCAGTCCATACCTCTCAATCTCGGAAACAACAATAATCTCTTTAGTTACTTAATTGTTTGAAATTTGTTTAAATAATTTGTCTAGGATCTATAAATTTTTTGAGACTGCTCTGCACATTGATGTACATTTTTTAAGAGTGCTTCCATCATTATATTAATTATCAATGCAAATTTTACTTAGAATGTGTATATTGATAAATATAAAATATGTTGGTAGAAGTACCTACATAAAATATATATTTATTAATGTGTTAGCATGTGTCCTTAGGACATGTTAACATAACTCTTAGTTAATTTGATATAAAATATAGTGAGCAGAACCCTTAGTTAATTTGAAATAAAATATAGTGAGCAGATAGGATACTCGTTGAAGAAATGAAAATTGTCCTGAACCTTTTGCAGGTGGGATTCGAATTCAAACTTTGGACACGCGACAATTATCCGAGTCCGAGAGTAGCACTATCCGAATCCAATTCGGTTGGTCTGGTGGCTTAAATTTCATCCATCTTGAAAGTGACGAACAGTCGTGTGATGATTTTCCATCATGCACACACGAAAGGTGTGCTAAGAAATTGTGTGATTGTCATTTGTCATGAAAGTTGAATATTTTTCATACATTTGTATAACAATAAGGCTAAATTATAATTTGATACCCTCAATTATTTAAGTTTTTTATCTTGATGGTCTAAACAAAAATTGATGAAATTATTTCTTTTCCACCCTCCAGCAGCTCTCTCTCTCACTCTCTCTGTCACATCCCAGTCCCAAAATATCGAGGGACTAGCCACGTGGCAATGACCAGCAGCACAACTTCAATGGACAAATCCAATTTAATGGATCCGTTAGAGTGTACTTAAGCTGTAAAACAAATACAATGGTCTACGATACATGTCATAGTCTAATTCTAATCTCATCCATAGAAAATAAATACAATTCAAAATGTCAGACTAATCAAAAAGAAATATAATCCATCAACAAGTCTCAATAAAAAGTGTCTCGGGGAACAACCCGATAATAAGTTTAATACAGTAATCCAAGAGACAGGAAATAGAGTATCTAGAAACAGAAATGACTGAGTATATAACAAAATACTCAGGAGAAATCCTCTGGCACGACCTCGTCTTCTGTTGCCAGTACTGCTCTAGCGTCAGCTCCTGTCCCGTATACCTCGGGGTAAATCTTCTCTGCTATACCTGGAGACATAATCCGGATCCAGGTCCTCAGGGGATATAGCAAGGTACAAGAATAACTCAAGCCAAATAAAATACAGTATATAAAAATATATCAACAGAGCAAGCTATGTAACCAGTTATGTGATATGCAAATGAGAGCATCACTAGTACTCAGGCTGAGACCACTACAAGCTCTGTGTCGGGGAGCCGGGTAACAGTAATATCACGTAATGGACCAAGCTCTGATATAGAGGCTAAAGCACCGCAATAATAAATATATATAAATGTAATCAGCCTGTAGCCTGTGTGTCTCTCCCCATCCAATGTAATCACACGTCTCATGTCCACGACGTCTCATGTCCATAACACGCACGATCATGACCTTTAGCTAGTATAACGAGTCATAATGATATCTATGTATATGCAAGTCTTATGTCACGAATCCTGTAAGTCTATACAGAATCACCATGAATAACTCAGGAAAGATTCTGTTCCATGAATAGTGTCAAGTGTCCTATGGTATGACATACTTGGTAAAGCAAGTACGAAAATATAGGATCGTGTTATCAACTCTCTAAGTGACGTTACACGACTCCGCGTACGGCGTCGACACCCGAATATTGTTCGGATGCTAAGCAATGTCTCACTGTCCTAGGTTGAACAGGTACATCACAGAAATAAATCAAGCAAATAATATTAAAGAACTACTGCAAGTTTGGCAAGGTACACTTACCTGGGGTTTGAACTCCTTCAGTTGCTCCGGTAATAGCGAAATCTCCAGGTACGCCTCCGGATGCTGAAAAAAATATTACTATCACTCTCAGAATACATGAAATAGCTAGAATTGACTATCCATAAGTTCAATTTGAATACAGGGACATAATTGACAGTTTTTGGTTAAAGCGGAATCCACATGTGGCCCACTTTGTACCGAAAAATGTGCCAGAGACAAAGTTTTTCAAATTCGTCAAATTTAATGTCTACAAGTCCAGAACAATGATACAAATCCAATAAAATTTTCAGAACTGGATTCCGATGAGCCGTTTACGAAATCGACTGTCAAGTGGAACCGTTGGGCCCACGAAATGGTGTTTCGTCAACGTTCTCAGAATTGAACCAAATTTGGGTCACAGGACCAGCGTAATACTACGAATCCGATGGCACAAGTTCCGTTACGAAATGACAAGCACACACAAAATTATGACGAGTGTCAGAACGGACCGATACGAGGCTTTTCGACGGATACGCGTTGATTCCGGTGTGCACGCACATCCAAATCAACTTCCGCGAAATCTCACGCGTCCGTATTAATGATATACGTCTTTTGATGTAATTCGCACACGACAAAGTCGTCTCGTTTAGTGTGACGCACCCCATTTCAAAAAATTTTGGATTTATAAAACCAAGTTTTTGGTCAACTTCAACCACTAATAAAACACAGCATAAAACAAATTAAAATAAACTAATTAAAGGGGTTTAATCTCGATTATGTTGTCTAATTTACTATTTAAGTGGAATTTAAAAATATTAATTAGGTTGGAAGAAAAACGGTCATGAACATGGGTGTTTGGGACAGTTTTCTGAACTATAAATTGGGTCCTTTTTCCTGTTTTGTGTCGCAATTTGCGACCGACACAGGACACGATACCCCAAACTAATTATACAGGGTTCGAGAGAGTCACGTGGTCTTCGCATAGGATTCGACAGAACGATATTTGGATTAATATGCAGGAAGATACGAGAGTGGGAAGTGGCATACCTTACTACTTGGCTGCTGCTCGTGAATTGGACGGGTCTGCGGCGGCGTTCATCGGCGGTGTGGGGCGGCGTGCGGCGCTCAACAACGATCGGCGGTGGTCGTCTGGAGGTTGGGGAGATGCGAGTGGTGGTGGATGGTGTATATATAAGGTGGAATGAGAGGTTTCATAAGGGGGAACTGTAAACTCCCTCGACCAGATTTCAGTAATTTATGATTAGTTTAGACTAATTAGAATTAGTGCAATTTTTTTTAAAATTTATTTATTATATAATCTATTGAGTGTGCATCTATTTATTACACAATAAATTAGGGCATCACACTAGCTGTTAACCCTACACAAATTTCACATCCCTGCCCTAGACTTGCTAGACTACATTTTTCTGTATTTTTAGCAACTCCCAGAAACCTTGTTTGGTGCTTCGTTTTAGTCGCACAAATATCGTTACAGACGTACGTATTTATTTCCTATTTAATTTTCTGCTCTTTACCCATCTCTGTAACCCTAAGGATTTGAGGACCAGTAGGCACCTGTTTTGCCCAAACAAAAATACGATAATATTCTACACTAATTATATTACAATTAGTGTATTGACACCGTAGAAAAATTATGATCCTAACTGCCCCTAAATAATTAGTGAACACCGTGCGCAGTATTTATTAAATAATAAATACGGTGACCCGTATCACCTGCAAAAATCAGACCCTGCATCTGCCCAGACTCACTCCCACACTGTCCAAAATATTTTCCCCAGCTGTTTCCCTCATTTTTGTACAAGTCAGTATTTCGGGAAATCAGTATTTGAAATCAGGTAAATTGCAAAATTACGCAAAATACCAAATTTAGGGTTTTTATGCAATTTATGAAAAGTTAGGAGTTTTTATGCAAAAATACATGTTAGGTGGCATCACCCTATTGGTTAGTGAATAGGTGCATGGGCCCACCCTAAATATCCTGAAATATCAGGATAAAAATATCCCAAAAATCAAAATTACCAAATTAACCCCAAACTTCCACTTAATTACAGAAATGCCATTGACCCCAAAACCCTATTTAAACCACCCCCCCCTCTCTCATTCCTCACTCCTCACAGCCACCCTCCGCCACCTCCGGCCACCCTACTCCGGCCAGCCCTCCGCCCTGACCCCCTCTCCCCTCCGCCCAAGACCCGCCGCCTGAACCACCCTGCTCCGCCGTGGAGAGCCCCCGCAACCTCCCCACTCCCTAACTGCCACAGCAGTTCCTCCACCTCCGACCGCCCACCACCGCCACCCTAGCCGTCGTGGACCACCACCACCACCCCCAGTCGCTCCGCCTTGACCTCCCCTACCGACCCACCACCATCTCGCGGCCCCACGACGCCCTCCGGCGCCGGCAGCTCCCCCGCAAACCCCCACCGCCTCACTCTGTCATCTTTCCCGAGCCACCCCGACCAGTTCCCCACCGCCCCTCCGGCAGCCTCCGACCTCCGCCACCACCCCGGACCTCTTCGTCTCGACGTTCTCCTCCGCCCTGACCGCCTGCCGCCGCCACCGCACACGGCGCTGCTGCGGCTGTAAGTTGCTACTGCTGTTGCTATTGTTGACTGCAGCTGCTGCTGCAGTCGACTCTCCGGCCAGCCGCCGTCGACTCCGCCGCCGTGCTTCCGCCGGCGACAAGCCCAGTGGGCCCCCTGACAGTAGGTATACCCCCCTATTATTTATACGTATATAGGTATTATTTTATATATGTATATATGTATATATATATGTATACATATACTTATATATATATATGTTATATATATATATATATTAATATATACTGTTATATTAATTATATATTGTATAAATACAGTATAATTATACTAATTACATATTTTATTATTATATATTTAAATGAGTATTAATATATATTTATCTATATATATATATATCTCTATGTATATTATACATATATATATTATATATTTAATGTATTATATATTTATATATATATATATTGTATATATAGTTAGTATTATATTTAAATTAAATATATACAGGGTATATATTCATTATGCATTTCATTATTTAAAATGTTTTTATTTCATTTATTTATATATGTATATGAATACTACTAATATATATGTATTTACATATGTATATTATATGTGTAGATATGTATGTTTATGTATAACTATGTATATATATATATAACTATATATATGTTATGTAAATCATTATATCTATGTATCTATACTATGTATATATATATATTATATATATGTATGTAATATATACATATCTATATATGTTATGCACTATATCATAATTATTATATTTACTGTGAATATCCACAGTATATACATGTATGCATATACTATGCATTTTCTTCTTCTTATTTACATGCACTTATTCCATTTATTTATATATATAATATATGTATATATATAACAGTGGTCACCTATAGATCCTGATAATATTTATTGCTGAATAAGTACAGCATTTATATATGTATTTAAATTTCTGCACTGTCTTTTCATTTATTATATTATTATTATCAGTGGATATACCCTGATTATTATATTATGTATCAGTGGATATACCCTGACTATTATATTATATTATATACATCAGTGGATACACCCTGATAATATTATATTATTGTATATATTTAACAGTGGATATACCCTGCTACTATTATTATAATACCTGCATTTATCTATTCTTTATATACTATATATACTGCTATATATATTATATCTATATATATACATACTAAATATATATCTATATAATATATGTGTATATAAGTATATATACATACTTTATATTACAGCCTTGATATTCATGAACCCTGTCTGTTTTAACAGAAACCACCTTCAGCACAGCAAGTGACCCTCTGTCACCAGCAACCTCAAATCTGACTGCGAGATCAGGTTATCAACACTATCAGGGAGTAGGCAAGTATACCTTACCAAGTACTATTTAAATTCTCAATAATGTTATATGCTCTTGTTTCTGTATTTCATATATCATGATTACCTGAGACTGCCTTGGGTACAGTCAGCTGATATGTTGACATTTAACATAATATTACAGACTCACCGACAATTGTGAGAGTATTCTAATATTCTCCTAGACCCTATCACGGGAACACGCAACATGATTGTAATGCATATTGGGATGCGAGCTGCGTATTTGATTAGCTACCAGTACGTGTGATCCGCATCACGGATTAGAATAATTCAGGAAATGTACGACTTGACATTTAGTTACATTGGGCGGGGAGAACGACTAAAATATTTATGGGACACCCACCTCTTTATCATGTGCCGCACTCGACGGAGTGATACGGATGTTATATATATATTCATGTGACCATACTCATCGTAGATGGAAAAATTGTATAGTGCCCTTGAACGGGGGCATATGTGGCATATACTAGCCAGTCACTACAGATTGGTGAATTACGTCAGCATATGTCTAGCCACACAATTCCCATACGTACTAGGTTGTCTCAAATTGTATTTCACTTAGATGGTTAGCACCCTGTGTTATTTATTTATTTATTCAGTATTTACATACATGGCATGTTATTGTTCTGTATCTTGTTACGTCCCTCTGAGGACCTGGTTCCCTGCCAGGTTTAGCTGAGACATACCACCCCACAGTACTTGGACCTGGACAGGAGTCTGGACATGCCCTTGAGATGGAGTTAGAGGAGATGCCGTCAGAGTCTACCTGAGTACACCTGGAGTTGGAGCTACATATTTTGAGGATGTTGCGCTAGTTTATCTTATTTCACTTCTGCTTACTTTTTGTAGTGGGATTGTTCCCACCTGACTTTATCTGGGTTGTATATGACATTTCAGATTTAGTATCTATATATTCAACACTTTCCCTGTTATTCTTGTGGATGAGATAGATTTACCTGTAATTAGACTTGTAGTAGTTTAGGACAGCGTAGCACATCACTTTGGGTTCATTAAATTGGGTATTTCCCTTAGTGACGTGTCAGCTGGCCAATGCCACGTGGCCTAGTTCCGTATATTTTGGGACTGGGGCGTGACACGGTTTTAGTGGTGGCCCATGCAGGTCCAGTTAATTGCTAGTAGCATAATTTCATGTTCAGCAAGCCTGCAATAGGATAGGAATACTAGGTCTCATCCACACTAATTTCATCCATAAATTTTTGCATCCTGTTTGATTATCATCTATTATTTCCTTCGTACTTTTCAAAAAATTTCTATTTTCTTCAGAAATATGGACATACCCGAGGAAACTGCGATTAATGGGACTGACCAAGCAACAGACCTCTCGCCAGATGTCCAAAGGACACCAATCCCGAGAGACCAATCTCCGAACAGGATGCTGGTCAATCCAACAATCTCGTACCTTCACCAGGATCCGACCCAGGAAGCAACACCAGTCCAGCAAGAAGGACAACCTTCTCAGGCACCAACACTGCAGGCGGAGATACCTTTGCCTCCACCTCCAGTTCTCGCAGCCCTGATGCCACAACTTGAGGGACAATCTCAGATGTTCCAAGCCATATTGCAGGCTCAGTGGCAACAAACTGAAGTCCTGAGACAATGCCTAATGACGGTTCTGGAGAGGACAGCTGCCCCAGTACCAGCCCCTGTCCAACCAGCTAGCACTGTTCGAGGCTTTAGCCGGATGAGCCCGAGAACCTTTAAGGGCAATAAAACTCCGGAAGAGATCTCAGACTGGATCTCCAATACGGAAATACTGCTAGAAGGTTCATAACTTCACCCTGACCTATGGATGACCGCAGTAAGGACCCTACTCCTCGGCAACGCTCATCACTGGTGGGAATCTATAGAACGCAGCACGGGCAAGAACCTTACTTGGGAGCAATTTCTGGTATATTTTAATGCAAAATATTTTCCAGCCACGGTCAGAGATGATCTGTACTCCCAGTTCCTGCATTTGGAACAAGAAAATATGACCGTCGACGCCTATGATGCAGAATTCAGTCGACTAAGTCAATTCGATGCCATCCTAATACCAACCGAGTGGGAGAAGGCCCTAAAGTTCCATCACGGCCTTACCCCCGAACTCCAAGGGTATACTACGGCACAGTCGAGAATCTCCTACGAAGAAGTTCTTTCAGAAGCAAGGATACAAGAAGCCATTGGCCGAGAAGCAAGATGTTCAAATCCAACCATACTAGCCAGAGACCAGACTGGAGCAGGAGGACCAATCCGTCACCCGGGAAATCAGATACAACACCAGATGAGGTCATATCAAACCAAAATTTTTTTGACTTGTCACCATTGTGGCATGAAGGGACATTATGCCAAAAACTGTCGAAGGAAGTATAGACTATGCTTGATATGTGGAGATAATCAACATAGGGCCAGAGACTGCCTACAACACAGAGAAGCAACACTCCAGCATGGGCAAGGACCAGTAGCACCAGCTCACAGAATGCAACCCCCTACTAGAGGTCAGCATTCCCCAGCATCTGGAAGATTTTAGAGGGGACCACCCTTAGCCACCCAAGACACGCAGTATTACCTAGCCAGACAACAAACCGGTAGACAAAGGCACGAGCAGGCCTTTGCACTAGCTGCAGTTGCAGAAGAACCGAAGGTGAAACCATTTCAGGTACCCTTATAGTTGCATTATTACCAGCAAACCGCATTATTTGATTCTAGAGCTACACTGTCTTTCACATCTAGTAGTTTCGTACCCATGCAAATAGCCAGGTTTACTGGAAGAGGCATTTTTCCAGTTACCAACATTACTAAAGCATGCTAATAGTCAGGTATAGTAGAATAATAAGGATGCAGTTCTTGGTACTTCCAATACCAAACCTCGACGTTGTCTTAGACATGAACTGGTTAGGTTAGTCCAAATACTATACTAGACTACGGAAAGAGAAGCGTCATCTTTAGACCACCAGGTTACCCATTCAGAAATAGATAATACCTAGGATACCAAATCATAGTAGTTAACCCTAGATACCTGATGACTTATGTTATCCGACCTAAATTATTTTCCACCCTTAGGGAATGATCAGGACTAAGCTACAACAGATAGGTAGATTGTTAGATATTGATTGCTAGGCTCAAATATGTGAATGTAGTAATAGCTGAATACTACAGGTAGTTTCCAAATTAGATTTAATGTATATGACTTATTAGGGTAGTCAGTAACTTCTAGTCTCGTGTTTTCACCATAGATAAATAGATTAGTTATAGCTAGTATCGGGAATAGAGCATTTCAATTGAAGGAGAAAGGGTAGACAGATGTTAGCCTTGAGAAAAACATCAGGAACTATCAATAAGGTACGACCTATTATAAACCTGGTGATACCCATATAAATTGGATAAAGGTTACACATAGGGTAAAATAGGAGGACATGTGTTCTCACCTAACCGAGGAACTGTCAGACTTGGAAGAAGAGGAAAACTAAGCCGAGGTACAGCAAATCCTTCAATGTGTTGGAACGCATCAGAGAAGTTGCTTACAAGATAGCATTACCTCAGACATTGGGAGGAGTACATGACGTCTTTCACGTATCCCAATTAAGGAGGTACGCTCTGGATACAAGTCATGTGCTTAAATCTCTGTTTTATGCGGACAACCTATAGTGTATATTAAGGTTGTAGAACTTAGAAAACCATACCTCTTTTAGATCAACTAGCGACCTAGATAAGAAGTTAGAATAACTGTAGAGATTATAGAATCTTGTCTTTTTTGTGAATTTGAATTATTTTGTACTTCTCACATCATAATCTAGCGTACTTATATTTGTTATACTACCTTAAATTATGCTCTGCTATTATAGCCTAGTTTTGCAAGCTTATTCTTTATCAAGCTTGTTCATTAATTATGTATTATTGGAGTACTACACTAATACATTTCAGAATCAGTGTATGACGGTCTGATCAACCATAATGCACTTGGTTCGCCCTTCGCATAACTACTTTATGTGGATTGAGATATATAGTGATTAGTAGACAGAGGTACTTACCCTATGCGCATATCATATCAGCTACATAACTGTGCTAATACGAATATGTGAATAGAGATTACCAGAATAACATTTCCATCCACAACTGCCTTGACAATTCCCATTGAATTCTTTAAACGCCTTGAATCTCCATACTTCTAATCTATTACCTTCCCCTTGAATTCTTGATTACTGCTTTCCGCCTTCCCTTATTTCGGAAGGAAGAAACCTTGTATTTAGTATAAATACGAAGTGTATTGTTTCTGTAGCCATTTCTATTATTTCTTGGGAAATTACCAAACCCTATTATTAGATTAGATTGCAGTTTAAAACTGTTCTTATTTTTAGAATGACTTTCGCTACCTACCATACGTTGTATTACGTTCCTCTAGTTCATATTGCATGAAAACATCATGCACCAGGCAAATCAACCTGGGAACGGGAAGAGGATATTCGATAATGTTTCCCCATCTATTTTCAGACCAGGGTATGTCCAATATTCAAACTCAATCTTTCTTAATCATTATATGTCCTAAATCAATCTTTCATTCTCATTATATGGTTGTTTTTATTTCGAGGACGAAATATTCTAAGGAGGATAGATTGTAAACTCCCTCGACCAGATTTCAGTAATTTATGATTAGTTTAGACTAATTAGAATTAGTGTAATTTTTTTTAAAATTTATTTATTATATAATCTATTGAGTGTGCACCTGTTTATTACACAATAAATTAGGGCATCACACTAGCTGTTAACCCTACACAAATTTCACATCCCTGCCCTAGACTTGCTAGACTACATTTTTTTGTATTTTTAGCAACTCCCAGAAACCTTGTTTGGTGCTTCGTTTTAGTCGCACAAATATCGTTACAGACGTACGTATTTATTTCCTATTTAATTTTCTGCTCTTTACCCATCTCTGTAACCCTAAGGATTTGAGGACCAGTAGGCACCTGTTTTGCCCAAACAAAAATACGATAATATTCTACACTAATTATATTACAATTAGTGTATTAACACCGTAGAAAAATTATGACCCTAACTGCCCCTAAATAATTAGTGAACACCGTGCGCAGTATTTATTAAATAATAAATACGGTGACCCGTATCACCTGCAAAAATCAGACCCTGTATCTGCCCAGACTCACTCCCACACTGTCCAAAATATTTTCCCCAGCTGTTTCCCTCATTTTTGTACAAGTCAGTATTTCGGGAAATCAGTATTTGAAATCAGATAAATTGCAAAATTACGCAAAATACCAAATTTAGGGTTTTTATGCAATTTATGAAAAGTTAGGGGTTTTTATGCAAAAATACATGTTAGGTGGCATCACCCTATTGTTTAGTGAATAGGTGCATGGGCCCACCCTAAATATCCTGAAATATCAGGATAAAAATATCCCAAAAATCAAAATTACCAAATTAACCCCAAACTTCCACTTAATTACAGAAATGCCATTGACCCCAAAACCTTGTTTAAACCACCCCCCTCTCTCATTCCTCACTCCTCACAGCCACCCTCCGCCACCTCCGGCCACCCTACTCCGGCCAGCCCTCCGCCCTGACCCCCTCTCCCCTCCGCCCAAGACCCGCCGCCTGAACCACCCTGCTCCGCCGTGGAGAGCCCCCGCAACCTCCCCACTCCCTAACTGCCACAGCAGTTCCTCCACCTCCGACCGCCCACCACCGCCACCCTAGCCGTCGTGGACCACCACCACCACCCCCAGTCGCTCCGCCTTGACCTCCCCTACCGACCCACCACCATTTCGCGGCCCCACGACGCCCTCCGGCGCCGGCAGCTCCCCCGCAAACCCCCACCGCCTCACTCTGTCATCTTTCCCGAGCCACCCCGACCAGTTCCCCACCGCCCCTCCGGCAGCCTCCGACCTCCGCCACCACCCCGGACCTCTTCGTCTCGACGTTCTCCTCCGCCCTGACCGCCTGCCGCCGCCACCGCACACGGCGCTGCTGCGGCTGTAAGTTGCTACTGCTGTTGCTATTGTTGACTGCAGCTGCTGCTGCAGGCGACTCTCCGGCCAGCCGCCGTCGACTCCGCCGCCGTGCTTCCGCCGGCGACAAGCCCAGTGGGCCCCCTGACAGTAGGTATACCCCCCCTATTATTTATACGTATATAGGTATTATTTTATATATGTATATATGTATATATATATGTATACATATACTTATATATATATATATATGTTATATATATATATATTAATATATACTGTTATATTAATTATATACTGTATAAATACAGTATAATTATACTAATTATATATTTTATTATTATATATTTAAATGAGTATTAATATATATTTATCTATATATATATATATATATATCTCTATGTATATTATACATATATATTATATATTTAATGTATTATATATTTATATATATATATATATATATTGTATATATAGTTAGTATTATATTTAAATTAAATATATACAGGGTATATATTCATTATGCATTTCATTATTTAAAATGTTTTTATTTCATTTATTTATATATGTATATGAATACTACTAATATATATGTATTTACATATGTATATTATATGTGTAGATATGTATGTTTATGTATAACTATGTATATAAATATGTATATATATATATAACTATATATATGTTATGTAAATCATTATATCTATGTATCTATACTATGTATATATATATATATTATATATATGTATGTAATATATACATATCTATATATGTTATGCACTATATCATAATTATTATATTTACTGTGAATATCCACAGTATATACATGTATGCATATACTATGCATTTTCTTCTTCTTATTTATATGCACTTATTCCATTTATTTATATATATAATATATGTATATATATAACAGTGGTCACCTATAGACCCTGATAATATTTATTGCTGAATAAGTACAGCATTTATATATGTATTTAAATTTCTGCAATGTCTTTTCATTTATTATATTATTATTATCAGTGGATATACCCTGATTATTATATTATGTATCAGTGGATATATCCTGACTATTATATTACATTATATACATCAGTGGATACACCCTGATAATATTATATTATTATATATATTTAACAGTGGATATACCCTGCTACTATTATTATAATACCTACATTTGTCTATTCTTTATATACTATATATACTGCTATATATATTATATCTATATATATACATACTAAATATATATCTATATAATATATGTGTATATAAGTATATATACATACTTTATATTACAGTCTTGATATTCACGAACCCTGTCTGTTTTAACAGAAACCACCTTCAGCACAGCCAGTGACCCTCTGTCACCAGCAACCTCAAATCTGACTGCGAGATCAGGTTATCAACACTATCAGGGAGTAGGCAAGTATACCTTGCCAAGTACTGTTTAAATTCTCAATAATGTTATATGCTCTTGATTCTGTATTTCATATATCATGATTACCTGAGACTGCCTTGGGTACAGTCAGCTGATATGTTGACATTTAACATAATATTACAGACTCACCGACAATTGTGAGAGTATTCTAATATTCTCCTAGACCCTATCACGGGAACACGCAACATGATTGCAATGCATTTTGGGATGCGAGCTGCGTATTTGATTAGCTACCAGTACGTGTGACCCGCATCACGGATTAGAATAATTCAGGAAATGTACGACTTGACATTTAGTTACATTGGGCGGGGAGAACGACTAAAATACGTATGGGACACCCACCTCTTTATCATGTGCCGCACTCGACGGAGTGATACGGATGTTATATATATATTCATGTGACCATACTCATCGTAGATGGAAAAATTGTATAGTGCCCTTGAACGGGGGCATATGTGGCATATACTAGCCAGTCACTACAGATTGGTGAATTACGTCAGCATATGTCTAGCCACACAATTCCCATACGTACTAGGTTGTCTCAAATTGCATTTCACTTAGATGGTTAGCACCCTGTGTTATTTATTTATTTATTTATTCAGTATTTACATACATGGCATGTTATTGTTCTGTATCTTGTTACGTCCCTCTGAGGACCTGATTTCCTGCCAGGTTTAGCTGAGACATACCACCCCACAGTACCTGGACCTGGACAGGAGTCTGGACATGCCCTTGAGATGGAGTTAGAGGAGATGCCGTCAGAGTCTACCTGAGTACACCTGGAGTTGGAGCTACATATTTTGAGGATGTTGCGCTAGTTTATCTTATTTCACTTCTGCTTACTTTTTGTAGTGGGATTGTTCCCACCTGACTTTATCTGGGTTGTATATGACATTTCAGATTTAGTATCTATATATTCAACACTTTTCCTGTTATTCTTGTGGATGAGATAGATTTACCTGTAATTAGACTTGTAGTAGTTTAGGACAGCGTAGCACATCACTTTGGGTTCATTAAATTGGGTATTTCCCTTAGTGACGTGTCAGCTGGCCAATGCCACGTGGCCTAGTTCCGTATATTTTGGGACTGGGGCGTGACAGGAACGAGGGGGTCGCGGGAGTTTCCGAATCCGGGGGGGGGGGTGGAGTGCGGTTACTGTAGGTGTGGGATTTTTGGGTTTAGGGCCTGCGGGTTAGCGGTTCTGGTACGGGTAGGATCTAAATCCAATAAGGTTGGGTTTGTTCGGTTGGGTTCAGTTTGGTTTGATTTGGTTCGGTTCAAGTCTGGTTCGGTCTGATTTATTTAAAAATAATGCTTTTTAGCTATTTAAAAAATAATGTTTGGGTCCAATAAATTGCAGAAAAATTACACAATATCCTATTATTAATTATACACTCAAAAATATAATTTTGTAATATTTTAATATTTAATTTAATACACAAAAATATTAATCCCTGAAGAATATTTATTATAATTAATTAAAAATTACAGAAAAATTTTGAAAATTCATAATTAAAATTCTAAAAATCTGGGTGTTTATACTCTCCTCCCCTCCGTCGCACACTTCCGTTGCTGCTACCGTCGTCGCGGGCTACTGCTACTGCTGTCATTGGAGACAGAGGAAGGGAGGGAGAGAGAGAAAAGAGACGGAAATAGTTTTGTCAGTTTTGTTTTTAGGGTATCAAGTTGATACCTATCAAAGTTTAAAATTTTAAGCTAAAAACTAAAATAGTTTAAGATATCGAGTTATAATTTATACTAAAAATAATAGATTGATAGATTTTGATTAAAAAAAAAAAAAAAAATTCTAGATGCTATGGCACCCTATTTCTCCATCAAAAGATTGTAGTGTTTTATTCTTGAGCAACACCTTTCAAAAGCTGATTGTGAATGTCGTCACAAGTTCTTTCGTTTACCAGTAAACCAGAGGCTGTGCATATTGCGTGTCCATCTTATTGTGGACCAACCACGTGCAGACAATAAACGTTTATCTTTATTCTTTAAGTACAGATAAGAAACGTTTATTCTGAAGGAGTCTATAATATTAAAAATTTATGTTTAGATATTTATATTATTCAAAATAGAATCCGAGTCTCCATAATGATTGATTTGGTTATCCATCTAAAATAGAGATATAAATATAAATTTTAAATATTGTTTAAACTCTAAAATTAAATAAAAATATAGAGAGTTGTGTGACTTTAGTTATTTAGCATCGTTATAACCAATCAAAAATAAATCTTATGACATTATGGTTTACTTCTATTATGAATTCAACAGCCACACAACTCTCTTAGCGACAATTTCGATAGAAACAACTTCATGGACATCGCGTATCATCATATGTCTCTAGTCCCGATCACATTGTTGAATGCTTGCAACTCAAGAACCCCGAAGGATTGTGTGGCTGTTGAGACCATGATAGAAGTAAATAAAAGTGTCACAAGTCTCATCCTCAATCGATCATAAAAAAAAAATATAAATTACACAAACCTCATAGAAGTAAATAAAAGTGCCCTTGCCGTCGCCCTCCTCCATACCACGCCGCCGCCGCCCGCCCTCGCACTGCTGCCGCTGTTGCTTCTTCTTCTTCTTTTTCTTCTTTCATAGACTGTAAAAAAATTTGTCATTTTTTTTTACAGTCCTAATTATTTAGGACTGTCACAATGTTAACAGTCCTGGAAAAAAAAAATTGGATTAAAAATTAAAAATTATTGGCTTTTATATGAAACTTTTGTCTACCCTCAAGCAAAAAAAAAAATAGTAAAAAAATTATAAAAAAACTAAAAAAATAAAAAATGAACTGCCCTAAACAATATATATAGTACTATATAATTTACCTTTTTATTTACGGTTTTGCCGCTGCAGCCATCTTTGGCAAATCATCATCCCCCAATTTCAGTGGTGGCCTATGATAGAGTACAAAGGTACAGTGCACCATTGACAACCTATGACGGACATTTTAACCACGATGGCCTACAAAACTGACAATGCTGGACGCTTTTGTTCGTGCTTCATCTAGATTTTCGTTTTTTTTTTCATTGCCATTTTGCTCATGTATTTTATTCCTTGGAGACTCGAGGAACACAGTAATGGATGCAGGCGTACATGATAAAAAAAAAGCAAAAAAAGAAGAAGACCGAAGTGCGCCTATTCAAAAATATCATAAAATGGATAAAAAATATACTGTAACGATATATTATTGGACCTTTATTATTTATTTATTTTAAAATTTGATATTAAATAATGTATTGTCACATCAGTGTGGCTATGAAGTGTGTCAAAAAAAAGTGTATTTTCATAGCATTTTTCAAATAGATTGAGTAATGCGGAGACATATTTTACTTGACACACTCTATAGCTATACTAATGTGACAGTAAATTTTTGGATCTTAATTATTAGCTTCCTTTTAAAACATTATTATAAGAATCTCCTGGTAGTTGTCAATTTAAGTAAGGGTTTAAATATAAAGGATTTAGTATCGACCAATATCAAATATTATTAATACTTCTTTCAAGAGGTTATTTGAAAAAAAATAAAAATTAATTAGCGTCTAGATATTGAATTTTTTATCAGTTTAGAGTTTAAGTTCGAATATGTTCAATTGAAAAATATGAAGATCGATTTTTATTTTGACTTTTTTTTGGATTATACCCGCTCTTCAATCTGTCATGTTAGTTGTTGTCAGATGCGTGGCTTCAGGACACTGAAGCTATACTAAAGGCAGCAGGAGTGCCTGACAGAGAGCAAGTATCAGTAGTTCGACTACAGTTGTTTGACTTAGTCCGAGACTGGTGGACATCACAGATGATTTCTCTGACAGTACCCGTCCCTTGGGCCGTCTTCAGCAAGAGGTTCCAAACGAGGTACTTTGACGCGGTGTCGCGTTATGACTGTAAACCCCCTGATTTTTCAAGAATTTTAAATTTGGATTTTACACAATTTTCTGGAATTTTCTGGGATTTTTCTGTAATTAAAATCAGGGTTTTAAATATAAAATAATTTTTAATAGATAATAAATGATATTAAAATATTATGAAGATAATATTTTGGGTGTAAAATGAAAAACTGGACTTAGGGTAAATTTTCTGGAATTTATTGGACCCTGGACCTATTTTTAATCACCTAAAAATATTTATTTAATTATTTAATTATTTAATTATTTAATTATCTATTTAATTAGTTATTTATTTTTATTATATAAACCCGGCCCAATTCGGCCCACCGGCCCGGCCCAATCCCTCGGCCCAACCGGCCCAGCCGTGGCTATCAGGTTGGGTCGGGTCGGGTCGGCCAGACCCGAACCCGACAGCCGCCCGACCCGCCTGACTTCACCCTCACCCCCACTTCCCCCTGTGGCTCGATTCTTCCGCCGGAGCCGCCTCCTCCGGCCACGTGGCGCTCCGCCCGGCCACCTCGCCCGCACCATCGCCCCACGGCGCCACCCCCTCCGTCTTGCCCGGCGCCACCCGCTCCCCTCCAGCCCTATTTAAACCCCTCCCCTCCGTTCAACTACCCCGACTCCCTCCGCCCTGTTCCACCGACTCCGTCCGCCGCTCCCCGCCGCAGCACCGCCTCGCCCGGCCCAGCCCCGCCCAGCCGCACAGCCTTCTCCCCAGCCCTCTCCTCCTTCCTCCTCCTTTCTCCCCTCCTCTTCTCAGCAGCAGCAGCAGCCGAGTCCAGCGCCCCGCCGCGCGCCGCCGTCCGGCCTCCTCGCCGCGCCGCGCTACCCGCCCCAGCCTCCGGCCATCGCCGCCCCGCTGCCCCCGGCCCCTCCGCCTCAGCCCGGCCGCCGCAGCTCCACCCAAAGCCCTAACCCTAGACGCAGGACACGGGACACAGGACACAGTGTCCGGTGTCGTGTCGGACACGGTGAACCTCGGTTTTCGAACCCTGTTCAGGTACGTGTATCTTTCTGCTCGTAACCCCATTTTCGATTCCGTCAGTTGCGTTGCGTAGCCTGTATGACCCCCTCGGTGCCCGTGCAACCCGCTCGGGGCATCGCGTCCTGTGGCGATCGCGAACCGCGATCCAAAAACAGGAAAAATAACGCCCTAATTCACCCCGGAACTGGGTACGCCCCGCCAAACGGGACGACTTGGTCGCGTGCGGTCTTCACAGATACATGCGCGTCGTTGATACGGACGTGCGGGATTTCGCAGAAGTTGATTCGGATATGCGTGCACACCGGAATCAACGCGTATCCGCGGACACCGTCCCGTATCCGCCCTTTCTAGATCGAGCTCTAACTTTGTGTACACATGTCGGATCGAAACGAAACTTACGCCATCGGACTCGTAGCGATACGCTGGTCCTGTGACCCAAGTTTGGTTCGATTCTGAGAACGTTGACGAAATTGCGTGTCGTGGGCCCCACAGGCTCTACTTGACGGGCGATTTTGTGACCGGCTCATCGGAATCCAATTCTGGAAGTTCCATTGGGTTCGTATCATCGTTCCTGACTTGTTGACACTAAGTTTGGCAAATTTGGAGATGTTTGACCCTGACACGTTTTTCGGTGCAAAGCGGGCCCACATGTGAAATCCGTTTTGACCCGAAATTGTCATTTCTGCTCTTGTCTCCAAATTGGACTCAAGGACAGGCATTTCTAGCTGATTGATATTTTCTGGATCTGATGGTGATATTTATTTCAGCAACCGGAGTACCGCCTGCAATTCCAGCTGAAGTCAGAGCCACAATTGGAGCCGGAACCACAGGCAAGTGTACCTTGCCAAACCCTGCAGCTTGCTACTTATTTTCTTGGCTCATTTATACATCAGTGGGCAAGTAAAGCTTGCCAATTCGCAGTGATTCCTGTTATAGTGCTTTGCCTGAATTCTTGTATAAATACATATAAACTTGTTTAACTGTTCAACCCAGGACCGAGTGACTTTACTTAGCGTCCGATTACTAGTCGGGTGCCAACCCCGTACGCGGAGTTGTGTAAATGTCACATAGACATGGATATCGAGACCCTATGTATTCTCGTACTTGTCTTATCAAGTACAACATAACCCAGGACACTTGACACTATTCATAAGACAGAGTCTTCCTGAGACATTCATGGTGATTCTGTATAGGATACAGGTTTCATGACATATTCTTTACATATATGCTTAGAGCGTATTATGACTTGCTGCATTAGATATGATCTTGCGTGACATAGACATGGGGCCACATGGACATGGGACGTGTGATTACATTGGGTGGGGAGAAACACACAGGCTACAGGCTGAACATATATATATACATGAAACCCCTATTATTGTGAGGCACAAGACTCTAAACCCGAGCTTGGCCCTTTACGTGTTATTACTGCTACCGGCTCCCCGACACAGAGCTTGTAGCGGTTTCAGCCTAAGTTCTAGTGATGCTCTCAACTTGCATTTATCACTTAGCTGGTTACATAGTTTACCCTGCTGTTT
The DNA here is from genome assembly GCA_036927795.1 of Iris macrosiphon. Taxonomy (NCBI): domain Eukaryota; kingdom Viridiplantae; phylum Streptophyta; class Magnoliopsida; order Asparagales; family Iridaceae; genus Iris; species Iris macrosiphon. The sequence continues at coordinate 17,220,720 of JAYESA010000020.1, read as the reverse complement.
CATTTAATTTTTGCACTGCTATTATTTTGGCTTGTATTATCTGTACCTTGTTATGTCCCCTGAGGACCTGGAATGGACTATGTCCCCAGGTATAGCCGAAGAGATCCATCCAGAGATACACCGTACAGGAGCACTTCCAGGAGCTGTACCAGGACCTGAGGACGAGCTCGCACCAGAGGACTTCTCCTGAGCAGTGGCTGTATATAGTCAGTTATTTCTGTTTCTATTTTCAGTTCCTTTATTTTCTGTCTATTTGATTTGATGTATCAGACTTGATCTCGGATTGTTCACCGAGACACTTTTATTGAGATTTGATAGTTATTTTTATTTGTATTACTCTGGCATTTAATCTGTGATTATCTGTTGTGGATGAGATTAGATTAGTCTGTGACCTGTATCATTGGTTCTATTTATTGCTAGACTACAGTTTAAGCATGCCCTGATGGATCCATTAATTTGGGTTGTCCATCGGTGTGTGCTGCTGGCCATTGCCACGTGTCCAGTCCCTCGGTATTTTGGGACTGGGGTGTGACAATGACATTCAACAAAGGTTTAACAACTTAAAGCAGATGGGCAGGACTGTCGACGGCTATGCGATAAAGTTCTACAGACTAAGTCGGTTTGCTCCCACCTTGGTGCCGACTGAACTGGATAGAGCTAGGAGGTTCTAGTCGGAACTTCATCTGGAGATCATATTGACAGTAGAACAACAGGAGTTCCAGACTTTTGATGCCTTATTGCGAGCAGCAAGGTGGCATGAGTATACCTCCCAAAGAATCGTGGATAGAACTGGAGGAAGGAAGATGACCCACACCTCAGGAGGTTCTTACTCCCAGTCTTCAGCACCAGCTCCGGTAGTTAGGACCTTAACCATTGGATCTCCGAGGAGGCCAGCATCAATAGCCTCAGTCCAGCAAACGGCACCAAACCAACCCCAGCAGCAGATGACATCTTCTTCAGTAGAGTGTTCTCATTGTGGGAAACCTGGGCACGTATTTTCTGAGAGTCGCAGAGCACAAGGATTTTGTTTAGCCTGTGGAGCTCCAGGACACAGAGTGGGATCTTGCCCATACAGAGCTAGTTCATCATCGTCTTCCCCGACAGGACCACAGTATAGGGCTCGAGTGCCGGCTCAGCAGAACCAGGGTCAGAGGTTTTTGCCGACCCAATCTCAAGTATACCAGCAACAAATTCCACAATATGATGCGCAGGCCGAAGCCCAAGTACATGCCAGACGCAGAGAGGACCAGCATCGAGAGGACAAGGTCAGGCAATAACACTCACTGTGGAAGAGCAGTTAGCTTCAGGTGTAGTAGTGGCAGGTACCATTCTCGTCAACTCTCATTCAGCTTCAGTATTGTTTGATTGAGGTGCATCATATTCTTTTATGTCTGCATGTTTTGTGATACGAGTTGGTTTAGAACCCGAATCCTTATCAGTAAGACTCAATATACTTACTGGTAATGGTATCGCAGCAATCGATAGAGTTTATGCATCGTGTAGAGTCGTAGTATGCGGGCGAGGATTGCTACCAGATTGATAGAATTTCCTATGGGAGATTATGACGTCATCTTAGGCATGGATTGGTTGAGTGCTCGATACGCGACGATAGATTTTCATGCTGGCAAGGTTATCTTTTGTATTTCCCGAGAAGAAAAATTCTCATTTTCTAGAGGCAAGGCAGATTCTTCCCCAACAACCTTGAGAATGGTAGTAACGGAAGAAGTACGATTCTCCAGAGTTGTTAATGAATTCCCAGATGTATTTCTGAAAGAACTTCCAGGCATGCCACCAGAAAGAGAGATTGGGTTTACCATCGATTTACTTCCCGGAATAGCCCCAGTATCGGAGAGAGTCTACCGGATGGCACCTTCAGAGTTAGAAGTCTTGTACCGAATGATTGCAGAATTGAGAACCAATGAATTCATTCGTGTTAGTGGATCGCCTTGGGGAGCTCTGATGCTACTTGTGAAGAAGAAGGATGACACATCATGATTATGTGTTGATTATCGTACCCTCAATACGGTAACCATCAAGAATAAATATCCATTGCCTCGGATAGATGACTTGTTCGACCAGCTTAGTGGAGCGACCGTGTTTTCGAAGATTGATTTACAATAGAACACATATACAAGATATCATCCAGACTCAAGAAGATATGCTTCATTCATGTACCCTTGACTTTGGTGGTTCGTAGGAGGATCACTTACACCTGGTAGAGTTGTAAACCCCCATATTTTTTTCCAGATTTTTAAAATGAATTTTCTAGAATTTTCTGTGATTTTTAACTAATTAAATCAATTGTTTTATAGTATTAAGTATTTTTAAATAATTTTATTAGATATTAAAATATTATAAAAATAATATTTTTGGGTGTAAAATGAAATATTAGACATAGGGTAATTTTCCTGGATTTTATTGGACCCCGAAAATATTTTTAAAGACCTAAAAACTTAGTTTTAATTAAACCCTAAAATAAACCCGGTTTATTCCTGAACCAACCGGTTTAGTGAAGCAAACCAACCCAGACCGGTCTAACTGAACCCAACCCAATCCTTATTGGGTCGGATCCGGGCCCAAAACCCAAACCCGACCCGCTACCCATCTACAGTAATCGCCAACCCTCTACTTTCCCCGCCGACCGCCGCCCGTAACCGCCGCCGCCTTCCCCGCGGCCGTTTCCGCCCGTTTCACCCTGACTCCTCCGCCCGTTATGCCCCCGCCTCCTCCGGCCGTAACCGCCCAGCTCCACCCCTCGCACTATATAAACCCGCCCATACCCGTCGTCTCAACCACCAACACCACCACCGTAGCCTCGCCGTCCTCCGCCTCTCTTCCCCGACCAGAACCCTCAGCCTCCACCGTCCGTCCCTGCCACGACCCACCTCCGTCGTCCCCGGCAGCCCCGCCATCCTCCTCAGCCTCGCCAGCACCGCCCTCACAGCCGTCTCCTCCACCTCTGCGCCTCGAGCCACGGCCATCTCCCCAGAGCTCCGCCGAGACCAGAGCCAACGACCCCCACCCGAGTCACCGCCGAGCCGCCGACGACCCGCCAGAGCCCCGCTCTGCTACCGCCAGCACGCAGCCCCTCGTCCGGCGAAGTCCCGACGCCCCAGCCGTCGCAGCAATCGAAACTCTAACCCTAGCACTGTGCTGTGTCGTGTCGTGTCGCCTCGCGGACACGAGGAATCCCGGTTTCTGCGGAGCCCTGTTCAGGTAGCCTTTTCTCTCTCCTCGCTGCCCCGTTTTCTTTTTCGTCTGTTGTGGTGCGAACCCTGCATGACCCTTTCGATGCCCGTGCAACCCGCTCGGTATGTCGCGTCCTGTGGCATTCGCGACCTACGATCCAAAATCAGGAAAATAAATACCTCATTTTTTCCCGGAACTGAGTGCGCCCCACCAAACGGGACGACTTGGTCGCATGCGATCTTCACCGAAAGGTGTGCGCCGTTAGTACGGACGTGTGGGATTTCATAGAAGTTGATTTGGATGTGCGTGCACACCCGAATCAACGCGTATCCGTCGACATAGCCCCGTATCGGCCATGTTCCTGAATATTTGTAACTTTGTGTACACATGTCGGATCGAAATAAAACTTATTCCATCAGAATTGTAGCAATACGATGGTCCTGTGACCCAAGTTTGGTTCGATTCTGAGAACATTGACAAAATCGTGTGTCGTGGGCCCCGCGGCTCCACTTGACTGGCGATTTTGTGATCGGCTCATCGGAATCAAGTTCTGAAAGTTCTGTTGGGTTCGTATCATCGTTCTGGACTTGTTGACACTAAGTTTGATAAATTTGGAGGACATTGTCTCTGACACATTTTTGGTGTAAAGTGGGCCACATGTTGACCCCGCTTTGACCAGAAACGATTATTTTTGCACCTGTGTTCAAATTGGACTCAAGGACAGACATTTCTAGCTATTTGATGTCTTCTGAATCTGATGGTGATGTCTATTTCAGCAACCGGAGGAGTACCTGCAGAATCCGCTGATACCAGAGCCACAATTGGTAACCAAAACCCAAGCAAGTGTACCTTGCCCTACTTGCAGCAACTGTTTATACTATTTTCTTGATTTATGACTGTAAGATCTCTGTTCAACCTAGGACCGTGTGACATTACTTAGCGTCCGAATAATATTCGGGTGCCAACTCCGTACGCGGAGTTGTGTAACGTCACCTAGAGATGGATATCGAGACACTATACATTTTGTACTTGTCTTATCAAGTACGTCATACCTCAGGACACCTGACACTATTCATGAGACAGAATCTTTCTGAGATATTCATGGTGATTCTGTATAGGATACATGTTTATGACATATACTTTATTCATGCCTAGATCTGATTATGACTTGTTACATTAGATATGATCTTGCGTGGCATGGACATGAGACATCGTGAACATGAGACGTGTGATTACATTGGGTGGGAAGAGTTTTACCATACAAAAGGCTGATTATATATATATATATATATATATATATATATATATATATATATATATATATATATGTGTGTGTGTGTGTGTGTGTTACTTTACTGGAGGTGCCTTAGACTCTGACACAGAGCTTTGGCACATTTACTGGCCCTTCGAGAAAATACTGCTATGGGTTTCCCCGACACAGAGCCTGTAGTAGTCTCAGCCTGAGTATGAATAATGCTCTCACTTGCATATCACATAGCTGGTTACATAGTTACCCTATTGCTTCATCTATTGCTGCACTGTATTTATTTTGGCATGAGTTATTTTGTACCTTGCTATGTCCCCTGAGGACCTGGATCTGGATTATGTCCCCAGGTTTAGCGGAGGAGATCTATCCAGAGGTGTACAGAACAAGAGCAGTCTTTGGAGCAGTACAAGAATCCGAGGTCGAGGTGATAGCTGAGGATTTCTCCTGAGTATATGCATATTCTATACTCTGTTATTTCTATTGTTAGACTCTTTATTTCCAGTTTATTGAGTTGATGTATCAAACTCATTATCGGGTTATTCTCCGACTTATGATTTATTGTGACTTGGTATTGCTTTATTCTGATATTGTGTATTCATTCTGTGGATGAGATTTGTAGATCCTGATTGTTGTATTACAGATCAAGTACATCCCGATTGGTCCATTAAATTGGGTTTGCCCATCGATGTGTGCTGCTGGCCATTGCCACGTGTCTAGTTCCTCGATATTTTGGGACTGGGGCGTGACAAGAGTTCTCCTATAATAACACTTTCTAGGCCAGTATTCAGATGGCACCCTTCGAGGCACTGTATGGCAGGAAGTGCAGATCTCCTGTAGCTTGGGATGATATTCGCGAAAGGCAATTGCTTGGTCCTGAGATGATAGCCAAAACAGTTGGAGTAGTCAAGCATGTCCGGAAGCATCTTCAAGTAACACAAGATCGCCAGCATCATTGGGCCGATTCGCATCGGCGACCTCTTGAGTTTTCTGTCGGCGACCATGTATTCCTTCGAATTTTGCCTACCCACGGAGTCATCAAATTTGGTGTACGGAAAAAGCTTAGTCTGCGGTACATAGGTCCGTTCGATATTCTTGAGCGAGTAGGAGATGTTTTTTATCGTCTTGCTCTTCCGCGTCACTTCGTGAGATACATAATATTTTTCCATGTATCCCAGCTACAACGGTATATACCGGATACAAGCCATGTCCTAGATCATTCAGAATTGGTTGTTTGTACCAACCTTTCCTATGAGGAGAGGCTTGTATCCATTTTGGTCCGGAGAGAGAAAATTCTTAAGAACCGGATCATTCATTTAGTTCGAGTTGCTTGGTGGCATCACTCACCGGGCGAGTCAACTTGGGAGCGCGAGGATGATATCCGAGCTCAATACTCGTATCTGTTTGACTCGTGATGTATACTTGTTTGTATATCCCGTACCCTGATCTTGTCTTGTGCATGCTTGCCGTGTTCTAGTTAGCTCATAGCTTGTGATTGATACTCGTACCATGATGCTTGTTTTATTGCCTGAGTCCTGTAGTCTCCTTGCTAGATCCCGTGCCTTATTAAAATTTCGAGGAGGAAATTTTTCTAAAATGGTGAGAGTTGTGAGAATCGTCCCACTATTGTGTATTTTTTATGTTTATATCTTGTATATATGTCCCACTATTGTGTATTTTTTATGTCCCACTATTGTGTATATATGTTCTATTGTTGTATATTGTGTCACGCCCCAGTCCCAAAATACGTAGGACTAGGAATACGTAACACGCCAGCCGTATGTATACGAACTCTAATATATGGAAACCATATACACACGTACGCTGTACATGAATATCCAATCCACAGTGGTAAATATATGTCACAACAAGTCACACGCAGTTCTATATCTCATCCACAGCACAAATAATAGAATAATGGAAATCAATAAATGAATATCAAAGAAGCAGTCTCAAATAGTAATCTCAAAGTGTGATAGTCGGGTGGAGACAAATCCACTGCAAATTGACTATAATAAACTACTAAAGAGAGAAGAGAATAAACTCTAATATAAGAATAAATGTCTAGAAAAGAATAGCAACTAGAATCTCTAAACAGCTGCAATGAATCACATATAATCAGAAGGTAAGATTTCCTCAGGCTGATAGGTAGCGTCAGGTCCAGGTCCATACTCCTGGGGGTACTCCTGCTCACCTATATCTGGAAGGGACCAGGTCCTCAGAGGGACGTAACAAGATACAAAAAGCACATGCCAATAAAGTACTGAAAATAAACATCCATTGGGGTCGCCTAACCATCTATGTGAATGCAGTTTGAGAACAACTTTCTAACAAGTGGGCTATCTGGCCATAAATAGGATTGGCATAGTTCTCTTGGAGATCCAGGGGCCTACAAAGGCATGACGACTTTCGAACGTCGGAGGCCCGCCATGATAATATATAGGGGTCATCATGACCGCGTATCTCCGGCGGAGCGTACGGGTTACACAAGGAAAGTGCAAAGGAGCCCAAATGCGGTACTTGTTGTTCTCCCCACCCAATTCTCTAAGCATGTCATGTCCATGACACGATAATACCTCTAATAACCGCCAGGTCTACTAGCATGCAAAGTTTCTATTGGCAGTTATCCCTATCCGTCGCACGACCTATACGTACCAGTGGCCAGCCGAATACGCAAGTTCGTGTCCTACATGTGACTCACACTCGTGTATGAATAGTGTCATGGCCAATGAAACATAAATGTCTCATGAAAATGGGGTAGTCTCATAAAGTAGGTCCAATGCATATACATAAATAAAACATAGTACGACTAAGCCGTCGTTGCACCCAAGTTTCCTTGGACGCGCAGTTTATATAGCAGTTTAAAATAATTGAACTAAATAAACAGAAAATAAACATGCATACCTCATATGGAATGTAAAAACAGTACAATGGCAAGGTATACTTGCCTGGCAAGGAATCTGTAAAGTGTACGCGCCCAAATGTCAAGGACACTGAACCTGGAACTAAGGACTCCGAACAAACGTCCCCGGATGCTGAAATAAACATCACCAACGTTTCCGGAATGAGCAAAATAGCTAAAAAGCACATCCCTTTCGTCCAATTTGGACACAGGGGCAAAACGATAATTTTGGGTAAAAGTGGGGTCCACGTGTGGCCCACTTTGCACCGAAAAGCGTGCCAAGGGTAACAGTCTCTAAATGGGACAAATTATAGGTCAAACAACTCTAGAAGTCAATACGAACCCAACGGTATGTCCAAATGTGAATTCCGATGAGCCGAACAAAATTTGGTCCAAAAAGTCAATTGTGGGGCCCGCCAATTGGCGATTTGGTCAACCGTCTCAGAATCGCGTGAAATTTGGGTCACAGGACCAGCGCATTACCACGAGTCCAGTGGCGCAAGTTTCGTCGCAATCTGACAAGCGTGCACAACATACGTACGAGTTCCAAAAAGTGGCGACACGAAATGTGTCCACGGATACGGCCAGATTTTGGCGCGTACACGCGTCCGAATCAGTTTCCACGGAATTTTACGTGTCCGGTTATGCTGCGTGCACCATTGGGTACACTTGGCACACGGCGGGGCGGTCCCGTTTGGCGGGGCGCGCTCTGTTTTCCAACTTTTGGAAAACCGGAAAAAGTGGGTGTACACAGTTTTATGACGAATATAACTATGTCCACAACGACTAATAGCACAGGATTATTTAACAGAAATTAAACTAGGTCAGGTATTCTACAGGTATCAAAAAGAATCACCGAATTCGGATCTCTGTGGTGGGAGATACGAACTCGGCAATACGGGTGGTCATTCTGGAATTCTGCGATTCCAGAATTCTGTCTGTCCGTCCATTTTGGACGCTGATTTACACCTAGGGGCACACGTTTTCTGAGGTTGGCTATAAAACGAATATTGGAGAGGGTTGAGGGAAGATCATACCTATGAAAACGGAACAGCGTTTGGTCGAGCGAGTCGACGGAAAATCGCGCCGGAGCGAAGGTGCCTCGAGTGGGAAACTGCAGGATGCGAGGTCGGCGTCGACGGGATGGTTGGATGGCTTGGCGGGGCTTCTCTGGCTGCGGTGACGGCTCTAGATGGGAAGAGAAGGTCTGGAACTATTAGGTTAGGATTTTGGAGAGCTAATATATATATATATATATATATATATATATATATATATATATATATATATATATATATATATATATATATATTATATAATTAGGAGAGAGGGAGAGAGAGTTATGGGTGGTTGGCGGGTCTGCGGGTTGGAAGCCGCTGGAGGTAGGTCTCGGCCAAGTTGGCTGAAGGGTCATAAGTGGACGGGTCTTCACTGGCATGCAAGCGCTGAAGGAGTAAAAAAAAATTGCTAAGGAGTCAATGCAAGGGAATTGGCTAATGAGAATATGGCAGGATGTCTACTTAGTAACTTATTAATATTATTATTATTATTAGATTATTATTAAATTCTTATTTTCTTTTCTTTCTTTTTAAATATATATGTACACACATATATATATTTGTATATATATATATATATATATATATATATATATATATATATATTTACACACAAGAAAATTTATAGGTTAGGGTAATGCACACCGTTAGGCTAGCAACAGCTCAAGGGGTCTCCTACATGGAATAAATTTCGAAAAATTCCTGATGGTCGCATAAGTCCTCTAAGTGCCCGAACACCTAACATAAAAATTATTAAAAAATCTATTTCTCCTATTTAGACCTAATTACTACAATTTAATTAATAATTAATAAATAAAGGGTATAAACGATTTTCTAGGAAGGGGGTTTTACATATTGCTTCCCGTATATTTTTTTGGATTTCTCTAGCTGCTCTCATATAATTTCTAGATTAGTGCATAGTGTAACCACTCTTGATATATAACCCATCTCTATCTCTCTCTTCCCCATTCTTTCACTTTCCCCTCTTTTCATTTTCTTCTCATTTCCTCTCCCCTCTTCCCAAGCCGAGAGAAGCCCATGACCGACCCCCCTTACCCTTAGTAGTAGTGGTAATAGTTAGTGGTGGTTCTAGGCAAGTACATCTTGCCAATGATAGAGAACTTGCACTTCTACATTATTGTAGATTTTTTGTATTTTATTAGTCTATATTATTCTCTATGAACTCCTATGCATGTATACTTCTTGGTATTTTCGATTTTGATGGCTTGGTTGGACTTGATCTACATTTCAATTTAATGTGTTCTTGACATTTTATGGTTTTGATATCTTAAAACTTGTTGTTTTTCAAAACTAGTTGTTCTATGTGAGAGAGCATATGATTTCAAGTGGTTTTAGAACTTTACTTCTCTGGATTTGAGTTGGAAATAAGGATTTCAGGAAGAATCACATTTTTTAGGACTTGGAGCTTTTTCATGACTGAAACTTGCTGTTCTGGGATGAAGGAGCTCCATGCGACCTGCTTTGCATGCAATCTGGACTCCTCGCTCCAAAACTCAACATGCGGCCATCTTGTTGGACGTATGACTGAATCTGCACATGCGTCCCTTAACCAAATACATGAAACTCGAATGAAAGAAATTTCTCCAAGTTCCTGATTATATGCGACCCAGAGGAGCATGTGGCTAAAATTGTCCATGTGGCCCCAAACTATGCATCCATTTTTCCAATGCATGACTCAGCGCCGCCTTGGCACTATTTTCCCTGAATTTGTCTTTTCTTCTCCGACACGATTTATTGACCAGTCACATCGGTCACTTCTCTGACACGCTTTATTGGCTAGTCACTTTTCTGACCTTGTATTTATTCTGTCACTCAACCCTTGTCCCAAGGAGTGGACCTTACGATGATTCATGCGGCCAGTTTTTATCCATGCTACCAGCTTCCTGCAAGCGGCTAGTTTTGATCCATGCAGCCAATTTGGTTCATGCGGCCAGTTTCTTGCCTGCGGTCAGCTCATCTCCTGCACTTCTAGCACTATTAGTAGCAATATTTTTCTTTGTTATATGTTCACTTATGGATTATTTACTCCTTGTGCTTGGCCCAATTAGTTAAATTCATATGATGCATGTTATTTCTAATTGCTTATAACCTGGATGCTACACTTACCAAACCATAGAATACCCGAAACATGGAATATAATGGCACTGTTAAAATGAGAACTCCCGGCACTTGACTTGTACTGAATGACCTGGATACCTGACTCCAGATACCTGACATGCACTGATAAATCTGATAGTGGCTCGACGTTGCTCACTCCTAACATGCTAGACCTAACATGCTAGAATCTCCAGAGTTGAAATGCTTGTACTGATAAGATAAATTTCCGTGGTTGATTGCTTCTCCTTGTCCTGATTGTACTTGTCAAGCTATTATCCAGTCTTGCATCATGTCTAAGACAAATTCCTGATGCACCACTGTCAGGAATCCTTGATAACTTGCCTAAGTTAATAACTAGAATAATTATCTAGAAGCATCTAGAGAGATTTCCTGGCTAAATACAATCCCGGTATCCTAGCGTCACCTGATGGATTTGGAGCTCTATGTCGAGAGGGGAACACTTCTAGCACACCGTCGAGTGTTACAATATACCAGAAAAATACTATATACTTAATTAATCTATGTTATATACTCTTACGTCTGGATAACCCAGATAGTCTGCAGGGTATGCGGCTGTATTGAATCTCAACTACATTTGTAAGTAACCAGGATTGTGATAACCCTAGTTAGTTAATGGTAGTAAGCTGTAGGTCATGGTTGGCCATGATTGCATGTTTTCTAATCTTGTCTTGTCTTGGATCACCAAGCTACTAATCCTGAACTGTACCCGTTACTGATTCCTGAGACCACTTAACCGCTTATTTATATACTGCTCTTATTTATACTTCCTTATTTATACATCACGCCTCCAGATGGTGAACACGAGGAACACCCGAGGACTTGAGTGGGTTTCTTCTTCATCACCCACCTGATCTTGTACTTATAATTTTGAGGCGTTTAGCCACCGAACACGTGTTTAGCTCGTGTTTTGATTCTTGATATTCTAGCAAGCGGGCCTATATATAAAGCACATTCTAGACTATAGCTAGAGCTGATCATGTGATATTGCACTATGCTAGTTATTCATTTTGGTATCTAGCTTCATGATCACTTGTCTGTATAATTTGTGATGCCTTACTATTATATATTTGGTGATTATACTTCTTGTAACTTGTTGCTTGCTTGAGATTGAGACAACTGGGACTCTTGACTAAGGAATGCCCGTTGGATTGTAGAGTAAACCCTCACATGTCTATACAGCCGTGACTGTATCTCGGGGTATAGAGTACTCTGGTGTATGTAGCTGGTTTTGTCTGCCCCCGATCTCCAGTATTCTGGTTCTGGAGCGTGACAGGTGGAGACAAATCTACTATCAGACTAAAGTATAGAGTCCAGCCTCTATAACAAAAAAAAAGAAAGATAATGCATCAACTAGATAATCAAATAGTCTCGAATGAAAAGACCTCCTCGAAAGAGAATGAAATAACACTCGTACTCCTGCGAATAGTCCTGATCGTCTATACCTAGAAAGGGACCAGATCCTCAGAGGGACGTAACAAGATACATAGAAGCATACCGAATATACAGTAAATAAATAGTATCATGAAACTAAGTAATACTTGATCATACAAAGTTTAAAACTACGCTAATCATGGTGTGTGTATATGAGAACAACTACATATGTGTGAACTGCCAAAAAGAAAATGATGTCAAACCACTATAGCTCTCAGCGAACTACGGCTAGACGAGTCAGACCATAGACCATCGTGGCCACTAGGATAACAACATAACCCTATCATTCGTGGACCCTAGGTTAAAATAAAAATAAAATAAGAAAAAATAGTCCATACATGTATACTCATTTTTCCTATCTCGTGGCTCGATCTCTAAAAATATGATAATGACTCGAGGGTAGTGCAAGTAAACAATGGTGCCTATAACCTGTAATGCCCCGCTCCTAGCGGGTTACTTATGGAACACTTGTTACTTTGACTCGGTTGAGAATCGAGTCTCGGAAAAACCTTACCGCCAAATCAACACGGACGAAATGCAATGAACCCTTCAAACTGATGGAACGACTTCTATTAAAATGAGTCCAAGAGTTTTTGTTGGTTGTTTTGATGCTTAGTTTTTTGTTGCTTTGTGTTTTGTCTTGCTTTCGATGACTTGGTTTTCATGATTCATTTTTCTCGCTTGCACATTCTTTTCAAATCGTAAGAGAAAGAGATCGAAGGATTCTAACCAAGTATTATTGCTAATTTCAGGACGTATAACAAAGGATGATCGTTGCGTAAGGCTTCCCTATCCTTTCATTGATTCGTTTGGTGAGTGGCTTCGGCCCTTTGGTGAATCCTTAGTTTACACGCCTAATAAATGATCACTAGTTTACTTGAATTGCATACTCAAATGTTTTAAATGATACCTTACTAATAAGTTAAGCTAAAAGAAATAAACTGCATGCTTAAAGTTTAGAATTTTGCTTTACTATCTAATTATGTTGTATGTCCCTCGTTCCTACTCTACGCAACCTGATCTATAACAAGTCCTTATGTTTTGAACATGATCTGTGGGATAAGAATAAGAAGATGGAAATCATGTGCTTGTTGTTCAGAACTGTGCATTATAGTGTTTTATCTGCTAGATGTTTTATGTCATGTATTGGTCTCGGACAAGTTGTGCACAAGATTTTGTCTTTTGAACGGTTCCTAGGGCACTAGGAATCAGTCGGTCCGGAAGAAATTTTTTTTCACCCTGAGGTACGGTCCTTGTGATCAAGTGGGGTGATGTGTCCATTAGTGAAGAGAGGGACCATGATGCCACAGCTGCTAATATTCGTGTGGTTAGTGAAGAGATGAACCTTGAGTCACAGCTGCTGACATACGCGGGTGCTAGTGCAGAGATGAACCTTGAGTCACTGCTGCTAATCATGAGGCAACCCATTGACCATCATGTAGTTAGGTCGCATGCTAGGTTTACCTTCTTGCATACCTAATATTTGATACCAAGATTGATTCATAAGTTAGATTCATATATACAAATTGGTTCTAACTTGTGTGTCTGCTGCTGGGATAACCGTTCGGTCGGAGTAAAAAATTATCATATGCATGGTTTAATCTATCGTTTATGTTTCTTGCATGAATTGTTAAAAAGAAACTAGACAACTAGAATGATCACATAATAGAAATGATAGCTTCACTTGTATACTTAATGTGGATTTCAAGGAGAGTTTGGCCACGGTCGCTCACCAGTACATGTTGCAGTACTGACCCACGTTTGTTGGCATCTCCAGGTTCTGGTAGCGAGAGCTTGGCGAGAATTTTGAACCAGTATTAGTGCATCCATCCAGCGGAACCATGCGTGTTCTGCTTCCTTAGCTTTCCTCTCCAGTGTGCAAGCTCTTCTTCTGCTAGTTGTTTTAATTTTTGGTCCTACTACAAGGACATAATGTATGGGCGTTGCAGCTAGTTTTGGGTTTGTAAAAAGGGATGTAGCCATCTATGGCATTTTTTGTAATTAGCCAAGCAAGTACTTTGTAATCCAATCTTCAAGTATTCAATAAAGAAAGTATTTTGTGTTCCTATTAAATTTGTTCAACTTTTGTTCTCTGTATTTTAAATTATGTACCTATATATATGTATATTTTTGTCTAACTTGTGTCTTGTGCAGGTACTATGTCTGGTGCATGCGCAACTTAGGCTTGCACGATATCGCGCCCAAGCGAGGACGATCGGCCCTAACGGGACCGGGGCACGACATATAGTATCAGAGCACAGCTTTACGTCCTTGGCCTCTTCAAATATCATTTTAAAAAATGAAATAAGTTTACAAGCGATTTCAAAAGTCTCAGATTTTGAAAATGGTTGCGAATCTATATAAGTAAATCGAATGTGTTAATGTCCCTCTCTTGAAAAGTATGAAAACCCAAAGTCCCATGCAATAAGTCCATAATACGTTATGAGACTAATGCAAGCTACTCTCTTTTGTAGCAAAATGACTATAACATGTAATCAAGGGACATCGCGCACAGCGAGCGTGAGCGATGACCAAGTCGATAGGCTGATTTTCCTATGTTCAAAAATCAGAATGATCGACATGAGGCCCAACAGGAACGGTTCGAAGCTCAGCAACAACGGGTTGATGCGAGAGCCATGGCACAACAACAACAGCTTGACTCTCTGACTCACATAGTAACAACACTGGTAGCCCACAGTGGTGCATCGGGAACCACCGTGACACCTTTGACAGCCGCGACTTTGTCTTAGGAAGCAGGCTTAGCAGAAACTGATGAGCCTCGACGGGCGGCCAGGAAGTCTATCTTTAGAGGTGCATAGTTTCTGAAGTTGAACCCTCCGGAGTTCGAAGGCAGGACCGCGCCTGATAAGGTGATGGATTGGGTCGCCAAGTTAGAGGGCTTGCTTGAGTTTGCTTCGATACCTGCGAACAAGAGGGTGGTGTGTGCAGTCATGCAGCTTCGGTTACGTGCACACGACTGGTGGCAATTCAAGAAGCTAGATCTTGCCATAAAGCATCAGGATGGTAAGATCACTTGGAGAATGTTCAAGGATGCATACCTAGCATAATATCTCCCACCAGTTGTCATACAGAGAAAATAAGATGAGTTTATGTCACGCCCCAGTCCCAAAATACGTAGGACCAGGAATACGTAACATGCCAGCTACGCATTCGACCAGACTCTGGTCCGATTCGAATACGTATAAGCTGTACTAAAAGGGTCACTATCTATATAATCAAGTGAATATAAATACCTATGCCTCAATCCACAATGAGCAGAATATACAAGAATGAGCTACATGTGCTAAAGACGGCCGCCAGTAGCCCATAAGCTCGAATAGACTCGAGAAAGGAATATGATTCTATAAAACTAGGCTATATCAGCAGATGAATAAATAATATGAATAATAACCAATATTCCAAAAGAAAAGATGTAAGTACCTTGCACCCAATCCCTGCATGATAAAGCAAAATATATCAGCAACTCCAATCCGGCTCCACAGCGGTCTATGCTGTAAAACTGGCAAGGGACCAGGTCCTCAGAGGGACGTAACAAGGTACAGAAGATACAAGCCAAAATGCAGTACATAAATAAAGGAACAATAGGGTAAATAAATAAACCAGCTAAGTGATATACAAGTGAGAGTTTTAGTCATACTCGGGCTGAGACTACTACAGGATCAGTGTCGAAGAAACCATAGCAGTATTTTCTCAAAGGGCCAGTACGGTACCATAGTTCTGTCGCCAGAGACTAAGGCACTTCCATTAAATTATTATATATATATAATCAGCCTTTTATATGATAAATCTCTCCCCACCCAATGTAATCTCACGTCTCATGTCCATGACATGCAAAACCATATCTAATGCAACAAGTCTGGATAAAATCTAAGCATATAAACTGTGTAAGTCATAAAACTGTATCCTATACAGGATCACCATGAATATCTCAGGAAGATTCCGTCTCATGAATAGTGTCAGGTGTCCTGGGTTATGATGTACTTGATAAGACAAGTACAAGAAATATCGGGTCTCGGTATCCATGTCTATGTGACATTACACAACTCCGCGTACGGGGTTGGCACCCGACTATTAATCGGACGCTAAGTAAGTCACACGGTCCTAGGTCAAGCATGTACAATAATATATATATATATATATAAGTCACGGAAATAAGTAACAAGAACTGCAATGTTGGCAATGTACACTTGCCTGGGATTTTGGCTCTATTTGTGGCTCTGACTTCAGCGAGATTTGTAGAAAGTACTCCGGTTACTGAAATAGACATCACCATCAGATCCAAAAAATATCAATCAGCTAAAAATGCCTGTCATTGAGTCCAATTTGGAGACAAGGGCAAAAATGACAATTTCGGATCAAGGCGGGGTCCACATGTGGGCCCGCTTTGCACCGAAAAATGTTTCAGGGACAAAGGTCTCTAAATTCGCCAAACTTAGTGTCAACAGGTCAGGAATGATGATACGAACTCAACGGAACTTCCAGAATTAGATTCCGATGAGCCGATCACAAAATCGCCCGTCAAGTGAAGCCTATGGGGCCCACGACACGCGATTTCGTCAACGTTCTCAGAATCGAACCAAACTTGGGTCACAGGACCAGCGTATCGCTACGAGTTCGATGGCACAAGTTTCGTTTCGATCCGACGTGTATACACAAAGTTACGACGCATTCCAGAATAGACGGATACGGGACGGTGTCGGCGGATACGCGTTGATTCCGGTGTGCACGTACATCCAAATCAACTTCTGCGAAATCCCGCACGTCCGTATCAACGGCGCGCACGTATCGGTGAAGACTGCGTGCGACCAAGTCGTCCCGTTTGGCAGGGCGTACTCAGTTCCGGGGTAAAACAGGGCATTATTTTTTCTGTTTTTGGATCGCGGTTCGCGATCGCCACAGGACGCGATGCACCGAGCGAGTTACACGGGCATCGAGAGGGTCACACAGGGTTCGTGATGCAACAGACAGAATCGAAAACGGGTCAACGAGCAGAGAGAACGGGTTACCTGAACAGGGCTCCAAAAATCGAATTCTCGTGTCCGCGAGCGACACGAGACACTGACACAGCTCAGTGGGACACGGCTAGGGTTTAGGGCTTGGGGAGGCACTGCCGGAGCTCCGGCGGCTCGGGGCTGCACTGCGGCGGGGGAGGCCGGACGGAGGGGCTAGGGTGGTGCGGCGGCGCTGGGAGGCGGCGCAGGCGGCTCGGGGAGGCGGCGCAGGCGGCTCGAGGTGCTGCGGGGTCGGCTCGAGCTCTGTGGGGGGCGGAGACGGGGCTCGTCGGAGGAGAGCTGGGAGGAAGGAGGGGAGGTCGGCGCCGGAGGAGCGGTGGTCGGGGTGGATCAGGTGGCCGGAGAAGGAGGAGTTTGGGGGTTTATATAGGCGGGGCGCGGCCGGGAGAGGCGGAGGAGGGTGCCGACGTGGCTGCGGGGGTCGGGCGAGGTGGCCGGGCGGAGCGGAGCGTGGCGGGCGGGGCGCCGGTGGACGCGGGCGGCGAGCGGGTCGTGCGGGGGGAGAAGGGTGATAGCGGGTCCGGGTTAGCGGGCGGGTTCGGGTGCGGGTGGACCCGAACCGACCCGCTAGGCGGGTTGGTCCAGTCGGTTTAGCTGAACCGGGTTCGGCCGGTTCAGTCCGGTTTGAACCCGGTTCAGTCGGTTCAATTTTAATTAATTTTAAAAAAATAGTTTTAGGGTTTTAAAAATGTTTTCGGGGTCCAATAAATTCCCAAAAAATTATCCTAAGTCCAGTTTTTCATTTTACACCATAAAATATTATTTTCATAATATTTTAATATATTTTAAAATCATTTAATTTTATTAAATGCCAAAATACCCTAGTTTTTAATTAGTAAAAATTCCCAAAAAATCCCAAAAAATTCTGAAAAATCCAGTTGTTAAATATTAAAAAATCAGGGAATTTACAATCTACCCCCTTAAGAGGATTGCGTCCTCGCAATCAAAGAATAACCGGTCAACAGAGATGACACGGTTGCAAGCGTTGTTCGAAACACATCACAAGATACTTAGGGAAAATGTCGTTTCCCTAAGAATGAAAGTTATGCACTTTCCAGAGTAAAGAAATCTAGTTAAAGCAAGAGAACTACAAATTTTTTTTTATAGAAAAACTAGGTTATTATTAACAAGTTCCAAATTACTAGGTTGGGGCTGTGGTCACGAACCAAATAGGCACGAGCTAAAACAATACTAGAAACGGTATCTACGAATCACTTACGCGCATTAGCTACTCCAATAGTCTGTGCGTCCTCCAAAGTCATCGCGTAAGTTTGTCCTCGTCCTTGAGGTGGTGCCCTCTTCTGCTGTCGGGCCTGCTGAAAGAGTGCTGCTCGTGCTCTACGTGGCTCTTGGAATATATCAAGATGTCATCAGTATGCAACCACTAACTTGTCCAGGTACAAAAACTCCTTTCATCAAACTCTTGAACACAAATGGTGCGTTGGTTAACGGCATAACTAAGAGCTCCTAGTGTCCATACTTGGTCCTGAAGGCTATTTTCTGTATATCCTCTCTATGTACTCTAATCTGGTGATAACCGAATCGCATCACTCAACTGGTCAAATAGGTTATCAATGCATGGAAAGGAAGACCGGTTCTTGATGGTTACAGGGTTCAATGGCCTATACACAGATGTACCGTCCTATTTCTTCTTTGGCACAATAGTAGGGGTGTAACAGCTGGGTCATTAGATCAAATCTTGATACTAAAAGTCACAAGATATCTAAAGATTTAACCACTATGGCCTGCTATCTAAGGTTCCGTTTTCTTAAGGTCACATTGCAATTCTTTGTATCACCATCATGAGTCACATCTGATCCCTAGCATCTAGCTATGTATTCCCTAAAGTATTTAGAGTTAAACCCTCTTTCCTTTCTTTCAATACTTCCAAATTACTTGCTACCTATAAGCAAGGGTAAGGTTTTATTTGTTCTAGGTCTTTGATATTATATTCAATTCTCATGCTAAACTCTACACTAACTCTAGCATATAGGAATAACCTATCTACTATCCTACTAAGGGTAACCGTCTTCAAATATCTATATCCAGCATAACTTTTTCTGCCTTGACGAGGATCCTCTTCTGGAGGAAACACCGTGCACGATCATTCATCTCTCCGAAACAGGAAGAGATGATAAACAATAATAAGGATGTCGAGGAGATTTGAAAGAGTACAATTACGAGGTCCAAGGGCGATAATCAAGTGCTAAAGAATTTTCAAGTCAATTGTGGATTGAGATGCTAACACTGCTAACCTTGATTACAGGCTCGTTCGGTACCGAAAAGTAACCGAAACGATTTAATCAGGACCTGCATGGGCCACCACAAAAATATGTCACGCCCCAGTCCCAAAATACGTAGGACCAGGAATACGTAACATGCCAGCTACGCATTCGACCAGACTCTGGTCCGATTCGAATACGTATAAGCTGTACTAAAAGGGTCACTATCTATATAATCAAGTGAATATAAATACCTATGCCTCAATCCACAATGAGCAAAATATACAAGAATGAGCTACATGTGCTAAAGTCGGCCGCCAGTAGCCCATAAGCTCGAATAGACTCGAGAAAGGAATATGAGTCTATAAAACTAGACTATATCAGTAGATGAATAAACAATATGAATAATAACCAATATTCCGGAAGAAAAGATGTAAGTACCTTGCACCCAATCCCTGCATGACAAAGCAACACACATCAGCAACTCCAATCCGGCTCCACAGCGGTCTATGCTTCAAAACTGGCAAGGGACCAGGTCCTCAGAGGGACGTAACAAGGTACAGAAGATACAAGCCAAAATGTAGTACAGAAATAAAAGAATAATATGGTAAATAAATAAACCAGCTAAGTGATATGCAAGTGAGAGTTTTAGTCATACTCGGGCTGAGACTACTACAGGATCAGTGTCGAAGAAACCATAGCAGTATTTTCTCGAAGGGCCAGTACGGTACCATAGTTCTGTCGCCAGAGACTAAGGCACTTTCATTAAATTATTATATATATATAATCAGCCTTTTATATGATAAATCTCTCTCCACCCAATATAATCTCACGTCTCATGTCCATGACACGCAAAACCATATCTAATACAACAAGTCTGGATAAAATCTAAGCATGTAAACTGTGTAAGTCATAAAACTGTATCCTATACAGAATCACCATGAATATCTCAGGAAGATTCCGTCTCATGAATAGTGTCAGCTGTCATGGGTTATAATGTACTTGATAAGACAAGTACGAGAAATATCGGGTCTCGATATCCATGTCTATGTGACGTTACACAACTCCGCGTACGGGGTTGGCACCTGACTATTAATCGGACGCTAAGTAAGTCACACGGTCCTAGGTCAAGCATGTACAACAATATATATATATATAAGTCAAAAAAATAAGTAACAAGAACTGCAATGTTAGCAAGGTACACTTGCCTGGGGTTCCGGCTCTATTTGTGGCTCTGACTTCAGCGGGATTTGTAGGCAGTACTCCGGTTGCTGAAATAGACATCACCATCAGATCCAAAAAATATCAATCAGCTAGAAATGCCTGTCCTTGAGTCCAATTTGGAGACAAGGGCAAAAATGACAATTTCGGATCAAGGCGGGGTCCACATGTGGGCCCGCTTTGCACCGAAAAACATTTCAGGGACAAAGGTCTCCAAATTCTCCAAACTTAGTGTCAACAGGTCAGGAACGATGATACGAACTCAACTGAACTTCCAGAATTGGATTCCGATGAGCCGATCACAAAATCGCCCGTCAAGTGGAGCCTGTGGGGCCCACGACACGCGATTTCGTCAACGTTTTCAGAATCGAACCAAACTTGAGTCACAGGACCAGCGTATCGCTACGAGTCTGATGGCGCAAGTTTTGTTTCGATCTGACGTGTATACACAAAGTTACGATGCGTTCCAGAACAGACGGATACGGGACGGTGTCAGCGGATACGCGTTGATTCCGGTGTGCACGCACATCCAAATCAACTTCTGCGAAATCCCGCACGTCCGTATCAATGGCGCACACGTATCGATGAAGACCGCGTGCGACCAAGTCATCCCGTTTGGCGGGGCATACTCAGTTCCGGGGTGAAACATGGCATTATTTTTCCTGTTTTTGGATCGCGGTTCGCGATCGCCACAGGACGCGATGCACCGAGCGGGTTGCACGGACATCGAGAGGGTCACACAGGGTTCGCGATGCAACAGACGGAATCGAAAATGGGTCAACGAGCAGAGAGAACGGGTTACCTGAACAGGGCTCCGAAAACCGAATTCTCGTGTCCGCGAGCGACACGAGACACTGACACAGCTCAGTGGGACACGGCTAGGGTTTAGGGCTTTGGGAGGCACTGCCGGAGCTCCGGCGGCTCGGGGCGGCACTGCGGCGGGGGAGGCCGGCCGGAGGGGCTAGGGTGGTGCGGTGGCGCTGGGAGGCGGCGCAGGCGGCTCGAGGTGCTGCGGGGTCGGCTCGAGCTCGGTGAGGGGCGGAGCCAGGGCTTGTCGGAGGAGAGCTGGGAGGAATGAGGGGAGGTCGGCGCCGGAGGAGCGGTGGTCGGGGTGGATCATGTGGCCGGAGAAGGAGGAGTTTGGGTTTTATATAGGCGGGGCGCGGCCGGGAGAGGCGGAGGAGGGTGCCGACGTGGCCGCGGGGGTCGGGCGAGGTGACCGGGCGGAGCGGAGCGTGGCGGGCGGGGCGCCGGTGGATGCGGGCGGCGAGCGGGTCGTACGGGGGGAGAAGGGTGATAGTGGGTCCGGGTTAGCGGGCGGGTTCGGGTGCGGGTGGACCCGACCCGACCCGCTAGGCGGGTTGGTCCAGTCGGTTTAGCTGAACCGGGTTCGGCCGGTTCAGTCCGGTTTGAACCCGGTTCAGTCGGTTCAATTTTAATTAATTTTAAAAAAATAGTTTTATGGATTTTAAAAATATTTTCGGGGTCCAATAAATTCCCAGAAAATTATCCTAAGTCCAGTTTTTTATTTTACACCATAAAATATTATTTTTATAATATTTTATATATTTTAAAATCATTTAATTTTATTAAATGCTAAAATACCCTGGTTTTTAATTAGTAAAAATTCCCAAAAAATCCCTGAAAATTCTGAAAAATCCAGTTTTGAAATATTAAAAAATCAGGGGGTTTACAGTTTACCAAACTTAAGCATGTGAGCATGTCCGTCGAAGACTATGAGTCAAAATTCTCCAAGTTTGCTAAGTTCGCTAGCTCAATGATTCCCAATGAGGGGTCCCGTACATATCGGTTCATAAGAGGCATAAATGACAACTTGAGAAAGGATGTTATGAACCAAGAGTGTAAATCATACATACAAGCTTTTGAGGCACCGGTACAGAATGAGCAGTTCATACCACGAAGTTCTCCGAAAAAGGCACCGGCTCCTCGAAATTCTTCTGCTAATAAATACCACAATGGTGAGAAGAAGGCCGATACTGAGAAGAATGCCGATACAGATGAGTACCACGGGAAGGAGTACAGCTTCTGTGGCCGTCCGGGTCACACTAAAGGATTTATTTGTCACTTTAACAAGGGGTGCTTCAAATGTGGACAACAAGGTCATGTGATCCGAGATTGTCCAATCATTAAGGCTTTGGCACCGCATCGTAATGACAACACTAATCAGAATGAGAATCAGAATCCCGTGTGTCATGCCCCAGTCCCAAAATACACGGGATCAGGCCACGTGGCAATAGCCAGCTGACACGTCTCCGAGGATATCCCAATTTAATGGATCCTAACGAAGAGTGCTACGCTGTCCTAAATACTAACATGTCCTATATAAATCAACAACAGGTAATCTAATCTCATCCATAATATAAACGGCAAGAATGTACTAATAATAAATGCTGGAAAATAAACGCCAGTCTCAAAATATCATAGTACAACCAAGAATGTCTGGTGGGAACAAACCCACTACTATGACGAAATAAAGTACTAAAATGATAGATAAAAGAGTAATGACTAGGGCATCGGCTGACTAGATAATGATGCTCCCAATCCTAGGCAGAAGGCCTACCAAGTGCTCATGGAAACTCTGACGGTAGCACCTCTAGCTCCTCAGCTGTAGCGTACCTAGTCTCCTGTCCTGGGCCGTAGACTGTGGGGCAATATGCCTTGTCCAAATCTAGAAATATACCAGGTCCTCAGAGGGACGTAACAAGATACATAGAAGCATGCCATATATAAATACTGAATAAAATAAATAGAATAAGGGGGTGCTAACCATCTAAGTTAATGCAATATGAAGACAACTTTGGTACGTATGGGTAGGCGTAGGTATAACGTCCAACACTCCGAAGAGCGTGGTATCTGTAATGTCCATCATTCCGAAGAATGAGATATCTGCAATATATATACGTCTGTATCACTCTGAAGAGCGCGATGTCTGTAATAAAGGGAGTCATTGGATCCGTGGCTCCTCCGGATAAGACGGAGTCCAATTAGTGTATCCCATACGCCTACTAGCTGTCCTTTCCACCCAATGTAGATACACTAGTCGAATACTCAACGTGCATACCCCGTATCTAAATGCCAGTCTCTACAAATAAAATAATCCTGAGTTATGTACTAACTGTGATGCATGTCACACGTACCGATAGCTAGTCGAGTACGCGAACTCGTATCCCAATATAAATTTGTAACAGTAAAACGTGTAAGAGTGTCAGGTCTCAGAAAATACCAGAGTATCCTCCCAATGGGTGAGTCTGCTAGCAACTAGGTCAAGTACATTACTCATCGACGCATCTGTCGACTGCACCCGAGTAAATCTCGGACGTGCACAGTCATATAAAATAAAGTAACAAGAATCATACAACATATGCATAATTTAAATTAGACAGTAAATATGGTAATGTATCTTGCCTGAGTCCTCAAGATGTGAATGCCAGAAGCCGGTTCCTGCAGTGTCTCCTGGCTGATCCAATGACCCTAAACATACAATATGATATAGCAATCCAGCATCAGACACTAAAGTAATACATATAGACACTACGTTGTTCTTAGGTACTGTCGCAAGTTCACGGTTGGTCGACTACAGAGTCGCGTGTGCACATAGCTAGGGTGTACACGTGTTCTGTCCTCGGTTACCATGTGTCTCGAGACAATAATTTACCGAATTATGGTTACCAACTATTTCTGATCTGTACGAATACATGTCCTTGATTTCCATGTTCAAACATACTTGGTTTATGTCCAGGTGTTCAGGTAAAATACTAGTCCTTAATGACAGGTCTCAGATTAAAGTAATTGCTAGTTTATTAAATAAATTCTAAATCTGGTTAATCATCATGCCATTCTATGTATAGCTTAGGGTTAATAAAGTTGTGTCCAAGACTACAATTCTTGACATGACGACACGACCACACGACGGTCATATACGTACACGATACTAGGAGGGAGGAGTATAGGGAGAGTACCTAGTAGGCTGGACGAGGGTCTCCTCGCTGTCTGGCCGTCCTCCGTCGAATGGTGGGGCTCCGGCGGCGACCGGCGAGCAAGGCAGCGGCGACAGCGGCTGTAACAACAACTACAGTAGCCGCAGTAGCAGCAGCAGCTCTGGGTAGGGACGGTTGCTAGGTCGAGACAGTGCGGGGGTGGCTGTCAGGCCACGGGGAAAGTGGCGCTCCACCTGGCAGGGGTGATCGAGGGTGCCGGAGAGGGTTGTCGAGAACCGGGGCAGTCGGGTTTTGGATGGGGAGTCGGGTTTTGATGTGGGATCGATGATGGCGATTGCAGGCAGTTAGGGGTGGTGGTCCGGGGGTTAGGTGAGGTGCAGGCGGCGGTCGGGCAGTGGGAGTGGCGGCTTGAGGTGGTGGTGGGGTGGTTGTGAAGTCGAAGGGGAAAAAGCTCGGGTTGAAAGGGGTCGGCTAGGGTTTGAGGGTGGATGATGAATAGTGAGTTTTATGGTTTTTAATGTGTAAAACCCCTATTTTAAAAAAATTATATTTATTATTTTTTATTAATTAATAATTTAATTAAGGTAATTATGTGCTAAATAGGAGAAATAGATTTTTAATAATTTTTATGTTAGGTGTTCGGACACTTAGAGGATTTATGGGACCAACATGAATTTTTCGAAATTTATTCCATGTAGGAGACCCCTTGAGCAGTTGCTAGCCTAACGATGTGCATTACCCTAATCTATAAATTTTCTTGTGTGTGAATATATATATATATATATATATATATATATATATATATATATATATACAAATATATATGTGTATATATATATTTAAAGTAAGAAAGAAAAAAAAAAGAATTAAATAAGTTACTAATATAATAATATAATAATAATACTAAACAACTTTGCTACTATTCCATCCTTAGTAAATGCCAATTCAATGCTATTCCTCACAGCAACTACCATTCCAATTTGCTACGATTCCATTCCTTTAGCAACTACTATTCCCTTAAGCAACTTTCCAACTTGCTGCAACTTAACATTGCCTTTCCCACTTTAGCAAACCCTTCAGCCGGCCAATTGCTAAGACCCGGCCAATTGCTAAGACCCGCCAGTGCAACCTTCAGCCAATTGCTAAGACCCCTAGCTCCAGACCCTTTATAAATTTACCAATCCCAATTGACCGCCCCTATCCAGCGGCTTGCTTCTCTCCAGCCGACCCAACCCGCCAACTACTCCCCCTCTCTCTTAATATATAATATATATATATATATATATATATATATATATATATATATATATATATATATATATATATATATATATATATATATATATATATTTCTCTCTCAAAAATCCTAACCTAATTCCCAGACCTCCTCTTCCCATCTAGAGCCGTCACCGCAGCCAGAGAAGCCCCGCCAAGCCATCCAACCATCTCGTCGACGCCGACATCGCGCCCTGCAGATTCTCACTCGAAGCACCTTCGCTCCGGCGTGATTTCCCGTCGACTCACTCAACCAAACGCTGTTCCGTTTTCATAGGTATGATCTTTCCTCAACCCTCTCCAATATTTATTTTATAGCCAACCTCGGAAAACGTGTGTCCCTAGGTGAAAAATAGCGCCCAAGTCAGCGCGAGCAGACAGAATTCTGCAATCGCAGAATTTCAGATTTACCACCCATATTGCCGAGTTCGTATCTCCCACCACAGAGATCCGAATTCGGTGATTCTTTTTGATACCTGTAGATTACATGACCTAGTTTATTTTTTGTATAATAACTTTGTGCTATTAGTTGCTGTGGACAAAAATATATTCGTCACAAAACTGCGCGCACCCACTTTTTTCCGGTTTTCCAAAAGTTGGAGATCGGAGCGCGCCCCGCCAAACGGGACCGCCCCGCCGTGTGCCAAGTGTACCGAATGGTGCACGCAGCATAACGGGACACGTGAAAATTCGTGGGGACTGATTCGGACGCGTGTGCGCGCCGGAATCAGGCCGTATCCGCGGACACATTTCGTGTCGCCACTTTTGTGGAACTCGCGCGTATTTTGTGCACGCATGTCAGAATGCGACGAAACTTGCGCCACTGGACTCGTGGTAACGCGCTGGTCCTGTGACCCAATTTTCACGTATTTCTGAGACGGTTGACTAGATCGCCAATTGGCGGGCCCACAGTTGACTTTTTGGACCAAATTTTGTTCGGCTCATCGTAATCCAAATTTGGACATACCGTTGAGTTCGTATTGACATTTAGAGTTGTTTGACCTATAGTTTATCCCATTTAGAGACTGTTACCCTTGGCACGCTTTTCGGTGCAAAGTGAGCCACATGTGGACCCCACTTTTTCTCGAAATTACCGTTTTGCCCCTGTGTCCAAATTGGACGAAAGGGATGTGCTTTTTAGCTATTTTGCTCATTCTGGGAACGTTTGTGATGTTTATTTCAGTATCCGGAGACGTTCATTCTGAGGCCGTAGCTTCTGACTCTTGGTGTTGATATTGGGACACTACATTTTGCAGCTTCTTGCCAGGCAAGATACCTTGTCAAATTGTTTACAGTGCTTTGCATGCTATTTATATTTATATTTATTTATTTCATTTTTGTATAGTTCTTGCATGTGTAGTTTTTCTCCAGTCATTACTATGTATTAGATATGTTGACACACACATGGCACCTAGTATCATGGGAGGACAATCATTAGGCGTATGGGCTTTTAACCACTCTGGTAAACCGTAGTATATAGTTCGCACTACGGGCGTGTGTCGCGCTGGTCGCTACCCCAGAGGTATGTCGATTTCTGTAGAGTCGCGCTGGTCGCTACCCCAGAGGTATGTCGATTTCTGATGTTCTAGACGGGTGTGTGAGTTGTGAGGCTTAGATCGAGTAGACTACCCTTGCCCATACGTCGAAAAGTTGTCCTCATTTTGCATTCATATAGATTGTCTTGTACAGCGTACTTATTTATTTTCAAATTATATGCATGTTTACTGTATTCAAGTTGGCTCGTATTTTCTGTATCTTGTTACGTCCCTCTGAGGACCTGGTCCTCTGCCAGGTGTATCTGCTTTTGAGTATTTGCAGGAGTACGGGCCTGGACCTGACGCAGTATTTTCTGTCGAGGAGATATTACCTTCTGAGCATCGTTGATTATCTAGAGATGGATTCTTTTAGCTGATACACTTCTGTCTTTACATTATTTTATATTGGAGATTTTATACTCCTCTCTCATTTTAGTTTTGGATATAGTCTTGGCAGTGGATTTGTCTCCACCCGACTATTATTTTAGATATTTCAGACTCCTTATTCTAGTTAGTATTTCTTTTCTATGACTTGTTGTGTGGATGAGATTAGCATATCTGTGACTTGTGACATTATATATACCACATGTGAGTTTATATTCATATTACAGCGTACGCATGGGTTATGGTTTCCATATATTGGAGTTGCCATATCCATGCGGCTGGCATGCTTACGTGTTCCTAGTCCTACATTTTGGGACTGGGGCGTGACATATTTTTGTGGTGGCCCATGCAGGTCAAGAATATATTGTCTCGGTTACGTAACTGTACCGAACAAGCCTGCACCTAGGATTAGAATTTTAGATCTCATCCACACTTGACTATAACTTACCTTCCTTCCAACATGTCCTACTTAAGTTCTTGCATCCTGCTTGATTCATATACTCTTCTTAATCCTTCGTCCATCTCTTGCAGAGAGATGAATTTGCATAACGGGCATGCCGCCACCGGGGATAACACGTCTCCAGGGGACGACGACCAACCACTAGGAGTGACCTCAACGATACCTCTTTTTCCCGGACCGGATGGACTGACTAGCAATCCAATCCCATCAACCCCTTCCACGATACCTAATGGGACTTTTCTAGCTCCACTAGCACCGCAAGATGGCCAAGCGCAGCTGTTCAAATTCTTCCAGATGATAATGCAAGAACAGAGGCAGCAAACAGCAGAACAGAGGCAGCAAACAGCAGAGCAGAGGCTAGAATTTCTGGCAGCACTTGAGAGAATGGTTGCACTAGCCCCTGTACCAACCCAGGCACTAGCTTCAGTACCACAAGCTCGGGTTGGTTCAGTCAAGGACTTTGTGCAGATGGGCCCTAAGCCATATAAGGACAATGAGAGTCCAGAGGAGACTACAAACTGGATTGCCAATACCAAGAAGTTGTTAGAGGCATCACAATTACCTTCTGATCTATGGATGATAGGCGTGAGGACTCAGTTAGAAGGCAACGCGCATCACTGGTGGGAATCAATGGAGCGCCAGTTGGGTACGCGTCAGACTTGGGAACAATTCTTGGAGTGCTTTGAGAGGAAGTACTTCCTAGATACTGTAAGGGACGCATTGTACGATCAGTTCCTCCATCTAGAGCAAGGGGACAAGACGGTCGATGAGTATGACGCAGAATTTAGCCGTCTCAGTAAGTATGGCACAGTCCTAATACCTAATGACTTGGAGAAGGCTAAGAGGTTTCACCGTGGGCTGACTCAGGAGCTCCAGCACTACACTAGCTCCCAGTCCCGGATCTCTTATGCCGAGCTATTGACAGAGGCCAGGATCCAGGAGGCCATCAGCAAGGGAAACGGAATTCAACAGAGAAGTCACCAAGGACCAGTAAGGATACAGCAAGGAGGACCCATTCGACACCCTTTGACACGCCAGCAATCAGATAGTGCTGCACCATATCCAACCCAGGGGCATCGTACTTGTAACTTTTGTGGTATACCAGGTCATATTCATAGAGATTGTCGTCGTCGATTGGGGTTGTGCATGGTATGTGGATCAAGTCACCATCAAGCTCGAGAATGTCCTCAACAGAACCCGGGGTCTATGGCATTAAAATCAGGAACACCGTATACACCCTCAAGTATAGAAGACCAAAGTGACCCACCATTGCTTCTACAGTCTGCACAAATGGAGAGAATTAGACCCCAGTTGAATAACCAAGGACAAGGCCAAGCACTCATTATGACAAGTATGGGAGAGCAGACACAGAAAGCCGTAGATACAGGTACGACCTTTTAGTTATAATTGTCTTTGCATACTCATAACTCCATTGTGACACAAGCTCTTAGATGCACAAATAGATATAGAATTATATATATGGTAGTCTAGCAGTTATGAGGATATATTTCTATTCTATCCAGATGGCATACACGCGATGCTAATGGATGACGGGAGTAGCGGTAGTAGTATTCTTCCCCTATCCTTATCTCGCCCGCTTGAGTGAATCATCTCCTCCTTTTATATTCATTCATTATCTCGTGCGTAACTCTTCCCATCATAGTCGTATCTTTCGTGCCATTATGAATTGTTTGATATCAACCTCACCCCTATTTTGTTAGTTAAACATAAATGTGTTAGTAATGCTTGATAACTAAGGATGAGTTCTTAATATATATATGCACTATAGCAATATCTGTATTCTTTATTTAGTTTAACCCTTAAGTAGCACCATGTAGCCTCGTAGAAATTGTTAGATCACTTGAGCTAGATCATACCCCTAATAGTTAGTCAAGCCCTTAAGTGTTCCCTAAAACTTAGACTATGCCTAGGAAAGAGTCGAAGGTACTTGTTACGAACTGATGACTATGACAAATCGCTGGCAAGGTAGCGACAGTTGCCGCCAGACGATTATGGTAGAGTAGTCGAATTACTTGCAGCCATACTGGCCAGGTGGCGAGGCAGTATTAGACTATGATACTTGACGGTTATGGGAAAAAGTCATAGTTATGAGATTCCAGACAGGTATCCCAAGATTCTCGACCCAATAAATATAATTGCCTTACAATCTAGACAATAGCTTCAAAGAAGGTGACCACTAGTAGAATTCTTGTAAGTTGGGTAGTGTAGACAAGTTAGAGGATAATAGAATAGTGTATGGACAATAGATGAGAAAGTGTTAGAATGGCAGACCATGAGTTTTAGGAGTCCTACTAGATACCAATGTAGTGTAATAGTTATAGTTATCATTATGAATATGGGTTAGTGTCAATTTCGAGGACGAAATTTTTGTAAGTTGGGTAGAATGTAAAACCCCTATTTTTAAAAAAATTGTATTTATTATTTTTTATTAATTAATAATTTAATTAAGGTAATTATGTGCTAAATAGGAGAAATAGATTTTTAATAATTTTTATGTTAGGTGTTCGGACACTTAGAGGATTTATGGGACCAACAGGAATTTTTCGGAATTTATTTCATGTAGGAGACCCCTTGAGCAGTTGCTAGCCTAACGATGTGCATTACCCTAATCTATAAATTTTCTTGTGTGTGAATATATATATATATATATATATATATATATATATATATATATATATATACAAATATATATGTGTATATATATATTTAAAGTAAGAAAGGAAAAAAAAAAAAAGAATTAAATAAGTTACTAATATAATAATATAATAATAATACTAAACAACTTTGCTACTATTCCATCCTTAGTAAATGCCAATTCAATGCTATTCCTCACAGCAACTACCATTCCAATTTGCTACGATTCCATTCCTTTAGCAACTACTATTCCCTTAAGCAACTTTCCAACTTGCTGCAACTTAACATTGCCTTTCCCACTTTAGCAAACCCTTCAGCCGGCCAATTGCTAAGACCCGGCCAATTGCTAAGACCCGCCAGTGCAACCTTCAGCCAATTGTTAAGACCCCTAGCTCCAGACCCTTTATAAATTCACCAATCCCAATTGACCGCCCCTATCCAGCGGCTTGCTTCTCTCCAGCCGACCCAACCCGCCAACTACTCCCCCTCTCTCTTAATATATATATATATATATATATATATATATATATATATATATATATATATATATATATTTCTCTCTCAAAAATCCTAACCTAATTCCCAGACCTCCTCTTCCCATCTAGAGCCGTCACCGCAGCCAGAGAAGCCCCGCCAAGCCATCCAACCATCCCGTCGACGCCGACATCGCGCCCTGCAGATTCCCACTCGAAGCACCTTCGCTCCGGCGTGATTTTCCGTCGACTCGCTCAACCAAACGCTGTTCCGTTTTCATAGGTATGATCTTTCCTCAACCCTCTCCAATATTTGTTTTATAGCCAACCTCGAAAAACGTGTGTCCCTAGGTGAAAAATAGCGCCCAAGTCAGCGTGAGCAGACAGAATTCTGCAATCGCAGAATTTCAGATTTACCATCCATATTGCCGAGTTCGTATCTCCCACCACAGAGATCCGAATTCGGTGATTCTTTTTGATACCTGTAGATTACATGACCTAGTTTATTTTCTGTATAATAACTTTGTGCTATTAGTTGCTGTGGACAAAAATATATTCGTCACAAAACTGCGCGCACCTACTTTTTTCCGGTTTTCCAAAAGTTGGAGATCGGAGCGCGCCCCGCCAAACGGGATCGCCCCACCGTGTGCCAAGTGTATCGAATGGTGCACGCAGCATAACAGGACACGTGAAAATTCGTGGGGACTGATTCGGACGCGTGTGCGCGCCGAAATCAGGCCGTATCCGCGGACACATTTCGTGTCGCCACTTTTGTGGAACTCGCGCGTATTTTGTGCACGCATGTCAGAATGCGACGAAACTTACGCCACTGGACTCGTGGTAACACGCTGGTCCTGTGACCCAATTTTCACGCATTTCTGAGACGGTTGACTAGATCGCCAATTGGCGGGCCCATAGTTGACTTTTTGGACCAAATTTTGTTCGGCTCATCGGAATCCAAATTTGGACATACCGTTGAGTTCGTATTGACATTTAGAGTTGTTTGACCTATAGTTTGTCCCATTTAGAGACTGTTACCCTTGGTACGCTTTTCGGTGCAAAGTGAGCCACATGTGGACCCCACTTTTTCCCGAAATTACCGTTTTGCCCCTGTGTCCAAATTGGACGAAAGGGATGTGCTTTTTAGCTATTTTGCTCATTCTGGGAACGTTGGTGATATTTATTTCAGCATCCGGAGACGTTCATTCTGAGGCCGTAGCTTCTGACTCTTGGTGTTGACATTGGGACACTACATTTTGCAGCTTCTTGCCAGGCAAGATACCTTGTCAAATTGTTTACAGTGCTTTGCATGCTATTTATATTTATATTTATTTATTTCATTTTTGTATAGTTCTTGCATGTGTAGTTTTTCTCCAGTCATTACTATGTATTAGATATGTTGACACACACATGGCACCTAGTATCATGGGAGGACAATCATTAGGCGTATGGGCTTTTAACCACTCTGGTAAACCGTAGTATATAGTTCGCACTACGGGCGTGTGTCGCGCTGGTCGCTACCCCAGAGGTATGTCGATTTCTGTAGAGTCGCGCTGGTCGCTACCCCAGAGGTATGTCGATTTCTGATGTTCTAGACGGGTGTGTGAGTTGTGAGGCTTAGATCGAGTAGACTACCCTTGCCCATACGTCGAAAAGTTGTCCTCATTTTGCATTCATATAGATTGTCTTGTACAGCGTACTTATTTATTTTCAAATTATATGCATGTTTACTGTATTCAAGTTGGCTCGTATTTTCTGTATCTTGTTACGTCCCTCTGAGGACCTGGTCCTCTGCCAGGTGTATCTGCTTTTGAGTATTTGCAGGAGTACGGGCCTGGACCTGACGCAGTATTTTCTGTCGAGGAGATATTACCTTCTGAGCATCGTTGATTATCTAGAGATGGATTCTTTTAGCTGATACACTTCTGTCTTTACATTATTTTATATTGGAGATTTTATACTCCTCTCTCATTTTAGTTTTGGATATAGTCTTGGCAGTGGATTTGTCTCCACCCGACTATTATTTTAGATATTTCAGACTCCTTATTCTAGTTAGTATTTCTTTTCTATGACTTGTTGTGTGGATGAGATTAGCATATCTGTGACTTGTGACATTATATATACCACATGTGAGTTTATATTCATATTACAGCGTACGCATGGGTTATGGTTTCCATATATTGGAGTTGCCATATCCATGCGGCTGGCATGCTTACGTGTTCCTAGTCCTACGTTTTGGGACTGGGGCGTGACATAATGTTAGGGAGCATGTATATTTATAAGGGGGTATTGATGGGCTGGCCTCGGGACTTGGGCCTGTCTTGACTTGTTGGGGTGGGGCTGTTCCATATGAAAGGGTGCACGTGGCTTGGTTGGGTCCTGCTTGAGGTGAAACTGCTCCTAATTTAATTTAATTAAAAACAATGCGCATAGTGTTCTATAATGCATTGAAGACGCATGAGACTAAATTCGAGTGGAACACAAGAGTCATGGGCGTAGCATGCTCGGTATAGGCTAATACCCTAATTTGGGTTATAGGGAATTGGGTTGTGGTTGTGGCGCAAATTCCAATAGGAATGGACAATTAAGGAAAATTGGGTTTATTGAAATAATACATAGGCGTTTGCAACGAATATTGCGCAGCTCAATTGAAGCACAATATTGAGTATCTAAAAGTTACATAAGGGTCAGATGGGTAGTCTGGCATGTTTAGGAGATATGTTTTTAATTAGTTTGGGAGTACCTACTAGTGTAGTGCTCCAAACTTCGAAGCAACGGTGAGGTATATTAAGCCACATAATTGTTGTACCTTAATTCTAATTATATCTAAATTAATCCTATGTTCTCAATTTAATTAAAATAAATCCTAAATTTGATCGAGGGGGTTTACAATCTACCCTCCTTTGAGCATTTTGTCCTCAAAATTGAATATACGTACAGTAAGAACTTCTGACTGGAATTAAAACTACTACATACCTATGCCTTCGAAGAGGTGGGGATAGCGCTATCGGATATCCTCCTCATGTTCCCAGGTCGACTTGCCTGGTGCATGATGTCTCCATGCGACGCGGACTATGGGGATAGTCTGACCTGGTAGTACCTTCTCACTCCTGTCCAGAATCTCAACAGGCTCCTCTTGGTATGATAAGCTTGGGCCGACTGTGATCTCTGAATGGTCAAGCACATGACTCGGATATGGAATGTACCTCCTTAGCTGAGATATATGGAAGACGTCATAGACTCCTTCCAAAGTCTGCGGCAAGGCTAATCTGTAAGCAACATCTCCGATGCGTTCTAGCACATCGAATGGTCCGATGTACCTCGGACTCAACTTCCCTCTGCCTCCGAATCTGATAGTCCCTCGAGTAGGTGAGATCTTTAAAAATACGTGTTCTCCAACCTGGAACTTTAAGGGTCGTCGATGCGCATTCGCCCAATGCTTCTGTCTGTCCTGAGCTGCTCGTAGGTGTCCTTGGATCTTCTTCACCTTCTCCACTGTACGAACAACCAACTCTGGCCCTAGGATCTGTCTCTCGCCTATATCGCTCCAACATACTAGAGAACGACATTTCCTTCCATACAACGCTTCATAGGGAGCCATCTGGATGCTCGCCTGATAGCTTTTATTATAGGAAAATTCGACCAAGTGCAAATGGTCCTCCCATGATCCTCCGAAATTAAGCATGCAGGCTCTTAACATGTCTTCCAAGGTCTGAATGGTGCGCTCCGACTGGCCATCTGTCTGTGGGTGATACGCTGTGCTAAACTTCAGACGGGTACCGAGACTCTCTTGCATACTCCGCCAAAAGTAAGATATAAACCTCGTATCTCTGTCAGACACGATACTAACTGGCACTCCATACAGTCGTACAATCTCCCTCATGTACATATATGCTAAGACCTCTGTAGATTGCCCAACTCTGAAGGGTAAGAAGTGTGCGGACTTGGTGAGTCTATCTACGATTACCCATACTGCATTTCGACCACTAGGACTCCTCACTGTGTTCTTCCGTCAGAGTGGAGGCCACATCACCATGCTTGCGGTGTATGTGGACGATATGATTATCACATGAGATGATAAGCAGGAGATTGTCCGACTCAAGGGGAGACTTGGCAAGGAGTTTGAGGTGAAGGATATTGGCCTTCTTCGGTACTTCCTTGGGATTGAGATTGCTCGAGAAGCAGATGGAATTATTCTTTCTCAGAGGAAGCACTACTAGAATAAGCGGGATTAGCAACGTATTTTAGTGACTCCTAGTAAACACGTCGCTAAATTAGCGACTCGGTACATATCGTCGCTAGGCGTTGCTAAATGGCGACATTTAGCGACGTTTAGCGACTTTTATTAAGATTTTAAAAGAATAGTCGCTATAAGTTCAATTAAGG
Organism: Iris macrosiphon; assembly: GCA_036927795.1. Lineage (NCBI taxonomy): Eukaryota > Viridiplantae > Streptophyta > Magnoliopsida > Asparagales > Iridaceae > Iris > Iris macrosiphon. The sequence goes on along the minus strand of JAYESA010000020.1, from coordinate 17,185,134 downwards.
TCGCTAAACGTCGCTAATATATCTAATTTAGCGACGTTTAGCGTCGTAATTAGCGATGTATCTATCAAAAATATTTAGCAACGTATGTAGCGACGTCTTTGGCGTCGCTAATTTTTATTTTAGCGATGTTGTTATTTGACGTCGCTAAACGTCGCTAAATTTTGGTTAATTAGGGCTCAGTTTTCTTTTCTCCATCTGTCGAAATTTTTGAAATCGTTTCGATTTCCTCCGCCCCCCCCTCCGGCGACCGGGTCTCCACGGCTGCGCCCCCCCTCTCCGGCGACCGGGTCTCCACGGCATCCCCCTCCTCCTTCTCGAGCTCTAGGTAATATCTCTCTCTTTCTCTCTCTCTCTCTCTCATGTGACACAAGACACACACACAGACGCAGACACACACACGACACACACACAGACGCAGACACACACACAGACGCAGACACACACACGACACACACACACAGACGCAGACACACACACAGACGCAGATTAGGGTTAGGGTTAGGGTTAGGGTTAGGGTTATGGTTAGGGTTAGGGTTAGGTTTAGGGTTAGGGTTAGGGTTTAGGGTTAGGTTTAGGGTTAGGGCTAGGGTTAGGGTTAGGGTTAGGGTTCTGGATAGTTGGCTCTCGGATGTCTTGTAGAAGAAGAACTTGTATCAGTTAGTCAAGTGTAACTTTTTGGTGATGCCCACCTTTTTCTAGCTCTCTATCAATTATTTTGGTTGATGCTATCGATTGGTTGCAGTGCTACTAAATTCAAGTCTTGCTTTTGTTTCAACAGCTGCTGATGTGCATTTTTTCTGTATATTGTAGTGCATTAGCTATAGGTGTCTTCTCTGTGTTTAATTATAATGTTTCAGTACTTGTGTCATCTGATACCTAAGTTCTACAATTACCTCAGTATATCCTGACTTTTGGGATACACCAGTTATGTGCATATATGTTCTACAATTACCTCAGTATATGTTTTCTCCACAACAAAGTTGCATTTATTTTTATATGTATAATTTGATTGCCAATATAAGAGTGACATTTCCAACAAAATAGTAATAGAGAATAGCCATTAATGTTCATAGCAAAATATTTACAGAACATTCATGACATGAGTGTGTAATTGGGATGTAAATTCATACTTGACAAACGTAGTATTTTTTGCTAGTGACAAAAATTAGGATACATAGTGCTTCAAAACGTTATAGAAGAACACAACTCAATAAATATCTGAAACTTATTCTTTATTTTGTCAAGAATGACAAATTTAACACCTGAATTAAGATATCATGTGGTAATGAATATAATTGTGTAATATTGACTAATTGTTTATTTATTCAGTTCAGTATGCATAATTATTTTATTTCTGGGAAGAAGGAAAGAAGAGACCCATATCTGTCTTTCAGTATGCATAATTATTTTATGTCAATCAGCAGATAGATAATAACATCAGCTGCAAGATTTTAAAGTGCACAAAACTATAGAGATTAGTGGGGTCACTGTGCTCAAGTACACCCCCCTAAGTTTTGTTGCATTCTTCTTATCTCTCTGTACCCCTGACATTAATTACAGCTAATTCTTTGTGAGTCATCTAATTCTTCCGTTCCGGTCCAATAGCTAATTCTTTGCTAATTCTTTGTTTTCATCTATCTTACCAGATGGCACCCAAGAGAGCGATACCTTCTACTGTTAAGGAGGAAGTGATGCCTCCTACTGTTAAGGAGGAAGAGATACCACCTGCCGGGAATTCCAGTCACCCAGCACCTATCGCGGCTGTATCTCAGACGGGGAGTTCCAGTCACCCAGCACCCATAGCGGAGCTTGATAATATAAACGTTGTTTATGCGCAGTATTTGAGGGACTGATATCTGCCCCGTTTTGGAAATCCTCGAGATTGATACTATAATATTTCATATACTTATATATTATGCATTTTGTGTTACTGTGATACTCTGATACTTATATATTATGTATTTTGTGATGCTGTTTATGCCCATTTTGTGTGACTGTGATATTGTGATACTTTTATGACTGTGATACTTATATTGTCTGTCTATAATATTTGTGTGTATTAATTGTATGCCTGTGATACTTTTATTCATATTAAATATTGTTAATCCGGTGTTGAGTGTTCCACCGAAGGGGTCGGCGAACCCATAGAAATCAACGGAGGGTTGCTCCGGGTCTATTTTTAATTAAAAATTTATAAATTGCAGGAATAATAGTTTGGAACAATTCAGTTTTTTTTTTCAATTTAGCGACGTATTTAGCGACGTTTAGCGACGTCTAGCGACGTTTTTATAAGTCGCTAAACAAGTCGCTAATTAGCGACGTGTAATTAGTCGTCGCTAACGACGTCGCTAAACGTCGCTAAACCAAGTCGCTGTACGTCGCAAATTGCTGACATGGCAGTACTGCCAGGTCATTAAAGACGTCGCTGTTACGTCGCTATATAAGTCGCTAATGAGCGACGTTTAGCGACTTTAAGAAACGTCGCTATTTCGTGACGCCGCGTCGCTAAACGTCGCTACATTTAGCGACTCAATAAAGTCGCTAAAAAAATGTCGGCATAGTGACGTTTAGCGACGTTTTTTCGTTCAGCGACTTGGTTTCTTCCGACTAAGTTAAAACGTCGCTAATTACGTCGCTAAACTTGTTTAGCGACGTTTTTTTGTCATTTGGCGACGTTTTTAGGCGTCGCTAATTTGACTTTTTTTGGTAGTGAAGTATGCGCTGGACCTTCTCACAGAGACATGGATGTTGGGATATAGACCTGCAGCGACGCCGATCAACCAGGGGTCCAAGCTGTGTGTAGAACTAGTTGACCGAGACAGATACCAGAGACTGGTGGGCAAATTGATCTATTTGAGCCACACACGTCATGATATCTGCTTTGCAGTGAGTGTGGTGAGCCGCTACATGTATGACCCAAGGAAGGGTCATATGGACGCGGTGTACCAGATTCTAAGATACTTGAAGGGTGCCCCCGGAAAGGGGTTGATATTCAGGAAGAATGATCACTTGAACATCGAGAGCTACTGTGACTCTGACTGGGCTAGTTGTACTAATGACAGGAGCTCTACTTCGAGCTATTGCATATTTGTATGAGACAACTTGGTCTCTTGGAGGAGTAAGAAGCAGTCGGTGGTGGCCAGATCGACAGCTGAAGCGAAGTACAGAGTTATGGCCTTGGGAGTCGCAGAGCTGCTATGGCCGAAGAGTATACTGGTGGAGCTGAAGCTGGATCAAGGAGCCAAGATGAAGTTGTGATGTGACAACCTGTCAGCCATCAGTATCGCCAACAATCCAGTGCAGCATGACATGGCCAAACACATCGAGATCGATAGGTTCTTCATCAAAGAGAAGTTGGACCGTTGACTACTAGAGCTAGGTCATGTTCCAACCAAGGAGTAGGTAGCAGACAGTATGACCAAGGGACTTACTCTGCAGATATGATTAGAGGATGTGATAAGATGGACTTAGTGAATATCTTTCGTCCATCTTGAGGAGGATCGTTGGTATATTAGAATATTCTTGGTATATTTGTTGGTATATTAGAATATTCTTGGTATATTTGTTGGGATATTAGAATATTCTACAGACGGTTTTAATAGAGTATTAATGTAAGATGAATGATTGTAAGGCTATAAATAGCCAAGAGATTATCAATAAGAAATATAACAATTACTTCAAAATATTCTATAGTACGCCCTCCAATACTAAAAGGAAATATCAATATCCATAGGGACAATAAAATGGTAATCTTCGGAAAAACTAACTAGAAATTTTCGTATCCTCATGAAAGAACTTCTCATATCTGTGTTTCCAGGAAAGCAACTATTTGTGGAGATCATAAAATATTTTTACAGCCATCTTTGAAAAAATCATGATTATAGTGCACCCATAGTAACCATTTTGGGGTATTATATTGACCCAGGATCCGAAACAGACCCTGACTCAATATGGATCCAACCAAAGCTTAAAGTAGATAACTATGCCCACCCTCATAAACGTTTCTTGATTTGCCACCGACACATCAAAACTCTAGAGTTGAGGGTTCATAGTTATATTATTCCAACAATGGCAACTAAACTCATGGAATATGAACTTGTCCTCCATCACATGTCGAGGACATCTCTCTCATCTTATCCTCATTTGATTCCACATGTAATTTCGCATCGACACTCAATTTTATTCTGCCTTTTAACTCGTTACCAGTTATCAATCTCAGGATTCTCGTTTCAGCTGATCACATTTTTCAGACATTTTCTTTGTGTAACATTCCCCATCCATATAGCATAGCTGATCTTATAGCTGTTTTATAACAACTTTCATTTCCTCTTCAAGTATGCTACAATCAGAAAGGAAATCCTACTCCTAGAGCACTCTTCTACTTTAAATTTTAGAATGGCAGCCTTCTGAAGATGTCAAACTTGTTCTGTACGTATCTCTTGGCCATCAATATGCAATACTTCTCATTTCTTCTTAGACTTTTGTTAAAGCTAGATTTCATGTGTCCTAAAAAAACATCCTACTAATTATATATCTTTTAGATTTCATGCTGCCAGCCACAAGTTAGTGGAAAAGTCCTAGCCAAGGGAATCAAATCCATGTGAGGACATGTGAACAAACCTATTGAGCCAGTTTGGTGGCCAAGGCAACTGCGGTGAAGTAAGAACAGTATTAAACACTAACAACTCGAAGAAGTATGGGAAATCTATATTATATAGAAACTTCCGACCCTTTCGAGTCATCAGAATAGCTTATATTTGGGATGCCGGACCATTGGAAATTCTTCAGGCTCTAGCAGATTGGACCAAACTACTTTTTAAGGAGGACCTTCTCCCGTCTAGAGGAGATATTCGTTTGTTTAATGTCGGACCGTTTATTGCGGTCACATCAATTTTACTAAGTTATTTAGTAATTCCTTTTGGATATCGACTTGTTTTAGCCGATATCAGCATAGGAGTTTCTTCATGGATTGCCATTTCAAGTATTGCTCCTATTGGACTTCTCAGAACTGTAAAACTACATTAGGTCTGTTATATGGGCGCTTGTGTATACTGAGAGGTTTGATAAAAAAAAATTTGTGGATGAACCTACTGGATTTTACTGGCTTGCTTGTGCTTGTTTCTGATTTATTGGAAGCATTTTGAATTTTTATCTTCTTGTAAGCTTTGAAGTTTAACTGACAAGTCTGATCCTTCCAGGTATGGTGAATCACCATTTGAATATGTGCTTGGTGAATCTGGAGGAAGCTTACAGCTTGCCGTTATGAATGCACAAATAAAATGGCCATACATTGATGATATAGTTGTTCATGTCGACAAGTTGATAACTAAGTTCTCATCTTGCTTGGGCTGAACCAGTGTAAGTTCCAGTGCGTCTTCTCCGCATCTCTGTAAATTCCATTAATGGCTTAATTCTTAGAATCGTGTCGCTTTGATGTTACAGTCTATACATATTTGACCTTTCTGTACTTACAGCAAACTGGAAGGAATTAAACAGAAACTTGTATTGATCCATATATTTGTGAAATTGAAATATATAACATGTTATGTACAATCCATTGTTGCAGTCTCTTCTGCTTCTTCTTCTTTTTTTGTTTTGTTTTGTTTTGTTTGTGAGAAATAAGCTTGAAGTTCCCCTCGCTTTCGAAGCGAAGCAGAATCTGAAAGTTCCTCTTTCTACTTGCAGACATTCCTCATCCTGTTGAGTAACAAATCTTATACTGCGTAAATCATTAGTATGCTCTTTACTGAGGATAGAGTTTCGGTAGATGCTCGGCAATATGTCACATCGAAGGACATCAATTATTTGCTGGCGATAAAAGTAGTGGTTGAGTGTATTGTAAGCATCTGTGATCTTTCAGATGAAGACTTAATTGACCTTTTTTTTTTTGAGTTAAGCAGTAATGGATATGTTCAAGCTTATCCTTTTATGGACCCTGCCTAAACTAAGGTCACAATCTAGTACACTGAGGGAGTTCTCATCGATGAAACTGTGACAACTGAAAGTTCTATTTCTTGATGACTTGATCTCTCTCTCTCTCTCTAGATCTGAACAATTTGGTCACCAAACATAACAAACTGAGTAAGTATCATCTGCCTCTGTTGCAGCAAACACACATTTAAATTGTACACTCACAGTGATATCATCCCTTCCCGCCCCCCCCCCTTCGATGAGCAGTTGATACAACGCTCAGGTTGAGCAATTGACACTAGAACGACGGAACGATGCCGTCGTAGCCATCTTCAGGGAGGGCGTAGGTGGAGAACATCCGATCGACTTCGAGCTCTACGTCCGTTCTCTTGGCGAAGCGGCCTTTGATCCTCGGTCGGGCCTCCGCGTAGGCCTTCCTCGAAGCGTACCTTATGGTCTTCTCGAACTTCCGGTTCTTCTTCTTCTCCCTGTACCTGAGGACCCTGGCTTCCCTGTCCATGGGGGAGAACTGGCCCGGCATGTGAAGCAGTGGGGAGGAGAAGAGCTCCATGGTTCCTTTGGGAGGTTGAGCGTACGAATTCGGGTTATCAGTGTTGTTCGGTACCATGTGGCCGGCATCCATGGATGACAAGGAAACCTGGGAATCAAAAAATAGCGGAGTATCTTAATTTTGACCGTTAGAAATCGAATTTCTTGACAACAAACAGAATTTCACTCGATTGCTTGAGAAATCTCATTCTTGGATCTAAAGAAGTGTCCAAACACAGCACTTAGCCTCGCTCCAGATGCTAGGGTGCTAGGATACAAAAAATATTGACCGTGTCGTGTCGGACACATATTGGACACAACCTGGATACGTGTCCTCACTATGTTGTGTCGTATTTGAGTCCGTGCGACCTAGTCCAGATATGATCAATCCAATGAAACAGTGCCAAGCACAAGGAGGCGTACAGAATTCTGAAACAACTGTTGGTGTTGGGGGATTCCCAATCCATGTGGAAAATATCGTGGAGTGCGAAGAATGCTATCCGTATGTCGGAGAAGTTCGAAAAGTCGAACGCGACGAAAATGAGGCAATTTCAGCATTTATTGAAACGGATACCGGCCAGACTGTTGTTTTCGAATAAATACTGAAATTGTCTCATTTTTGTCGTCTTCAACTTTTCGAGCTTTTCTCTCTGGTCGCACTTCAAAATATTCTCCAGCAACTTGAGCAGGAAGAAGTTAGTTTGAATAGAATTGTACTAACACACTGACTGACGACGGGAGCAGAGTAGCTGAATCCAGCATTTGAGACCTCATACTCCATCTCGTGATAGACGTCGTCATTCTTCTTCGGCAGCACCAAGCTCTGCACGGGCACAACACACGCACTCAACGCCTCACTCTTCACTCGCTCCCGGCCGTCATAAATCTGCTTCTGGTGGCGGTCCTGGACGTCAGTGCAGGAGTTGAACTCCATGAGGTCCTGCAGGTAGTCGACGACGACCTCCTCTTCGCCGAAGAGAGCCTCGTAGTTGTAGTAGTTGCTGTTGTTGTTGTTGTTGCTCCGTTCGCCATCCGGCTCGTCCACGTACTCGGTGTCGCGGACGTCGTAGTTGCAGTGGACGACGGGGACTGGGACGCGGTGGTGTCTGCGGGAGATGGGGTTGGCGGCGTGGATGTCCGCGTCGCACGCGGCGCACAAGGCTGCCGCGTCCGCGCGGCAGTAGACCGCGGCAGGCGCTGACCGACAAGAATCACACTCCCTCTGGCTCTGCATACTGCTGCTGCTGCTGCTAGTACTGATGTTAGTTACCACAACTGTACTTCATCAGTGGAGTGGAGCGGTGTGGTGTGGTGTGGTCTGGGAGGAAATAGCTTGTGTGGGCAGGCATTTTGGAGGGAGGGAGCGAGAATCCAGGACATGACACGTGGCGGGATGCGAGCGGGTTCTCGGTGGGCCTGGAGATTGGGTGGAGGTTCTTGACGGCTTGTTTGCTTGATTAAAAGGGTAAAAGTGCAAAAAAAAAAAGGGGTAAAAGCGCAAAAGTAAAGTGTGTGTACCAGCTGCATATGCATTAAGTTTTGATTTTCGTATTATTATTTTGATGTTTGAGTTGAGCATTATGAAGTTCGGTTGTTTGGATAATAGTTAAAATATATGTTAAAAATAGGTTTTATGTTAGTTTCTTTGTTTGGTTATCTAGTGAAGTGGAAGTGGAGAATGTTTATGGTACTTTTTCTATAAGGATGATTAACAATTCGAAAAGGAGAAGAAGAAAAATCGTGTTACTTCACAACATAGCTAAACAACTTAACTGGACTGAGTTCATTTGTTCACGGAAAAGAAGTCCACTTTCTGGCCAACACGTCCTAGCTGGCGTGATTTGACTCGCGGTGGTCGTATCGTGTCTTGTTTAAAATGGAAAGAGGAACATGATTGTTTTTTACATTCTAAGAACTATGTATAAATACTAAAATTAGTATTTTTAAACCACTCTAAAAATGACCATTTTATGATATTTAAGAGTTATGTTACTACAGTTTTTAAAAAATGTAGTATTAGTGGAAATTCAAGACTCACAACTGTCACGTGGTGAGTCCGACCTACTGAATAATTTTTTCATGTTAACAATATCTTGTAATAAATATGTTGGAGCAACATTGGTCATTTTGAATTTTGCATTAATCGCACTATCAAGACAGCAGACCTTTAACAAAAATGCTTGGCAGTCCGAAAAAATGAACCGAAAGAGAAATTGAACGTCACGTGGCAGGTTCTGATTGGCCGGAGCAAAACAGCTGACGCCGGCCTTCCCAACTAACATAGACAAAAAAAGTTTCGACCAATCGAAATCTGTAACGTAGTTGACGGGTTTTTTTGGGTCCAACCTTTAGGCTGTGTAGCAGCATCGGACCTTTAAAACCACAAGAGGTCTAGTAGAAGAAGATGCTTTTTTTTTTTCTTTTCTTTTTTCTTTTTTCTTTTTTTCCAAATGAGGAAACTAAAGGCCTTCAAAGAGAAAAAACAAGGTCCCCAAAACTCCCAACTGTGTGCTCTTTTACTTGGAGGGGACCTTCCTAAGTGGCTTTTGGAATCAAAGGCCTCTCCACTCTTTCCCTTTGAGAACTCGTCTCTATGATTGCTAGCTAACCTTATTAGTCCTAACAAGAGTGAGCAAATTTCCAGAAGAGCCATCCCCAAAGGGCGGAGCTAGAAAAAATTTTGAGACTGTGTGGAGATTGTAAGCCTCTACAACTGTAACATAACATTTTAACCATTAAACTACATCCACTTTGATATTCTTTGATAGAATTGTAAGAGATAAAATTACTTAGTAATTTTCATTTTTTTTAAGTTCGAACTACAGTTCGGACCAGTCCTCCTTATGTTCCGTCACTACATCTCCCACCACTGCATCCCCCAATGACTTTAGGGGACACACATGCATGGCTAAAAAAGACATCTTCCTTTATACAATATTCCAATACTGAACAAGGAAAAAAAAAAGGGGGGGGTGGGGTGGGGTGGGGTGGGGAAGATGCCATTGATGTTAATGTGCATTGCAAAAAAGGATGAGGCTTTGATGCTGATCACTGCCACTCCTTAGCTCCTGTAGGAACCTTGGTTGGGTGAGGTGTGCAGGAAGATGGTCTCAAGTTAAAGTGCTAAAGCGAGCTCGAACCATTCTGCCATGTCAGAAGATGGTCTCAAGATACTTCCGCAGCATAGGTGGAACCATTTTGCCATGTCAGAAAGATAGTTTCAAGAAAGTTCGCTGCATCAATCGAATACTAACTGAGTTCATGTTTAGATTAAGATTAAACATGTAATCGATCGCTATCGTCGCGTTAATGATCCAAGTATGCACAACCTCCGTTAGAGAGAAATTATTCGGTGGACGAATTCACACGTGGTCAGTGGCGGATCCAGAATTCTAATTCACTAGAGACATAATCATAAAAGAGTTCGGAAACAACACCTCAAATTTTTTTTTTAAAGATATAATAATATTATAATATATTAAATAGTACAATTTTTATACAATAAAGTATTACATTTCACAATTGTTTTCTACGAGTTTTCATACTTTGAAAACGTTTAACTACAATATCATTTATAATACTACTAAGTAACTATTTTTTTCTTCTAAAGCATTACATGAAGTATACTTTCTAAAGTACTACTAAAACATTACATGAAACATATTACTAAGCAACTATTAAAGCATCACATAAAACATACTTTATAAACTACTACTAAAGTATTACATGACATACTACTAAACTACTAAAGCATATTTTCTTTATAAAAAAAAATAAAAAACAAAAAAAACAAAAAACAAAAGACCACCACTAGAGGTAGATGTGGATCTGCCAGTGTCCGTGGCAGTGGTGAGCATCGACTCCCTTCCAATAATGTCATGACACATTATTTTATTTTATTTTCTAATTTAGTTTTAGTGGTGTCATAATATTATTAGAGAGGACTCCAGACTTACCATTGCTACTGCTATATCATGAGTCTGTCCCACTGAATAATTTCTAGACCTTGTGGGCCTGAGATCCCTGCATGAGTGGTAGCTAGCCACAAGAGGGTGTAGAGATGGGCCTAAAAGGGTAAAAAGGCAAAAAGGCAAAAGCGAGTTGTTTGGATTCTCTCAAGCTCTTGGTTCCCTTTGGATGGATGAGGCTGGACTGGAAGTAGTTCTTTTAGCTTCCCTATATGTGGTCTGTTGCGCAAACACCTAAGAAGCGGCACCACAGAAGATAACCTTAGTGACTATGAGAAAATAGCAATGCATAGTAATTTTGAAAAATAACAACCAAGAACAAGCATGCAATAATCAACGTGATTCTGTCAAATTCGTCTTATTTCACGGGATAAGAGTAAAAATAACTTTGTTGAATCAACATTACAATGATTATGTACAAACCCTACACACAGTGGTGCATCAGAAATTGCTGCAACACCTGCGACTGTTCCGACCATGCCTCAAAGAGTAGGATTAGCAGAAACTATCGAGCCTCGTCGTGCGGCCGAAAAGTCTACCTTTAAATGTGCTGAGTTTCTGAAGTTGAACCCTCCGGAGTTCGAAGGCAGGACCACGCCGGATAAGGTGATGGACTGGATCGCAAAGATGGAGAGCTTGTTTAACTTTGCTTAAATACATGTGAACAAGAGGGTGGCTTGTGCAGATATGCAGCTGTTGTTACGTGCACATGACTGGTGGAAAATGAAGAAAGCAGATCTAGCCACCAAGCATCAGGATGGTAAGATCACTTGGAAAATGTTCAAGGAAGCATTCCTTGCACAATATCTCCCGCCAGCTGTCAGATAGAGGAAAGAAGTCGAGTTTACCGAACTTAAGCAAGGGAGCATGTCCGTCGAAGATTATGAGTCAAAATTCTCCAAACTTGCTAAGTTCGCTAGCTCAATGATTCCTGATAAGGGAGCTTGCACAAATCGGTTCATAAAAGGCTTAAACGATAATATGAGAAAAGATGTTATGAACCGGGAGTGCAAAACGTACATACAAGCCTTTGAGGCAGCGGTGCAGAATGAGCAGTTCACGTCACGAAGTGCTCCGGAGTAGGCACCAGCTCCTCGAAACCCTCTTGCAAAACGATACCTCAACGGTGAGAAAAAGGGGAATACAGTTGAGAACCGTGGAAGGGTGTGCAGCTTCTGTGGCCGTCCTGGTCACCTTAAAGAGACTTGTCATTTTCTCCACAGGCTGTGCTTTAAGTGTGGGCAACCCGACCATGAATTACGAGATTGCCCAAAGAGAAAAGCTACTGAGAACCAAGGGGAGGATGCAGAGCGTGTACAAACTCATACTCCTCCGGGTCCTGCTCTTGATCCAGCTGATCAGATAAGAAGGCCAAGAGTTTATCAGTTGAATATAGAGCGTGACGCTAGTGGGCACGATGTTGGTGAGTCTGATTCCTTTGATCTCTTGATGCATCGTATATCGCCTCCTTGATTTCTTAAATTTTGAGGACGAAACTTCTTCTCAGTGGGGTAGTATGTAACGTCCCGTTCCGAACGGTTACTTATGGAACATTAGCTGCTTCGACTCGGTTGAGAATCGAGTCTCGGGGAAACCTTACCGCCAAATCAACACGGACGAAGTACAATGAAATATTCCAATTGATGGAACGACTTCTATTGAAATAAGTCCAAGAGTTTTCGTTGGTTGCTTTGCTTCTTGGTTTTGTGTTGCTTTGTGTTTTGAGTTGCTTTCGATGACTTGGTTTTCATGATTTCGCTTTTCTCGCTTGCGCGTTCTTTTCGAATCGTAAGGGAAAGAGATCAAAGTATGCTGACCAATTATTGTTGCATTTTTAGGACGCATAACCAAAGAGTGAACGTCACTTAAGGCTTCCCCATCCTCTCGTTCGATTCATTCGGTGAGTGGCTTAGGCCCTTCGATGAATCTTTCAGTTCACACGCCTAAATGAAATGATCTCTAGTTCACTAAATGTTGCCTCACTAAAAAGATAAGCTAAAGAAATTAACTGCATGCTAATATACATAGAGTTCTGCTTAACTTCAATTGAATGTTTGTCCCTTACTCACTTGTTGCATCACTATATCGTGCATTAAACCTTCATGGTTAGTGTTTGTGTCAAGTGTAAAAGAATGATGAGAAGAGTCTAGTAGTTCGCCCTGATGTTCCGGTCCTACGGGATCTAGGGGGTGTGGCTATTAGATTGTTATATGCTTGCTACTATTGTGCATCCTAAGAGTTTTATTGATAAATGTTGCTTCTCATGCATGGATCTCGGACAACTTGTGCACAAGGTAATAGTCTCTCGATCAATTTCTGGGGCACTGGGAATCGGTCGGTCCGGAAGGGATTGTGAGAGCACCCTGATGTTCCGTTCCTAAGGGATCTAGGGGGTGTTGTTGTCCATCAATGGGGAAACTCATGGACCGTCATATAGATAGGGCGCATGCTAGGTTTACCTTCTTGCATACCTATCATTTTGACACTAAAGATTGATACATAAGTTTATGCATATATGTAAATTGTGGCTAACTTGTGTGTCTGTTGTAGGGATAACCGCTCGACTGTGGGTAAGAATTATCATATGCATATGCTATATATAGTCTATGTTTCTTTGCATGAATTGTTAAAAAAAGAAACTAGACAACCTGAAAGATCACCTAATAATGCTAGCTTCATATGCTTATTTAGTGTGGATTTCTAAGGTGAGTTTGGCCAGGGTCGCTCACTAGTATATGTGGTAGTATTGACCCACGTTTGTGGGCAATATCCAGGTACTGGAAGCGAGAGTTTGGCAAGCATCTTGAATCTGAATCAGCGTTCGCGCATCCTTCCTTAGGACTGTGTTCGTGCTGCTTTCGTTGCTTTCCTCTCCAGTGGGCTACTCCTATTCTGCTAGATGTTTTGCTATTTTGGTCCTACTACAAGGATGTAATGTTTGGGCGTTGTGGCTAATTTTGGGAATATAAAAAGAGTTGTAAGCCTTCTAAGACATATTTTATAACTCAGCCAAGCACGCACTTTGTAATCCAAATCTTCAGTATTCAATAAAAAGAAAGTATTTTGTGTGCCTATCAAATGTGTTCAACTTTGGTTCTCTATATTTTACTCTGTGCCTATATATGTATATTTTCGTCTAACTTGTGTCTTGTGCAGGTACGTTGTCTAATGCAAGCGCAACTTAGGCTTGCACGGTATTGCGCCCAAGCGATGACGATCGGTTCCGTAGGGATCGGGGTGCGACAGGTGGTATCCTTACGAGATCTCCAATGAGCACTCCTTCAACTACTCTATCTAGATTTTCTTAATGGCCTCCAAAAAAATTTTCTTGCAAAATGTAAGCCCCCTGATTTTCAGTAATTATTAATTTGGATTTTTTCGCAATTTTCTAGAATTTTCCGGGATTTTTCTGTAATTAAAACCTAGGCTTTTGGTAATTAATTAATTTTTAATTGCTGTTAATTAATATTAAAATATTATGGAAATAATATTTTATGGTACAAAATGGAAAACCGGACATAGGGTAATTTTTCGAAAATTTATTGGACTCCAGAAGCATTTTTAAAGCCCTAAAACTATTAAATAATTAAACCGAATTAAACCCTGAAATAAACCGGGTTTATTTCCAAAATAAACCAAACCAACCTAGACCCGGTTCAGTTGAACCGAACCCAGCCTTATTGGGTCGGGTCGGACCCAAACCCGCAGACCCAAACCCGCAGACCCAAACCCGCATTTAAACAATAATGGGTCGGGCCGGATTCATATGAACCCGACCCGAAACCCGTTAACCCACACCGTAACCCTAATCCTAATCCAGCCTCGACTCCGCGGCGGCGCACCTATATAGAGACGCCTCGACTTCTGTGCCGCCGCCGCAAACCCTAATTCTCCTCGCCGTCGACCACCCGATCGACACCGCCGCCTCCGGCCAGCGCCACCCCCTTTCCCTGACCACCCTCTCTCTCTCAACTCACCGCCGTCGCCGCCGCCCTGCGGACACCCCGACGCAGTCGGCTCCCCGACGAGCGACTCCCCTCGCTCCGCCCCCTCTTCTCCTCCGCCCTAGCCTCCGCTCCGCCTAGCCGCGGCGCCGCCACCGCTCCCCTCGCCGAGCCCTCGCCAGCGCCGCCCTAGCTCCACCGACGTGCCGCTCCCTCCTCCTTCTTCCCCCGCAGCCAGGCCCCCTTCACCGAGCACGGCTCCCCCTCTCTCCTCCCAGCCGCCCTCGACGCCTCCGACCGTCCCAGCCGACGCCGCCTCCGACCGTCCCAGCCGATGCCGCCTTCGGCTGTCGAAGCCTGCGCCGCCCTCCTCCAGCGCGCCGCACAGCGACTCGAAGCCCTAACCCTAGGACACAGGATTCGGACACTTCGTATCATGTCGGACACGAGAAAACGTCGTTTCTGGAGCCCTGTTCAGGTACCTGTTTCTCTCTCCTCGCTACCCTATTTTCGATTCCGTCAGTTGCGTCGCGTAGACTGTATGACCCTCTCGGTGCCCGTGCAACCCGCTCGGTGCATCGCGTCCTGTGGCGATCGCGAACCGCGATCCAAAAACAGGAAAAACAACGCCCTATTTTACCCCGGAACTGAGTGCTCCCCGCCAAACGGGACGACTTGGTCGCACGCGGTCTTTACCGAAACATGCGCGAAGTTGATACGGACGTGTGGGATTTCGCAGAAGTCGATTCGGATGTGCGTGCACCCCAGAATCAACGCGTATCCGCCGACAACACCTCGTATCCGTCTATTCTGGAATACGCTGTAACTTTGTGTACATCCGTCGGATCGAGACAAAACTTACGCCATCGGACTCGTAGCAATACGCTGGTCCTGTGACCCAAGTTTGGTTCGATTCTGAGAACGTTGACGAAATCGCGTATCATGGGCCCCACCGGCTCCACTTGACCGGCGATTTTGTGATCGGCTCATCGAAATCCAATTCTGGAAGTTCCGTTGGGTTCGTATCATCGTTCCTGACTTTTAGACACTGAGTTTGAGGAATTTGGAGACCTTTGACCCTGACACGCTTTTCGGTGCAAAGTGACCCACATGTGGACCCCGCTTTGGCCCGGAAATGTCATTTTGCCTTTGTGTCCAAATTGGACTTAAGTACAGGCGTTTCTAGCTATTTGATATTTTTTGAATCTAATGGTGATGTTTATTTCAGCAACCGGAGTAGTACCTGCAGATCACACTGAGACCAGAGCTACAGTTGGAGCTAGAATCCCAGGCAAGTGTACCTTGTCAAATCCTGCAGCTTTGCTACTTATTCCCTTGACTTAGTTATACCTCAGTGGGCAAGTTTACCTTGCCAACTTTACATTTCTTGTTGCATATTTTCTTCCTTATTTATATTGCTGTGCATGTTTGACCTAGGACCGTGTGACATACTTAGCGTCCGATTATTAGTCGGGTGCCAACACCGTACGCGATGTTGTGTATGTCATCTAGAGATGGACATTCGTGACCCCTTTGCATTCTCGTACTTGTATTATCAAGTACATTATACCCAGGACACTTGATACTATTCATGGACAGGATCTTCTGAGATATTCATGGTGATTCTGTATAGGATACAGGCTTTATGACATATACATTATATTCCTAGATACTATATGACTTGTTGCATTAGATATGATTATGCGTGACATGGACATGGTGCATCGTGGACATGAGACGTGTGATTACATGGGGTGGAGAGAGACACACATGCTACATGCTGATCATATATATATAAACCCCTATTATTGTGAGGCACAAGACTCTCGAGCAGAGCTTGGCCCATTACGTGTTATTACTGCTACCGGCTCTCCGACACAGAGCTTGTAGTGACTTCAGCCTGAGTACTCGTGATGCTCTCACTTGCATTTTCACATAGATGGTTTTATAGCTTACCCTATTTATCTCATTATTTGCTGCACTGCATTTATTTTGGCTTGTATTTTCTGTACCTTGTTATGTCCCCTGAGGACCTGGATCCGGACTTTGTCCCCAGGACTAGCAGAGGAGATCCACCTAGAGTTATACAGTACAGGAGCATTATCAGGAGCAGAAGCAGTAACAGAAGCAGATACAGGAGCCGTACCGACATTCGAGGACGAGATCATACCAGAGGACTTCTCCTGAGTATTGTCTTGAGATACTCATTTATTTTTGTTTGTAGTTATTCTATTTCCAGTTTATTGCATTGATGTATCAGACTTGTTCTCGGATTGTTCTCCGAGACACTTTTATTGAGATATGTCAGTTTATTTTATTTAAATTATTCTGGCATTGGATCTGTGATTATCTGTTGTGGATGAGATTAGATTAGACAGTGACTTGTACCATTGGACCTACTTATTGTTGTATTACAGCTTAAGCATGCCCCGATGGATCCATTAAATTGGGTTTGTCCATCGGTGTGTGCTGCTGGCCATTGCCACGCGTCTAGTCCCTCGGTATTTTGGGACTGGGGCGTGACACAAAATCTTCTTAAACTTCAAGCCTCGAGCCTTCTTTCCTTTCAAGCCAACCATCCATATGGCATGGATAAACCCTCAAGGTGTGTTTGGACCGGGAGGTCCGAAATTCGGTCAGGTCAAATCCAGTCCGGGCTGTCCCTGGCCCGGGTCCGATCAACGGGCCGACCCAGCCAAGTCCAGTATATATGCGATTTCGGATTGGGTTTAGAAAAGTGGTCCGAAAGTCCGGTCTGCCCCGGTCACTCGAACGAATCGATCTGGTTCAAACCGGTATAATTCAATCGACCCCGTCAGATCCGTTCTAGGCCCTGGTCGTCCCCTCCTCCCCTCCACACCACTACGAGCGACTGTGCGTGCGAGCCTCACGCGCTGCACCCCCCCTTGCGTGGCGCCATGCGAGCCCCTAAATCGCTAATAGTGGCAGGGCCCACGCGTTGACCCACCAACTCGCGCGGAGCCATGTGCCACCCCCTACCCCCACCCCCACCCCATGCGCCAACGACACATGCACCTGCCCCCATGCCTGACAATGGCGAGCCCCACCTGTATATATTTTTTATGAGGGTTAAATAAATAAATTACCCCCGTTTAACCGTTTATTAAACCGTTAGAAGGGTATTTTGGTCATTTACTCCTCCAACGGCCATATTATCTGCCATTTGGAGGATATTTTGGTCATTTTGCTGAAAATGACCAAAATACCTTATAACAACTATATTTTAAGGATGTTTGGGGTAATTTGGCACCCAAAAATTTCTATAAATAGGACATAATTTCTCCAAATTAACCACAATAAATTTTCTTCCATCTCTTGCAATATTTACAATCAAGTGGATGTTTTGAAGATTAAACTAACAACTTTCTGGAGACTGAAGTACAATTTTCTGGAGACCCAAGTATAATTTTTTGGAGGCTTCAACTTGATCAACAACCTGCAAAAATTCTACATCCGACTTTGGAGTAAATCAAGATGAGGTTGATATAATTTTTAATATTAAAAAATAGTTTTCTTCCCTCTCTCTGTTTTTGATTAGTTAATTTCTTTTCCTCCCTCTCTCTCTTAAATTAGTTGACAAAAATTTCTGTGCTCTCTTTTTTAAATAAGGATCATAATGATACTAGTGGTTCTAGTCAACCATATCAAAGTTATGATTGTACTGGTTATGATTATGATAATCCTCATCAAGACTTTGTGCCACCGACACAAATGTCACCTCCAGAAGTTAGAAGTATGTCTACTAATATTTCAACTAGAAAAAACAATCAGTTTTATGAAAAATTATGATATTTATTTTTTACATATATTGAGGAAAAACCAGTTTTAGATCCAAAAAATCAAAAATCGATAGCTGAAAGTGCACATTGCAAGAAATGCAAGAAAATTTTTAAAAAAAAATGTTGGCACATGCACTTTAAAGAAACACTATGAAAGTTGTTATGACAATGACACATTACAAGCTAGACAAACACAGTTAAGCATCGGTGCTCAAATATCTTCCGCATAAATTTTTACTTATTTTGCTATTCGTAACAAAACGAGCTAACAAAATATATTACTTGCGATGAACAACTTTTTACATTTTTTGAGTTTGAATCATATTATCATTTTGCTAGTACTACTCTTAATCCTTGTTATACTAAAGTTTCTTGATCTACTACTAGAGTAAAAGCTATCAAAATTTTTGAAAAAGAAAATGTAGCTAGCTTTTAAATAAAGTTATGTACATGTTAGTAAAATTGCTTTAACTTCTGATATATGGACTAGTAAAAACAATTAACCTTTTATTTGTATCGCGACATATTATTTAGATTTAAAATAGATTTTACAAAAATGAATTATTTGTCTAAGACCTTTGAAGTTTTCACATACTGGCACTGCAATCGGTGGAGTTATAATGCAAGTTTTATGTGATTATGTTATTTACAATAAAAAAATTTCCCAGTTTCTTTTGATAATGCTGCTAATAACACTTCTTGTACTGCTATTTTAAAATCATAATTTTTGCCTATACTAGAAAGATAACTTTTTCATGTAAGATGTGCTTGTTATATTATTAATTTAATTGTACAAGAATGCCTTCAGTTTTTCAAACAAATTTAGAAAATATTAGATCATGTCTAATTAGTTTGAACACTTCTGCAAGTAGACAACAGGTTATGTGGACAATATGGTATGGCATTTAGAAGATTTGTTAATGATGCACAACATAGATAAAATTCTACTTATTTAATATTAAAATTTAAATATGTTATTACACATTATAGTAATGTTAATCCAAGTTTTGATTTTCAAGTAACTGAAAATGATTGGTTAGTTATAGTTCAATTTATGTATTTTTAGAACTATTTTATAGTGCTACATGTATTTTATCTGGTGTTTATTATCCAATTTCTCCTTTAGTTTTAACAAAAATTATTAACATGACTCATTATTAACATGACTCATTTATTTTCTAAATATATAAATGCTCTCGGTTTTGACTATGTTGTTTCCAAAATGGAGACAAAATTTCTAAAATATTGGCGTAATATCTCTCTTTTATATTGTTTGGATTCGGTTTTTATCCTAAAATTAAATTAGATGTTGTATTATATTATTAGATAATTTTAATGACAATATGAATATTGAGATATGTAGCTTAAAACTAAAAATTAAAGAAGTTTTAGATACTCTAATTACTTTATATAACGAAATAGATGTATCTGTTGTCACGCCCCGATTCCGTGGAATCGACATTCGTCCCCCGGGCGTGACCGCCGTGCTGGCCTAGGTTGCGCACCGCACAAGGCTAAGTATTTTTGTTTTGCATAGCGAGCACATATTCAGAGTACGCAGATAATTGAAACGCAGATTGAAACATAGAAAAGTTATCTTTTATTGATAATATGAACATCTATTACAAACTCCTTGAACTGAGTCATAAGGTTGCCTCTACGGGCTTACAAAAGTGTTGACACAAAATGAGATAGCAGTCCTGTACATTACATCCTTTACTACAACTCAAAATATAAGACCTTGGGTCGGAACGACAGCTTTGCCACGAAGCTGCATATTTGCTCGGTGGCTAGCTTCTTCTTCAAAATGCTTCAAAAGGTGGCACGGTCAAGGCGTGCCTACAGCTGGACTTGATTGGGGGTTTGTCTCCTGCTCCTCGCTTGGTTCTCCTTAGCGCGGGAAACCTGTTTCAACGAGGGTCAGTACATCAAAACGTACTGATGAAGGCAAGCTAACCCAACTATACCAATCAACACGTTGTTTTAATGAAGCATGCATATTTATTGTGGGTTTCTATCTTGTCTTAGTTCATTTTACAGCAAGAAATAGATATAAAAATTATTGAAATAATCCGCCACCGTTCAGTGACATTTACCTGTCCGTCTGAACCACCTGCATAATACTTACCTTGCCTTCCCTGCCAAGAAGACACAAGTTAGTAGCAACAGGTTTAAATATACGAGGGGATCACTGGCACGTTGCCATAATGGACGGGCTAGTCTCGGTACGGAGTGTCGTGCGACGCATAGATCAGGACGTCCCAAGGCATTTCGTCCTATAGCAGGCGACTATCATGAGTTCCGTCCGGATCGGATCGGTGCCGGTGCCCCAGCGACCGTCCGTAGGAACCGAGACCTTGTGCACAAGTTGTCCGTGATCAACGCATTACACTAAGTTAGCAATTGAGGAAAATCAGGGCATATCAGGAGCAGGGCAGTAATAGGGCAAGATTTAATTTTGCATAGTCTTCCTGTTCAGTTATTGCATTCAAGATGAGTTCTATACATAGCATAATTTTTAAGAAGAAATATACATTCTAACTTGTATTTATGCATATGATGAACATTCCGAACGAACAAGCATGTAAGTAAGTAACCGTTCACAAGTTTCATTTGACAAGCATAATTTCCCAAGTCTATTCCCTTATTATCTTGAAGTCTTTAGTTATTACTAGGTATCGTTTGATCGGGGCAAGCACGAATACAAGATTCAGATGTGAAGACTAGCAAGAAGGGCTAGCTAATCGGGATGGTAGCCACTCACTTGGTAGTTGGAAGGAAGAAGGAAAGAAGTGCTTTAGGAGTCCGTTCGAGCGGCGCCTACTGCTGGATCACCTGCATTGCCACG
Organism: Iris macrosiphon; assembly: GCA_036927795.1. Taxonomy (NCBI): domain Eukaryota; kingdom Viridiplantae; phylum Streptophyta; class Magnoliopsida; order Asparagales; family Iridaceae; genus Iris; species Iris macrosiphon. Next base: position 17,164,115 of record JAYESA010000020.1, on the reverse strand, counting down.
AACAGCTGATCAATACCTTTCCACTCTTTCCATTATCGAAATTGAAGTGCAGTTCGAAGAACGAAAATAATAAAATCCATCGAAACCGTTCAAAAAATCTCAAGCAAATACGAAAACCAACTCAAAGCACGAAAGTAACAAGCGACAGCGAAAACTAGGCAACAAAAGATGCAGCGGAGAGGTCCCTCCTGACTCTGCCGCTAAGTCGATCCCGGGGGCACGGTCCACTGAATATGGGAATCGATTCCGAAGAAGCAAATCCATAAAGAGGATGGGTTCTTATTTCAATCTATCCCGATCGAACGATACCGTCTTGTATTTTTAGCCGCGCTCCCCGAATAGGGGGAACGGGGCACCACATCCTACCCAACTAATTGGAAGTTTCGTCCCGAAACTTAAAGAATAAAACCTACCACTAGGAAATAATGAGGGAAACCTTTCCCTCATCTCTGATTTAAGCTCCCAAGTAGATTCTTCGACATAGAGATTCCGCCAAAGCACGCGCACGAGAGGAACCGAACGAGTCCGAAGCAGCTTTTCTTTCCTATCCAAAATTTGCACAGGTTGTTCAACATACGTCAAGTCGGGCTGAAGGTTCAGTTGTTCTAGGTCTACCACGTGGCTTGGATCGTACACGTATTTCCTAAGTTGAGAAACATAAAATATATCATGTACGTCGGATAGGGATGGTGGTAGGGCAATCTGATAAGCAACTGAGGCAACCCGCTTTAGTATTTCGAACGGACCGACAAATCTCGGACTTAGCTTTTCCTTCGCTCCGAACCTGCTGACTCCTCACATGGGCAAAACCTTGAGGAATACCCGATCGCCTACTAGGAACTCTAGTGGTCTTCGATGTATATCCGCATAGCTCTTTTGACGGCTTTGAGCTACCTTTAATCTTTCCCGAATCAATCGAACTTTCTGGACAGTCTGCTCCACGAGCTCGGGGCCAAGTATCTGCCGTTCACCAACTTTGTCCCAGCAGATCGGAGATCGACACTTCCGCCCGTATAATGCCTCATACGATGCCATCTGTATGCTTGATTGATAACTATTATTGTAAGCAAATTCGGCTAAAGGTAGATGAAGGTCCCAACTAGTCTTCAAGTCCAAGGCGCAGAGTCGCAGCATGTCTTCGAGGATCTGGTTGACACGTTCTGTTTGGCCGTCAGTCTGTGGATGGTAGGCGGAGCTGAACTTCAACTTCGTCCCCATTGCTGACTGCAGGCTTGTCACGCCCCAGTCCCAAAATACCGAGGGACCAGAAGCGTGATAATGGCCAGCAGTACGCACCGATGGACAACCCAATTTAATGGATCCATCAGGGCATACTTAAGCTGTAATATAACAATAGGTAGGTCCAGTGGTACCAGTCACAGTCTAAACTAATCTCATCCACAACAGATAATCACAGATCAAATGACATAAATAAAGTAAATAAATAACTGACAAGTCTCAATAAAATGTCTCGGAGAACAATCCGAGTACAAGTCTGCTACATCAATGAAATAGACTGGAAAGTAAATAACTAGAAACTGAAAATAATGAGTATCTCAAGCCAATACTCAAGAGAAGTCCTCTGGTACGATCTCGTCCTCAGATCCTGATTCTGCTCTAATGTAGGCACCTGCTCCTGCTAATGCCAATGCTCCGGTCCCGTAAACCTCAGGGTAGATCTCGTCTGCAATACCTGGGGACATAGTCCGGATCCAGGTCCTCAGGGGACAGCAAGGTACAGAAAATACAAGCCAAAATAAATGCAGTGTAGCAATAAATGAACAATAGGGTAAATATATAACCAGCTAAGTGATATGCAAATGAGAACATTATTCCATACTCGGGCTGAGACTACTACAGGATCAGTGTCGGAGAAACCCATAGCAGTATTTTCTCGAAGGGCCAGAACTGGTGCTATAGCTCTGTGTCAGAGACTAAGACACATCCAGATGTCAATATATAATATAATCAGCCTTTCATATGGTAATACTCTCCCCACCCAATAAAATCTCACGTCTCATGTCCATGACACGCAGGATCAAGACTAATGCAACAAGTCTGGATATGATCTAAGCATGTAAACTGTGTATGTCATAAACCTGTATCCTATACAGAATCACCATGAATACCTCAGGAAGATTCTGTCTCATGAATGGTGTCAAGTGTCCTGGGTATAATGTGCTTGATAAGACAAGTACGAGAATGTAAAGTGTCACGAATATCCATCTCTAGATGACAGTACCCAACACCGCGTACGATGTTGGCACCCGACTATAATCGGACGCTAAGTACGTCACACGGTCCTAGGTTAAGCATGCACAGCAATATAAAGAAGCAAGAAAATAGGTAACAATACTGTAGAGTTTGGCAAGGTACACTTGCCTGGGGTCCTGGCTCCAACTGTATATCTGGTCTCAGTGTGATCAGTAGGTACTACTCCGGTTGCTGAAATAAACATCACCATTAGATTCAGAAAATATTAAATAGCTAGAAACGCCTGTCTTTACGTCCAATTTGGACACAAGGGCAAAAACGATATTTCCGGGCCAAAGCGGGGTCAACGTGTGGGCCACTTTACACTGAAAAGCGCATCAGGGTCAAAGGTCTCCAAATTCATCAAACTCAGTGTCAACAAGTCAGGAACGATGATACGAACCCAACGGAACTTCCAGAATTGGATTCCGATGAGCCGATCACAAAATCGCCCGTCAAGTAGAGCCTGTGGGGCCCACGATACGCGATTTTGTCAATGTTCTCAGAATCGAACCAAACTTGGGTCACAGGACCAGCGTATTGCTACGAGTCCGATGGTGTAAGTTTTGTCTCGATCCGACGTGTGTACACGAAGTTACAGCGTGTTCCAGAATCGACGGATACGGGGCGGTGTCGGCGGATACGCGTTGATTCCGGTGTGCACGCACATCCAAATCAACTTCTGCGTAATCCTACACGTCCGTATCAACGTCGCGCACGTTTCGGTAAAGATCGCGTGCGACCAAGTCGTCCCGTTTGGCGGGGCGTACTCAGTTCCGGGGTAAAACAGGGCATTGTTTTTCCTATTTTTGATCGCGGAGTGCGATCACCACAGGGCGCGATGCACCGAGCGGGTTACACGGGCACCGAGAGGGTCATACAGTCTACGCGACGCAACTGACGGAATAGAAATCAGAATCACGAGGTGAGAGAAAACGCTACCTGAACAGGGCTCCGTGAAGACTGATTTCCTGTGTCTGAGTGTCTCCTTCGTGTCCTGCGTCGACCGAGTCCTGTGTCTGCCCTAGGGTTAGGTGTTCGTGTCCGCGGTGTCCGCACTGTCGTGTCCAGGCCTAGGTCAGCGGGTCGGGGAGCCGAGCTCGGGGTCGGCGAGGTCGGCTAGGGCTGCGGGCGGCTGAGTTCCGTTGGTCAGGGTCGGCTCCGTCATCGGTGCTGCGCTGGGGGTTCTCGAACGGGGTCGGAGAAGACGGAGGAGTGGGGGCTGTGTCGTGTCGAGGTGGAAGGCCACGGCGGCGGTGGTGGCATCGTGGGTGCTGCTCGGCGCTGGAGATGGTAGAGGCTGCGGGGAGTTTCGTCGAGGACGAAGGGCTGCGGCGGAGTCGAAGTAGTCGAGGGGTGAAGGGTCGTTGTTGGTGGTGGTGGCTGAGCTAGGGTTACGGCAAGGGGGGGGAGGCGGCGCTGGGCAGTTTAGGGTTCAGGGCTGAGGGGCTCGGGGGTTGAACGGAGGAGTTGGGCGGAGGAAGGCGGTCGATGATCGGGTGATGACGAGCGGGACTGAGCGGAGGAGAGGGACGATGAGGTCCTCGGCTGCTAGGGCGGCTCTGGGCGAGGTCGTCGGGGGCTGGTCGGAGCGGCGCTGCGCTGCGGAGAGAGGGAGAGCGAGTTGCGGCGGCGGCACGGATGCCGAGGCGTCTTAAATAGGTGCGCCGCCGCGGAGTCGAGGCCGGATTAGGATTAGGGTTTCTGAGTTGGGTTAACGGGTTTCGGGTCGGGTTCGATTCAGATCCGTCCCGACCCGACCCACTAAGAAAACGGTTTGGTTTGGGTCAGCAGCGGGTTGGTTCAAGTTGGTTGGTTTTAATTGAAATAAACCCGGTTTATTTCAGGGGTTTAAGTTGGTTTATTTTTAAATAGTTTTAAGGGCTTTAAACGGATTTCCGGAGTCCAATAAATTCACCGAAAATTTCCCCGTGCTCGGTTTTTCATTTTACACCATAAAATATTATTTCCATAATATTTGAATATTAACTAATGGCAATTAAAAATCATGCAATTGACAAAGGCCTAGGTTTTAATGACAGAAAAATCTCGAAAAATTCCAGAAAAATTCTAGGAAAAATCAGGGGGCTTACAATCTACCCCCTTAAGAGGATTGCGTCCTCGCAATCAAAAGAATAACCGGTCAACAAAGATGACACGGTTGCAAATATTGTTCGAAGCACATCATGATCAAGGAGAGTCAAGGTTGAGGGTGTACGAATAATACAAAGGAAAAACTATTTTCCTAAGCATTAAAGGTTATGCAATCTCCCGCATGAAGGAGATTTAGAAGACTACAGTTCAGAAAAACTAGATTATCACTTAAAACATATTAGGTTATCAATTATAAAAATATTCTAGGTATTTTGCAATCTCAAAATTACTAGGTGAAGGCTAGGGTCACGAACCAACATGCAAAAACTAAAACAATACAAGAGACAGAAACTATAAAAACTTACGCGCATTAGCTACTCCATGAATTTGCGCATCCTCCAAAGTCATCACATAAGCTTGTCCGCGTCCTTGAGGGGGTGCCCTCTGCTGTTGCTGGGCCTGCTGGAAGGGTGCTGGTCGAGGTGCCAAGGGTGGCCTTGGTTGATATCCTTCTGGTGCTGGTAGAGCTTGTTGGTTTGTCCTTGGTGCTCCTTCTTTACGCTCAGGGCAGTCTCTCACTGCATGTTGTCTAGATCCACAACCTAAGCATAGTCCTAACCTGCGTCTGCATTCCCTGGCGAGATGGCCTGCTTTGCCACAGTAGTGACAAGTAGAGAGGACTATTACTTGTGGTGTAGATGCTTCCTGCTGTTGGTGTAGGTGAGATCTCTTTGCAGATTCTTCTTGTGGTGCTCTGGCTGGTGCTGATGTGGAAGTCCGCTTCAAACTGGTCTCTCTCCTGGTGACACGCTCCATGCGTCGGGCTGCAGCAAGGACGTCCGAGTAAGATGTAGGTGCAATGGATCCAATTAGTTTCTGTAGCTCGAAGTTTAGTCCATCGAAGAACTTCTCGGCCTTCTCTTCTTCTGTCGGAATCAAGGTAGGGGCGAAGCGACTCAGATGAATAAATTCCGCGTTGTACTCTTCCACTGTCATATTGCCTTGGATAAGGCGGTTGAACTTGTCTCTGAGTTCTGATCGAGCGGTAGCTGGAATGTACATCTCTTGAAAGAGTCTGGAGAACTCCTCCCAAGTGACTCGGTCTGGTCCGAGTCGTGTCTCCTCGGATAGCCACCAGTGATGTGCATTATCCGTCAACTGCATTCTGACGGCAGTTATCCAACGTTCCTTTGGTAGCTCTGCTGCTTCTAGTTGATGTCGTATGTTGGTAAGCCACTCATGAACTTCAATAGGTTCCTCCTTGCCTGAGAAGGTGCGGGGCTTCAGCTGGCGGAAGTCGGTGATAGAGCCCGTCGGTTGTCGGCGAGTTGGTAGGTTGGCCTGATCCAGTGCATTTACTATGCTGTTCCTTAAGTAATCTGCTTCACGACGTTGAGCTTCTTGATAAATATGCTGTTGGGCTTGCATCATTGCGTAGATCATTTGGAACATCTGCTGCCCGTCCATAGGCTGTCCTGGTGGGAATACATGCATTGGTGGAATGAACTGCGGAGGCGGCGGGATGTCGTCTTGCCGAAATCTAGGAGCATGCTGATCTGCTTGGCTGCCTTGGTGAGTAGAGGGACCTCCACTCAATGGTGCCACTTCATCTTCTCCGTAGGTGGCTACCGCACCTATTGGTGTGTTTGCTGGAGTTTCGTCGTTTGCTCTTGAATCCATTACTCTGCATCAAAATAAACTATAAGAGGCGTACTGGAATCAAGGCATGATGCAAGAAATTTAATTCGAATACGATATAGATATCAAAAACGTTTTCAAGCAAGTGGATGAGATCCTAAAAACTTATCCTATCCTTAGTGCAGGCTTGTTCAATCCCTAAGTTGAAACCGAACAATTTAGTCGTAGACCTGCATGGGCCACCACAAAAACCATGTCACGCCCCAGTCCCAAAATACCGAGGGACCAGAAGCGTGATAATGGCCAGCAGTACGCACCGATGGACAACCCAATTTAATGGATCCATCAGGGCATACTTAAGCTGTAATATAACAATAGGTAGGTCCAGTGGTACCAGTCACAGTCTAAACTAATCTCATCCACAACAGATAATCACAGATCAAATGACAGAAATAAAGTAAATAAATAACTGACAAGTCTCAATAAAATGTCTCGGAGAACAATCCGAGTACAAGTCTGCTACATCAATGAAATAGACTGGAAAGTAAATAACTAGAAACTGAAAATAATGAGTATCTCAAGCCAATACTCAAGAGAAGTCCTCTGGTACGATCTCGTCCTCAGATCCTGATTCTGCTCCAATGTAGGCACCTGCTCCTGCTAATGCCAATGCTCCGGTCCCGTAAACCTCGGGGTAGATCTCGTCTGCAATACCTGGGGACATAGTCCGGATCCAGGTCCTCAGGGGACAGCAAGGTACAGAAAATATAAGCCAAAATAAATGCAGTGCAGCAATAAATGAACAATAGGGTAAATATATAACCAGCTAAGTGATATGCAAATGAGAACATTATTCCATACTCGGGCTGAGACTACTACAGGATCAGTGTCGGAGAAACCCATAGCAGTATTTTCTCGAAGGGCCAGAACTGGTGCCATAGCTCTGTGTCAGAGACTAAGACACATCCAGATGTCAATATATAATATAATCAGCCTTTCATATGGTAATACTCTCCCCACCCAATGAAATCTCACGTCTCATGTCCATGACACGCAGGATCAAGACTAATGCAACAAGTCTGGATATGATCTAAGCATGTAAACTGTGTATGTCATAAACCTGTATCCTATACAGAATCACCATGAATATCTCAGGAAGATTCTGTCTCATGAATGGTGTCAAGTGTCCTGGGTATAATGTGCTTGATAAGACAAGTACGAGAATGTAAAGTGTCACGAATATCCATCTCTAGATGACAGTACCCAACACCGCGTACGATGTTGGCACCCGACTATAATCGGACGCTAAGTACGTCACACGGTCCTAGGTTAAGCATGCACAGCAATATAAAGAAGCAAGAAAATAGGTAACAATACTGCAGAGTTTGGCAAGGTACACTTGCCTGGGGTCCTGGCTCCAACTGTATATCTGGTCTCAGTGTGATCTGCAGGTACTACTCCGGTTGGTGAAATAAACATCACCATTAGATTCAAAAAATATCAAATAGCTAGAAATGCCTGTCCTTACGTCCAATTTGGACACAAGGGCAAAAACGACATTTCCGGGCCAAAGCGGGGTCCACGTGTGGGCCACTTTGCACCGAAAAGCGTGTCAGGGTCAAAGGTCTCCAAATTCGTCAAACTCAGTGTCAACAAGTCAGGAACGATGATACGAACCCAACGGAACTTCCAGAATTGGATTCCGATGAGCCGATCACAAAATCGCCCGTCAAGTGGAGCCTGTGGGGCCCACGATACGCGATTTCGTCAACGTTCTCAGAATCGAACCAAACTTGGGTCACAGGACCAGCGTATTGCTACGAGTCCGATGGTGCAAGTTTCGTCTCGATCCGACGTGTGTACACGAAGTTACAGCGTGTTCCAGAATCGACGGATACGGGGCGGTGTCGGCGGATACGCGTTGATTCCGGTGTGCACGCACATCCAAATCAACTTCTGCGAAATCCTACACGTCCGTATCAACGTCGCGCACGTTTCGGTAAAGACCGCGTGCGACCAAGTCGTCCCGTTTGGCGGGGCGTACTCAGTTCCGGGGTGAAACAGGGCATTGTTTTTCCTGTTTTTGGATCGCGGTGTGCGATCACCACAGGGCGCGATGCACCGAGCGGGTTGCACGGGCACCGAGAGGGTCATACAGTCTACGCGACGCAACTGACGGAATAGAAATCAGAATCACGAGGTGAGAGAAAACGCTACCTGAACAGGGCTCCATGAAGACTGATTTCCTGTGTTCGACTGTCTCCTTCGTGTCCTGCGTCGACCGAGTCCTGTGTCTGCCCTAGGGTTAGGTGTTCGTGTCCGCGGTGTCCGCACTGTCGTGTCCAGGCCTAGGTCAGCGGGTCGGGGAGCCGGGCTAGGGGTCGGCGAGGTCGGCTAGGGCTGCGGGCGGCTGAGTTCCGTTGGTCAGGGTCGGCTCCGTCGTCGGTGCTGCGCTGGGGGTTCTCGAATGGGGTCGGAGAAAACGGAGGAGTGGGGGCTGTGTCGTGTTGAGGTGGAAGGCCACGGCGGCGGTGGTGGCGTCGTGGGTGTTGCTCGGCGCTGGAGATGGTAGAGGCTGCGGGGAGTTTCGTCGAGGACGAAGGGCTGCGGCGGAGTCGAAGTAGTCGAGGGGTGAAGGGTCGTTGTTGGTGGTGGTGGCTGAGCTAGGGTTACGGCAAGGGGGGGAGGCGGCACTGGGCAGTTTAGGGTTCAGGGCTGAGGGGCTCGGGGGTTGAACGGAGGAGTTGGGCGGAGGAAGGCGGTCGATGATCGGGTGATGACGAGCGGGACTGAGCGGAGGAGAGGGACGATGAGGTCCTCGGCTGCTAGGGCGGCTCTGGGCGAGGTCGTCGGGGGCTGGTCGGAGCGGCGCTGCACTGCGGAGAGAGGGAGAGCGAGTTGCGGCGGCGGCACGGATGCCGAGGCATCTTAAATAGGTGCGCCGCCGCGGAGTCGAGGCCGGATTAGGATTAGGGTTTCTGAGTTGGGTTAACGGGTTTCGGGTCGGGTTCGATTCAGATCCGACCCGACCCGACCCACTAAGAAAACGGTTTGGTTTGGGTCAGCAGCGGGTTGGTTCAAGTTGGTTGGTTTTAATTGAAATAAACCCGGTTTATTTCAGGGGTTTAAGTTGGTTTATTTTTAAATAGTTTTAAGGGCTTTAAACGGGTTTCCGGAGTCCAATAAATTCACCGAAAATTTTCCCGTGCTCGGTTTTCCATTTTACACCATAAAATATTATTTTCATAATATTTGAATATTAATTAATGGCAATTAAAAATAATGCAATTGACAAAGGCCTAGGTTTTAATGACAGAAAAATCTCGAAAAATTCCAGAAAAATTCTAGGAAAAATCAGGGGGCTTACAAGGCTTCCCCAGAAACGCGATATGAATCGACCATCTCGATCGGAGACTATGGATACGGGCACGCCATGGAGCCGAACGATTTCGTTGAGATATATCTGAGCCAGGCGGTCGGCACTCAAAGTAGATTTGATAGGCAGAAAGTGAGCTGACTTGGTGAGTCGATCGACGATAACCCAGACTGCATCATGTCCCCGTTGCGTCCTTGGCAAGCCAACAATAAAATCCATCGTTATATGATCCCATTTCTACTCCGGAATAGCAAGGCTCTGAAGCTCTCCGCCTGGTTTCTGGTGTTCGGCATTTACTCTCTGACAAGCTATGCAATGCGACACGAACTGCGCCACATTCCGTTTCAAGCCGTGCCACCAAAACATCGTGCGAAGATCCCGATACATCTTTGTGCTACCCGGATGGGAAGTATAACTAACATAATGGGCCTCCGTGAGGATCTCTTTTCTGAGAGCCGCGTCGTTTGGAACACACAGTCTTCCCTTCACTCGAAGCATCTCGTCCGTGCCTACCGCAAAGTCGGACGCCTTTCCTGCTGTGATAAGGGCATGAAACTTTTGCAGGAACGGGTCATCCTTCTGAGCGGCCTTCACTTTATGTAACAAGTCGGGTTCGAGGCGCAGTTGTGCTACTTGCGCCCACTTTTTATATCTAATTTTTAGTGTAATGCCCAGTGATTCAAGATCTTGGCGCAGCCTATCATCAATAGCCAAACTCCCTACGAACACTCGACTCAATGCGTCAGCTACTACGTTTTCCTTTTCAGGCGTATATCTGATCATGAGATCGAAGTAGCTTAGGAGTTCAAGCCATCGCCGCTGTCGAAGATTCAAATCCTTTTGAGCGTACAAGTATTTCAAGCTCTTATGGTCCGTGTAGATTTTACACGGCATGCCATAAAGGTAGTGGCACCACAGCTTCAGCGCAAACACTACTGCAGCCAATTCTAAATCATGCGTCGGATAATTCTTCTCGTGAGGCTTTAGCTGTCTCGACGCATAGGCTATCACTTTATCCCGCTGCATCAGGACACATCCTAGTCCTTTACCTGATGCATTACTGAAAATTTTAAAATCATCCGGTCCGTTCGGCAAAGTGAGGATTGGTGCAGAGACGAGGCGCTGCTTTAACTCCGTAAACGAAGCTTCACAGTCGTCCGTCCAAGTAAACTTTGCGCCCTTCCGTGTGAGCTGAGTCAAGGGCGAAGCAATTCTAGCAAAATTCTGTATAAACCTGCGGTAGTAGCCTGCCAGTCCAAGAAAACTTCGGATATCGCTAGCTGATTCCGGTCGTTTCCACTGCGTAATGGCTTCTACCTTCTTCGGATCAACTGAAATGCCTTCCGAAGAGATGACATGCCCCAAAAGGATATACTGTCTAGCCAAAATTCAGATTTACTTAATTTGGCATACAACTTGTGGTCTCGAAGGGTTTGCAGCACCATCCGCAGGTGTCCTGCGTGCTCATCCCTAGTCTTCGAGTACACCAAGATGTCATAGATAAAAACCACCACAAATTTATCGATGAAAGGCTGAAATACACGGTTCATCAAATCCATGAATGCTGCAGGTGCATTCATCAGTCCAAACGGCATCACTGAGAACTCATAGTGTACGTATCGGGTTTGAAAGGCGGTCTTCGGCATATCTTCAGGCTTAATCTTCAGCTGGTGGTAACCTGAGCGAAGATCGACCTTTGAAAACACCGTTGCCCCCTGTAGCTGATCAAAGAAGTCGTCTATCCGTGGTAGAGGATATTTGTTTGACTGTGACTTTGTTCAATTCCCGATAGTCTATGCAGAGGCGTAGCGTTCCGTCCTTCTTCTTCACAAAGAGCACAGGCGCGCCCCAAGGAGACACGCTCGGACGGGTGAACCCACGATCAAGTAATTCCTGAAGCTGACATTTCAATTCCCTCAGTTCTGCAGGGGCCATTCTGTACGGAGGCTTGGAAATCGGCTGCGTGTTTGGGAATGTATCGATAGTGAATTCAATCTCTCGGTCGGGCGGCATGCCGGATAGTTCGCTCGGAAACACATCGGGGAACTCTGCCTCAACGGAAGTAGACTCGACGTTTGTGTAGTCCTGCCGTGTGTCCTGAACCGACGATGCTAAGAATCCCTCGCAGCCTGTGTGGAGCATTCGCCTAGCAGATTTTGCTGAAATCACCATGCAGGCCCTGGTCGCATCTGTCGCTGGACTACTAGTGTAACAGAACTCGGCTTCTCCGGGCAGATAAAAAATGACTCGTTTTTCTGCACACTCTATAGTTGCCGCGTACGCGCCGAGCCAATCCATTCCCAAAATGATATCGTAGTCCCGTACATCAAGAACTAAAACATCCAGCGATAGTTTCCTTCCTGCAATACAGATATGACCATCTTGACAGACTGAACGGACAGGGATTTTCGTACCAGATGGGGTGCTAACACTTAAATCTAAATGTAACGGAGTCATTTTTACATTGTTCTCCACGACAAAATTTGTGGAAATAAAACTATGCGTTGCACCTGAATCAAATAGAACACGAGCAGGTATATTTTTGAAAAGCAAAGTACCTGACACCACGGTGTCCAAGGCCAAAGCTTCTTCTCGTGTCATGGTATAGACCCGACCTTGAGCTTGATTACGCCCTTGCTGAGGTGCAGCTCGGTTGGCCTGAGGTGCAGGCGCCTGAGTTTGTTGTTGAGGTGGGAGGACCGGACAATTACTGATCTGGTGGCTAGGATCGCCACAACGGAGGCATGTGCCAAGCTTACGGCGATAATCTTTTTCGATATGCCCTGGCTTCCTGCAAAAGTTGCAGGTCTTGTTGGTGTCTCCACGCTGTTTACCGCCGTTATTTGGACGCTTTGCAGTGTTGTTTCCTCTATCGTTGCCTTGGCGTTTGTGATTGGAAGTTTGCACAGCGCCGGCAGCAACGTGAGGATACTTCGGTTCGAGGGAGAGGGCATGGTTTAAGACTTCTCGTATTGTCTGATACTGTGGGACGACTACGTACGCATGGATGCCAGGACGTAGCCCTCCCTCGAATCGTCGGGCATGACTCGCTGCATCCGGTAGATAGGTACTAGTAAATTTGGCCAGTTTGTTGAATTCTGCCGAGTATTGCTTTACCGTCATGCTGCCCTGCCGTAGTTGTACAAACTCATTTTCTCGCTGACGGCGTACATGCGGGGGTATAAACTCCTTCTCAAACGCGGCACGAAAAGTTGTCTACGCGATCGGCTCCTCCCCATGTCCAAGTTGAAGAGATCGTCGATGCGCGTCCCACCAGTCGTGCGCATTGAGGCAAAGCTGTAGTTGGGCACAGGCGTCGCGCTTGTCTTCAGGCACATCTAGGAGAGAAAAATGATCTTCAAACTCGGCGAGCCAATCTAGGGCCACGATTGGGTCCTCAGTCCCTTTAAATGTCTTCAGGCATGCTTGTTGCAGACCTTCTTAAAGTTTCCAAAGGTGAAGGCAGTCACTTTCCTCATCCTTGGCACTAGCGGTGTCTCGACTTCAAGTATTGGTTGTTCCACCGGAGTCGCTGCTATCACTGCAGACTGGTTGGAGGTCAAAGTCTGAACAAGCTGCTGCAGGGTATCTACCTGCTTTTGTTGGACTGAGAGTCGGGCCTCTAGATTGCTCTCGAACTTGGCTTGGCGGGCATCATCTCTCTGTCGTTGTGCTTCCAACATTTGCATCACTTGCTGAAGCGGATCTGTTCGAGACATGCCCCGTTGGCTCCGAGAGCTTCCTGATGTTCCGGAGCTGCTCTCATGAGCCTGTGTCTCGCCTGGTGCTAGCGCTGATGGTTGCGCTTGCGTCATTCCTTGAAAATAGGGTATATGACATCAGGATCATAATATATTATGGACTTATTGCATGAACGTATCTCATTTTGGCCTTAACGAGTTCAGGAGTTCGCGCAGGGATTTATCGTTAAGGGAACTTTTCCAGTTCAAGAGTCAAAGGAACTTTGAAGCTGTCACGACCCGCACCCGGTATAGGGGCACGAGTGCGTGGGTACGTCCAGCCTACGCCGCAGCATCGGCGGTAGAACGCTGTCAAGGTCTTGATACTATCTAGCCAATCTCACACAAGCATCCAATCTCCATAAGGAGGCACGGATGACACAATAAAATGAACACATACTCAATCACAGGACTACAGTACGATAAGATATCGAACAAAAATTAAATACAACACAAGTCAAAAAGTAATAATCTAACTCAACAAATATCCAAGTCTCAATAAAATGCCGGAGACAAATCCGGTACCAATAGTCTGCTAAAAGAACTAATCAGAAAACTAGAAGAATTAGTGATTCCGGCTAGACCTCCCGGAATCACAACTAACTACCATGCCCAAGTGCAGCTACTCACCATATGGTCCATAAAGTGTCGGACACCGGTCCTCTAAGGCATAGTCTGGAAAAATATTTCCAGTCAGGAAGGAGCAAAGTACAATCTCAAATAACAGTTCCATTTAATTGATAAGTACTATAAAGCAATAAACAGATGATGCTAGATACTGAAAGAAGGCAGTGAGTAAATGCAATGGCAAAATAAAAGAGACAGGCAATGTAAAGAGACAGGTAATAGGCAATATGATACAGTCAGTGCATATATGAAAATGAAAAAAACAAGGTACAGTATCATATACGGGTGATGTAGTATATGATTTAAAATAGGGAACTGTAATCTATTCTAAGTGTTTGAAATAGTAGTTTCGAAATGTGATCGGCTTGGGAACATGTACGATAGCTATAGGGCCTGGCTAATCATATGTGAAGAGCATAATTAACACTTACATTGTTCTACACTGCAATAAGAGGTTATGATCATATTTCTTACTAACTACTTCCCCGCCCCCAACTAGTACTGTGGATCCAACCATGACACGTCACGATACACGAGCAAGTCCAATCTATCATGTACGATGTCTAATATACATGTCGTGTACAATGTCAATACGATAATCAATGTAACATCTCATGACTGCAGATCCAAGCTATACTAGTCCGTGTAGCACAGTGTCAAAGATTCAGATGTAACATTTCTAGATTATTGAACTTATAGGAATTATCAACAATTGAAAATTATCAGAGAAATGTACTTGCCTTGGGTCCTTAGCTGGTAATTAGTGAGGTCCTGTTCCAGAGTATCCCCTGGGTGAACCAACAGTCCTATAGACATAACACAATATAACATTTGCATCAGATGCTACGCTAACACACAGTCAAAAAACACTGGCCTCAGGGCCATGCCAGGCAGGGCACTAGTCAACTAGGGTCATCTGGTAGGGATATACATAAATATACATCTCATTAACTAATCATATATATATAATTTCTATCAATTACAATAATAGATATATGTAAAAATATATACTTTAAAATAAATAATACTTGTATGTATATATAAACATAATAAATAGTACTTGTATGTATATATATATATAAACATAGTTCATGGAAAGGAATACAATACGTATTTATATTTGTATACATACTAAAAAGAATTTAACATAATATATATATATTTCTAAAATATATACCAATATAAATTATACTTGCTATAGTTGTATATTTACCAAAATACGTACATTTATATATTAACATATATCAAATATGTATATATCATATATATGCAAAAGTACATTTTAGAATATACAAATATATATTGTCAACATCATTCTTAAACATACTAATATTAATTTACCAAATTAAATTTATACCATATATATATATACAGATACACCAATAAAATACGATACTATATACTTGTATACATGTACATACTAATAGATTTTCAGAATATATACTAAACATATACGAAGTATATATATATATATAATCATATACCAATTAAATTAAAACATACACATACTAAAATACGTATTTATATATACCAAGTAGATTAGATATATACATATACATATATTAAATACACACATTACATTATACTAAGGTATATATATATATACTATACTTATACATGTATTAAATTAAAATAAATACTATACATATACCTACACATTGATTAAATATATACAAATACATATATTAGTATATACATAAACGTATATACGTATGTATATATATATATATATATATATATATATATATATATATATATATATATATATATATATATATATATATATATATATATACATGAAGGAGGAAGAGGGAGAGAGGAACTTACAGAGACTGGGTCGGCTGGCCGGAGTACGGCCGGAGGCCGCCGGAGCACGGCTCGGGAAGAGGGGAGTAGTGGTGGTGATGGTGGTAGTTGTTTGATGATGATGGTGGTGGGAGTGGGGGATGCAGCCGGAGGGAGCTCGGGACTAGGCTGGGCCGCCGGAGTGCAGGGGTGAGGGGGTTGGGTTGTTGCAGGTGGAGCTGCCGGAGTTGGGAATGTGGTGGTGGGGTTGGCCGTCGGGCCGTAGGGGTTGGCCGGACAGGCCGGGGAGGATGAACAGGATGGGCTGAAGTGTTGGAGGAGCAGAGGCCGAGGGGCTCGGGGGCTAGGCTGGCCCGCCGGAGACGGCCGGCCGGAGCACAGGGTCAAGGTGCTGATGGTGGATATGGTTTCCCTCTCTTCAAAATTTCATAAAGAATGAGAAGAAGAAGGGAAGAAGAAGAAGAAGCAAAGAAAGGAAGAATGAAAGAGGCTACGTTGGAGGGAGGAGAGGTAGGAGAGAGAGAGAGGTGGGGGCTTGTTTTGGGGATTATGGCTTGATGTGACATGACATTAAATAGGGGAGAGTGTGTGTGAAATCAAGGGTTAGGATTTACCCAATTAAATGAGTGGTCCAGATTTGACATGAGGTTTCTTCATGTGGGGATGAGGGTTAGGTTTAGCTAAAAATATTAGGGATTCCTCATTGGTTTAATCAAATGGGTGTTGACACCAAAAATGCAAATTTGCAAATTAGCCCCCTTAAATTTGGGTATTTGCACAGACGCATGAAATGACAAAAATTTGGCAGGCGATTCGGTGTCCGGTGTTTTGTAGGGTCAGGGGGCGCTATATGATCGGTATGGGCTCAAATAGCAGGGCACTGGAATTAAATTGGGATTTTCAGAATCGGTTAAAATAGTATCCTCAATTTAATTAGAAATAAATGCAAGTTGTGTTCTAAAATTAATTAGGAGTACATGGGGCCAAAATCGGGTCAGGTCATCAATACCAATAATGAAGTAGACTCAGAACATGATATTACCCTAATTTGGGCCGCACGAAAAATAGGTCAAGATTGCCTCCAATTTCAATTGGAACGCACAACGATACAAAATAGGGATTTATTAAATAACGTCCGCGACGATTTTTGTGCGGCTAGAAATAATGCACAGAGAGCATAATTATGAGTTGCAAAAATAGCAGAATGGAAGGCAGGCATGTCTAGGGCAAGATTGTAAAATTTGTTGGAAGACAAAAGTCAGGGTAGCGCTCCAAATATCGAAGCAAAGGCAATGCGCAATAATTAAATAAAATACGGTAATTAATTACAATCTCCAATAAATAAATTCTAGATAAAACAATTAAATACAGAATTCCATAATTCGGACAGATGTTCATCTACTGGCTTCTGGGTCAAGTCTGCTAGCTCAAAATAAATGAACACTGTATATATTTATATATTTAATTACACATCTCACATATTTATTTAAATTAAATATACTATCATGAATTTACTTAATTGTACCTACAATAATATTAAATATTATAAAAAGTCAAAAATACCCCTATTTTCGGAATGTGGTAGTGACAAGTCTACCCTCCTTAAAAGAATTTCGTCCTCGAAATTTAAAATCCTCAAGTAGCATTTAATCATACACATTATTATTTCCCTCAAATTTAAATTCATCAACCACGAAATCAGGTAATAATCCACGATGTCTTTTCTCAATTTTCAAAATTTTTGAAATTATTGCATTCCTGAAAAATTCTCGGAATAAAAATCAAAGTCCATTTTTATCAAAAATTTCCCCAAAATTTTTAGTTAATAATTCAATACTCGGAATTTAATATCCACTCCTCTAATTTGATTTTTATCAATGCACAAATATATAAAATGTAATCTCGTCCCACAAAGTTTGAATTTAAACGTTTATCCATCAAAATTTTATTTCTCGGTTTTCTCTTCCTCAAAATACTCAACAATGCGATACTTAAGGATTCTCTAATTGCAACATCCAATATAAAATTCTAAAATTCATAACTTGCAATCAAATAAATATATTGATAATCTCCCAAAATTTCCAAATTTTTATAACCAATTTAATCAGGTCATGATCTTCCTGGAATTAATAAATCATAAATTCTGCCATGTTAAATTCTTGGCCCTTTATTTAAATCGATGTTTATCCTCGAATTTTAATCATCTTGTCTCTCTTGTCAAGTCATAACCCCTTCATGAATCTTCGTCATGGTCAAACCCCAATAATCATGGTCTAAGAAAAAATCTTCCTACAATCATACAACATTCAACCCAAGGGGAATATGTACGGTCATTGTGTATTTTGTCATGGTATTGCAGTCTCTGCATCAGGGTGTACTACTAACTACATTCTAACAAAAATCATGAATACAAGCTACAGTACTAGGGAATCAATCGATCAGAAGACGAAAAAGAACATGAGGAAAGAAAGAAGGAACCTACTAACATATTCTTACAGTATCTTCTATCTCTAACATACACTTAACTCTGGCACATTCACTAACTAATTCCTATTCCTGTACACTGATATCCATATCAACTAATCATTAGTCCACAAGACATCCATGATTATATCCTCATTGCATACACTTGCCTCTTGATACCTAAATCTGATACCAAGAATCTTTAATATATCCATGGTTTAATAATGCATCCAAGGTTTGATACCTCTATCTCTTTAGTACCCTAGTTTTTACTACCAGCACACTCACTGCTAGCTCTCTTGCCTACTATAATTGTTGATACTAGCTATCCTTATCACTCAAGTGCATATCAAATGTAACACACCATACTAAGTACTGCTCTCTCCAATACAATCCTAGATGAACACCCAAGTCAGTTGGCAGTGAGATCTCAATTATGCTCAAGCCAACAGATCCTTACACATGCATCTCATCTACTTATATACTAATATATCTCTCACTATAAGATTTTTATCCTCAAATAAAATTCCTCAAAATAACTCCTCGAATAAATTTTTAAGTAAAATGCATATACTTCCCTCAAGATCAATTATCTAAGTACTGAAATAAAAATTTAATCACTCAAAAATCCTTACAGCTTTGTCTAGGCTCATTGAATTGAATCTGAATTCCTCAAAAATAAAATTTTAATAACATAATATCTCAACTTCTCAAAATTCAAAATTTTGAAATTCATTTTCAATCCTCAATTTAAAATTTAAATCCATATCTTGTAGTCCAATAGCCCTAGTGTTATCTTTCTCACTGTCCTCATCGCCGTGTGTCATCAAATAGTACCATAAATCAGTCTGTAAATTTATCTTGCTATGAAATCAACCCTACAATGAAATCAAAATCCTAATTTAATACCTGATCAACAATCAACAAGTGAGAATGGACGGAACAAGGGAATGATTTTAAATTGGAAATTATAACAAGATTCTCAGGGGTCATCCCAGGAATCTCTCAAGGAATTGTGATTGAGTATTCGCTCTCGTCCTAGTATCCTATGTCCTAGATCCTATCGCAGGTACGCAGTAGTATAACAAGGATGCCACACTACTACGACATCGCATAACTCGCGAAGTCTGACCTGCATGGGCCACCACTAAAAACGTGTCACGACCCGCACCCGGTATAGGGGCACGAGTGCGTGGGTACGTCCAGCCTACGCCGCAGCATCGGCGGTAGAACGCTGTCAAGGTCTTGATACTATCTAGCCAATCTCACACAAGCATCCAATCTCCATAATGAGGCACGGATGACACAATAAAATGAACACATACTCAATCACAGGACTACAGCACGATAAGATATCGAACAAAAATTAAATACAACACAAGTCAAAAAGTAATAATCTAACTCAACAAATATCCAAGTCTCAATAAAATGCCGGAGACAAATCCGGTACCAATAGTCTGCTAAAAGAACTAATCAGAAAACTAGAAGAATTAGTGATTCCGGCTAGACCTCCCGGAATCACAACTAACTACCAAGCCCAAGTGCAGCTACTCACCATATGGTCCATAAAGTGTCGAACACCGGTCCTCTAAGGCATAGTCTGGAAAAATATTTCCAGTCAGGAAGGAGCAAAGTACAATCTCAAATAACAGTTCCATTTAATTGATAAGTACTATAAAGCAATAAACAGATGATGCTAGATACTGAAAGAAGGCAGTGAGTAAATGCAATGGCAAAATAAAAGAGACAGGCAATGTAAAGAGACAGGTAATAGGCAATATGATACAGTCAGTGCATATATGAAAATGAAAAGAACAAGGTACAGTATCATATACGGGTGATGTAGTATATGATTTAAAATAGGGAACTGTAATCTATTCTAAGTGTTTGAAATAGTAGTTTTAGAATATACAAATATATATTGTCAACATCATTCTTAAACATACTAATATTAATTTACCAAATTAAATTTATACCATATATATATATACAGATACACCAATAAAATACGATACTATATACTTGTATACATGTACATACTAATAGATTTTCAGAATATATACTAAACATATACGAAGTATATATATATATATAATCATATACCAATAAAATTAAAACATACACATACTAAAATACGTATTTATATATACCAAGTAGATTAGATATATACATATACATATATTAAATACACACATTACATTATACTAAGGTATATATATATATATACTATACTTATACATGTATTAAATTAAAATAAATACTATACATATACCTACACATTGATTAAATATATACAAATACATATATTAGTATATACATAAACATATATACGTATGTATATATATATATATATATATATATATATATATATATATATATATATATATATATATATATATATATATATATACATGAAGGAGGAAGAGGGAGAGAGGAACTTACAGAGACTGGGTCGGCTGGCCGGAGTACGGCCGGAGGCCGCCGGAGCACGACTCGGGAAGAGGGGAGTAGTGGTGGTGATGGTGGTAGTTGTTTGATGATGATGGTGGTGGGAGTGGGGGATGCAGCCGGAGGGAGCTCGGGACTAGGCTGGGCCGCCGGAGTGCAGGGGTGAGGGGGTTGGGTTGTTGCAGGTGGAGCTGCCGGAGTTGGGAATGTGGTGGTGGGGTTGGCCGCCGGGCCGTAGGGGTTGGCCGGACAGGCCGGGGAGGATGAACAGGATGGGCTGAAGTGTTGGAGGAGCAGAGGTCGAGGGGCTCGGGGGCTAGGCTGGCCCGCCGGAGACGGCCGGCCGGAGCACAGGGTCAAGGTGCTGATGGTGGATTTGGTTTCCCTCTCTTCAAAATTTCATAAAGAATGAGAAGAAGAAGGGAAGAAGAAGAAGAAGCAAAGAAAGGAAGAATGAAAGAGGCTACGTTGGAGGGAGGAGAGGTAGGAGAGAGAGAGGTGGGGGCTTGTTTTGGGGATTAGGGCTTGATGTGACATGACATTAAATAGGGGAGAGTGTGTGTGAAATCAAGGGTTAGGATTTACCCAATTAAATGAGTGGTCCAGATTTGACATGAGGTTTCTTCATGTGGGGATGAGGGTTAGGTTTAGCTAAAAATATTAGGGATTCCTCATTGGTTTAATCAAATGGGTGTTGACACCAAAAATGCAAATTTGCAAATTAGCCCCCTTAAATTTGGGTATTTGCACAGACGCATGAAATGACAAAAATTTGGCGGGCGATTCGGTGTCCGGTATTTTCTAGGGTCAGGGGGCACTATATGATCGGTATGGGCTCAAATAGCAGGGCACTGGAATTAAATTGGGATTTTCAGAATCGATTAAAATAGTATCCTCAATTTAATTAGAAATAAATGCAAGTTGTGTTCTAAAATTAATTAGGAGTACATGGGGCCAAAATCAGGTCAGGTCATCAATACCAATAATGAAGTAGACTCATAACAGGATATTACCCTAATTTGGGCCGCACGAAAAATAGGTCAAGATTGCCTCCAATTTCAATTGGAACGCACAACGATACAAAATAGGGATTTATTAAATAACGTCCGCGACAATTTTTGTGCGGCTAGAAATAATGCACAGAGAGCATAATTATGAGTTACAAAAATAGCAGAATGGAAGGCGGGCATGTCTAGGGCAAGATTGTAAAATTTGTTGGAAGACAAAAGTCAGGGTAGCGCTCCAAATATCGAAGCAAAGGCAATGCGCAATAATTAAATAAAATACGGTAATTAATTACAATCTCCAATAAATAAATTCTAGATAAAACAATTAAATACAGAATTCCATAATTCGGACAGATGTTCATCTACTGGCTTCTGGGTCAAGTCTGCTAGCTCAAAATAAATGAACACTGTATATATTTATATATTTAATTACACATCTCACATATTTATTTAAATTAAATATACTAT
Organism: Iris macrosiphon; assembly: GCA_036927795.1. Classification (NCBI taxonomy): domain Eukaryota; kingdom Viridiplantae; phylum Streptophyta; class Magnoliopsida; order Asparagales; family Iridaceae; genus Iris; species Iris macrosiphon. Next base: position 17,142,195 of record JAYESA010000020.1, on the reverse strand, counting down.
CATGAATTTACTTAATTATAACTACAATAATATTAAATATTATAAAAAGTCAAAAATACTCCTGTTTTCGGAATGTGGTAGTGACAGAAGCTGTGCTATGATACCAACATGTCACGTCCCGATTCCGTGGAATCGACATTCGTCCCCCGGGCATGACCGCCGTGCGGGCCTAGGTTGCGCACCGCACAAGGCTAAGTATTTTTGTTTTGCATAGCGAGCACATATTCAGAGTACGCAGATAATTGAAACGCAGATTGAAACATAGAAAAGTTCTCTTTTATTGATAATATGAACATCTATTACAAACTCCTTGAACTGAGTCATAAGGTTGCCTCTACGGGCTTACAAAAGTGTTGACACAAAATAAGATAGCAGTCCTGTACATTACATCCTTTACTACAACTCAAAATATAAGACCTTGGGTCGGAACGACAGCTTTGCCACGAAGCTGCATATTTGCTCGGTGGCTAGCTTCTTCTTCAAAATGCTTCAAAAGGTGGCACGGTCAAGGTGTGCCTACAGCTGGACTGGATTGGGGGTTTGTCTCCTGCTCCTCGCTTGGTTCTCCTTAGCGTGGGGAACCTGTTTCAACGAGGGTCAGTACATCGAAACGTACTGGTGAAGGCAAGCTAACCCAACTATACCAATCAACACATTGTTTTAATGAAGCATGCATATTTATTGTGGGTTTCTATCTTGCCTTAGTTCATTTTACAGCAAGAAATAGATATAGAAATCATTGAAATAACCTGCCACCGTTCGGTGACATTTACCTGCCCGTCTGAACCACTTACATAATACTTACCTTGCCTTCCCTGCCAAGAAGACACAAGTTAGTAGCAACAGGTTTAAATATACGAGGGGATCACTGGCACGTTGCCATAATGGACGGGCTAGTCTCGGTACGGAGTGCCGTGCGACGCATAGATCAGGACGTCCCAAGGCATTCCGTCCTATAGCAGGCGACTATCATGAGTTCCGTCCGGATCGGATCGGTGCCGGTGCCCCAGCGACCGTCCGTAGGAACCGAGACCTTGTGCACAAGTTGTCCGTGATCAACACATTACACTAAGTTAGCAATCGAGGAAAATCAGGGCATATCAGGAGTAGGGCAGTAATAGGGCAAGATTTACTTTTGCATAGTCTTCCTGTTCAGTTATTGCATTCAAGATGAGTTCTATACATAGCATAATTTTTAAGAAGAAATATACATTCTAACTTGTATTTATTCATATGATGAACATTCCGAACGAACAAGCATGTAAGTAAGTAACCGTTCACAAGTTTTATTTGACAAGCATAATTTCCCAAGTCTATTCCCTTATTATCTTGAAGTTTTTTAGTTATTACTAGGTATCGTTTGATCGGGGCAAGCACGAATACAAGATTCAGATGTGAAGACTAGCAAGAAGGGCTAGCTAATCGGGATGGTAGCCACTCACTTAGTAGTTGGAAGGAAGAAGGAAAGAAGTGCTTTAGGAGTCCGTTCGAGCGGCGCCTACTGCTGGATCACCTGCATTGCCACGAACAGCTGATCAATACCTTTCCACTCTTTCCATTATCGGAATTGAAGTGCAGTTCGAAGAACGAAAACAATGAAATCCATCGAAACCGTTCAAGAAATCTCAAGCAAATACGAAAACCAACTCAAAGCACGAAAGCAACAAGCGACAGCGAAAACTAGGCAACAAAAGATGCAGCGGAGAGGTCCCTCCTGACTCTGCCGCTAAGTCGATCCCGGGGGCACGGTCCACTGAATATGGAAATCGATTCCGAAGAAGCAAATCCATAAAGAGGATGGGTTCTTGTTTCAATCTATCCCGATCGAACGATACCGTCTTGTATTTCTTAGCCGCGCTCCCCGAATAGGGGGAACGGGGCACCACATCTGTTGGGGTCCAGTCTGGATTTGGTAAATTTTGGAGCCTAAATATGGTCAAAGATTTAATTTGATATAATTTGGGAATCTATATTAAATGTAAGATTTGATTAGATTTCAAATTTGTATCAAATATTTAATTTGATCATATTTGGACGTCCATAATTGATATTGGACTATTTTAGGTAAAATATGATTCTTATTTTAAGATTTTCTATTTAGGAAATCATATTATGACCTAAAATAGGATTTTTTATCCTATAAATATAGAAGGAGGGTGGATGCACAAAATATAGCACAAGTTCAAGATTCGGAGTGCTCGTCCACAGAAATTCTAAGAGAAAGTATGTGCTTTGCTCTTAGGACTTCGTCATCCAAGATAGAAGAAAGATAGAGATCTGATCGAGGAATCGTCTCCTTCGCTCAGGAAGATTGCTACGGGTTGGTGAGTGATATCAATTGTAATTTCTTTCTTTTCTTGTTGAGTGTGGTGAGGGAGTTGAATCTATTAGGGCAAATGGTTCAACATTGATTTTGTCAATCTTGTAATTTTACCTGAATTATAAAGGTTGGGATTTGTCCAGGTGACGTAGTCACCGTCATATAGTTGTCTTTATTTGTGCTTGGTGTTTGTTAGACAGGGGTTGGTTATCTCAGGTGGGTTGGCCTAAAGTTTCCGCTGCGGGCACTCTCAGACACGGTGTCAGAACGCTTGCAGGGCGTGTCCAATTTTTAACATTTGGTATCAGAGCTACTGGTTTTGGTTCTGGCAACTATGTCTACGGAGCAGATGAACACTCGTATGATCACCCTCATAAGGGAGAATTGGACAATTTGGAAGCCAAGGATGGAGGATCTACTCTGGTGTAAGGACTTGCATGGTCTGTTGGAGGACAACAACTCTAAGCCATCAGACAAAGCTGCTGAAGACTAGAAACGACTGGATCGGAAGGCCGTTGGATTCATCCGCCATTGGCTGGACGACTCGGTGTTTCACTACGTGTCCATGGAGAGTTCGTCAAAAGCATTGTGTAAGAAGCTGCATTCGCTGTACGAAAGAAAAATGACTGGCAACAAGGCATTTCTGATTTGCCAACTCGTCAACTCGAAGTACACGGAGGGTGTCCCAGTGGCACAACATCTGAACGAGGTTCAGGGTATTATTAATCAGCTTTCTGCGATGAAGATGGTGATTGATGATGAGCTTCAGACCATTTTGCTTTTGAGTTCTCTAGCAGAAAGCTGGAAGACGTTGGTGGTGTCGGTAAGCAACTCCGCGCCTGGTGGAGTTGTCACGATAGAGGCAATCAAAAGTAGCTTGTTGAACGAGGAGATCCGGCGTAAGCAAGTGGAATCGTCGCAGGAGTCCGCTCTGGTGGATTCCTACGGGAAGGGAAGACCCAAGTCACATGCGAGGACATGAGGGAGTTCTCGGGATCTTGTGACTGTGGACCGCAAGGAAGGCTGCTAGCACTGTGGCGAAAGGGGTCATATCAAGAGGAACTGCATTAAGCTCAAAATTGAGAAGGCCAAAGGCAAGGATAATTAGGAGGATATCATGGCTATGAGAGATCTCATCATCGCAACAACCGATGCAAAGAAACCTTGTGGCATGTGTCATGATGGCGATTGGGTCATGGACACGGAGGCATCGTATCACGCTATTTCGTATAGGAGAATCTTCATGTCATACCATGATGGCAGCTTTGGACATGTGAAGATGGACAACAAGGGGACGGCTGCAGTTATAGGCATCTGTGATGTACACTTGACAACGGATCTCGGTGAGAAGCTCGTTCTCAAGGATGACATATACCGAGTTTGTGCTACAACTTGGTTTCGATAGGGAGGTTGGTGGATGATGGTTGTCGTAGTTTGTTTGGGGACAAAGATTGGATGCTTACGAAGGATTTCCAATAGCTGGCTTGAGGAGATTTATGTTGTGGCATGTATATGTTGCTAAAATGTCGGTATTAAACCCGAAACTCCCGACGGACGGCCAATGGCCCAAGGAAAGGTGCCCAAGCCGCTGAATTGTACAGGCAGACCATAGACATCGGATGGAGACTCGAGGGGTATTCGATATGAGTTGGATCGTCGAAAACTTGCTGAGGAGGGGTTTCGAGATACTTTGCGGATTACGGAGGATTCGATTCGAGACAAGGCAACGGATAGAGCCAAAGATTGAGGGTCAGTATGTCGGTCCCATGACAGCTGGTCGATCTCCAGGTGAGAGTTGCTTCACGGATCCAATTTTGGCGACGGGTGGTTTGCCAAAGCTTCACAGAGCGACATTGGTTTCAGCAGTTCGAGGCCATGGAGGAGATCAAGGTTTGCAGCAAACTCAATCTGAGGCGGGAGCGTCACCATTCGTACAGTTCCGGGGGAGCTATAGGTCATCGATGACATGCACAGTGCATGATGTTCGCTCGAGGACGCATGTGTATGGGGGAGCTTCAAGTTCGGACACGAAGAATGGCAGATTCAGGAGTTCGAATCTTGCGAGAATCGCACTGTCCCCTGACTATCAGCCTCACCGTTGCGGGCACTCTCAGATGCGGTGTCGGAACGCTTGCAGGGCGTGTCCGATTCCCAACAGTATCGAGCCGAACCGGTACAACCGTTAAAAGTAGTAGCAGCTATGCTTTAATGTCTAAGTTATTTCATGCTAGAAGTATACTATAAAAGGTAGAAACAAAAATAATCTTTCCTACCAACTAAAGAATTGTCCTTGTATTTAAATTTTTATGAAGAAAATGGTGATGATTCTGGATTATATTTTTCAATTTTAGAATGGTGGAAAAGACACGAAAAAACTTATCATATACATTCTTCTTTAGCACGTGATCTTCTAATGGTCCCGGTGTCTACGGTAAAATCACGTGCTTAAGAAGAATATTGTTTTAGTGCAGGTTCAAAAATGCTAAGCAAGAAAATGAGCATAATGCTGCCAGATATTCTGGAAGTTTGTATTTGCGTTCAAGATTGGGTTCGTGCGAAAAAACTAACTCAACACTTAAGAGATGAATGTGCTAACATTAATGAACTGGACTTTCAACCTCTTAGCTTACTATGAACGACCCTACTGGAGGAGGAGGAGCTGAGGAATAAATTTGGACATAAGACGAAAAACATAAGACTTATAAATTTTATTACAAATTTTATGCAAATAACTTAGACACTGAAATAACTTAGACCGGCCCGGCCGATACACACCCTGGAATAAATTGGTTCATTTTGCATGTCTAAGTTATTTTATGCAAATAAATTTTATGCAAATAAAATGTTTACTTTTATTTTTTAAGTTGTAAAAAAATGTTGTATAAGATTTTATTTTTAAATACATTAATAAAATTTAATTTTCTTCTTTACTCAAATTTCAAAATTTTTGGATTTTTTTTACTTATATCGGTTGACCCTGAACCGGCACGAGTCGGCCCGGCCCACTCCCGATAGAGCTCGGATCTGGGCTGGGTTCACCCTTCCAGACTTCCGGTCCATGCCGGCCCGGTCCACCTCCACCCTGTCCAAGTCCAACCCGGCCCAGATCCGAGCAAAACTGGTCAACACTGTGTCCGGTCCGGCCCGATCCGATACACCTTGGAGAAACCCTTATAAAAGGTCCCTAATAGATAGGAACAATATTGACGGTCAAAATAGGATCATTTAATATGAACCACATGCAAAATGAACTATCCTCGAGTCTATTAGTATACTGCAAGTATTTTTTTTAGACCCTAAAACTTTCAGGAAAGTTTGGTGCACTTACCAGTATACTGCAAATATTCTGTTTGATCCTCTTTCGGAGTGTACATAGTCACGTATCGATGCTTCAGACCAGCTTTCATGGCATGTAATCTATAGTTTGCACTTCATGAATGACTATTATTAGGGATTACATACAGCACACTTCTACATGATCCAATCCGCTCTTTAAAGCTCAAAAGAGGCCTACTGCAACCTTTGCTTTCGAAATGAAGACATTATTCATACTTGTTCACGAATTAGTAATCATGTGTTGTAAAGTGAGGAGAACAGAGAAAACATAAAGGAAATCAAATGACAACTCCCAGTCACGGGTGACAAGTAACAGATTGTTCTTCCATTTTTTTGTTTTTCCATGTTTCGAGGCAGCAGAAAATGAGAAGACAAATTAGCAATGGAATGCAATAGAAACAGAATACGTGTCATTCTACAACAATGGAGACTGTCACTCCTTATCGATAAATTTCGGTAAATTCCTGATAAATAATACTTTCTTATGAGATAACATGTACATCTACATCATTTTAGAAAATACTAACCCAGCTAATCAGTACTAAACTATAATCTTACTTTCTAAAGTGCTTCATAATTGATATATAGGAGCTCTCAGAGGATGAGGCATCTCCAGTGACAAGCATTCACAGATGATATACAGATTCAAAGAGGACAAGAAACAAACTGCACACAGCTCTGACAATTGAAGCTCAGTTGTGAAGATAAGCTGCAAAATCAGGAAACGATGATCTTGTTTCCCATTGTTGCGTGTAATTTGAGTTCTAGACGCTAAGTAAATCATGAATGTGACGAGGGTGACCCACGACGAAGGCAGTCAAGCACTTGGCAAATCAATCTTCATGCTCATCTTCAGAATCTACAAAAATTCATGAAAGTATAGAAGCTCATATACGGAAAATTGAAATTGCCAAAAACTCGAAACTTGTCAGTGTTAGCATATCAAAAATTATAAATAGTGTGGTTGTTAACCCACACAATTCCTTTCATAAAACCAATAATTTCAACTATGCATAATGCTTGCAGGTGAGACTATGCTTGCATCTGTTTTGCATATACTAAATGAAGCCAACATAACAATAGTACATACCAGATCGGATATCATCCCCAACTCGGCCTCCCGCCTGGATTTGTTTAACAAGCATCCGGTGCATTAAGGCCCCCCAATAAACATTAAGCACAAGCAACGAGAATAACAGTGTATTGAACACATAATAGTATATGGGTCCTTCAGCCTTGTGCTTTTCCATGTCCAAAGTCAACAGAACTTCATAACTGGCCCAATGAGGCAAAAAGGAAATAGTGTTAAATGCCTAGGTAAATCCTTTCTGATGGAGCCAGTTGGATGAAAACAGATAATTTTCAAAAACCAATGTGGAAAGGGCTAGTCAATACCTCCCACTGAAATACCACAAATGCTGAAAAATGGATAATCTGCTATTAATTTATAAGTTCATAATCCATTTCTTAATGCATGATTTGACAGTTGAATAGTTATATTCTTCTCCAAGAGCCATCTCAAAAGTCAAAAGTGTTGGGAGTTTTTCCTTTGATGTGTGGGAGGTTTTCCTCTTGCATGACTAGAAAAATAGTCCCACATTGGAAAACACTCTAAGTGGGTATCTCAATATAATACCATGTGGGTGTTGAGAGATGCACATGGGGTGGTGGTCCAAGGATGGATGCCATGTGGAATATTTTACTAGGAGGATTAAGGCTAAACTCCTCAAAGAAAACATTTATGCTTTTTGCCACTTTCTTGGAAATATTCCCTTAGGAACTAAGCGACTCGGGCTCGGGCTCAAGGGCGCAAATTGGCGCTTTGTTAGTGCACTTTGCACGTCAGCTGCTGGACGCATAGGCACATCGGCCGCTGCGCGGTCGGCGCATGATCCCATTGATTGCGGGATTTGACGGATATGGAAAGATATGATCAGTTATTCAGATCCGATTTTTATGGGATATAAATTTAAATCGTTTCTATCTTTTCGTAACTGATTGGCGGCTAAGGTTTTCACCCTTCTCTATAAATACTCTCTTCATGCCTCTTTGAGAACTTACTTCGAAAATAGAGAGACAAAGGGAGATTATGCTGCTGCCTGCCATTGGAGTCCAATGTGTTCGTGCGAGTCCAGAAAAGAGGTGACAGCGAGCGTTCCAGAAGTTCTACGTGAACTTGCTGGTTCCTGGGAGCAGATCGTGTGAGGCGAATCTTGCTTTGAGCAACGGTGATCTTTATCACCCCAGTTAGGGATGGCAATTTACTCCGAAACCGACGGGAACCCGATTTATTTTTTCCGACGGGGATGGCTTTGGGGTTTAAAAAGGGGGACGGGGCGGGGATGTGGATTAAAAAAAAAATTCGGTTGGGTTCGGGTATGGGTATAGTACTCCCCGCCCCGGTAAATTTCTGACCCCAATTACTTATATGTTTTTTGTTGTATATAAGTGTAGACCTTTATTTGGAATATGTTTTGTGGGGTTAACATTCACTCTTTGTTGTTTTGTATTATATACTTTTATTTAGTACTTGTATGTTTTTCATGGATTAATATTCTCTTTTTGTTGTATTGTATCATTTTTTCTATGTAGTAGTATATTTGTTTTAAGTATATATTTTTTGGAATAAAAATAGTTTTTTAAGCTTATAATATACACAAAAAATTGTTAACAAGGAAAGAGATGGGGACAGAAAAATTCGGCCCCGAAAGGGTTAACGGGACGGGGACGGGGACGGGGATGGGGATGGTGAGCTCATTGTTTAACGGGGATGGGGAAAAAAATTTGAACCCGAACGAGGATGGGGACGGGAATGGAGATTTCAATACTATTTGGGGACGGGGATGGGGGGTTATGGTCTCCGTCCCCAACCCGTCCCGTTGCCATCCCTAACCCCAGCAAGCAGAGATAATTCTTCTCCTTCCTCTTCTCTTCTAAAAGTTGTAATCTGTTCTGTCCGTTTTGCAACTGCGATTACAAGAAAGAACAGTAGTTTTCTGATTATTGTTATTTTAGCAGCAAGTTGTAATCATAATATTTTATTATAGCTCTTCGTTGGAATCGAGGCATATTAGAGAGAAAACTTTTGTGTGAACTCCTGATCTCAACTACAACTACTGGTTCTACATCTTTGATTTAGTCTCGGGACTAACAATCTCAAAGCAAGATCCGAGTAAGATGGAAGATAATCGTGCAAAACTTCTAGACACAAGTTTTAACAAACTTGAGAAGTTTGACGGGGAGCATTACAACGCCTGAAAGAGAAATGTCAGCCTTAATCTCCAACTCGTAGAAGTGGACTACGTTTTGATAGATCCTGAGCCTGTTGTTCCGGAGGGTGATGATGTTACTGTTCGGTCAGTTGCAAATGCAATTGCTAAACAGAACAAGAGAAGGAGAGACAACAGCCTCTGCAAACTCCTGATTCTGAACTCCATGGAGGATACTCTGGCGGAGTCATACAGCAAGACGGACCATGCTAAGGTCGTCTAGGAGTCACTGGAAAAAGCATTACAAGGCAGATGAGAACCGCAACAAGATCTATGTGACCTAAAAGGTCTGGAACATATGATTTGAGGACGACAAGACGATGTTGTCTCAAGTCAAGAAATTTCTCAAGCTTCGTCAAAAAACTTGAGGATGATCGCATATCCATGGTCGACGCTTTCGTCGTGGGAGGTATCGTTGCCAAGCTCCCACCTAGATTGAGCAACTTCATATCGGACATACACCGAAAGAAGATGGATCAGCCGTGATCAACTACTGCACAACATCGATATTGAAGATAAGTTGCGGGCTCAAAAGAAAGTGGACACGCTATCTAAGCAGTTGACAAAGGCCAACTTGGTGCATGCTGGTGACTCCAAGGGAAAACAGAAGGCTTCTCACAATAAGAAAAATGACTTCAACCATCTGAAGGTGAAATTGGCTTCGTTAAAGCCGAAGCTAAAGCCCAAGTCAGATGTGACTTGTTTTAACTGTGGCAAGAAGGGGCACTACCGGAAAGACTGCAGATCCAAGCCCAAACAGACAGAGCAAGGTGAGCCTAATAAGGTTGCTATGATTGCGCAGGTTGTGACGGCTGGTGTTGACACTGATTGGTGGGTGGACACTGGTGCATCCTGCCATGTTTGCTTGAAGGAGTTGTTTACCACCTACAAGCGTACATCTGAGAAGGTCATGGTGGCAAACCAGACACAAGCTGAAGTACTGTCACGCCCCAGTACCGGAATACGGAGACGGACATGGCCAACTCCCCCGTACAAGGTATAGAACGTCGCACGGCGGTCACAGCTGTAACTAGACAAGGGGTGCATACTACAAGCAAGTCACTTAGGGACACACAACATCTATAGTCTCAATCAGTCAAATAAGAACAGTAAACATAGAACATAAATGACAAGGAAGTAAGGCGTCCCAAACATCCTGCCACAATATTCAAGAAATCAGCTGTGCAAAATGAGAAGGCTGGCAGAGTATCAAGAGTACATGACCATGATCAGCTGCAGTCTGATTAATTACAATCATGTAGGGAACTAAATATCCCGATTCACGGCTAACAAGTGTCAGTGGCTAAACGTCCAAAATGAGTAAAATGTGAAATGCAGGGAAGAAGAAACCCGCTCGTTTCCCTCAGTGGCCATCCATTTGCTGCGCGCCATTGTTCAGGGGAAAGTACGATATAATTAACATTCCGATAATCAAGAGTTCACACAAAAGTTCCTTCACTGATATACCTCAATCCAACTAGCAACTATATAATTAATATTCCGATTACAACTTGATGCTACAAAAAACGATAATCAGAAAATTAAACTTCTCGTTCTTCTTTGTAATCACAGTTGCATACGGACAGAACCGAGTTACAACTTGCAGAAGAGAAGAAGAAGAAAATGATGAAATACTGCGTTGGCGGCGATGGACAGGGGGCGGGGGTCTGCGTGGAGGGAGGGGGGTGCTAGCCGGCGGGGAGGGAGGCTGCTGGCCGGTGGCTGTTGGTAGCGGAAGAGGGGGAGCTGTGGAGGGGGTTAGGGTTTGGGAAAGGGGGGGTTGGCTCTGATACCAAATAGAATTTTAGTAGAATACTTGACTTGTTTATTATTGATGTGGAGCTACATATATATAGGAGAGGCTAACCCCTCTCTCTACTACTCTATTCCATGTGGGACTAAAAAATTATTTAATACTCACAACATAATACGTGTTATATATCCGAATATTATTCATATTTCTATCGTAGTCATTGTCAGAAAACAAGTACATATATGGTAATATCCATATTCGATCCGTATCCTCTTTGAATGCATCCCTAGGCCAATGTCATCAAAAACCGCAAATAGATCCTGCAAATACCTATTTGCTGCTAGATCATCAAATTCCATTGTTTAGGCCCTCAAAACTGCTATGGATGATATTTTGTCATTCTCGTATAATCTTAATTGCTGATTTGAGCGTATTTTTGTTATCTTTGTTATTTTTGTTATCTTTCCAACATAGTCATTAGCAGTGATTTAGTTTTCGTTTTCAGAATAATTGTCGTTATCAGAAATTTACTAATTATTTGTTGTCAATTTTTCAGCAATCGATAACTCTATATAATGACCACCCCTTCATTATTGTATTAGGGGAGTTGAATGAAATTAAAAAAGAAGAAGGTACAAGTGCCCATTATTCCATCTTTTCTCTTTTCCCTTCATTTCCCTTGTATTGAACTATATTGTACTGGACGTTAGGCGAGGCAAGTCGACAGACCACCCACCTCGCCTAGACGTCCGCCCAGGATCCACTGCTCTTGAATCAAAAAATTATGCAATTATGCACACAACAAATAGGTAGTATAACTAATAAGTAATAAGCATTAAGCATAAAAGTAATATAAGAAGCAACAAATATGAAATAATCAATATTCAACATCGAGGATAGTAAGCATAATTGGGCGACCCTAGGCACATTTTTTTATTTCATATTTATTGCTTCTTATATTACTTTTATGCTTATTGCTTAATGCTTATTACTTATTAGTTATACTACATATTTGTTGTATGCATAATTGCAGAATTTTTTGATTCAAGAGCAGTAGATTCTGGACAGACGCCTAGGCGAGCAAAATCTCATCCAGGAAAAAAAGTTCCTAGGTCGAGGTGAGACCGCCCCAACCTGCACGCAGTGGCGGACGCACATTTAGTGCACTAGGGCTCAGGCCCCCGGTGAAAAAAAAACCCAATAGGAGTGCATGATCTCCTCTACCACAATCATTAATAACATAAACCAAGATACAAGTAATAGGTGCAAGAATTGAGACATGATGGACCGAGGATTCAAGAAGAGGCGTATTAAATGGTGAATGGAAGTAATGGATTTTGGTAAACATTATGTTGTCAGTAACGAGTGAGCATAATCATCTTAACGGTGAACATCTGATGGGTACAAGTATCCTGAGAGAAACATTAAGAACAAGACTAAGTTCTCATTATTAAAGAGAAAAAAACAAAAAATAGTCAGTTAAAAGAGTTTGGTGATCTATCTAGATTGCTAGTGCAAACAAAGAAATACTTTCGTACCCTTTGGTGTATTGGCTTTTGAAGTTAGCATTGATTTTGTCCATAGCAACAAGTGTAGAAAGATACTTCTCTGCAATAAATATTGTCAAGACGAATTTACGGAACCGAATTTGGGATCAGTTTTTAATTATTGTCTTGTATACTTCATAGAAAAAAGAGTTGCTTAGTAGTATTAGAAATGATGTTGTAGTTAAAAGCTTTCAAAGTATGAAAATTCGTAGAGAGCAATTGTGAGATGTAATGCTTTATTATATGAAAACTCGTAGAGAACAATTTCTACCTTTTGTATTAAGAATCAGCCCATTGTTTGGGGTTGTTTGGGATTGTATGGGGTAGTCTGTATGTTCAATTTTCAGTTCTGCACTTTATCCTTATATGTTCAATTTTCGGGGACGTCGTCTACGTACACTCTTATGATTGTGCCCCCAGTAGAATGTAATCCTGGATCCGCCACTGCCTGCACGCCTAGGCCGCCTAGACGTTGCATGTGACAACATAGGTATTGAAACCCCAAATCTACTGGACCTAGGTCTGCACTATGTAGTTTCTTGCATCAACTCCAAAGGATAAGTTGCACTGGAATTGAGAAAGACCCATGGAGTTCATAAATTGCATAAACGGAGTAAAAAATATTGCATGCAGTGCGGCGACGTATAGAAGTGTCTTATCTCCTTCTGGGTGAAAAATGGTCCTGAGTTTTAGCTAAATATCTCTATACGTATCAACCTGACCGATATATGATCTGTAGTGTTCAAAAGTATGACCTATAAGCCCGTGTGTAAGGATTTGAGATTCCCTCTGATCACTTTCATAATCGTATATCCTACCCTACTTTAAGCTTTGACTAATGGAACTCCTATGGTCTGGACTTGCATCTAGCAATACCATATGTTGAGGCAGAGAGGAAATAGAGAGTCGATAGAATCACAATCAACAGGAAAATAGCAAGAATAGGGTATCTTTTTTCTGGGAGATCCCTTTAATGCACTAGTTCATGCTAAAAATTAATATTTAGTGCTCACAAGCATTTCTCAGCATCAGTCTGAGGGAGTACACCCTCGTTTTGGGAATAGGTAGAAGTATAAAGTAAAATCCTAGCATTTGCACTTGCCATTCGTTGGTTATTAAGGCCATCCCGAAAACGTCTGACTCGAAATATGGCTTTCAAATTAAGTTCCGAATTAGTAGATCCTGACAAAGGAAGTGGCTTAAGCATATCTAGAATCCTTATCCTATCATCTTAAAAAAGATATATGGAGTTCCCACTGGAACAGAAACATAGATATATAAATAATCTGCAACAAAAAAAACTTCTATTATGTTAAAAACCTCCTTTAGTGCATTTGCATCTGGCATCACTGACATCAACATCAGGCTATGGGAGTATGCGCAATACAAGAATGCTCCACAAAGAAATTTGAAAGATCTTATAACCAGTTGCTGACCTTACATTAGTAGGGCCCAACAAGTTGATGCCAAATTCCTAGCAAACCCTCAACAAGTTAGTGAAATTCCTATCTAAGAAAGCTAGAAGGAAAAAAGGCGAGCCATAAACCTTGAAATACACCAATGGATATTCGGGCCTACCTTTCCTATCATGCAATTTAAGCTCAATGAAAATGGAGGAGGAACCCTCCAACTTTACCACAAAATAGGAAAGTATCTGAGAGAAGAGAGAGGATACTAAAATTTGATATAAAGCCAAAGAGCTAAAAGGAACAATATTCCTATGAGCGGCGATGGATCTATATTTGGAGATTTTAGACTAGTAATCAATAGTGATTTTCTATTACGGTGTCAATATGTTTACTCTCAAATATGAGGAGTACTTGTTTATTATACTGCATATGTATGTTTATGCTGCAACGGACATATTCATGGATAGTAAAAAAGAAAAAGATGCAGGAGCAAATATCAATTAATTAGTTAAAAAGCTTCAAGTGCAGACAATATCTACAGACTTTGCAGAAAACTAATAATCAGAAATTTCCAGCACAATTAGATTCTGAAGTGAATATTGATCTTATTTATCTTAGAGCATATACAGAACCCTCGTGTAGACTTTATATAAGCAAACCAACACCTGATAGGACTAACTCATACTGAGTGTATTGGGTATGCTTCTTTCTTGACTTTATATAAGTAAACCAACACCTAAGAGCGCTAACTCATACTCAGTGTATTTGGTATGCTTCTTTCTTCACATGGAGAGGGGGGGGGGGGGGGGGGTGGGGGGGGGCATGGGTGGGGGGAGGAGAGTTAACTATACGATCTGAACTGTATGTGTGCCTCCGTAAACACACACACACACACACATATGTATAGAGAGAAAATATTCCTTCATTCTACTCACCTAGTACTTCGGAGGACCCAGAATGGGAAATATTATGAGGCGCAAATAAAAACTCCAAGAAGCAACAATAAAG